>CM022705.1:10169432-11369432 GCA_012295165.1 Asparagus setaceus
ATTTTAGTTCATTTCACCAATTGGCAAATAATTCCGCTAAGGCCAACATTCACGATTTGTGAGCTATAACCCATGATTTTTAGTCATTTTTAGTCATTTTAACCCATTATGAAATAATTTTGCGGAGGCCAAAATTCATGACTTCGTGGGTTATAACACACAATTTTTTTTATCATTTTTAGATACTTTGACTCATTGTCAAATAATTTTACGAAGGTCAAAATTCATGATTTAATTAGCAATAACCCACGGTTCTTGGCAAATAATTTTACGAAGGCCAAAATTCATGACTTCGTGGGCTGTAACACACAATTTTTTAGTCATTTCAACCCATTGGCAAATAATTTCGTGGAGGCCAAAATTCACGATTTCGTAAGCTATAACTAGTGACTTTTTACCATTTTTTGTCATTTCAAACCATTGGGAAATAATTTAATGGAGGCCAAAGTTTTTGATTTCTTGGGCTGTTCCTATGATTTTTAGCCATTTTTAGTTATTTCGACACATTGGAAAATAATTTGCAGTAGTAAAAATTCACGATTTCATGAGCTATAACCCACGATTTTTTTGTAACTTTTAGTTGTTTCCGCACATTTAGAAATTTTTTCGCGAATGCCAAAATTCACAATTTCATGAGCTATAACCGACGGTTTTTTGCCTTTTTTTAGTAGTTTTAGCACATTGTCAAATAATTTTGCGGAGGCTAAAATTAAAGATTTCATGATTGTTGGCCATTTTTCTTTGTTTCGACCCATTATCAAATAATTCTGTGGAGATCAAAGTTCACAATTTCGTGGGCTATAATCCATGATTTTTGACCATTTCTACTCCTTTCGACTCGTCGACAAACAATTTCACAACGGCCAAATCTCACAATTTTATGAGCTCTAACCCACGATTTTTTCACTATCTTTGATCGTTTTGGCCCCTTGGCAAATAATTTATTGAGGGGAAAATTTATAATTTTGTCAGCTATAACCCACAATTTTTAGCCATTTTAAGGTCTCGGCGCAAGGAGAACCCGATGGGCCTCGATGTAGAGCGGGGCCGGCGAGTCCTTCCCGCTGCAGCGAGCGCGAGAAATCCCGCCGGCGCTGAAGTCGGATGGTGCGAGATGAAAGCGGCGATCGCGGCGCTCTCAGCGAGCTTCGCCAAAGCGGCGACAAAGCATGGCGGCGCAAGCAGCCATGCGATCCATGGATGGGGTCCGCTCGAAGCCGGATCTAAGATCAAACTCCGCGAGGCTTGCCTCAAGTGATCGGCAGTTACTGGCCAATCCCGGCGAAAGTGGTCCGTGTCAGCGGAACCGCTCCACTGCTGGGCGCATCGGGCCGCACTCGCTGCGCAAGCACGAGCTTTGGTGCTGCAGGGCTCGTGAGTTAAAGAGGAAGTGGCAAAGAAGCCACCAGCGTACCGCCGGGTTTGGCGGCCCAGTCTAATGGTGCCCCAACCTCGGTTGCCCACCTCCGTCGGCAAGCCGAAGGATACGGCGTTACAAATCCAGCGCCAAGCCCAGGCGACAAGCGCCTCAAAGACAAGCGTCATGCGCGAATCGATGGTGAAGCCAACTCCGTCACCACTACCAAGCCGACTATCAAGGATCGTCTTGGTCCTCGGAGAGAATCACGGGTCACTCCTCATGCGAGGAGGTCGCACCCGTTCAACAAGGACAAGAAGATTCCTATAGCCTCCTATCGGTTGAAAATCGAAGTCCGAGAGTCTATGAACCGCGCACTCACATCGGCGAAAGTCTAAGCGAGTCACTTCGGAAGTTTCGATGGGTTGATCCGTCCTCGGAAGGAGACGTTTTCATCGATGAGGAGGGCGTTATACCCGAAAGATCCGAGACATCTGGTTGCTCGGTACCTGCAGCGGAGTAGTACTTTCACCGTGCAAGAGTGCGAGAAAATCTCGAAGGGATTCCCCAATTGGCGATCATGCTTGTGCTCCAAGCTCATTAAGGCGATGCTCGGAGTGCAATTGCCATCAAAGCTCGAAAGGGTGTCAGTCTTCGAGAGACTCACACGGAGATGCGAGACCTAGGACAAAGCGATCCGCAAAGGATGATCTCGAGAGGGTGAGTTGCCGAGTCACTAATAATATGACCCGCAAAGAATCATCGTCCACGGGCTATTCCCGGTATGCGCCAGCGGCTAACTTCGTTTGCGGTCGGGACTATCCGTGATCCCGATCGATAATAAGCGAAGGGTTACCCGGAGAGGATGATCGTCGGATATTGGCTCCGCAATCGCGTCGATCATCTTGTATCTAGCGAAGGAGCCCCAAAACACATGATCGGTGCAGGATCAAGTGGCCAAAATGCTAGGCAAGCGTTGAATAAACAACGGGGAAAACTTCAAGTTAGAAATGGAGTTGGCCATCTGACGATGAGAGAAATGCACGACCAACAGATCCAAGCCACGACAAAACATCAAGGTGAATCAGTGGTCAGCGTCAGCGTCGATGAAGATGATAGCGATTCGGATCGGGAGGAAGCACCGAAGATGATAACCCCTGAACCGCGACCTGGCTTTGCTCGGGAAGCGAAAGATCAAAGACTTGGAGAACAAAATCAACTCATTGATTTCCGCCAAGAAGTAAAGAAGGCGATTATTCCTTGCCCATACAGGGAGTGGGAATCAATCCGTACGTCAAAGTTTAACTTAATAAACTTCACACCATTTGTGGGGAAGGGTTCCCGATTCTGACACTTGATTTATTTTAAGTCACACCGGAGTTATTTCGGCGCGAACCCACGATGGTTCGGTCATTAAATCGGCACCGCCGTGAAAGCCGCCGAATGTTACCGCCGTCTCAAGCGAGGCATTCACATTTGGGGCGACATGGAGTCTAGCTTCCTTACCAATTTCTTTGATGGCGATACGAGGAATCGATCGGGACGTTACTCGGCGAAGCGAAAGAGCGGAGAAACCGTGGACATCTTTGTTAAGCGATTCGGAACAAGGCAATGAAGCTGCCCAGGGATCCATGAAGGTTCATCCTCCAAACACTACCGAAACTTATCAATAGATGTGCTTGAAGCAATGGATGCAACCCCATCGATAGCGATGGAAGGACTTGAAGGTTCGTGGAGAGCGCCGAGATTCCTCAAAAGGAAAAAGCGAGAGAACAGCAGGCTCCGAGCGTAACTTTGTCACGTGGCAAAGGGAAAGAGCAAGCCAAGGCGGTTCGCAGACAACGTTCAACTCAACCCAGCGGCAGCGGCAGCAGCGGCAGTGAAGCGCCGCAGGCACGATCAGCGTGGCAACTGGGCCACAAAAGCGAAGGTCTTAAGCCAGAGATTCCGAAGTCCTATTCCTTTAGGGGCGGCAGATTCCCGGTCTCTTCAAATATCTTGTGGAAAATAACAAGATCAAGCTCCCTCCGATCGGAGATCAAGAGGAAGCGATGAACCTGAATGACCCAAGATCTTGCGTATACCATAGGCGATTCATCACCCACTAAATCTGTTTCGCCTTAAGGACAAAATCGAGGCTTTAATTGATGTAGGGGTCATTACTATGAAGATCCAAGAAAGAAGGTCGGGCGAATGCGGTATCCATAAGTTTGGTCGGTGCGTTGACATGGTTTGAACACGAACCGGTGGTCAAAGTTGCGGTGAAGGCGGTGAATGGCGACCCGCAAAACAGCGCCGAAAAGGACTTGTATCGTATCTGCCCGAATGGCGAAGTCTTGTGGGTCCACGAACTTCTTGGAAGGCGAGCAATGGGTAGCCTCTTCTTGAAGAAAAGCGAGCGAAGGGAAAGGCATGTCATGCTACTTCCATAATTCGGAGGAGGCGATGAGCAGTGGTAACATTCCATTTGTCCGAAGGAACACGATGCCCGCCACCGAGTGGACCGAGTACAAATACAAGTATCAGGAAGTCCCGACCCTAATGCCAAGAGCGGCTCTGGTGGGGGGTACCAACAAATCCCCTCACTCGCCTGAGAGCAGCGCAGGGTAGGCTGCCAAAGCTCTGACAAAGCAGCGCGTGAAGTTCAACTCGGGCGGTCACCGATTCAGTGCTGATTGGAAGAGATAAACCGGGAACCGAACTCTCCATACAGCTTTGATGTAATAGCACAATTGGCCAATATCCACCAAGGATCACTCTCTATGGCTGCGCTTATCAAAAGAAGGCGAAGCTCTTGAAGCCCTCCTGATTGAAGTCTTCCTCACAGTTGGTAGAGTCGGAGAGTCGGCCAACAATCTAACCTTTAGACTAAGCACTTCCCTGCATCACCTTTACAAAGGAGGATATCTGGGCGAAATTCAAGCACGATAGGCGCTATACTTCACGGGTATATTGGCTCTAGTGAAGTTAGCAGGATCCAAGTCGTCAGGGTTCATTGTGAGCATCATGCCCTGCGCCTCATGTATCACCTTGGAATCCCTGCCCATGGCTGGCGTCAACGAACCATGATAATCTACGGGTTTAACACCGGTGGTCGGCCACTTGGTAAAATCGGATAAAGTGCCAAATGGGAACTTAAAGTCGAAGTCACACGCTATGTGATTGATCGAGAGACTTCCTATAACTTCTTGTTAGGTTGACCTTGGATCCACGGTAATGTTATAGTCCCATCTACTCTTCATGGTGTCTCAAATATGTAGACCACGAATAATGAGTCAAGGCGGTGGTCAGCGGACAAACAACCGTTTAAGGGGATGGAGAATTATTCAGCGATTCTCTCCTCTCTGATAATGAGTCAAAGCTGAATCATCGGCCCAAGATGCGGACGGTGAAGAAAGGCGATAGAAAGCGGGCTTGGTTATAGTGGAGGTTTTGTTTTAAATGACATTGTACCCTTGTAATCAATCTTGACGATGAAGAATCGTCGGATGAACATTGTAATTGGCAAATTGCCGATGAATCAATAAATGGCGATTTAGAGTATCCTTTATCTTTGAATGATGTGATGAGCGGGTTTATACAACAATGCGGGTGCACCTACCAACTTCGGTGCGTCTTGCTTTACACAAAAGCGATTCGAGAGACTCCTTTGGGACAACGCTTGTCATCCGCGAAGATCAAGTAGTGGAGAGACTTGGTTTCACGGGAAAGGAGTGCGGTCACCAGCGAATCATTTCTTTGAAGAAGATGAAGATGGCGATGGACCTATCCTCCACATTGAGATATAGTCGAAACAGCGGGTATCATGAAAAGATGGGGGTATGACTTGACACTAGGAGAAGGTCTATGTTTTGGGCGAGGTCCTCGAGTCCCTCCTAAGCGGCATATGTCCCAAGGGAAAGCGGATAATTACTATGCATTTAGAAGGGATTGGGATCTGAATCCTCCTCGAGAAGATGAATGCTGCGTGGCGATTGATAATAGTCCACCGGTGAGGCGGACGTTCGTCGACTCTTGGCTTGGGATTGACACCAGCCTGGGAGAAGCTTTCAAGGCTTTGATGTCGAATATGGCCCGATCGATCCTGCTACTATTGAGGGTGATGAAGATATGCCACATGGGAAGACCCATGGATCCATCAACTCGAAGAGTTTGGGGATAGGTTGAACAAAGAGAACCCCACTAAGGATGAGGTAGTCGAGGTTAATATGGGTGATGAAGAGCATCCCAAACTCATAAACATCGACAATACTCTCCCTTGAAGAAAGGAAGAGTTGATTGCCCTAATCGGGGAGTATATCGATGTATTAGCACAGGTTACGAGGACATGCGGGGACTCGACCCTAATGTGGCAACACATCGCCTCAACATCAAAGGGATGTCAAACTGTCAAGCAACGGCAAAGGCGGTTTAGATCCACAAATATTGGAGGCAATTGTTGTGAAGTGAAGAAACTCATAGAATGGGGATTAGATGAAATTCAACATCCGGATTGGGTGGCGAATATAGTCGGTCATGAAGAAGAATGGTTCGATTAGGATGCAGTATGCGACTGAGACTGCTAAAGGATGATTTCCCTCACCAATCACCGGCGTCATAGTTGACAATACATGTGGATTGAGAGGATGTCCTTTATGGATGGCTTTTGGGTATAATCAAATCAAGATGTACCCGATGATAAACACGCGTTGAGCGCCCATCGGCATATATTGCTACGGTCATGCCGTTCGGCCTCAAAATGCGGCATAACATACCGGTGAGCAATGGCGGAGATTTTCGGGATCATCTTGGAAGCGGTCGAATGCTCGTCGGCGATTTGGTCGTGAAAAGCCGTGACAAAGGAGATCACATCAAAGATCTTAGAGCGGTATTGAACTCATGCGAACTCATCGCCTAAAGATGAATCTGCCAAGTCCTTCCTTGGGATGTCGGTGCAAGTTCCTTGGCCGTCGTCAACAAAGGAATCCACGTCGATCGACAAAGTGAAGGCAATTCAAAGTTGCAACCTCAGAAATGCGAGAGAACTTCGGGGGTTACAGGGCGATTGGCGTACATCCGGCGGTTCATATCGAACCTATCAGGAAGTGCGGCCGTTCTCCAAGTTGAACAAGAAAGGCGTGTCATATATTTGGGGCGGCGCTGCCGAAGGCATTGAAGAGATCAAGTCGTATCTCGCTAAACCTCTGTTTTGTTGCACGCGTCGGAAAACCATTTTTGATCGTCAAGGCAGCGGATCACTCGTTAAGCGCTTTACTCGTGCAAGGCGGCGGCGGTCCGCGAGCGATGTATTACGGCGAACATTAGTGGTCTTTGAGTCGATATCAATGGTCGGCGGTGCCTTGCATTAGTGTTCGCGATTGGCGGCACTATTTAGTCGGACGAGCGATTTATGTTATCTCTAATGTAAATCCGGTCCGAATATTTATGACCGGCCGGCCTCGATGAGTTGGCGTTTGGCGAAATGGGCCTTGCTCTTGTCCCAATATGACTTACACTTCAAACAACGAAGTGATCAAAGGGAAGCGATTCGCGATCTCTTGGTACGGCGAAGCGGATGCGGTTGAGCTATATGATGATCTTCGGATGAAGTTGAAGTCAACACTCGTCGCACCACCAAAAAATGGCGATTGTTTTTTGATGGAGCTTCTCGGGCCACCAATGTGCGAGTACCCGGAGTTGTTCTATCTCATTTGAGTCGGAGTTGTCTTGATTTCCAGAATCATGTCATGCCCGTGCTTATTCACTCAGAACCTTGTTCCAATAATGTAGAATACAGCGCTACTTGGACTTAGTTCGCCAAGAATTTGGGGTCGAATATCTCAAGCATCTGGCGATTAAATTGATAGTTAAGCGGTTCGTGGTGACTACTTCGAGGAATCGGATCTAATCCCTACCATCGGATAGGCTGTTGAAATAGCGGACTCATTGAAGAATTTTTCATCGAATATCCAGCGCCTCCAGCGCTTATCGCGGATGCACTGGCGGCGTTTCGCGCTTCCGACAACCGAGCAAAGCTGAAAAGTTCACGGTCGGGACTCACCAACTCTTTGTACCATTATCTGAGAGGCACAGGAGATAAGGGGTAGTTACCAAGAAGTGTATACAACCCAAACCAAGTTGGAGCCAGATTGGCTTTCCTATCATCGATTCGTCTTACATGGTATTCTACCGAAGGCGTGAAGGAAGAAGTCGGTCGGCGAAGAGCTCCAAGATTCGACGAAACCCGGATGCTATCGTAGGTACGATGGTCTTTACTCCGTGCCTTTCAAACAAGGAGAAGAAGGTCGCCGGAAGCACGAGGGTGAATGTGGTGCACACCGGCTGGTCCCAAACTCTGATCGAATCGGAGAATGGGTTACTTTTGGCCCACAATGATTAATGGCCTTGATCGATGCCTTCGGAAATGCCGCAGCGTGTCAAATTCCGCGAATTATATGCCATCGGCCCGAGCAAGCGCATCCTTGACCACATCACGGCCATTGAGACATGGGAATGGGCGTGGTAGGTCCCATTTTCCTCCGTCGGTTAAAGGAGATCGGTTTATTCTAGCGATCACCGACTACTTCTCCAAGTGGTGAAACAATCCGCTAAAAAGTAAAAGCGATACCGTCATCAAGTTTATCAAACACCATGTCATCTATCGACATGGTGTCCCAAACGGATCGTGCATGACAACGGTCCCGGTTCATCGGCAATTCCTTCATCGGGTTTTGCGAGAATTCAAATACAAGGCGTCTGCGTCGGCGGCCTATAATCCGGTACCAAATGGATTAGCGAGGCATTCAACAAGGCGATTATCAAAATTACGCCGAGCTTGTGAAAAGTAACAAGCGGTGGGATGATAAACTTCGGAGCTTCAGGCATATCGCTGTGATACATGCGCAACTGGGCGACCCGTACTCTACGGTCACGGGTGTGGCAGGTTCTCCCATTGGAAATGAGATCCGTCGCTTGCGTAGCAGAGATGGCGGCCGAACAACATCAAAAGCGTCTCGAAGAGCTTGAGATGTTAGATGAGAAGCGCTGGAGGCTCAACAATGCATTGAGTTATACCAAGCTAGGATGTGAAGGCTTTCAACAAGAAAGTTGACGAGAGAACCTTTAGAAGGAGATTTGGTCCTCATTTGCTCGGCGATAGATAATCCTCACTTCCAGAAGAAAGGTAAATTCGAACCTAAATGGGAGGTCCGTTTGTAATAAAGCGGTTTACTCAATGGTGCATATCGCCTCATTACCCAAAATGGCGGCCAGGCAATTAATCTTAGATAAATGGGAAGTTCTCAAGAAATACTACCCATAGTATCTTGGGATAACCCGTTCGACGGGAAGTTCCTCGTGGGATGTCTCACCCACTTTTAGCGAGGATAACCCTAGATTTATCCTCCATTCTTCTTTCCCCACCGATCAAATTCCTTGGCGGTGGGTCTACAAATTACGGTACATTACCAAAATCCCTCTTGATTCCTTCTATGAACAAGAGGCTCACTCAAAATTCCTTTCACTTGTTGGAGAGAATATAAAATCCTTCCTCTCCAAGCGTAAAATCCTTTAGTGTCAAGCGGAAGGGTTTCACCTTCATCTTAGGTAGCCGGTGAAGGTATCTTGTAGGGATTTTGAGACCGGGTTGTCGCTGAAGGTCGCTGAGTCTCTTCGGTTCTCGGTGGAGATCCACTCTTAGTTCCATCTTCATCTTAGGTAGCGTGAAGGTATCTTGTAGGGATTTTCGGACGGGTTGTCCGTGAAGGTGCTGAGTCTCTTCGGTTCTCGGTGGAGATCCCACTCTTAGTTCCATCTTCATCCTAGGTAGCGCCGTGAAGGTATCTTGTGGGATTTTCGAGACCGGGTTGTCCGGTGAAGGTCACACGAGTCTCTTCGGTTCTCGGTGGAGATCCCTCTTAGTTCCATCTTCATCTCGGTGGCCGTGAAGGTATCTTGTAGGGATTTTCAGACCAGGTTGTCCGTGAAGGTCACTGAGTCTTTTGGTTCTCGGAGTAGAGATCCCTCTTAGTTCCCCTCTTATCTTAGGTAGCGCCGTGAAGGTATCTTGAGATTTTCGTCGGGTAGTCCGGTGAAGGTCACACGAGTCTTCCGATTCTCGTGAGGAATGCTGCATTAGCCTCATCGGGAAATAGAACACATTCTTCCTTTCCCACCTCAATCAATCTTCATCCGGTTTAGTCTTTCTCCGGTCAAAAGAGGACACCAAGGTTCATCTTGGGGCATTTTATCCCGAAGCCTAAGAAGGGATAAAGCCAACGCCTCACAGCGTTGCGGTTTAGTCTTTCTCCGATTGAAGAAGACACGGAGTTCGATTACGGGGCATTTTATCCCAAGCCTAAGAAGGGATAAAGCCAACGCCTCACAGCGTTGCGGTTTAGTCTTTCTCCCAAAAGAGGACACCAAGGTTCATCTTGGGGCATTTTATCCCAAGCCTAAGAAGGGATAAAGCCAGCGCCTCACCGCAGCGTTGCGGTTTAGTCTTTCTCCGATTGAAGAAGACACGAGTTGATTACGGGGCATTTTATCCCAAGCCTAAGAAGGGATAAAGCCAACGCCTCACAGCGTTGCGGTTTAGTCTTTCTCCGATTGAAGAAGACACGAGTTCGATTACGGGGTATTTCGTCCGAAGCCTAAGAAGGGATAAAGCCGCCTTGCAGCGTCGCGGGTTAGTCTTCCCGAAAAGCCGAAGCCTCGTATTCAACATCGTAGCATTAAGTCTAAGAGAGTTTCATTCTTTTGGCACAACGTTGTGTGTAGAACGGATTTAGATAATCTACATGCTAGCCCACTCAAGCGGTAGTTGGTAAAGGCTCATCAAACCCGTTGAAGGGGGGTTGGCCAATAACCCTAAAGTCGCCGCTGCAGCGTTGCGGTTTAGTCTTTCTCCCAAAAGAGGACACCAAGGTTCATCTTGGGGCATTTTATCCCAAGCCTAAGAAGGGATAAAGCCAACGCCTCACAGCGTTGCGGTTTAGTCTTTCTCCGATTGAAGAAGACACGAGTTCGATTACGGGGCATTTTATCCCAAGCCTAAGAAGGGATAAAGCGGCCTGCAGCGTTGCGGTTTAGTCTTTCTCCGATTGAAGAAGACACGAGTTCGATTACGGGGCATTTTATCCCAAGCCTAAGAAGGGATAAAGCCAACGCCTCACAGCGTTGCGGTTTAGTCTTTCTCCGATTGAAGAAGACACGAGTTCGATTACGGGGCATTTTATCCCAAGCCTAAGAAGGGGCGAGTCTACGTGTAACAGCGTTGCGGGTGGTCTCTTGCGGTAAAAAGTACGAAGCCTATGTATTCGATATCATAGCAACAAGTCTAGAAGAGTTTCATTCTTTTAGCACAGCGTCGCGTCGCGGAGCGGATCACGATAATCCATACGCTAGCCCAACTCAAACGGTAGTTGGTAAAGGCTCATCAAACCCGTTGATGGTGAGGGTTTGCCAAAATCCTATAAGTATTATGGTTAATTATTTGAACGAAATAAAAGAATCATAATAAGCAATGAAGGAATAAATCTTATTCATTTGAAGCAAATATAGAAGGAGCTACAATTGTCGAGACAATTGATTCAAACAAAGTTATGATAATACATCTAAATAAAAATCGTAGCGACACGGGTGAACAAAGAGACGAGAAAAGTCTCGCACCACATCGAGACTTCATTGGCAATCCGGTAATGTGAAGGAAGCAAGGTCGGCCTTGGCGGCTAATTTTTCCTCCTGGATCGCTCGAACCCGAGCCTTGGCTTCCTTCTCAAGTTCCTCTTCAGAGTTCACGGCAATAGCAGCCGCATGTTCCCGACGCATCGCCTCGAGGACTTGCTTCTCACGTTCAGTGACATCCTGGACTCTGGTGCACTCACGCGTGAAATCCTTCAGCGTCTTCTCCCCTTGAGCAGTCGATCACATGCGTTCGACATGGGTGTGGTACAAGTTTATCTTCTGGCGCAATCGGCGTTGTCGCTCATATGAGTTGAAAATATGATCTCTTGCTCGATATTTTCCTCTCGCGGCAGCGTTCACGAGAAGCCTTGATCCGAGCTTCGTCGACGAGTCGTATCACCTCATCGCATGATTCAAAAAAGGCTAAATCATCCACACGGTATGCAAGAGTTAGCCGACTAGTGAGCTTTGCTCTAGCGATTAACTAGGCGAGGGCCACCAACACGAATTTCCTCCAAGATACTCAATATGAATGGAAGACCATAAAATTAAGCCCATCTAACCTCGATAATAGAGATCGCCGCTTCAAACCATTCTCCAACGGTGAAGGAGACCCATCCGCAGCTGAGTCGAGGCAATGATTTTTGGCCGGGGCAATCTCGGCAATAGGTTGAATTCGTGGAAGTGGTCCGTCAAGATTAACACGGGGCCTCCACCCACATACCTCGAGGTCGGGGAAATCGGTTTCCCAAAGTCCAGAAAGGGGAGGCGGTGGGCGGATGATGGAAGCGATCCCTCAAACTCGTCATCGAAATTATGATAGTAGGCTCGAGCTTGCGGGTTTCTCCTGCGGGTGTTAAGCCTACATTGCGGTTCGCTTCCTCGGTGGAAAGAGGTCTTCTCGGATGACCTTAAGAATCGAGACTTGACATTTGGAGCCTTGAAATAGGCGAATAGTCATCAGACATCCGCTACCACAAGAGAACAAAGGGTTAACAGATCATTTAGGAGGAATATCTTGAAAAAGGAAGCGATTATAAAGTAGAACTCTTCTCGAAACCCATGAGATCGAGTCACGACCTTATAGCGGGTATGGCGATTTCATCAGTATTAAACACGGGAGAGCGATAAATATAGGCGCATAATCCAAGCGGCAATATATTCCGTTCTACAAAGCGTCTGGTGTAAAATCGCTCCCGTTAAAAACATCGAGACGGGTGATCTTTGAAGCCTCAATCCTCACGAAGGAGAATCTCGGCTCTTCCCAATCGCCTCACAAAGGAGAACGAAGCGGGGATACAACACATATATGCGAGAATATGATGTATTTGGCGCACCAGAAGAAGGGCGTGCATTCCGCAGCGCCGTCGAGTTGATCGACTCCTCGGCAGCGTGATCTCCCGGCGACATCGGAAGCGCAAAAGAAGACAAATAAAGTCGGATATGCGCTTAAAAATCAATAAAAGGCATCAAGTAAGACCGAAGCCCGCGACCGGCGCCAGCGAGCAGTAGCGCCGACAACCAAACCGCAGCCCGGTACGGCACAATGCGCATGCGCTACGTAGCGCCGAACGCGCCAGTCTTTATGGCGCGCCAGTATTTGCTGGCCTTGAACCATAAGTATTTGCCTCCGTCGGTATGAGGCAGCCGCCATGACCGGCGCCCGCCAGCGCCGCTGACGCCGCCCCGCCTCGCTCCATGACCCGTCCTTCTCCCCTTGTGGTTGTCGTCACACTTGCACAAAAAAGAAAGAAAAAAGAATTTACAAAACCCTCGTTATGCATACCTTGTTGATCGAAGATGAAAACGGAGAAGCAAGATGAAAACAAGAGCAAACCACGAGGAGGGGGTAGGCCTAGGTCATCAAGGAGGAGGTATGGGTATTTATAACAATCCCATATGACCCAATCCTCTTTGAACAAGGACTCTTATTTGGCAGAAGTAGGAATTCTAATTGGGGCCAAATCAATTCCAATTAGGACTCTAATCAGCCCTAATTAGGAGTCCTAATTAGAACCCTAATTGGATGCCAAAATAATGCCAAATCAGTCCGTTGATTGACCCCTACTCCCTCATATATTTGGAAAAATTAGAAGATTTATTGGGCTAAATCATCCACACGGTATGCAAGAGTTAGCCTAGTGAGCTTTGCTCACAACGATTAGCTAGCCGAGGGCCACCAACACGAATTTCCTCCAAGATACTCAATATGAATGGGCGAAGACCATAAAGTCGCCCATCTAACCTCGATAATAGAGATCGCTGCTTCAAACCATTCTCCAACAAATGAAGGAGACCCATCACGTAACCGGAGTCGAACGGCGATTTTGGCCCGGCAATCTCTGCAATAGGTTGAATTCGTGGAAGTGGTCCGCCAAGATTAACTCAGCCTCCACCCGCCTATACTCGGGGTCGGAAATCCTGCCGCCAAGGCCGCAAGGGAGGCGGTGGAGCGGATGATGGAAACGATCCTCAAACTCGCCATCCCAAATTATGATAGTAGGCTCGGGCTTGGGTTTCTCCCTGCGGGTGTTAAGCCTCATTTGCGGTTCGCTTCCTCGGTGGAAAGAGGTCTTCTCCTGATGACCTTAAGAATCGAGACTTGACATTTGGAGCCTTCAAATAGACTAATAGTCATCGGAGCATCCGCCACCACAAGAGAACAAAGGGTTAACAGATCATTTAGGAGGAATATCTTGAAAAAGGGATATAAAGGCGTAGAACTCTTCTCGAAACCCATGAGATCGAAGTCACGACCTTATAACGGTATGACGATTTCATCCAGATAAACACCCGAGAACGATAAATATAGCCGCATAATCCAAGCGGCAATATATTCCGTTCTACAGGGCGAGAGTACGGTGTGAAATCGCTCCCGTTAAAAACATCGAGACGGGTGATCTTTGAAGCCTCAATCCTCACGAAGGAGAATCTCGGCTCTTCCCAATCGCCTCACAAAGGAGAACGAAGCGGGGATACAACGCATATATGTACGAGAATATGATGACGCTGGCGCACCACCGAAAGAAGGAGGCGTGCATTCCGCCCGTCGCGAGTTGATCGACTCAAACGCTGCGGATCTCCCGACGACATCGAAACCGCAAAAGAAGACAAATAAAGTCGATATGCGCTTAAAAATCAATAAAAGGCATCAAGTAAGACCGAGAAGCCAAACGCGACGACGAAACCGGTCGCAATAAGCCCGAGCGGCACGAATGCATGGCCGCTTCCGTAGCGCCAGGCAGCGCCAGTCTACTGGCGCCCGGCAGAGCATTTACTGGCAGCGCCAGCATAAGTATTTCTCCGTCGTATGAACGCCCGCCCTTGTCAGCGCCCGCCGCCGCTGCCGACGCCCGCTCGGCGCTCTGGCCGTCCTTCTCCCCTTGTGGTTGTCGTCACCTGCACGCACAAAAAAGAGAAGAAAAGAAGAAAAAGAATTTACAAAACCCTCGTATGCATACCTTGTTGATCGAAGATGAAAAGACGGCGAGAAGCAAGATGAAAACAAGAGCAAACCACAGAGAAGGGGGGGCCGGCCTAGGTCATCAAGGAGGAGGAGTATGGGTATTTATAACAATCCCATATGAACCCAATCCTCTTTGAACAAGGACTCTTATTTGGCAAGAAGTAGGAATTCTAATTGGGGCCCAAATCAATTCCAATTAGGACTCTAATCAGCCCCTAATTAGGAGTCCTAATTAGAACCCTAATTGGATGCCAAAATAATGCCAAATCAGTCCGTTGATTGACCCCTACTCCCTCCGCTATATTTGGAAAAATTCTGAAGATTTATTCGGCAGGATAACACCCCGCGGATTGCATCGACGCCGATCAACGCGTCGCCTAATCCTACTCCAACTAGGATTACAGTATAAACCGCTTCCTAATTTATCGAGAGTTCCTAAGAATATTTTCACAAAAATATTCTTAGGATAACTCGATCGGCGGATTGCATCGACGATCAACGTCGCCCAATCCTACTCCAACTAGGATTACGAGTATAAACTGCTTCCTAATTTATCGAGTTCCTAAGAATATTTTCACAAAAATATTCTTAGGGATAACTCGACGGGCGGATTGCATCGACGATCAACGTCGCCTAATCCTACCCAACTAGGATTACAGTATAAACTGTTTCCTAATTTATCGAGAAGTTCGGAAGAATATTTTCACAAAAATATTCTTAGGGATAACTCGACGGCGGATTGCATCGACGCCGATCAACGCTCGCCTAATCCTACCCAACTAGGATTACGAGTATAAACTGTTTCCTAATTTATCGAGAAGTTCAGGAAGAATATTTTCACAAAAATATTCTTAGGGATAACTCGATCGGCGGATTGCATCGGCGCCGATCAGCGTCGCCAATCCTACTCAACTAGGATTACAGTATAAAGCTGTTTCCTAATTTATCGAGAAGTTCAGGAAGAATATTTTCACAAAAATATTCTTAGGGATAACTTCGATCGGCGGATTGCATCGGCGCCGATCAGCGTCGCCAATCCTACTCAACTAGGATTACAGTATAAAGCTGTTTCCTAATTTATCGAGAAGTTCGGAAGAATATTTTCACAAAAATATTCTTAGGGATAACTTCGATCGGGCGGATTGCATCGACGCCGATCAACGTCGCCCAATCCTACTCCAACTAGGATTACAGTATAAAGCTGTTTCCTAATTTATCGAGAAGTTCGGAAGAATATTTTCACAAAAATATTCTTAGGGATAACTCGATCGGGCGGATTGCATCGACATCAACGCCTAATCCTACCCAACTAGGATTACGAGTATAAACTATTTCCAAAATTTCAACGAGGAGTTCCCGGAGAATAAATCCATATTCTTAAGGATAACTTCGGCAACCCTTAATGTCCTCCCACCATAATCTCCAAGAGAGGGATAATCTGATGAAGAGTGAAAGTCATGTTGACATCGGATAATCATATCCTCCCGCTGTAGTTAAACCAACAACACACGTCATGATGGAGGAATTAGCCGAGTGATGGTTATGAAGTTCCATGTATTCGACACAGCCAACGCGTTGCCAACAAGGAGTTCGCCGACATACGGAGAAGTCCAAAAATCTGATGGTTAGTCAAACAACGACCAACCGACACGAGTTACAAACAAAACTCACCCACCGCCTTCGAAGTCAAGATAACAAGCGGTCGGACAATAAATGCAAAGACCGTGATCTTATCAGGAATCCTACAAAGAACTGGATGATCTGAAAGAATCGAAGATTTGAAGCTATCTTTTGGGACCCTCAGCCGACTGAAGGCCGGGAACCATCATGTCCAAAGCATCCCAGACTCATCAAGAATCGAGACCGAGACGCTTTGGAGGGGGTATCTGTAGGCATAAAAAATTGCTTATCAGTACCCGAACGAAACTCGTGACGATGGGTTGACAACCGACGATCCATTCGACAAACCGACGTCGCAAAATGCATCACGCTGCAAAACGCCAGAGCGAAGTCGACGAGCACATGAAGTGAGTCGGCAAGACGACGAGCCAATGAAACGGGCGTCGAGTTGGCTAAACTCAAGCATTGACGAGACGGAATCAACCGCATTTAGTCCGTCGATGCAAACGAGCCGCTTGAGCTCGAAAGTTGATCGGACACGGACTCAAACCCAACGGCGACATCACCGAACAAAACTAAGCGGGAAGACGAGAAAGTCGTGAGTGCGAAGAATAAATGACGGAGCTTGGCGGAAAAAGCGGCGGCGACACCTGGCCAAATGGCCAAGGTGGCTCCGACCCGCTGTAGAACCACCTCGACCAACTTGGTAGGTGCCCCTCGGCAGTGGTAGAGGTGCCTCGGCCACCATGGTCGAGCCACCTCGACCAACTGGCGAGGTGGCTCGACAAGTGGCCGAGCCACTTGGTCACAAGACATCCCCTTTTTGTATAAATAGGGGGGGGTCTTGAAGGTGGAGAAGGGTTCGGATTTCTGAGGTGGGATTTCGGGATCTTGGACTTCGGATTTTTGAGGATTTGGCTTTGGCTTTGAGGCAGGATTTTCGAGGAGTTTCCGAAGAATTCTCACGAGATCCACGAGCGTCAGCAGCGCCGTCAGCGCCGTTTGACACCGGCGAGTACAAGTCCAGTCGACGTCAGATCTATAGGCGGAAGGTAAACGAATTCGGGTCGAACTACAGATACCCTCTAGGTTAAGCTTCGTCTTAACCTCAGGGATAGCGCTGTGATTTCTCCTAGTAGATCTCACCCGCTCCGGCGATCCTCTCCTTCGTGAGTGCGATCCCCGCAGGCGATCCTCTCCTTCGTGAGTGTGATCCCCTCAGGCGCTTCGTTTCCTTCGTGAAACGAGCCCCTTTACATCTGTAGTTCCAGAACCCGGGTCTCCACCTGGATCGGAATTGCGCGGTGGTCCACGGACACAAAAAGTCCCCGGCACAGGCAAAGAACCCACGCAAGCGAGGATCTCGATATAACAGAGATCCTCGTGTTTGTTCATAAGGATAAGAGTTGTAATCTTTTTGATTTTCATTGTACGCCTTAAAATAAAAGGCATTTCTTTTTGAATTTCGTTGTAGGCCAAAGAAGCTGTAAGCAAATTCAAATCAATGACAATCATCCCAACTTTTACCGCGAACACGGTCAAGCAATAAATGCAGCACCACAACACCCCCAGATATCCTACAAAGCACTGGAGAACCTGAGAGAATTGGAGGAATCAAAAACTGGAGCTAATCTCAAAAGAAATTTATTTACCGATTTTTGGTCAAGATCTCGACAACGGTCAGACAAAAATGCGATCGCAGAATACCACCGCCAGCGATCCTGAAAGGCCGAAAGAGTGGAGAGATCGAACGCCAAGGTCATTCACAAGTCCCATCACACCGATTGAAGGGTGAAGGGATCATCATGTCCAAAGCATCCCAGACTCATCAAGAATCGAGACTGAGACGCTTTGGAGGGGGTATCTGTAGGCGTTAGAAATTGCTTATTAGTACCCGAACGAAACTCGTGACGGTGGGTTAACAACCAACAACCCATCAGACAAACGCCGACGATTAACTATGTCGCAAATGCGTAAAGCGGGTCCGCGAACACATGAAGTGGGTCAGCAAGGCGTACGAGTCAACGAGGCTACGCGTTATGAAATGAATCCAACAGGCGAAGCTTCAACGAGATCGATCGCATTCGAATGTCAACGGGATCGGATTTGAACATCGACCGATCGTCACTTAAACCGTTGACGGGATGAAACCAATCAAGTGAATCAAGCACGGACTTAGAACGACGACGACAAGATCGGAACGAACGTCACAGAAAAGTCCGAAAACCAAACCGAGAAGTCAAAACAGCGTCCGGCCGAAACCCGGACACCGTTTGGTGTCCGGCCAATTGGCCGGACACCAAATGGTGTCCGGCCAAGGCCCGGACACCAACGGTGTCCGGCCGGCCATAAACCCCCCCTTTTGTCTCCTATAAATAGGGGGGGGTGTGCTCAGTTTCAGGGGCTGGATTTTGGGAGTCGGATTTTCTGATATTCTTGAGAGAGCCCTCGCGAGATCCACGAGCCGCCGACGCACAATTCCGAGCACCGACGAGCACGTCCGATCTACGAACCGCGAGGTAGCGAACTTCGAATTCGACTCTGAGAATAGCGTGATTTCTCCTAGTAGATCTCACCCGCTCCGGCGATCCTCTCCTTCGTGAGTGCGATCCCCGAAGGCGATCCTCTCCTTCGTGAGTGTGATCCCCTCAGGTGCGTCGTTTCCTTCGTGAAACGAGCCTCTGCACGTCTGTAGTTCCAGAACCCGGGTTTCCACCTGGATCTGAATTGCGCGGTAGTCCACGGACGAACAAAAAGTCCCCGGCACAGGCAAAGAACCCACGCAAGCGAGGATCCCGTAAAATAGAGATCCTCGTGTTTGTTCACAAAAGGAAGAAGTTGTAATTTTTGTTTTCATTGTACGCCTAAAATAAAAGGCATTTCTTTTGTTTTGAATTTTGTTGTAGGCCAACGGCCGTAAACAAGTTCAAGCGAGCAATGAATAACAAGTCTACTTTTCATGACGGTAGTCACCAATGTTGTCCGTCGCCAATGCTTGGCGTCGCCGATGACCATTGGTGACGGACGACCGCCACCAATGTACATTGACGACGGATTATTGGCGACGAGGTTAGTGGCGTCGAATGTGTATTCGCGGACGGATTTGACATTGGTGACGGATTGCCCGCCACTAAAAGTTGATTTTCTACTAGTGTTAGGTCCTTGTTTATATTAATCCCTCAAGACCTTAAATCTTTACTATTTTGAAACTATTCCTTTATTTCATCGATATTGCTATTAGCTCCATCCAAATTCTTTATGCTATTTTAAAGTTAGTCCATCAAATCATTGAACATGCTATTAAGTCCTCTTTTAATTCTTTCTCTAAAATAAAGTCCTCCAATTCTTATGAATTGTTTCAAGTTAATCATGACAACTAGAGATTTAATGGCAATGTCAATGATTTGAGGGACTAATTTTCAAATACCTTAAGAATTGGAAAGCCTAATAACAATTTTGAGATTTGAGGACCCATTTCAAAATATTTTAAAATTTGAGGAACTAATATCGAAAAAAATTTATGAAATACATAAGAAGCAATTATGTATCATGAATTCTTGGCCCCCAAAATAAAATTTATGGCTCACAATCGATTATTAGGGTTGTTTGGTTAATATCTTAGGGGAGAAAAATAAAATCTAATAAAGAAACCGCCTAAATAAGTTTCAAGTGATTTTCTTAAAAAATATATGAAATGGATTTTCTTGAAATAGAGTCAAATTAACCAAATAGAGTGTATCACCTCACCTTCCCTCTTCACTTCAAAGTGTGAACCAAACTAAAGAGAGAAAACTTCATAGAAAATGGATTTTCTATAAAGTGGTTTCCTAGTATTGTTGGTCAACCAAACAAGTTGAGAACGAGAAGCTGGAATAACTAACAAACAGTGCATATGAAGAAATTGTGAATGTAAGCATGCTAAGTTGCTAACATCCCTACTTTTATATATTCTAATTTTCTACTATCTAAACAATATTTGGAAATAAAAAGTAAAGAACCCAGAACAACAATCAAACAGTACATGTGAAGAATATAAATATCATATCTACTAGTGCAAATTCTGAACACGGATCTATGAAAGATTAAAATCAGAAGGAAGAAAAAAATACATAGATTTAACTAGGTTTTATAATCAATAAGATGAGCTATGTCCTCATTGTACGTATAAGCAGACCATGATTCCACTGATAATCATCAAATGTTATAATCAAATTATCTAAACCTAGTATCACCATCAGATCGTTTCTATTTCTCTCTCTTTGGGGGTACAAGTTCAATTGGCAACTGAGATGCATATTTATACCATAGGATTAATTTGTCTATAAGGCCAAAATGATTAATTATCATAGGCATGTTAACGGTTCTGATATGAATTCACATATGAAACTTATCATATCCGTATCTGCTTAGCAAACACGGTTACGGATACAATTAGGGATATATACATGCGGATACAAAACGGATATGAGAAAACCATTTATATGTTTGTTACGTCTGAAAAGCTAAACTTTGATTTATTGATCATCAAAATCAACCTCAAATCCATTAACCTAAGGATTAAAACAATTATAATTATATGACCAGTATATATTCAAATATTTTGGATACAAATCCAGATGTTTCACTATATATCCATATTCGTAACCATATTCTATCGAATATAGATATTAGTAATCGTAAGAACTATCATAGAGAATACGGATAAATCCTCGGATACACATATCTCTTGGCACACCTATTTATTACTCCTGCTGTCGGCATACCAAATTGTTCCCGCCAACAATAATATGTAAATTCCTCTCACTCCCCTCTCTGCAAAACCCCTACAACCCTAAAACCCTCACCTCATTACCATGAAAACCCCTCCCTTAACCCTCCTCAAACCCTCCCCCACCTCCCTCAACCAACTCCAAACCCTCCTCCAAACCAACCCCACAAAACCCCCCATCATCACCATCACCTCCCTCATCACCCACCTCACCCAAACCCACCGCCCCTTCCAAGCCCTCTCCCTCTTCTCCCTCCTCCTCTCCTCCCCCATCCCCCCCAACCCCTTCACCTTCTCCTCCGCCCTCTCCGCCGCCGCCTCCACCTCCCTTCCCATCCACGGCCTCCAGCTCCACGCCCTCCTCCCCAAACACGGCGTCCTCGCCGACGTCTTCGTCTCCACCGCGTTAACCGACATGTACGCCAAGTGCGAGGACATGGCCTCCGCCGTGAAGGTGTTCGACGAAATGCCTGTCAGAAACTTGGTCTCTTGGAATTCCCTCGTCGTCGGCTTCGTCCGCAATAGAATTTACGATAAGGCGATTATGACATTCCGAGGGCTGTTGTTGGATGGCGAAGTTGGGCTTGATCAGGTGTCGCTGTCTAGCGTGTTGAGCGCATGCGCGAATTCGGGTGAGCTGGGGTTCGGGCGACGGGTGCACGCGCGCGGGGTTAAGGCTGGGGTGGAGGGTTTGGCGTATGTCAAGAATGCGCTCATCGACATGTATTTGAAATGTCGGTGCACGGAAGAAGCTAGGGTTTTGTTTGAGAGCATGGAGGAGAGAGATGCCGTGAGTTGGAATATAGTGATGATGGGGTCGGTGCAGAACGAGCACTATGAGGAGGTATGCAAGTGCTTCAGCGCTATGCGAAGGGATGGGATTAGGGCAGACGTCGCTTCGTTTTCTACTGTGTTGCAAGCCCTTTGGAGCATCGCGTCGTGGGGCCAAGGAGCAACGATTCATGCCCAAATCATAAAAGCTGGTTATGCGACGCATTGCAGTATAGGGAGTCCTTTGATCACAATGTACGCAAAGTGTGGAAGCTTGACTGATGCTTATCGATATTTCGAAGAGATCAACAATAATCTCAGTGTAGTATCATGGACAGCTATGATCGCAGCGTATCAGCAGCATGGACATGGAGATCGAGCAACTGAGCTGTTCGATGAGATGTTGGAAAAGGGAATCGAGCCAGATTACATCACGTTTGTTTGCGTGCTTTCAGCTTGCAGCCACAAGGGGCTCATAGACCAGGCCTTCAGATATTTCGATTCCATGTCGAAGATATATAATATAGTGGCAGGACATGAGCATTACGCTTGCATTGTTGACATGCTCGGTAGAGCAGGGAAGCTGGAGGAAGCGAAGAGATTTGTTGACAATATGCCAATAAAGCCTGATGCGTCGGTGTGGGGAGCTCTTCTTGGAGCTTGCAGAAACCGTGGCGACTTGGAAATGGGGGAAAAGGTAGCTCATAAGCTGTTTGAAATAGAGCCGGAAAACTCGGGGAATTATGTACTGCTCTCAAATATGTATGCATACCATGGGAAGTTGGAGGAAGCAAGAGAAGTTCGAAGATTGATGGGATGCAAAGGAGTGAGGAAGGAGACAGGTTGCAGCTGGATCGATGTCAAGAACAAGACTTACGTTTTCATGGTACAAGATCGATCACACAGCAGAACAAAGGAGATCTACGAGATGTTGAGGAAGTTGGAGGATTTGGTGAAGGAGAAAGGGTATGTTGCTGATACTAGGTTCGCAGTCAATGATGTCGACGGGTATAAGGAGCAGGGATTGTGGTATCATAGCGAGAGGGTGGCGCTTGCATTTGGGCTGATAAGCTTGCCTGCAGATGCGCCGATCAGGATCAAGAAGAACTTGAGGACTTGTGTGGATTGCCATGCAGTCATGAAGCTCATCTCGGGAATCCTTCAGCGCGAGATTGTGATTAGGGATATCAACAGATTCCATCGGTTTGCCGATGGTTCCTGTTCTTGTGGAGATTACTGGTGAAGGATTACCTTATCAAAATTAATTGCAGATAGACCCCCCTGACTGAAAATCTATTGTTGCAGCTGGACCCCCTGAAAAGGGCCAAATTTCACTTAGGGGGTCTGTGTGCAATGATAGAACTGCAGGGTAGAAAGTTCAATTTGGCGATAGTAAGGGGGTCTATTCGCAATTAACCCAAAATTTCCAATGACAGCATGAGTAAGCATCTATGACCAGTTTTTGCAGCAACATCAGCTAAGATGCAGACATAGGAGTGGGGGGGAAAAGACCCCTGAGATGCTCAAAATGGTGCGGAATGGATATTGTGAAACAAATCCTGCTGTCCTCAGGAGTGATGGTAAAGGCAGCAATGTGATAAAACAAACACAAATTTATTGTAGCATATTGGCTTCTTTGCAATTGGTCATAATGCTATTTTCTGGCAAATGCTCAATTGGGCAGAGAAGGTTTTGTTCATCGTACAATGTTTGCTTCAGAGGTTGACAGAGTGTAGTTCAAACAGAAACATCATGAGTTTACAAGCTTGCTGTTGATAATTGATCTTTTGCTTCTTTTGCTGAAGTAAAATCCCCTGAGAATTGCCGTGTCATAGAATCAGTGGGTCTGGAAGCTATCTTCCTTGTCCTCGAGCTTTTTCTTCATACTGCATAAACCAAGAGAAATGAGCAAAACCATTAAGTCAAACTTTCAACAGTGCAAAGAAACTCAGTTTGAATTATCCTCACCGAGCATTTCGTTCTTCTCTTGCATCAAGAGCTTCTGCTTCCTCTTTTGATAGAACATCGACAATGGGTTCATACAGGTGCCACTCTTTTCTCTTGCTGATACAAAGAACAGTTCACAATAATCATTTTGCTGTTAACCAGGCCATCTCAAGCCTAATGGCACACAATTTTCCATTAATATGACATATTTTAAAGAGGTTGCTAAAAGTTTGTATCAGAAGAAAATGAAGGTGCATGATCATTCTTATGATTTGGGAGATGGCGATGACTGATATTCTGTAGCCTAACTTACTATAGGTAAATAACAACATAAACAAGCATGCTATCACTAGGTGCATCAAATTACATGCAAAATTTAGATATGAGTTGTCAAATTTATGGGACCAACCATGGGACAAGGTGACACGTGTCATTTTCTTGGGATTGGAACCAAGATAAATGGCTATCATAAAGACACATCACCTATCCTATAATTGGTCCCATGATTTTGGGTCCAAAATTCATTTCTTTTTAGTAAACTGAGCTATTACGAGATACGTTCACATCCTCCAAAGAAACAAGGAGGGTGGCCCCACCAATAATCCATATCTTAATAGTTCATTTAGCAAAATGAGTTGTCACCTCATACCCATATATACATGTGTGTGTGTGCGGGGTGAGCGGACTAACATTATCTACCTTTATTTTTCTCTTCCTCTTTTTGCCATTAACTAGATGGTTACTCACTAAAATGGTTCATTTACATGTCCAATCTCAATTCTGACACGTGCAAATATGGTTCTTAAAACAAACCAGAGAACTGAGAGGTCTTACCGCATCACACTTCCTTTATTCCCAAACAACCTTGCCAGGTCTATGGCTCCATTACCTGCTTTACTGTAGAAAACAGAACATTTAAAATTTTTAATCCTCATTTCAACCATAGAGAAAGATTAGCTCTGGGCATCAGAAAAATACCTGCTCGAAACACTTTCTACTCCTCGTCTACCTTTTTTGCCAATTCTATATTCTTTTGCTGAAGAAACATTTTGAACAGCAAGCTAGAGTGGAAAAGATTATGATCATTAGCGACTGACAGGTTCTATATGACCATTAGAAATGCTAGTTGGCCAATCTTTTTTAAATTAACTATTGCGGACGTAAAATAGTAAAATGCATACCTGAAAACATTACACAATCTTAAATTGTATAGATATTCAAAGTGGAAAATGACCCATCAAATTTTGTAGTATTATAATAATGATTTTAAAGCCGCACACTTCCCCGAACAAAACCACTCACACTCGACATGCACACAAATGTACTAAAATATGCACACATGCATGCAAAAGCACAACTTGATTGACAATATATCAGAGTTGTCTTCACTGGGATCACCTGGAGAAGAGTTGGGCACAGTATTATATACTTCAAAAAAATTGTTATTATTCCCCCAAAATGAATAATTTTTTTTTTGGCATCTTAAACAGCTACTAACCAATTGCGGCAGTAATCATATAGATATTTTCTTAAAACCACTGTTTGAAGTGATTGAAAGTCTAGGGATGCAGAAAGAATCCAACAAAATAGAAGCTCAAAAAAGCACCAAACATATGAATCATTCATTACTTTCTTTTCAAGTAAAAAATATAGATGATTGTTTTAAAATAGGCCTAAAAATAAGTAACAGATAAAGTTTGTGCCAGGCAGTATAGCAATTAGAAAACCAGTTTACAAGAACCAGTTTACAAGATTGAACTCTTACAGTTATAATTCAGAAGGCCAAGCATTATCTTCAATTTTTTTTGCTTATCTGAAGTGAAAGTGCAATGGAGAACATGGTATTTAATGAAACGGTTAGATTAGAAGTTAAATTATTACGGCAACGTTTATAATCTTAAGCAGATGCAGATATCAATAGAAGCCTGATTAGCCTGAGGACAGATCCATCTATGTGAATTCACAGGCTCTATCAGAAGCCAGTGTGAAGCAGCATCTAGCGAGCAAATAATTGAACAAAGCAACAGACAATTGAAAGATTAAAAGATAAATGAAATTTATACTTCAAAACAAGAAGGGTGAATTGAACAAAGCACTGTCAATTAAAACATTAAAAGATAAATGAATTTATACTTCAAAATAAGAAGGGAGAAATAGGATCTAACCTCGTATAATTGCTCTCTGATTGACACTGCAACTGCTGGCTGTAGACAGAAAGCAAGCATAAATCAGATTCGACAATGTTTTCTACTAGAAAAATCAATGCTAATGGGATAAACAAATACATGAATTTATGAAAAATTTACAAATTTGAGAAAATTTCCTTGCTAGTTCATGGTTGAATTCTAAATTTTCACAATATAATAATAGTAAGATATTATTTGACTTCCATATGAATTCATATACATTATTTTTTTAAGGTCCTGTGCATTTGTTTATACATGCCATCTTGTATCTGTGAAACTTACTTGACATCACCAAATATTTCACATAAATAGAAAATCGCCAGAGCATGTATGGGGGTTTCTTTACCCACAAAAAAATAACCATAATACCATAACATGCATCAGAAGCCTCTTCATAGTACCCGAAAAAAAATATAACCACTATTTATGTGATAAAGCTTCCTTTTAGATTCTAGAAGAGTGCTGATAGTTATTTGTTGCATGAGTATATGAAATTCAATGAGAAGAAGGGCAACGAAGATAATCTGCAATTAATTTCTCTCTTCTTATACTTAAAACACTATCCACTCACCACCTCTAAATGAGAAAGAACAAATACGAGCTGAAATATAAACTATAACAAACTAAGAAAATATTTGCTTACTGCAACTTCAGGATCTTCAATATTCAAATCTTCGCATAAGCTTTTTGCAAATTCTTCAGGGTCATTCTCAAAATTGCTTATGTCCTACAATAACGATAAGGGTTATACTCAGATATGTGCACAAAAAGAATTAACCAATATAAAGGTAGCGGATAGACACAATAGTAGATTCCAGAAACATGCTTTTAGTTTTTCATTTGTGAATTTGAAAAACAAACCTACCCACAAGAACTGATCTCTTACTACAGTATTATTTACTCGAACATCGAGCTGCAAAAAATAATAATAATAAATAAATAAATTATCACATCAATAGGTCTGCTTGCCGTTTCTATTCTATGAAATTGAACGTTCTGCAAAACTATACACATGTAAAAATTATTTAATTGGTGAGTAACCTTGAGGGGTACTATCATCTCTTTGGCTTGCATATCTTGCCCCTGATAAGATCGAAATTCAGCAAGCTGTGACTATAGACCAAAATCAGAAAGGATCAAAGAATTAGCACAAGAAGTAAATTGAGATAGCTAAAGGGATAAGACCAGTAATCACGATTTGCTTAATAACACAACTTGGCAAAGTTGCAACTTGCAAGATTCAGGGAGACAACTTAAACATGAAACAAAGAAAGATAAATGAATATATCACAAGACAGAAATTAAAACAAATAATTGCAATGTACATCTAAGGAGCTACTGAATAAAACAATAAAAACTGACAAACATCATTTCAGAGTGCAAGATAAGACTATAGATAACATTACCAAGTTACATTATTAATGCAAATTAAGATCATCCCAATACAACTGTGAAGTTCTTATGCTAGAAATAGAACTGTAGGCTTCTAACCACTTACTTGAATTGATTGCGTAATTTGAGTCATAAAAGCTGGAGGTAGTTTCAGATCCTTCACTGTCCTCCTTGAAAAGTTGATAACTTCTGAATCAGGATCTTCAGACAAAAATGCATATAAGTATCAGTAGTTACTAGCTCATTAGAACTTCTTTCAGAAAATTAGGTACTCATGACACAATCTAAAATTGGGAAATAACTTAGGGAAATAGCAAAAATCCAATCCTGAATAACAGGAGAATTAAAAGATACGACATAAATACCACTCAATCCCTCAACCAATAATATAATGCCTACAATTTGGTGACGACATATCACTATATCCTGGAGTGGTAAATGTGTAGAGTGGTAAATGTGTCTCACACATATATTTGGCATATGACGACACCTAGCCAGCTATTTGATAATAGAAATGCATATATCTTTTTACACATATTCGTCATATTTCCTAAATCTGAATGTTGGAAATTTTCCATGCCCTACACAAATCTATATCATTGGTCCCTCAAACTCTACACAAGACTGTAGAGCATCAAATAAGTAACAAATCACGGAAATGAATCTGTTCAGAGTTCAAATATAATTGGATAAAGGGATTTTTTTTTTTAATCAAAGTAAGAGATGGGCACGTGTTTAGGTAGGAAGATAAGTATAAAGAGTTGATGTAGAATTAATTTTTAGATGGTCAACTAACTGATTATAAGTTGTTTTAAGTTGGTATTCCTACGATGTTTAGAATTGGCATATGTCCCTTTCAGTTCATACTCCTATATAGTTTAGGACTTCAAGAAAGTCCTTTAAGCCTACATTACTGAGACATGATTTAAGAAAGAAGCACAATCACAGTGACCATATATGATATTTGAATTACAAATATGATTCACACAGTCTACACCAGAATAAAGTGATGATGACATGCTCAATATTTTCTTTATACTACCAAGGAGCCAGTATGGGCTAATGACTGACAATCTTATTGAAGAGTTTAATACAACCAAAAGTTAAGCGGCAGGTATAAGTATATATCAATATATCATACATAAAAAATCATCCAATATACCCAAATTAACATGCTAAGAGCATTTTATATTTCAAAATTCAAATCACTATTCGAAACAGATAAATCTACAAATATGAGTGGAGTAAACGAAGTATCCTTCTTTGAAACTAAATGTTACCATTGGGATTCCATGTGAAAGCATCTTTTAATCGTTGTCCATCAAGCTCAATATCTAAACGGATAGGAACAAGGTTGTCCGCAGTTGGCCTGCATTAAGCATTGCTAACACCATCACTTCTAATTCTGTATCACTTTAAATTCAAATAAGTATTCACTAATAGTGTGTTTAAATAAAAGAGCGGAATACCGGTAAGAAAGCCAAAGCTTGCCAAAAAAAAATCAATATGTTTAAGGAAATAAAGACTAGGTGTCAAAAGGTGAGGAACCTAATTATGGGGTTCTATTGAATAAAACTACTTCGCTTCACAAGTCATTCAATCCGAAGGCTTAAGATCAAGAGAAAGACAAGGAAGAGATGACTTGGAAAAGACTACCTCTCTCTTTCTCTGTCTCATTTTAGCTTGTATCACGTCTCTCTGATGAACATTACAGTTTCATTCTTCAGAAATGACACACTTAATATCAATAATGAAGTTCAGTATAGCAATTTCCTGCTGGACCCACTTCCTCCATGAAATTTTTGGTTGCATGGCCTTTTTTGTTTAGACTGCATATCAACAAAAGAAAAGGTATACTTCCTAACTAAGCTAATGTGGCAAACACTTCCGTCATCCATATGATTTCGCGGGCGGAAATTTAGTACCAAAAACTAAAAGCTTCAATCTTAGGTCAACATATGGCAACACAAATTACTTAATTTATCATCCTTCTCATAAGAGCTGGCCCCGCAGCCAACCATATCTTGATGACAAAAACTTTAGAGGATCACAGTCGATATGCTCAGCATCTCAGAATATGAAATAAGAACAAATTATTCAAGCAGCAAAGCTGAAAGAAAGACCCAGATGGAAACTTATGTGCCCACAGTTATTCATGAAAACAAGAATTTTTGCTAAAACAACAGGCTCCATGATTTAACCATGAACTGAACGGAACTTAACCGACATGGGCATCAAGCAAATACCCTGAACTAAGTAACAATTCCATCAATTTCAGAACCCAAATTCCCAAAATGTTCAATTTTTTATCAATTCATGAAAAAAAAATGAGGTGGGCAGTAAAGAAATCACATAAAGTAGCTAAAACCTCAATAATTCACAAGACCCAGAAGCCCAATGCTTATAAATCTCTACCTTTCAGAGTCCCAACAAAAAAATCAACAGATTTCAACAGAGAAATCAGAAGAAGAGAGAGAGAGAGAGACAAGAGAACTTACATCCTGAACTTGATTGGGGCTTTGGAGAAGCTTGGCGGGTAAAACTTCATGCTTTCTGGTTATATTGAGTTTAAATTTCTGTTATTCCCCGCTTATATTTATTTTATTTTGTAATTTTCACTGAACAAAACCCTAACTTTTGGGTGTTAAATTGAAATTGCTTGGTCTGCTATCGCAACGCGATGGAATCGTTTGGGTTGTCTGCGGACGGCTGTGATTTATGTGAAGAATTACTGGTTGGTGTGAGTCCTTCACAGGGTAAATATTTGTATTGACTCAGCATTATGGGCTTCTTAGTTCTTACAATGGTGGCCCATCTAAGTCGGCCCTCGCAATTTTGTTTTATTTTTCTAAAACCTTTGAAAGTTCCTCAATGGCGTAGTTACTGGTGGAGAATACTATGGAGGTGTTTGTGCAAATGCATCAGTGTTTTCTCACTCTTGATTTGAATTTCAGTTTGTGTTTGTTTTGAAGGAAATCGATAAAGAAAGTATCCCAAGATTGTTTTTACAGAGTTTCCTTTGGTAGAAAGTGAGGAATGGAAAATATTTATAGAGCCCCACAACTGAGAAAGTATCTAGTATGGATGGTCCATGACATTTAATATGCACCAAATAGATATAAATTATTGGATATATGCATGAATCCCTAAGTTCAATGATCTAAGGGTTGACCACGGACCATTTGATACTTTCTTCCACCAATCACACTCTCCATTCACTCTCTACTCTCATTATGTGAGGTAGGGGCCACAAAAATATTCTTATATTAACTTTCTCAAGCGAATTCATAAGCCAAATTACTGAATTTTTTACCTCAACTTTTGCTGAGGTGGATAACAATTTCCAACGTTTTCTCTAATCTATTTCCCTTAAAACGAAGAGCAGAAACTGATATTTGAAAATAATGTTTAGCCCTTCAAATTCCATGGATTTCCACCAAATTCATGGAATCAAACATCCCTTGAGAAGTGTCAGGAAATTGGCCCAACCTAAGAGTTAGTGGACCGTAAATAGAGGCTAGGAACCAACTTAATCCAAAAACATAAGCTATTATCCTATTTAAGTCCACAACTCTTTCTTACCATTATCAATGTAGTATTATATTCACACATAATATCTCAACATCTCCTCATTAACTTGTGAGTATAGTTCAATCATCCACAAGAACCATGGACCATTCACGGACTTGGTTTGAACCGGCAACCATGGACGAAGAAACGACTAACAACATCTATTGGATCTTCCACAACCTTTGAGTTAAACAGACCATTATCACTCCTAGAAGCAATCTTGGACACCACATAGCATCAGTGGGTTTAACCTGACTTTTGGTCCAAACCAGTAACCATGTAGCAACGACAAATCACCAACATTCATAAGATCTTCTATCATATTTGGACTAACTAGACCTTAGCCTACATTGGCAACAGTGAAAGTAGCATGGCATGCCAACCATCCTAGAATCTTCCGCCATCTGCAATTGGTGGACAAATTTAACATTAGGACCTGTTAGGATTGGGATTAATGTGAGGTAAGGAAAGGTAAGGGACACATTAGCTCTGTTTTTGAATTTATTTGAAGTAGATAATAGGGAAGAAATTAAGGTAACCTAGGGGGAAAAACTTGAGATTTTGTCCCCGGCCTCTCCCCCCATCCCCCTACCCCAAATTTGGGGTGTAATAGAGGAGAAGAGAACTCTTAATAAAAGAATATTACACTGTGATAATTTTGCCCTTCTATCAAAATCAAATCAAAGGGGTGAAATAACATCTAAAATTATTTATATAAATTTACATATGTTCCCTTACATTCCCTTCACTTTATTAAACTTCCTAATCTGGGTGAAATAAGTTCCCATTGGTTCTCCTTATTAAATTCCCAAACAAGTTTTATGTGTTACATTAACTTAACTTATCTTTTGTTCACTTAACTTCCCTTCACTAGGGGCAAATCCAAAAAGACCCTTAGTCACCCTCCCAACATCTTCACATCTCACATTAGATTTCACCTTGCCTTGAACCACAACTTGGCCACAACCTTGCCTTTGATACCACTGGCTAAGGAAAAATCAGGTCTAACCTGAGAGTTAATGGGCCTTAAATAAAGGTTATGAAGCAACTTAACCCAAAATCTTAAGCTCTTAGGTATGGCCCCTACTCCTATTTAAGACGACCACTCTTTCTTAGCCTTTCATATATGGAATCACATGAACGTTCTAACAAGAGTAACCTAGATAAGGATAGCCAAAGTAGTGGGGTGGGGTTTTAGGGTGGGGATAGAATCTCTGGATATGAGTATAGTTTAAATTAAGTTCCAACTGCATTTGCTGTAGGCTATTTTTTAAAAATCTAGTAGGTACATTTGGAAGATCATGTACTTTTTAAAGGTGAAAGACAACCATCTCAATTTATTTGGAAAGATATTGTCCAAGGTCAGCTAACAAATTAGCTGGCAAATTGAGGAAACAAGCAATATGGGTTATAGATGACTATGCAGAGGGGTGTAGGTTGGTCAAAATCCAAAGAGAAGAAGCTTATCTATATAACATTGTAGTAATGATGTCTCATGTTAAAATACTTGTTGTAGGCAGGATCTGTTATCAAATATTCACTCACATTGTTCCTACCATTATGACGAAATGATAGTTATGACCAATTTTTTCTCGATACTGAGGTACAGGAGGAACCAACCAAGGTTGCCATTTATCTAAGGTATAGATAGAGCAGGCCTATTTGAAATGTTGAGCTCCAACATAATGTAAAATATCTTGACTCTGGAGTCGATCACTTTTATTTATATCTCCATTAGCTTATATTGGAAATTTGGAAGGAGTACAATCAAGAGGTTACGATGCAAAAATTAAGAGGTTCGGATATAGCAACTTGGTGGGGGTAGTCAGTATATTTGTAGCAGAAAAAGAATCCACAACTCCTGATTATTAGCTATGGACATTCTACTCTGATATGACATTCCTTTGTTCATTTCTCATGACAGTGCTGACCTGTCTCTAACGAATGATTTGAAGGATCCTTGGTGTCAAGAAGATATCCTCCATGCTGCAGTTGAGAGTTCCACCTGCCGATAATAAATGTTTTTGATAACTTCTTCCTAAATGAATGTAATGAGTCTGCTTTCATCAAGTGATTAGTTTCCTTTGAATCAATTAACATTTAACAGTTCTTATGTAGGAATCCATTTTATTTATGAGGCAAACTGTGCATGTGTCTTTCAAAATCAACAAGATATGCCAAGAAATACACAAAATAAAAAGGAAACAAGATGGTACATTTAGTGATGCTACCGATGAGAAACATAACAAAGACGAAACATAAATTAGGGAAGAAGAAGAGAGGTCAAAGCTAAATAAACATTCAAATTCTTTTTATCATCAGATCTTTTATGTGTTTAAGGCATCTGGCTGAGATTTGCCACAGTGACATGTTTGTACATAATTTGACAGTTAAAGGTGATTATATTTGGGAGAGAAAGTACTCAGCGATTAACATTTGAGATTAGATTATATTCAACTCAAAGAGGGTAGGCTTAAATATGATTAGTCTTATTTGGAGTTCGACTGCTCTATCATCTAGATATCATCTTACTAGAAATTTGCAAATTCTTTTACAGGGAGCACCAACTTAAGATGTACAGAAGACAATATATTAGAAAGTTTTGTTACTGTTAGTACCAAGTTAAGTTGTACAGAAGATAATATGTTAGATTGATGCAGCTGGTATAATGGGGCCTAGAAATTGGAGGAGGAAAGGTAAAAAGACAGTTAAATGGATCATGAAGTCCCATTCAGGAATAGATAGCACCAATAATTTTATAAACTTTCTTAGATTCCAGGATGTCGATAGATTTAAATAAAATGTCATCAGAACAACTTCCATATCAATGAGGTTATCTGTCAATCAATTTAAAAGTATTATGGTTGAAACATAATATATACAGAATCCTTACCTTTAGTAATGTCAAAGGCTCATAGGTCTCTTTTACTGCACCAAAACGCTAAAGTTGTGGACGAGGGAAGAGTATTAATTAAACCGAGCCCCTATTGTAATATTAGATATAAATCTCAATCGTCTAAATATTATCAGATGCATATGATTGAGGATCATGTGGTCTTTTTACTGCTAAAGTAGTCATGGAGAGTATCCAAATCCCTTATTATTTTTCAAGTACCAACAAAAAAAAAAAAAAGGAAGGAAAAGAATAATATCAGTGACTTTTCTTGTACCAACTTTACTAGATATTATCCAGCTGTATGATGCTCATATGCCTGACACCCTCACATTAAATAATCTTCAATGATCTCCATGTTTGCCACCACCATTATTTCTTTCCTAGGAAAGTATGGAGCCCTCTGCCATTCTCCTGCATGTTGCCAATTCCTTTTATAGCATCCGCAGTTGTTAGTTTTATAATTGTCCCCCCAAGACATCACTCACAGGTCACAAGTGCAGGCATTTAAAAGTTAGTTTTCTTTTCTGTGCTTTTCTCTGAGTTAGTATATATATTTATACCACAGTGTAGCCTCATGTGCAGATTTCAGAAATACCTGCAAATTGTTTGCAGAGATTGCCAGTTCCATGAACCCTCCTACAACCTTTCATATCCTTTTAGCTTCAATTGCATGTGTTTCTGAGATGTCAAGGCCTTTCTCTTTACTATACATTATCTCTGTTGTCAGCATCCATTGGCATGTGCTTCTTTTTTGTGTAGTAGAATGCTATCCTGTAGTTCCTGACTATGTCTAGACAGATTCACACCCAGATAAAGCCACACATATGGTACTCTATTTCCACTACCGCCACAATATAAGTTTCATATCTCTGGTAAGTATTACAGCATTGAAATATTTTTTATTAGCTATAGCTATTTCCATTATATGCTTTGATTATTGTTAGAATATTAAAATATAACCCTCAATCCTCGTTAAAACTTTGGAATTTTAGTGTAATGATTAGGGACTTTAACATGGTATCAGAGCAACCCAGGTTCAAATCTCACTGGCCACGAATTTAATGCAGATTTTCTAAAACTGACTCCGCTTAAGTCCACAATTTTAATGCAGGTGATTGTACTTAGCATTCCAAAGAATTAAAGACAAAATTATAAAGGAGCTAATGGGATATTATTTGATGATAGTTTCTTATCTTCCATGCGTGTAAATAATGCTAGACTGAGGGACATCAACAAGGATCTTTGAAACAATGCTTTCAGCAAACTATCATCAAATTAACTGTATATTTTACGGATGATTATAAAGCCTTCCATGACCTACATACTGGCAAGACAATTATTAGTTTTTGGGGCAAACACGGCATGCATGTTTGTCAAGAAAACATCCTGGTCCTCTAATCATAAGGAGAAATTTAGTGATTTATGAAGGTTATTGTGATTTATAGGTCTAGCAGGAATATCAAGCAGAGTACATATATTATGTCGTACTCGAATATGTATGATCCTAGGATATTTGAAGTCCTACATTCAAGTCTTGGATTTTTTTTTCTCTCTTTTTGTTGGTTTTGAATCTTATGATTACACAAAAAAAATGTCTTCTTTCCTTTTCTGTCTTTTGTTTCCTTATTTTTCTAATCAATTCACAAAAAGACTGAAAATTTGTTAATCCTGATTCTCAACTGACTTTGTAGCTTGAGCAACAAGTTTAAGAATCAATGCAGGCTCAGCAAAATTTGATGCCTGGAACAAAAATCGAGCGAGCGCCACCTTTTCCAGGTAATGGAGCATCTATCACCCACTCACCAGCATGAGATTCCAATGCCTTGTGCTCAGCATCGAATGGTTCTGTCCTCAGATGCATTATGATCAGAAATAAACATTAGGGACCACATTAGGCTTTACTAAAACGGGTTCCAATATATTACACTTCCCAAATACTCTATCTTGACATTTGTAGGTCATTATGAAGAATATGATTTGATTCTGATTACAAAATTTGCAAACATGTGTATGATGAAAAACAACATACATGAGGCTCCAACCTAAATTGTGAGATCACCGAAAGTTTAGTCCCCCATCGGTGGGTGACTAAACAATTGAGTGGTTTATAAGTGAAGTCGTAGAATTCAAGTGTAGCATCGGCTAGTCGATTTTGGCAATAGTTTGAGCCAAATTACGCGCTACACTCAGTGAGTCCCATGGCTTACACCGTGCCGACAGGCTAGTGGGCTCGGGGCGTTGATACTGGGATATGCTAATTTTTATGTCGCAACAAGGATGACTACCTTACACCTTTGTAAGGTGGGTGATTGCGTGAAGTTGTGGAATTCTAAGTATAGCATCGGCTAGTCAACTTTGGCAATGGTTTGAGCCAAATAACATGCTATACTTAGTGGGCCCTACTGCTTACACCGCGCAAATAGGCTAGTGGGCGTGGGGCGTGACATAAATGCTTAACCTAAGGAGTATCGCTTTTAATTGAAGAATTTTGCTCCACGGACCTACTCTCTTATCTGTGTTCAAACATTGATCTCTGGCACACATTTCACTGTCATCAACAAATGCTCTTATTAGCTCAATAAGTTTTACTTATGGTTGGTTATTACAATCGTTATACTCTATATATCCCCGCAAGTTGAGTGTGAACCCAAACTTCGGTTGAGCGTCCATTTCATGGGTACACATTTGACTATTTTATGCAGTTCTATTTTTCTTTTAAATCTATTTTTAATGTGTGCTTGGTAGGATTTGAATCTGAGTTGCTTAGTTGCCATCTTAAAACTCTTTCATTGCATCAAAAGTCCGAAGTTGAGGGTGGTAGTTTCATACTTTAAAATGCTTAGCTGGGGGACTATTTTCTTCGCCCATTCAACTCCAAGTAGGACACTCTATGACTGAGATAAAAAATAGTGAAGAAAATATGTTTATCAAAGTGTCTGCCTAATGGGAAAGTAAAAATAAATAAATATCCATCTCTGCTTTTAGGACCCTACATTTCTTTGAGATCAACTAGAATATTAATTTTTTTTTTGAAAATGACTGAGAGGACCAACAGCCTCCAAACTCCCAGGTCTTAAGCACTGTCATGAGACAAGCTCATACTTAATAGAATATGCCTAACACCACACTTAAGACTGCTAATTCAATATGTTTATGCCCCATGTTTGTTTCATCTTTCATTGTCCCTAAAAGTAGACTAAATTCTTCCAACAATCTAGTTGCCTGTGATTAATCAGCCCACTGAAATTAAGGATTATCTTAATACAAGTCAAACTATGTCCTTAACCCCACAAGGATGAGAATTTTTTTTTTTTTTTTTGGTGAAAGTAAGATTGACTACCCGGCAACTTTATCCTATTCTACTTAAAAAACATAACCGTATTATTTTTGCGGACAGACGTACCTTATCTCTTATTCCTCTTGAAAATTGCAGGCACAAAAACAAATCCTGGCTGTTGGTTGGTCTCAAGACCAGTCATTTTTCTGTAACTGTTGGCTTGAGCTTTTTGAACATTTGGGTTAACTTCCTCAGTGCTGGGGTTCTGAGATTTCTGAAAGGAGGGGAGGAATTTTTTTTTTTTTTTTCCTTCTTCTTGATGAGTTTGTTGTTATCTTCTCGTTGAGAGTATTTCTTGAGAAGTTGATTTTGATCTTAAAAGTCTGCTTCGCTCTTTTCCACCACCATGCCTCTCTCTGAATTTCATAGAGCTGCGAGAAAAAAGCTTCACTCTACACAATCCGAGATGACTACTTACACTTCTGATATCTCTTCCTCTGTGTATGTCTATATTCACATTCTCCTCCATAGCTTCCATTTTTTTTTTTTTTTTGGTCCTAGATCTTAATATATATACTCATGTTCTTCTAGGCCTGATGATGAATTTGTCGAGCTGCTATGGGAAAATGGCCAGATTGTTATGCAAGGACACTCAAGCAAACCGAAGACGAGCTCTCATTCAAAGGTTGAAGACAAGGATCACAGAGATCCCGCAATCCAAAAGTTGAGCCACTTCGAGAAGTTTGATTCCGCGGTGAGCGAGATATCACCCGCAGTGCCTTGTTCCAATATAGGATCGTATGCGCAGGATGATGATGATGTGGCTCCTTGGATTACTAACCCAATGGAGGATCCTTTCTCCTCAGAGTTCTTCTCTGAGTTTGTTGGCATTAACCCAAACCCTCCGTTGATCGAAAGAAACAGTGGGCATAGCTCTAAAGCTCTCAGAGAAGGTTCAGGGCTTAGTAAGATCGGAGGCAACCAATGCCAGAGTTCTGTTGTGAATAATGCGATGTCCAGAATGTTGGGTTTCGGTGCTGATGATGACCATTTTCAGAAGCAAGGCTCAGTATCAGCTTCCAAGCCATTGGGAGCAAGCAATGCAGTCGGAGTGATGAACTTCGCTAATTTCTCGAGGCCCGCTTCCCTTGCTAGAGCTAACAGTGAGAGCTTACATAGGTTGAAGACGAACGAGAGGGTGTCTTTGGCTTCTGCAGGTACCAATCCTACAACGTCCACATTGATACAGTCTAGCGGAGCTCGAGGAAATTTAGCTCTAGATTTGCAAGCTAAGGTTAACAATCACAACAATGCTAGTCTTGTTGCCAACAATAGAAGTCTTTCATCTGATCATGGCATTAATCATCAGAGCTCAAGATTTGCAGCGAGTATTCCTGTGGCTGAAAAGGGTCCTGAAGCAGCTGTTGCTTCTTCTATGTGTTCGGGCAACAGTGCTGGAGCTGCGTCGAGTGATCAAAAGCATAGAGCGAAGAGGAAGGATCGAGAAGGAGAGGAATTTGGGTACCATAGTGAAGTATGTATGCAAAATGAAAGAAGAAAATCTTATAGAAACTATCGTTATGGCCTAATTAATTATTTTTCGTCAGGATCTTGACGATGATGGCTCGAAGAAACCTGTTACAGGGCGAGGAAGCTCTAGCACGAAACGAACACGTGCTGCAGAGGTGCATAATTTGTCAGAAAGAGTGAGTACATTTTTTGCAGTTATTCGCTGTCTTGATTTGGGCTTGGAATGCCGAGTAAAAACTGATTTCCTTATGAACAGAGGCGCAGGGATAGGATAAACGAGAGAATGCGAGCGTTGCAAGAGCTTATACCCAACTGTAATAAGGTATAAATCTTGTTTGGTATCACATGATTTTATTTTGATACTATTGGTCTAGTGTTAGATGAAATGAAAGGAATGGAATCTCTTTTTCAAGGTGGATAAAGCTTCGATGCTCGATGAGGCCATTGAGTACCTCAAAACTCTTCAGCTACAAGTTCAGGTAAAATTTTTACCCTCCTCAGAATGACTACACATCCTCTCAGAACCATCCGCATGCGGCGAAAGGTTCTGAGCCACAAAGTTGGGGGGCAATTTACCAAACTGCCCCCTGTTTATGGTAAATTGCCCCCCTGTTTAGCACTTGGACCGTCAGAACCGCCCGCTCATACGCAGGCGGTTCTGATAGGAACAGTACTACTCCCTCAGAATAGTCACATGGGTTAATTGCGGATAGACCCCCTGTACTATCATCTGATTGTTGATAGACCCATGGAGTTCTATTGGTATGGATAGACCCTCTATACTATTGCTCAAGTGCAAATAGACCCCCCGAATGAACTTTTTCACACTTAAAAGAGTAAGAAAGGTTTACTCTGGGGGTCTATCCGCACCAATGGACTACAGGGGGTCGATCCGCAATTAACCCTACTCTCACTTGTCAGGTTCTCAGTTTTTCAAAAATCAACACAGATGATGTCTATGGGGAATGGACTATGCATGCCACCAATGATGTTCCCATCCAGGATGCAACATATTGGTGCACATCCAATGGCTCATTTCTCGCCGATGGGTGCAGGAATGGGGATGGGCATGGGAATGAGTTATGGGATGGGGATGCTCGACATGAATGGGTCTCCAAATTTCCCGGTGATTCCAGTCCCTTCGATGCACACACCACAATTTTCATACTCGTCGATCCCAGGGACCTCAGGTTTTCAGATGCCACGATCGATGGGTGTTCAGTTGTTTGGAATCCCCGGGCATGGGCAGGGAATTTTGCCCGTGCAAGAATCGAACACGGAAGCAACAATGGATCAGCTTAGAACCAGCAGAGAGAACTGATAACAATGAGCTGCAGGTGGCGCCTTCTTCTTGTTTAGGTTTTGATTCCTGGTCATTGTTCCATTTTGCAATTTCTCGGTCCGATTAGCCCTTATTACCGCAGGTAGCAAATGGTCGGTTCGTTCGGGAATCAGGCATTGCATGTTGATGGAAATGCAGTCGCAAACTCTAAATGATGCTGGGCTGTATGAGGTAGGTAACAATAGTGAGCATTTCATATGTTGATTGTGGGTTTCCAAACACATCCAAGGGCTTGAATTTTATGTAGGTTTTTTGTTTACAGAAGGACAGTTTTTCTTTTTTTTAAAAACCAATTTTTAGATTTAATTATAAAATTCATACGTTTAATAACAAAAAACAACCAACTTTTTGAAATTTGGTTGAGTTTTAAAACTTCTGATCTGTTACATACAAGAGGTTATCACTTCCTGGTACTTTTTGCATGTAAAAGGTACCTGAGATTGCCAATATCGGGGTGTTTAACAGATAGATTTTTATTAAAAAAAATCAACCAACTTTTCGAATGTTGGTCGGTTTTTCTTAAAATGTAATCTGGGTCGAATTTGGCAATTAAACTTCAAATATGTTTTTTTTTTTAAATCGCCCGTTACGGAATCTGTGAATATCTTTGTGCTTGGACAATTCACTGATTGACCAATCTGCTTGATGTAGCAGGACGGGAATGGCATGCTCATTTTTTTGGAGGTGAAAAGTGGCAATCACAATGGTGTCCTTTGTAGTATGCTATTATATCTCTTGAGGATGAGGGTGACTATTGATCCAGATGCCTTCAAAGATGATGATTGTGAGAGAAAGATGACCTTGGCTTGGAAAAGTGCTGAGTTTCTAACTTCATTCTGATGCACACACAGAATGTTTCTGAACAAATCACAGCGACGAGATTTTAAGCATTATCTGGGTAACTAGTGCATAGTTTCTCTTTGCCTGGTTCTTCTCAAGCCCCCCAATTCCAACTGTTGTACAGTTTATGTATAGCCTACTTTGGTAAGCGAGTATGGATATGGTAAGTATCTGTATCATATCCGAGTCATATCCGAACAGTTTGCACCCCTACTTGTACAGCTATTATATAGCCTGCTTTGGCCAAATTTATGTATTACTTTCACTGCACAAAAACTTCATCTCTCTTCTGGCTTCAGTAAATGTAATAGAGCAACATAAACATATTCTAACTTGATCTACATGCTCAATCTGAGAACTCTGCTCAGTTAATATTGTAAAAGAGAAGAAGGGGGAAAAAAACCCAGAAATTTCTTATTATTTTGATCATGCTGAGGGTTTTGAAATGCAAATGGAGGTTACCAGTTAACCTTATTAGATTGGATGTCACGGATCTGATACTGTTTTATGATTAGACTATTGAACTCAGATTGCTCATGTTTGCATGATGTCAATTATACATAGATGATAGTGATACTTACCCTTTTTGGTAACCCATCCCATCATATTTTATAAAGTTGGTAAAGGAAATATTATCTTCAAGATTCCCTCACCCCTGATAATTTGCCTTCTCCTTGAAGAAATTTCGCCCCTTTTAGCTGGCAGCGGATAAAACATGTAGCTTCGGCATCTAGTATATACATCAACTTGACTGAGATGAGCATGCCCCGTACAAATAATAGATGCCTTGGCATAATATATTTTCTGTCACATGTGCTGTGTTCCCTTGCAGTCTAAATTAAGAGAGAAGGTGCATCCTTTTCTTTAGATTTGACAATTGTTTTCTCTGTTATTATGTGAAAACAATGACTAGTCGAATAAATTCTTTATTGAACTACACGAGATGTCGATCAATCTTAAAGTGGGAGATTGTTGTTTGCTAAGCCTGATTTATATTTAGAATACACACCATCAGGACCTAGAATTGAAAGTCTACAGAATTGCACGCCCAACTGGGGGTCATGCGGTGTGTCGGCCACACTGGAGGTAGTCCCATTAGCTGATTAGCTGACGAGGGTCCACAAAAAAAAATTGAATTTACAGTTTGTAAGGTGTGAGTACTTTCCTATAGACATATACCCTACCATAGGCAAAGATGTAAACTGCCTATTTGATTACTTAAAAAATAGAACAAAGGAGGGAGGAGAGAGATTAGGGTTTACGATATCGGATGTAATGCTTGTTATTATCAATGGAATTGTGTCCCGGTTACACTTCATCGATCAATAGAATTGTGTCCAAGTTACACTTCATCGATCAATAGAATTGTGTCCCAGCTAGAATTGTGTCCCGGTTACACTTCATCAATATTACACTTCATCGATAGAATTGTGTCCCGGTTGTGTGTCCCGGTTACATTTCATCGATACACGTAGTCACATGATAGAATTGTATCCCGGTTACACTTCATCGATAGAATTGTGTTCCGGTTGCACTTCATCAATGCACATAATCACATTGAACGTCAAACCTCTTCAAATCCATGTGTTACTGTGCTGCCGAAAAAGTTAGTTCCAGCTACTTCAAGAAATTCGGCCACTTTCAACCTAAACATGACAACTCAAGCTGAAGTATTAGGGATGTCCATTTTCAAAACCTGCGGTCTACACAATTAATTACCAGGATAAGCTTTGGAACCTAAACCTTCACTCATTCTTAGAATCACATGCATATTTCAATAGACCAATTGCTAATTTATTAAATTTACTGAAATAATCTAGTAAAATAAAATATCTACACACCACGTGCTCATTGTTACAAGGCAATTAAACCCACCAGCTTATAGTAGCCTGTAGAATAGTATATGCATGCCTTTGTAGGTTAAGCAAGGATCCATGTATGTCGAAGCCCATAATATATTCATGTGAACGCAAGTACAACATCTTATCATATAATTGAAAAAAAACAGCTATATACGTTTAAAAGCATAACATGAAATGTTAAGTTACAGAACAACCCGTCATAACATTCAAAAAAACACCGATATATCTACAAACAATTAAACTATATTACAAATCCAAACGACAATATATGAAAAAGAACGATGACTATATGCTTCAAAACTATAAAACAAATATCCAAACCTTCGCTCATGAGGCACCTCGTACGGCATAAGAAAGCCTTTTCTATGTCGAACTTTTATTTCTATATACACACACATACATACACACACATATAAAAGGCATATAACCTACTTCGCTTTTATTTCATCTTTACCTTCTGCAGACATTGCCTTTGAACTCGGTGACTTCCCTATGATTGCCTTCTTTACCTTCACAATCGAATGCTTCACCTTCGAATATATGTTATTTGATCGGCAATGAGAGCACTTGGCATAACCTGCAAGTTTAGGAGCTTCACCAGTATCTTTTGCTGTCTCGGTTAGAGTTTCCTCATTCCCTTTTTCAGCCTTTTCACTTACTGTATTGATGTTGTGCTTACCTTCTTCAACATCAATATCTCTGGATTTTTCAACCAAAGCGGTCTTATCTCCTTCTAAACTTGCATCATTCTTTTCCTCAACATCTTCAGTAACAGCAGCTCCTTCCTCTTCTTCTTTGAGCTCCTTAACTGGAGAAGCTTCAGTAACAACAGCATTCTCGCCTTCTAGAGGCTTGGGCTTCTCTTGCTCAGGAGAAACGATTGTTGGTTCAGCTTCTTTTCTTTCTGCCACAGATACTGAAGAAACCTGAGGAAGTTCTTCAGCAGTACTCACTTCCTCAGCTACTGCTTCTGTACTAGCATTCACTTCTTCAACTGTCGGTTCTGAAGTAGTAACAGTAGTCACTTCATCTGAGGATTCGGGAACTACTGGCTCTTTGGCCATTTCAGATTCTGATGCTTGCACTAAAGTTGTCCCCGAATCATTAATTGATTGTTTCGGAGATTCAGGTATATCAGTTACATCAGCTCGATCCTTGAGTTCCAATGCAGCAGAGGGGTTAGTTTCAGCTTCTGGTTTAGAGGTTTCCTCTTTCTGTATGAAATTATCAGCTAATGCTCCCGATTTAGCATCTTCTGCTGCTTCCTGCTTTTCTTCTGACACAATTGCAGCTTCTGGTTTGATTGTAGATGCATCTTTCACCTCCTCAACATGCTGTAAAAGAATAAAATTGTCAAGGTAACTAGAGAATTTAAAAGAAAGACATACAAAAGATTAGTAGACATCCAACGCATTTAGTGACATTTACAAAATACTATAACAATTGTGAAGATTCATCGTCATCCAAATCTAAGCCTTCCCATCAAAAGGCGTCGTCTGTCTATATAGCACACTTTGAGATTTAGAAAGCTCAAGAAAAAAACAGGTCAAGTTTTTAATGGCCAATTATTAATGCAATACCAACCTCTACCAAATAACTCATGCAACAGGGTGCAATCATCCAAATTCCTAAGAATTAGGAACCATAGGTTAGGAAGAGACGAAGATCATGAGAGTCTACATGAAATTGCCTTCCTTTTTCGGTACAAAATAAGATGAAAGCTAAAAGGATTCACATTCTAATATGCCCAATTGAAGATTTTGAAACATTAAAGTTTAGTCCCCGTTTGATGAGCACAGATTGTAGAGGCTCAAAACAGAAGTACTCAAAACAGAAGATTCAAATCCATTAAAAAGAGGGTAAGAGAGGAGAATGTTCCATAGCAATGAGAACAAACAATTAAACATTTCTGTCCATTGACACTTATCTGCTTACTATTAATTATCATAACAACAAGAAAATGAGTATTTGAACCCATACACTCCATACATTCTGAAATAAAAGAGATACTGCTTTACTAGAAAGCTCGAGAAATTTTGATAAAAGCTCGCACAAGTTAAACAACATGCACCTATTCACAACAAGCAACAGTTCTATTTTAAATAGACAGTCAGTACATTATCCCTCCAGACAGTTTAATTATAGCATCTTCTTGAAGGATACTTCTTACCTTGCACATTTTCTGTGTAAGTTAAAACACAATTTCTTGAATATGGACTATCGAAATAAGAAATGTGATTCCAATAACAACACTAACCTGCTCACAATTTTCTACTCTACTACTCAAAAGGAGTGGCTCTCAACATTTATCTTACCCCAAAAAAAAAAAATTTGTATGTCATGCACTCCTTTATCATGAGAAGGCACAGGAGATAATTTGATAAACAACAACGACAAAGCCTTTATTCAAATGTTTGAAGTCGGCTACATCATGTTGGTAGCAGTTAAGAAAGAGGAAAAAAATTGCATTAAAGAATAGGGAAAAAAAAGTAACAAGATATGTATTCAAAGGAAATGAAAATTAAGATTGTTCATGACCACAAAGCAAGTACAATATTTATAATTTAGATTTATCAGGTTATGAACTTTTGAGTTTTATTCCATGATTCATACTCACCACAATCCAATGAAGCACAATAAATACAATAAAGTAATCCTTTTTCTCATATAATCTAGAGTTAAACAAACACCTTCAGTTCAAGAAAAGAAAACCAATACAATACCAAAACAGATATAAATATTGAACAAGCAAATTGAGCTAAGAAGCTTAATATATGAAAAGGAAAGAGATTATCACAGTAAATCTCAAGTGAGCAATAGTCCAGTTTTATATCCAAAGCAAAGCTAGGATCTTTCTTTTTAACAAAGCCCATATCATGAAAAAATCTCAAGTGAGTTCATCTACAAATCTCAACTCCTCCAAGAAAAATAAAAAAGATAGGAACTTTCTCCTTTAATTCAGCTAAAGACACCAACTTGTCTTTGCCCATAAACGCACCAAGCCTCAAACTACCAACTACCAAATAATTCAAACCAATTAAAGCAATATAAAGCAAGCAGAGGAGTAAGTATAAAGTTATAAACCAAAGGGTTTTCTTTCCACATACCCCTTCAGCTGTTCGATCTGTCACCAACGCCTCAGTCGCCATGGATTCTATAGAGAGAGAGAGAGAGAGAGAGAGAGATTTATTTATTTATTTTGTGTATTTTAAGATTATGGGATGATGATGGTAACAAGCCGCATTGAGAAACTTCGAGTATATGTGCATGTGGGCGGGCTGGGGACACGTGGCATGAGTGACTATGGGTTATGGGTAGATGGGCCATGCTATTTTGGGCCGAATAGGGCCCTCGACCAGCTAATGAATAAACCGGCGAAATTACATTACCATGGGCCACTTAAATGGGCTTGGATAGCTAGGCCTTACCTATTTACAAACTAAATGCACTGTAAAAGTAGCAAGTTTTCAGTAGTATCATTTTGGGTTTATAAGCCAAAAAACCCCCAAATTAAAGGGACATTCTCTACCGAGTCGGACGAGAGATAAATTTTCGATCCGTTTAAACTTTAGGGGTTTTCCATATTAGTCCCTTAATCTTTAGTAATTTGATATTAGTCCTCCAAATTATCTTAATGTGTTGATATTAATCTCATCGGGTAGTTGGCGTTATAACTTTGGGAGAATATTCCATTATTTTTAACCACATCCATTAAATCTACATTTATGTCCCTCACCTAACAAACCCAAATCCACAGTTGCTTAACCCTAGCGCGTTAAGAACTTCCAAATCCATTTCCATCAATAAAATCCAAACTCATTCACCTTTCTTCTTCCTCCTTTCTTAAGGGACTTTGAGGGCGAGATAAAAAAGAGAGCGAACAAAAAAAAACCCGTTCTCCACAGCACAGCGAAAAATGAAGAGAGAGAGAGGGGGGGAATGGGTTGGGTGAATTAAATTGATGAGGGTATTTTGGTAATCAGCCAACCATTGTTAGGGTAAATTCTACCATGGTTTAGGGTTTTTAACAGTTATCCTAACAGAAGGACTAATATCAACACATTAAAGTAATTGGGGAGACTAGCATCAAAATATGAAGGTTTAAGGGACTAACATTAAAATGCTAACAATGTAAGGGACTAATTTAGAAAAAAAATTCCAAATTTCATTTACCACTTCACGCATGCTTATAGGTTTGCAGTGTGGTTCAACACCCAAGTGTGTGAAGTGGGGTACTAACTACTGTGCCACAACTACACTTTAAACTACCACAAAAAAAAAAAAAGGAAAAAAAAAAAAAGAAAACTTATCTACACTTCAGCCGACCCCAATAATATAACATAGATCCAATGCCACCTTTGAAGTTGAGGCTTTCAAATTCTTCCAACTCCTAACAATCTACATTTTCTTTAGTTACATACTTTATTGTATAAATTATATCCCTGGAGTATTTGCTTATATCATGATCAAATCAACGCTTCTGAGGTTTCAGTGGCTGTCTTGCCATTCTTAGATGATGATCTAATCCGTGACTTTCCTTTTGTTGCTCTTGTTAATGTTCAAAGATCTTCGCATTTAGTTTACACGTGCCCCCCTTTGGTTAAGACTTTATATTTGTCGGTTAATTTGTTTAAGAATGGTTTAGACTTTTTCTCTACCTAATTGGTTCTTTCACAGTACTAGAAGCCACTTGATTTGGGGCGCTTTTACGCGTTAATCCGAGGTTTAATTATTGATGGATAAGCTAATTATTCTCCTCTTGTGTGTGTAAGCTAGATGTCACTTGTCAGTTTGTGCAGTTTATTAGGTGAATTGTTAGTTTTATTAAGCGGTTCAACCTCACCACTGAAAAAACTCCAGACCTCTAGTTCGACGAAAGGTAAAATACTAAGCTATTTATTTTTGTAAATAAATATATAGTATACAATAGAAGTTTGAAACTGACCCAAATTAGAATCATGTTTGTTAGAATTAATATAAAACTATAATCCTCGATCCTCATCATAATTTCGGAGTTTTGATCTAATGGTTAGAGAACTTAATTTAAGATGGTATCAGAGCGACTCATGTTCAAATCCCATTGGCCATAAATTTAAAGCGGATGTTCTAAAAATTAATACTAATGTGCGAGTCCAGGTTTCGTCCCATAAAAAAAAGAGAATCGACGCACATGTGAGAAAAACTTCGAATGATCTGAAAGGTTGATCAGTAAAGTCATACGGCGACCCTGGCGACTCTTGAGAGATATCTTAGGTGTGCAGATTTGCATGGATGTTAATGGTCGTCTTCTGGTTAAATTGAACTACAAATCTCATAAGTGTTTACCTGATTACTCAAACCTAATTAATCGAGTGGCATGGATTGTGTTATCTATAAATCAAGCAAAAATCATTTGTTTTATCATGAAATTTTCATTTTAATTTTTATTTTAACCAAATGAAACTTGGAGCCTCTAAAAATCCAATTACTTCATGTTTTTATCACTAGACCTTACCCACTAGTTGTGTCATCTTTTTCCACTCCTAAAGACCTAATCTAAAGCAACTAGACAAATAAAGCACAAACCTCATTGAGAGCTTGGTTAGCTACACTACAAAAGGTATGTTGGCTCTTTCATGTAAAAGTTGACCTTATCCACAAGCTAATGTTGACCACAAATCTAGACATGTAGCAAATAATCCACATACCAACCTTAAACCATTTTAGAAAACTAGGTTAGCTACCCTAAGTAAAGTAAATTGGCTCTTTGCATGCAATGTAAATTTGACCATTATCCACTAACACTACTTACAAAATTTAGAGATTTAGCAAGTAGTCACAAGTCAAATTCGGATATGGCCCATCCTAAGTCCACACCATCGAAAGAGCCAAGCATTCATTACATCACCTAACAACATTTCATTTTTTTTTTTTTTTTTTTTTAAAACGCTCTTTGTAGATTATCCCACAAAATTTTTTTAACGCGCTCACCCATTATCTTAATCACACGTGTCCGGTGTTTTCTTGTTCCACGTAGAAACCAACGGGCCTGATGGCGCAAGCGCCTCCAATCCAGCCGTCGAAAATCGAAGCTTTATCCAAATTGAGAAAGCACGCAGAGCTAAACCCACATTTTATTTTTAACATGGATATTACATTATTAGTACCTATAGTGTAAATTTTATACTGTTTTTTTAACTATTAGAAACGAAAACCGTCGAAATTTAGGAGACATCAAATATGTTACACTTTTATCTCTTATAATGTGTAAGTAGTTTGTGATTTGCTATCTAATTATCATCTGTGACGGATCCACCTTGATCACGTGACCCCACTTTAGTCAAGGTGGGCAAAAAACCCTTTCTAACCCCTTAGGACTCTAACTAAAAAGGATACATTTCACAAAACCCTTCTTAAGTTTGGGTTTTCTTAGAAACTCCCTTATGCTTTCTTTGTTTTCCACCAAAAAAAAAAAAATCAAAAAAGCATTGACCCTAATTTTCATCGACAAAAATAATTTTCTTGTAATTTTACAAAAACATGTGAAAATAGCGGGTTAACGTTGTCCAAGGTCTTGTTTCAAAGATGTTGAGTGTTGAAGGGCATTTCCTAACAATCCCAAAACTTGAGGGCCTTTTTAAAAAAAATTTATCCACTAAAAACTAATCCTACAATTCAAGGTCCAAACTAGGAAACTCTGCTTAATGATATATATTGAGGACGATGTATATTTGATAGCATTATTAATGATGCAATTATGTACTTTTTTCAAAATATGAAAACTCGTTGAAACCAAATTGTAAATTTTTTAATTATTAATCACGTAGTGACACCACCTTACAGAAATTCTAAATCCGCCACTGATTATCATTGCTCTGTTTATATAGAATAATAATCATAATAATACAAATTCTATACTATGTTAAAACAAAAACATAGAACCCTTAATAACTCGTAAATTTTGGTAGAAAATTAGGATGAAAGACCCATGATTTTGTTTCATGTAAATGGTAACATAAAAGTAGTTTAAAAATGGTTTGTCTACTCTTCACTCTACTCATTATATGAGAGTTAGTAAAGAACGTGGACCTATCAAACATCAGCCACGTGTCCAATCAACCGGGACCAGCAACGCGCGTCCTCATCCACGGCAGGTGATCTCCACGTGCTGGCGGAACCAGCAATGAAGTTTCTCAGTTACCTGAGCACTGAGAAGTTTACTCCTTTGCCCTTGAAAGGGCCAGTCGGTTACGAGTGTAGTTCTGTGGTGGGAATGGAGGGCATATTTGACTTTTTCCTGGGACCCATCGCAATACAAAATAAACGGTCGCTATTGACTAGAACAACGTTGGCCCACGGTGACCACAAGTAAGTAAGGTCATTATTTATTTATATATTTATTTTTCATGACAAATAAGGTGATTACTTAGGAACGGAAGATGAAATTCCAATATTATTCTGGGTTTTTAAAGGGCATATCATTTCAGTTTATTTATTTTTTCCTTTCATATTTCAAAAGCAACTACGGTTATACTTATTATATGCATCCTATTGAACAATAACAATAAAGCTTTTATCTTAACTTTTACAATCACTAATTTGCGCATCCTATGAAACATAATACTATGTTATTTTTTTCAATAAGACAATAACAAAAGAGATTTGAATGACGAGCAATACTAATTGAGCAATACAGATGATGGTTATTTACAATTTACCCTACTAATAAAAAAATAAGAAAAATAATAGCAGAGCAAAAGAGAGGTTACCTCCACCCGAAGGCAACACACACCAAACCACACTGAAAAGATCCACTCCCGGAGAACATTCCGTAGTCTAATTTGATTCCATTAATTAATTAAACAACCGAAGCAAATAAAAAACACAACCCCGACAAAATACCTGCCACGTTACTCCCCCCGCTAACAATATTATAATCCAAACCTCCATATTTTTATCCAGAAAAACAAGGATATTCCCAAAGTACCCCAAGGGCAAATCCGTAATCTTTCACCCAAGCCGGCTAAAATATAAGGATGTCCTCATGACAGTCCAATTCTTACCACTAGCAGGCACAGCCAATTCAACCCAATTCAAGTTCAAAGGGGAGAAGAAGAAGAAGATCATGGGATCAGAGGCAATCTCAACCATTCATCTGGCATACGAGGGATCGGGCCGGACTGGGCCAAAATCAGGCCCATGGGCTGAGGATTACACGGACGGCGGCGAGACGGGCCAGGTCAAAGGCCCGAGGAGGAGGAGGGAGAGGAAGCTTGAAAAGGCTTGGGAAATGAAGAGGTCTAATAGTGAGAAGTGCAGGTTTTTGGTTCGGCCCAGAGGCCCAGATTCGGAGTCCATTTGTATGGACATGGATGAGGTCAAGGCCTGCAGAGAATTGGGCCTTGAGCTGCCCTGTGACTGGACGGTGGAGATTCCCACCAGATTCTCTGAAGATACTCGTAGTGGAGGTGAATCTCCTATTGGGAACTGGAGCATCTCTAGTCCTGGTTAGTACCTGAAGGAATCTTTTAATTTTCTTGAATCTTTTTTTATTTATTTACTTTGGGGGGGTTTGTGTGAAATTTAGTTTCTACTAACAATGAAATCGCTATTAGGTTCTCTGTTCTTTTTAATAGTTTCAAATTAACTCCTCTAATCAAGAGGAGCAGTTGCAAGATAAGAAGGATTCAGATCTTTTTCAACTAGATGGTTTTGCACTATAGTGATTTTTAAGTTTAGTAATGGTTTTCAAGGTCAAAGTGGTTTTCAAGATAATAATAGGAATCTTACGTGGCGTGATCTTATTCGTTGGAAGTAATATAGACGGTAATAATTAAGAGGGAGTCATTTGAGGACTGTTTAAACATATTATAGATTTAAGGGGCTAATGCTAAAATTTCCCATTTATTTTTGCTATTTTTTAAAAATAGAAGTGTTGGATGAATGTTTTTGAATCTTTTCTTTGTAGGGGATGATCCTAGTGATGTGAAGGCTAGGCTGAAGGTTTGGGCTCAGGCAGTGGCTCTGGCGTCGGCATCGAGCCTCAGCGGATGATCAGATTAGTGGTCGGAGACCGGAGAGAGGGTTTGAGTATATATATATATATATATGGTGTAGGGGGTTTAGGATTGAAGCTTTCAATTTGTTTCGGATTGAGAGATTTGTTATAAGTTTTTGTAATTTTTCTTAGTGTGCATATATGCTTGTAAGGAGAAACTATCCAATTATTTTTATTTATTGGATAGTTGGTGTACCAAGGACTGTTTTTATGATGTCTTTGAGAATTAGTGCATTACTCAAAGAGTTCTTCTCTTTATTGTGCACAAATTATCTAGTGACGGAGATCACTGGTAGTTTTTTGCTATGCGATCGAAATGGCAAGAAAGTATTTGTTTTGTTCTAGAAAGAGATCCCCATTGAGCTTATGAAGCACTTTGGAGAGAGATTTATGGCTACTAATGTAATTTTTTTTATTTTTTGTGAAAACTTTTCTTATACTATTTTGTAGCTTTGTTAATTTGTTAAATATGAATAAGTTATTAGGAGATGTAATGGTTGAACTTCACATTTATATCTTACATTGACTTTTCTTTTGAGTAGATGTCAGGGTTGTTGTTAGCTATTATTACTTTCTCTCTCTCTCTTTAATGCACGAGGGGGCGTTATGGTTGGAATTGGTAACTACCTCTCTCTTTCAAACGAGATATTTTATCCAACATCACCTGTGTATTGTGTCGAACTATGACAGACACCTCACAGGATTTATTCCTTCATTGTTTCTTCACCATCTCAGTTTGGACCTACCTTAGAGTGAAGTTCAACCTCACATCTTGGCCGATCGATAAAAGAACTCTAGATATCTTGAAGCTCGATTGCAATCTCCATTAGAAGATGAGATTGTACAATCCTTGCAACTTGTTGGCTCATTCGGAAGGAACTTAATGAGCGTGTTTTCAACTCGAAGATTCGGACCAAAGAAGATGTCAAGAGGAGTGATTCACGCTCAGTGGAGTTGTGGCTTGATCATCTGTCTCTGCATAAAAGCAAGCTGTCATACACAAATTTCTTGCTTACTCTCACCCCTCTATTACCTTGTATTCCCATTTCTGTAAATCCATTATTCTTTTCTATCAATAAAGTTTAAGCCAAGGCCTCTAAAATAAAAATAAAAAAAAATAAAAGAAGAAGAAGAAACCAAACATTTGCCTAATAAAACCAGTTTGGCTAACTAGAGCTTATAGTATAAAAGGACACCCCTCAACCTTTATCTAATTTCGGATTTTTTATATAGTGATATTATCCTTTAACAATAATGATTTTTAATGCATCCAGAGATCACACATTATCAACACATTTGTGCTAAACACTTGCCAACATGCAGCCATCACTTGAAAGCTCTAAAATAAATAATTCCAGCACTCACTACTCAAGAAAAGCAATGGAATGAAAGAGAATCATATATTAATTTCTAGTCTCTAATTAAAGACAAATTTGCAAATATAACCCCCTGAAGTTTCTGTACCCTTACCCTGCTCATGCCCAGAAAGAATTATGTACTCCCATCATCTTTCTATCATTTGAAAAAGGTGTATGCCTTATTATTGTTTCAATCTTCATATGAATTCGCTACTCTTGATCTGTTTATACGAGAAATTTTCTGGAAAAAGACGAGAAGAAATAATCGAAAGAATGGTTTAGCTCCTGCTTCTGAATTGAAGATTATGGCAGGTATTGTCACAAGGATATGGGCAGTCTATATCCTTTACTTCAGCCCGATCAAAGTACCAGTCACCTACCGCCTTCGCAATTCCCTGCAAATCAACACCCGATTCAAATCGAAGAAGATTCTATTCATAAAAATGAAAACTTAAGAAAACTGATGAATCTTCTGGAATCAACTCATTATGCATCCCCACAACATATTTGAAGTTCCTATGTTTGGTTGTGTTAAAAAAAAATAAAATAAATAAAAGTCCTTTGCAAGTGCTTGTCCTGGACTCACATATGTTTAAGCTCAATAGAACCATCTTAGTGGAAATCAACGTATTGCGTGCATATGCACTTTGAATCTTTAACTATCTCATCCAATTTTAGAATATTGCTTTGTTCTTCTTTTATCATCGTGAAACTATTTTTTTTCATAATCAAGTCTTAAGACTCTAGAAGGATAACTTTTAACATCCGAGGCACGAAGGAAGAATAATTTGTGGACATACCTTGTTGCCAATTTGGGGACTGTTATTGGCAAACCATGTATCTTGATTCTCCATTTGGCAATGAGCAAAACATGAATTAATAAATAAACCATTTTGTTTTGGCATTGAGAACCCTTTTACAGCATTAAGCATTTGATCCCGAAATCCTGAAAGTTTAAAAGGTATGCATGCATCAAGCTAATATATTGATCAGTCAAAAACCCAACTTGAAAAAAAAAAATATCATACAATAGAGTGATATGAAGTACCTTGCAAGAATTGAATTTGTTCTGCAGTGCAATTTAAATGATTGTGCTTACACCCTCGCCAGTATCCATAGGGATCAGCTTTGTCGGGAGCTAAGCTTTCCTGGAGCTGAAATGAGGCATAATTAGGAGATGATCAGAATGTTTGCAACCTTCCAGTAATCATCTAGAAGAGTCAATTTTTCAGAATGCAGAAGTATTAATTGCGGATAGACCCCCTTTTCTATCACCGAATTTAACTTACTAGCCCTATAGTTCTATTGTTGCAGACAGACCCCTTGAAAGAGTTTTATTGTCACAGATAGACCGCCTGAGTGGAAATCAAATGTAGAAGATAGGCCCCTGAGAAGTGCCAAAAGATTTTCACTCAGGGGTCTATCTACAGCAATAGAACTACAGGGGTAGTAGTAAGTTCAATTTGGCGATAGTAGAGGGGGTCTATCTGCAATTAACCCTATTCTTAAAGAAAAAGAATATACCTGCCAGGCATCATATGCTGAGTTCAAAATAAAAGCAGGGGTCTGAATATTGGACAACACATTTTGTGGAAAGAAGCACTGCAAAAAAACCAAAAGGAATCTAGTAAGTAGGAACCAAATAAGATCATTTAGAACTCTCTGTAGTGATATATTTCTGTGGAAATAGTGGAGATACCGAAGTTCCGTCCATACGAGAAGTGCATGTTTTTGGCAAGTTCTTTCCTGATCCCTTCATGTTGAATAAAAGGAAAATATCAGAATAAAGTTGCTAAATTCTTCAATATTGAATCAAAGCTTAAAGGCCTTATTTGAACTCATGAGTCAAAAAATTATGTATCCCTATGGGGAAAAAAACACATGTGAAAACAATTACCTGCAAGGTCACGATACCATCAAAGAAAGATCGTAGTGTCCTCCCACCAGCTACATCAAGGCTACAGTTCACACAGAATTAGATATAATAAGCACATAGTTGGAGAAGATCATAATGTTGAGCAATTAAGAAACAACATATGCGAAAAATGAGTGAAACATAAATGAGAAGTTTATGATGTACTTGTGGATATAGAGTGTAACACAAATGAGAAGTTTACGATATACTTGTGGATATACACTAAGAGAGATGATAAAAACTAATTGTGTTGTAGATATGATAGTGGTTAATTTAACAAAGAATAGTGACCTTGAACAGAATTGAACGAAAGAATAGGATTCGCGTAGCCGACTCCAAAAATTTGGGATAAAGTAATGTGATAAAAAAATATCAATGACAAGAATCATACGCATCAAGAAATAACCCAGCATCAGAGAGGCACTTGACTTTCGTGCTTGTCGGAAATAATGCCCTGAAGTCATCACAGTGCTGTATAGATGCTAGACCTCCAGCAGAGCATCCAGAAAGAAGTGCCTGAAAATTATTAAGGCATGACAATATTAGAAGCAGAAAAAAATGAATATATGCATAATAAAAGCTAGGGAAGTTACCTGGTTAGCTTGATGCATCCCCTTCGACATTAATTCTTCCATAGCAACTTGCCAGATACGTTGCCCGCGGAAAAAGAGACCTTTTTGCTGGAAATTAACCAAAAATTATTTAACACCACAAAATATGTTTCAGTAAAAGTGATGATTTTCAAAAGACATCAAGAACCATTTAATATCAATAGAATGGCAGTCATATTGACCCTATTTTCGCTTTCTCCAGTGAATGATGCACCATCGCAATAGCGAACCTTGACTCTATTCCAATTAAAGAAGTCTGCAATCATTATAAGAATGAAAATTAATGAAGTCTCAGGTACTTGTGTAGATGAATTATATGAAGGCATTGTAGTTCACTGTGACTTGTGAGTACCAGGATTCTCCTCAGGCTTGTCGCTCATTATGCCAGTGAATTCTATCTCCTTCTCCATATAATTAGATGAACCATGGCGAGATTTCTTTCGAAAAATACAGGTTCTCAGATTATTGCACCAGCCTCCACCCTAAGAGAAGATTATTGCATGGGTTTGAAAATTAAGTTATCTTCTACTTTTTGATGTTACGTCTATCTTCAATTATGTTGTTGAGGACTACCAACCTCTAAATTAATGAGCCAATTGTTTGCTCCTGATCCAAACCCGCGATGAAGGTGATAACCAGGTAGACTTCCATCAGTGCATACTGCGAAAGTAGGAATATTATGATAAAATAGCAACATAAACTCGAGCTAAATTAAGATCGAAAGTAAAACAAGAAGTGAAAAAACAGTGAAAGATCGATCGCGAGAGGATACCTGTATGGTACCAAATCTTAGAACTTAAAGTTGAAAAAGGAGATGATTCCTAGGATCTAAAGACTCGCGCTTTATTTCCAAATCTCTGGGGAATTGCATTGAAATAACTACAGAACAGGTTTTCTAGTGCTTAAAGAAAAATATGACGATAACATAATACTGATAAAAGTTCAAATGAACAGGAATGAATTCTTCAAAATTATAATTTGATCAGTTCCTTATCTCGAATTGCTTGTGAAAACAAAGTTTTCAGACTGAAATGTCAGTTGTACAGCACAAATTCAAAGCTTTCACCGTGATTAAACAAGATACAGTAATTATAACCTTAGCGAAGAGAATAAAATATAAAGTTTAGCAAATAAAGAAAAGGAAAAGTACATCATCATCATCATGGCCAAATTAAAAAAAAAAAAAAAAAGATTCAAAAGGGAATCCACCCATGTAATAACTAATCATACCATGAAACACAAAAAGCAATGCCATGTGTGAATATGAATATAAAAAATTACAAGATACAAACTTTAAATTTAAAAAAAAACACGATAACACCTAATCTAGTCAAACCACATATAGAACTAAAATGATTCTATCAATCCTCATCACATCTCAAAATCCTCCCAACAAAAAAAAAAATCATAAAATTGAGAGAATTATACCAGCTCCTCTAGAATCAGCAGAAGGGATTAGGGTCAGCTCCACAAACAAGGGTTTGCTCACAGACTCATTACTCTCATGAACTCTCACATTCGACTTCTGAGCATCAAACCCATCTACCCAAGTCCCGAATCTCAAAGCAATCAACAACCCAAGCACCCAAAAAAAATTCATGGGTTCTCTCAAAAAAGCTTCAAGAACAAAACCCAAGGGAGAAAATCCCTTCTGTGCAACAGAAAAAAGGGAAGAATCAGGGGGAAAATATCAAAATGCGTATTAATTGCGGACTCAAAACCAATTTGCGGTTTATCGTTTTCTCCAGAGCGGATTCTTTGTATTTTTCTGAAACTTACTAATTTACAGTTAATATTGTGAATATATGCATGATTCTGTTCGATTTTTTCTCCCTTTTTTATACCCTCTCTCCTCTCTCTCTCTCTCTTGTGAGCAAAGGAGAGCATTTAACTTTGGTTAATTTCATTAAAAAAAAACTTCGTAAGGTCTCACAAAATTTCTGAACTTTGAACTTTTCTCATCAGACTCTTGTATGTAGTTTTTAAATATATATAAATTTATTGGAGAAAAAAAATCCAAATTTTAGTGGATTGGACATGTTAACTTGACAAATGGTAAAATTTAGAATTTTTTTTTACGAGTGATATTTTAGTAATTTACAAGTAAAGAGTTCGGCGAGAAACGATTAAGGGGGTGTTTGTTTGCATGCAAGTGAAAGATGAAAGTGAGAAAATCACTTTCGTTTAACAATTAGGTGTTTGTTTGCATGCAAGTGAAAGATGAAAGTGAGAAAATCACTTTCGTTTAACAATTAGGTGTTTGTTTGCGTCACAGTGGTTATGAAAGTGAGATCTGAAAGTTCTTGCATGGATTTAATGCAAATTTGACTTCCCCTAAAAAAGTGGTGAAGTCACATGAAAGTGACAAAAGCGGTAACTAATTTTGATTAAATGATTTTTATTATATTTTCTAATTAATCTTATTTTGCCACGTCATCTTCACATTGCACTTTCAACAATAATTTAATTTTTCAAACAAACACTGCATTTCACTTGCGTGCTAACATAGATGTAAAAGTCATTTGCAAAAAAAAAGTAACTTACATATTTTAAATTCACATTCAAATTGCCAAACACCCCCTAAAGTTTAGAGGGTGTTTAGGAGACCACAAAATTCAAGGTGTTATGGGAGATAAACACAATTCAGGGGTGTTGGAAACCTCTCAAAGTTCGGGGTTTTGTGAAATTAACCCTTTTTAACACTTTTGTAAAATGAGATATTTTGGCCATTTTACCCGCTTAGATAGTTTAGATTGTGATTTGATTTGAGTTCAGTTGAATCCAGTTGCAGATTTTATTTCATCTGCTCAATTTTATTTTGACAAGATAACAAATTATTTATATTTATTTTGCTAACTAATTATTATTTATGTGATCCATTACCCATTGTACTAGTAAATAGTATACAAAAGATGGTATTTTGAGGTGTGTACTATTATATACGTTATTAAATTGAACTATGACATATTATCGTCCAATTTATATTCATAAATACACAAATAAGAGATGTTCCATATTAAATTTTAGTGAATTATTTCTCACTACCACTGACATTGCAAAGGGGTGGTCAAGGGGGGTCAAGTGCCCCCCTCCGTTCTCAATGACATGTTAGACAATCACTATAGCTTCAGCCTTAAGGCTTGTTTTAATACATGCAGGTATATCCATTTTAGGAGGTTGAGAAAATAGTTTGTTTGAGGGGCGGTCTGCACAATGAGAGGCTCAAATAAACTTGATATTTGGAGCGTCATTTAATTTCTCATTATATCATGTTAATGGACAAGGTTATATATCATATGATGTTATCCAACAAGTAGCCATGTTAGTCAATCAACTGAGAAAAGGAAATTAAAAAAACTCCCTAAAATTGATTGTGATATTGCCTCCTTCAATTCATTTTTCCGACTTGCATCATTATCGCTACAAGTTGTTCAATATAATTACTACATTTGCAAGCTCAAGAGCTGAATAACCGCTTTTATTGAGGCAAACATGATCACTATTTTGTTTAACATGTTAAATCTTAACAACTCTTCTCGTGCATTCAACAAGTAAAAATTAATTCATCTTGCTTTGAAAAGATGGTGGGAAGATGTCGTTATTCCATGAGTTGTATTAATTTTTACTTTGAGTTGTATTAATTTTTACTTTACTTTTGATGCTACGGGTACTCTTTTTTTCCTTTTTAAAAGAATATATAATTTCATGCATTATCGTTGATAGGAGATTTCGAGTTTAAGAGCTATCTTTTCTCTGGGAGATTTCGAGTTTAAGACTATCTTTTCTCTTAAAAATCTTAATACTATCAAATATGATTATTGATGTAATTTTTTTGAGGAATGATTATTGATATGATTGTTTTATTTGTTTTAAAAGAAGTAAGAGTGCCCTCCAACCTCAAGTTTCTGGCTACCCCACAGGCCACTGACGATTGAGGTAGGTGTAAAAACATGAATTAGGAATGCAATTGTTTTTCCTTTCTTTCCAAATCTTCTAGCTTCCATTAATTAGGAAAATGATAATTCAATTGATATCACATGGAAATTGAGGTTACATTCATATACAATCTGCTTTCAAACACTCCTAAAAAGATAGTCTATTCTTAGAGTTATATATATATATATATATATATATATATATATATATATATATATATATATATATATATATATATATATATATATATATATATATATATATATATATATATATATATATAGAGTAATGATATTGTGAGATGGTGAGCTCAAATCTTATCGTGAGCTAGACTAGTTGGCTCATCTGGCTCATCAAATTCATGATCGGCATCATACATCTTGTTCAACACGTATCAAATGTATATGGTAAAAATTTCACACAATTTAAAGTCTTCTAGAGTATGAATCAGACTAGTTTGGTATATTAATTTTTCAGGCAGCTTAACAGTCATCCCTTCTACACATAGCTAAAACAATGATTAAAATTTTCAAAACAATATAATTTTTTCTACATATAGATCATGATGAGTGCAAATCACGATGGGAGGTGCCGATCATCGTTTCGAGTAGCCTATTAGGCTAGCTCAAGATAAGAATCTGAGCTCACCATCTCATTTTATCATTTTTATATATATATATATATATATATATATATATATATATATATATATATATATATATATATATATATATATATATATGAGAAAAATGGAAAAACTTGGTACCAAGTTCCTTAAAGGAACTTGGTAGTGATGTGGACAAATTTGGTCATGGTCAAACTTTTAAAAAATCTTTCTCTCTCCTCTTTCTCTCTCCTCTCTATTTCTCCCTTGATGTGTGGACCTGATTTGTCCATCTCACTACCAAGTTCCTTTAAGGAACTTGGTACCAATTCTCCATATTCCTCTCTCTCTCTCTCTCTCTCTATATATATATATATATATATATATATATATATATATATATATATATATATATATATATATATATATATATATATATATATATATCCATATTACGTTATTCTCACTATGATAGAATAAAAATGGAGTTTTAAGGTGATAGTAGAGATATTAAGCTTGAAATTCAACTTCATGAACACTAGCAGGTGGCTCAGATGGTTTGGCTGTATCATTATAATCCTAGAGTGCCTGGGTTTGATTCCTGATTCCTGAGTTTTTCTTTATTAGCTAGAGGTCCTAAGACAAGTGTAGTCACTAGAGAGGGAATCCTAGGATTCAAACTTGGATTGGCACCCTAGTTGTAGCGCCCCCTAATCAAGATTCCCTTGATTTAAAAAAAAAAATCAACTTCATGTACATTTAATAAACCGACTAAAAACTACAGATTTCAACCTAGGAAAAAGATGTTAAAGAAAACGGTACAAGCAAACAATATATAATTTTGGATCCAAACGAGAAACATAGCTCCAACCCTATGCACATTTGCACCATCCTATGTACCTTGTCTCTTTATGATATCTCTCTCTTATTATATAAGTGAGTCTGAAAAAAGTATTAAGTTTGACATACATCACTCGTCGGGGGTATGTGGAAAAAAATCAGACGTCTTGGGGGGTCTATGACAAGTTCCAAAGATTAGAGTGTGTAAATGACATTTATAGGCTTATGGGTGTTTATCTCAAAATGCACCGAACTTTAGGGGGGTGCTATGTGAAATTTACAATTTTCTTTGATTGCAAAGAGAGAGTATTCATTCATTGAAGATGAGTAGTATGGGGTAATGTCTTGATGGAGACTTGTGTCCATAATGCCCCCATATCAAGCACTAATGCATGTGTTACTCCCATTTCTTTTGGTGATTGGTGGACCACATATCCTTCTCTTAGAGCACATACCATGTTGTATATCTCACATCAAATTTATTTCCTCTGTCTGCTTTCATCTTTGATTTGAGGCATTACTTTATGTTGGTTGCTTTGCATAATTTTGAGAACAATTTAGTAATGAGGATTGGTATATACTCCTATCAGTTGGTTTTACTTTAAGAAAGAATGTGTATGAGCTCTGCCCATTGATGTCAATGACGTTGAGGACCACCTAGTTGTCACATCGGCCAGCCATGGAGTCTAATGCTTGTGAATGAACAGCTTATTTTGTTAAATGAGTTATTATCAGCTCATACTTAGTGCTCCCTTTATATTATATAATTTTGATCATTAATGTATTCTGAGGACATCTCACCTAAGCCTTTATAGATGTCCAAGGATAGATTCATAGAAATATAAGAAAATCTTACCAAGATTATTAAAGAAGCGTTCAAGTCTGTCTCCAATCAATAACTAACAAGAGAATTCTGAAACTTAGTTCAAAATGATACAAAAAAGACATTAGCTTATAATTCGTTTGGTTGTGTCATGTGGGAGACAAATCTACGTGAAGGGGCTAAGTCTAGCCACAGTCGCGAGTGGGTTCACAAGTCAAGCCACAATCGTAAGTGAGGCCTATTCGCGATTATGGCTAGCCGTCCTTGTGTGAAGAACGAATGTTATAGTACCTAAGAAGTAAAAAAAAGAAACCTTTAATTAAATAAAACAATTTTAAAAAGTACATGTGGCTGCTGGGATTCGAGCCCAGGTCTCCACGGCCACAACGTGGAATTCTAACCACTAAACTACAGCCACCTGATATTAAGCGAAGATAATATTATATATAAATAAGATTATATACATGAAATCTAAAATCCACGCAGCTAATATTTTATTATAGCCCATATGGAAGTCCCAAGACTGTCTGGTTTGCTCGGTGATCAAGTATTGCTGCCTCCCTTCGTTAATGCAAAAGGCAAAAGGCACCTTTAGGTAGGGGCTCAAAAAGATATCCGTATTTCTTAGTATACAGCCATGGTTACTAACATATATACATTCAATATAAAATAGTTACGAATGTGGGTATATAATAAAATATTTGAATTTATACTGAAATATTTTAATATATATATTGATCATACAGATTACAACAGTTTTAATCCTTAAATTAATGGATTTGATGTTAATTTTGATGATCAAAGATCTAATACTTTTTTAAGGAAAAGTAGAGGCGAATGCCCCACTCATATATATCAAAGATCTAATACTAGATTTCCAAATATAACAATCATATTAATAAACTTCGATTGTATTATATGAAGTGTGTGTGTGTGTGTGTCTATATATATATATATATATATATATATATATATATATATATATATATATATATATATATATATATATATATATATATATATATATATATATATATATATATATATATATATATATATATATATACACACACCTAATTTTAAGAGATATGTATACAATTTTTCTTATCGATGCATATCCATATTTATATTTGTAATTGGTAGCAGATACGGATATAGTAAGCGAGTCATAATCCGAACCGTTTGAACCCCTTCTTAGGTCCACATTTTCTACTTATTTTTCTTAACGATGTCAACAACAAAAAAACAATATTTTGAGTTCACTGATCATTCACAGGTCACAACCTCCCCATTCCCCTCAGCTCATACTGGCCTGCCCTCATTTTGTAACTTCACTTCCTTGGTCCTGCTGTCCTGCACTCTTCATTAGTAACAATACCACCTTAGTTGAGTAATAATTATAATAATAAATAATAATAAAAACCACACGCACAAAGCCTTCCCTGTGTTTGCATCGCTTAGCCGTTTAATAACAATCCACAAGTGTACATTTGCAAATGAGAGGTAGAAGTTTAGAATAGAAATCAAAAGTTAAACAGTAATTTGTTCATGCATTTGTAAACTTATATCAGAACTAGGCCACACAATAATGAACTTCCTTTTATGACATGGCTATTGATGCACTCCACATTTGATCATCTTGATCCTTTTCTTTCCCTCATGAATTATGTTAAAATATTTAGCAAGTGCATAACACATTGGAGTTCATTTAATCAGCTATGTAGGGAGAGGGAAAAAAAAAAAGCATTCTCCGTTTTCTTTGTGAAGAATTCTAATAAAAAAACGAGAATTTCACTAGGCTGAGGCCTATAGCAGTATACTATATGCTTAATCATTTCCATTATGGACTATAATTCATGTAATGGTTGAAGGTGACGAATCAGTGGAAGAATAGTTCAAGAAAACTTAATTCCCTATGCCACCCATTGCCTAATTCCACCTGTTTTAAAGAAAAAGGTTTTAATTATATTAGAACCTCAAATAATTTTAAATTTTATATAAGACCCCAATCTCCATATTTCTAAATAAGACCCCCAAATTCATTAAGGGCCAGTTTGTTATTTCTCCAGCTTATAATAAGTTGCTTTTATAAGTCGCTTATAAAAGCAACTTATATAAGCTGCTAAAAATAGCCGTTTGGTTATCATAATGAAAAGCTGCTTCCAAAAGCAGTTAAGGTGTTTGATAAAACCATGCTTAAATATTATTATAAATGAAAATAACTAAAATAAACACAAATTTAGCTTCATGTTTATTGGTAGTAAAAATCAATGTTAAAGTATAAAGGGTATTTATGGTATATGTTGAAATTATTTCGAGGAAAACCGAGACTCAATTCTAGAGCTCATGTTGATCTCTTACATTTATACTAATAAGAATTAAACACATGTTACATATTATTAGGAATATGCTAAACATATTTTTAGCATATTTCTTTATTCTCTAAATCACATCCTTAATATCTCTCATCCACATATTCCTAATATAACTATAACATCATAGATCTTCATAATATATTCCTTAACACTCCCTCTCTAGCTGAAGCATGTATATCATACATGTCCGGCTTGTTACAAATAAAGTGCACACTCTAATATGTGACAACGCTCAAAAACTCAAACTATTCTACATGTGACCTCTTTGCAGTAGTCTTGATCTTCGTATCTTCCACTTGAATTCAAATCAATTGATCCTCTCTGGGGTTCCACTAAGCAAAGGCTCCCCTCCAAAATCCACAAAATAAATTATCATCTCCAGGATCCACCAGTCAAATAGTTCTCAATAGGGATCCACGAAACAAATCACCATCTTAGGAATCTCACAAACAAATGATCCTTCTCATGGATCCACCAAATAAATGATCCTCTTAGGAATCTAACAAACTAATGATCTTTCTTTAGGGATTTGCCAAATAAATGATCCCTCTTTAGGGATTCACCAAACCAATGAAGCCGAGAGAATAATCTTCATCGAACTGAATTCCAAAACAAACCGACGAAACAACCTCCTTCTAGCTAACCTTCAAAATCTAGTAAACAAACTAACAAAACAATGTCGTTTTGCATCAATCTCAAAATATGTCAACATAGCACCACCCTATCACCCTTTCAAATCAACCAAATGTCAGACACCTCTTCTCCATCCTAAAACAAGCCAACCAGTACATAACAAAGTCTAAATCTAACTTCAAAGATCAAAATAAAACAAATCACTTTGGAATCCAACTCCAACCCTATGAAACAAAACCCAAACCAAATCCTTATTCGATCAAAATCTTTTTTTTCTGTCTTTTTCTTTTCTTTTCTTTTTCCTCATCTACTTTTCCTTCTCTTTTTTATCTTTCCTCTTTTTTTTTTGTTTCCTTTTTTCTTTCTTGTCTTTCTTTCTTTTTCCTGTAGCTAATGGTGGTCAAAGTTTCTAGAAGACAAGCAAGTGGCATAGGTGACAGCAAGAACATGTACATAGGGAACGACTATTGCTACCATTAATGACAATCTTAATCATCGACAAGTCCATCGAAAACAGAGCGAAGAAGAATCAGCAACACTGTTCATGATGAACAGTAATCATGTTATTGTTCTTGACGAACAGTTGCCGAGGCGATTTCACCTTGGACAGTAAGTCCAGCTTTCACCATGAACAGTAAATCCAGCTCTTACTATTCATAGTAAATAGTGACGGAAAGAAGAAAGGTAGGAAGGCAGAGGGAGAAGTTTGGTGATTGAGAGAATAAAGAAATATGCTAAAAACATGTTACATATTATTAGGAATATGCTAGACATATTTTTAGCATATTTCTTTATTCTCTCAATCACATCCCTAATATTCCTCAACCACGTATTCCTAATATAACTATAACATTATAGATCTCCATAGTATATTCCTTAACAATATATATATTACAAAAAGCAGAAACTGCTTTTAAGCATCCTCGGGTTGCTTCTAAAAGCACTCCCTTAAAAGCAGAATTAATTTTAATAAGCATGCAAAAATTTTTTTTATCAAACACCTTTATTGAATGCTTCTTAAGAAAATAAGCAGAAACATCCTAGAAAGGCAATACCAAAGTGGTCCTAAGTTGTTTTAAATAAGACCCCAATTTTATTGAGTTTTTTAAATAAGGCCCTCAAATCTATTAAGTTGTTTCAAATAAAAACGTCATTTCGAACCAATACTAATATTTGAAAATCTAATTTAGAAATATGAAGATTTGAGGGTCTAATATAGACTCAAGAAAGATTTGGGGGTCCAGTGTGACAAAACCCAAGACTAAACATCCTCCTACAACAAACTAGTTGCTAGTTATTGACCTTTAAATAAAAAAAAGACAAAGTTTTGAATTAGACCTATTCCCAAAAAAAATATCAAAATAGACATAGTCCCAAAATATTTATCCAAATAGACCTAGTTTCTGCCACGTTGGCTGAAACTAGGTCGATTTTGATAAATATTTTAGGAACCAGGTCGATTTTGAAAAAAAAAGTTCGTAAACTCTACGGGATTGGGAATCCCGGGGAGTTTAACACACAATTTAACTTCGCGGGATTGCCAATCTCGTTGAGTTCGAAAATATTTTTTATCAAATCGGCCTAGTTTTGCTGACGTGGCTGAAACTAGATCGATTTTGATAAATATTTTGCAAGTAGGTCGAAATTGATAATTTTATTTTTGGAAAGGTCTATTTCAAAACTTTGTCCTTAAGAAAAAGCTTGTTGCTACTTGCCTTATTGACAACTTTTATGACATATATTCCACAAAATTCCCAAATGTTTAGCATTTGTAAACATGGCAACTTTGGAATTGGTCATGTCAAAAAGATCGGCAAGTGGGATCCTAAAAGGATATCTCTACTAACAACTACGTAACTCTTCTTCTTTATGCTTGTTCTTTTTCATCTATGTGGGAAAGCACTTGAACAAAAGTAGACTCCTGACATAATATCCTACTAATAAAGAGATGCTTGCTTTCATGTCCCACTTTGTTTACTGTCTGTGTCAGATTCCAATCGCCTGTAAAGTTGCATTTATATCTGTATAAATGTAGTGTTCATTGAGACTCGATTGATTCATCCAGCCTCCAAGATTTGCGTGAAGTGTTTTTTTTTTTTCCCCCTCACCAAACTGCTGTTCTACAGGTAAACTATGTATGTACCTCTTATGTTCTTTTTTTTTTTTTTTTCAGGCTTAAAAATGATTATGTTTTTGGTTTACTGTGTTCTAATCAGAAAATTCTCTGATGGGATTCCATGGTTGATGCATGTGTTGATCAAGATTAGATTTGTTCATAAAATACTCACTCACCTAATTATAGTTCAACATGAATTGATATTTATTCTGCAGTAAATTCAGTGATTTGTCCGATAAATGATTGTCTTCTACAATAGTTCTAAGAGTCTTCCTTCTCAAATTGCAGTGGAGTTACAGCTAATGAATTTTTTCTTCATTGTGCATAATTCTGTAGGCTTGCATTTTGAGAATGGATCCTACGAGAAGTGAAGCCAAATATGAGTGCTTGCTTTTCGGTAAGTTTTATTTTTTTTCAGCTTCCTTGCCTACATAATAGTCTATGTATCAAGCATCAGAATTATCTAAATGCTAATTTTGGCCTAATTGTGTCTTCAGACCTGGACGATACTCTGTATCCTTTGAGCTCTGGCCTCGTCTTAGCTTGTCGCAAGAATATACAAGGTAAACTAAGGATACAGACTTATCCTATGATCTTTTTCATGATTTATCAGCAAATATCTTGATCTTACATTTAGCAAATGCAAACCAAGTTCATTTGACAATAAACTAGTGAATCCATGTTCGGAATATTGACCAAGTTCAATTGCAGATTACATGCTGCACCATCTGAAAATTGAAGAAAGCAAAGTGCCTCAGATGTGTGTAGACTTGTACAAGGAATATGGAACTACAGGAGCTGGTCTTAAGGTATATATCACTATGAAAATCCGATACAACAACTAAAAATGGGAAATATAGTAATCGAGAGTTAGAAAGCCATAGTCATGTACTAAGGGTGTCTTGTGTGGACTAAGAGAATACAAGACGAAAAGTAATTAGCACATCAAGTTTCTGTATTCACGGATTCTCCATAGATAGAAGTTGGATAAGATCTCGCCATAATGCTCTAGACTGTGTAGCCGTTGAACTAATTTCTCTAAGTTTCTCGTCTTACAGGCATTAGGTTTTAAATTCGACGATGATGAATTTCATGCTTATGCACATGGAAGACTGCCATATGAGACTTTGAAGCCTGATCCTGTTTTGAAGAATTTACTTCTTTCGATGCCACAACGGAAAATAGTATGTTGATCTAACTCAACATTTGAATTCTCCATAATTAAATAAATATGTTGATATATAAGATCAGCACTACGTTACAGTAATAAACAAATATGTATGATTTTGCAGGTTTTTACCAACGCTGATAAAGCTCATGCTGTGGAAGTTCTGAGTCGGCTTGGCCTTGAAGATTGCTTCGAAGGAATTATATGCTTTGAGACATTGAATCCACCTATTGAACCGAAAAATGAAGATTTTGCAGATAGTGAAGGAGCAAATAATGTAGAACCTAAAGTTCGAATTTTGTGCAAGCCATCTGTAGAAGCCATGGAAGCTGCTATTAAGATTGCAAACATTGATCCCAGGAAAACAGTAAGTGAGAACTACAGTGTTTTGTTTGTTCCTACTGTGTAAGAGTCGTTTTCAAATTGAAATTTTCCTGGTTGCAGCTCTTCTTTGACGACAGTGTTCGCAACATAGCAGCAGGAAAGGAAGCCGGACTTCAAACTGTCATTGTGAGTGTCCCACTGTAAAGTTCCTTTAGAATTGATTCTTCTTTGATCAAAGATTGGTTTTTCTGTTAAGATACTATAACCAGTGGGAGTTATGAACAATGCGGCATTTTGCATAAACATTCACCAATATATATTGTAAATTATGTTCCTCATCGACCCTTTCAAGTTTATAAGTTGAGTTCTTTAATGAATAATTTACCATAAATGTAGAATGCGACAGTTGAGGTACATAATTTCACAAGTAGAGAAATTATGTAGAGAAATTGATAAAAGAAACCATATCAAACTTACATATGCCTTGAATAAAATAAACATACAAGAGGTAGCAGAAATAGCAATATGTAAAATACCATCACCGTAACTCTTGGCCAGTTAGAGAATTTTTTACCTCATTACAACCGTAACTCTTGGCCAGTTCGAGAACTTTTTACCTCGTTACAAGTTTATCTAAAGAAAATGTACCTTTTGGGTGCAGGTTGGAAGGTCTGAGCTTGTTCCAGGTGCAGACATAGCATTGGAGAGCATCCACAATATTAAGGAAGCAATACCTGAGATATGGGAAGGTGAACATCAGCAGGATCCAAATCTTCCTACTTCAGTTGAAACAGTAGTCCGTGCTTGAATCTATGCAGTATGTAACCTCGTTGTGAATGAGGATAAGGGGATTATGATTTATGTACCTGTAAACTTGATATAAATAACAATGGTGTTTAACTATTCTGCTGCAAGTATGAACTATGAGCATGCTTTCTATGAGCAAAGACTACATTTAAACATCAAAATGAGCCTGCTATTTCGTACAATCTGGTCTACCATAAAAAGTAAAGCATATAATTAAGTCATCTTTTTGGACTTGAAAAGGCTGTAATTACAGGCTAATACGCTTAATTTGTTTCACGAGTATAGTCAAGGAAGTAATATGATAATGTACTGAATGAGACGAATGTTACACCATGGGAAATGCATTAAGATTGGCTGAAATACCAATTGAGCCTATAAAGTGACACCCACTAACCAATAAGACCTAAATAGTGATGCCGGCGACAATAACACCTATAAATTGACACAGTTAACCGCTTAAACCTACTCCAGTCGCCAGAATTTTGATTTGTGCTAGAAAATTATGGATTTTTACATATATACCCCTCATATCTCTCACACTTACATATTTACCCTCTAAAATTTAAAATATTTATAAAAAAAATTCCTTTTTCTCTCTCCCCTCCCTCCTCCCTCCCTCCCCCATCTCTCTCCCCTCCATCTCTCTCTCTCTCTCTCCCACCATCATCTCCTTCATCCTCCTCTTCTCCTCTCTATCACATCCTCTCCACTTTCCTCCTTCCCAAAATACTTCCTCCCCTATATTCTCCCTCCCAAAACTCTCCCTCCCTCCACCATCTGCTTCATCCTCTTTCCTCCTTCCCAAAATTCTCACCTTCACCTCCTCCTCTCCCTCCTCCATCCATGTTCCTACCCTTAACCTCTCTCTACTCTCTCATCTCAGTCTTCTCCTCCCCTTCCCTCCTGTCCTTCCTCTCTCTCCTCTCTCCCCTCAAACATTAACTTAAAAAGTGAAGAAGGGAGGGGAGGAAATGAAGGAGAGAAGTGGAGGAGGAAAGTGAGGGGAGTGGGGAGAGATAGGTTGAAAAGAAAGAGAGAGTTAGGTTTTTATGCAAATATTTTAATTTCGAGGATAAATTTATAAGTGTGAGAGATATGAGGGGTGTATATGCAAAAATCCATAATTTTCTTGCACAAAATCAAAGTTCCGGCGATCGGAATAGGTTTAAGTGGTTAACTGTGTCAATTTATAGGTGTTATTGTCGCCGGCGTCACTTTTTAGATCTTATTGGTAAGAGGGGGTCACTTTATAGGTTAAATTGGTACTTCAGCCCATTAAGATTTCATTCTTAGTTTAGTTCTTCTCTAGGATGGCTATTTCTTCCAATTTATTTACTGGTCGTTCATCGATGAAGTACATATTTGACACCAGGAAATAAATAGAAAGGTAAATATGATGATTCAGATTACAAACTGGTTCAAGCATAAAAAGAGGGTAAGTATCTTGGAAACTTTAAGACCACGAAAAAGCTCAACAGTTATTACAGAATAAATTTCTTCTGTGATCTCTTACGCCTTTCGCTTCGAAAAGAAAAAAATTTCAGCTTACAAGCTTGAATTGGTAAAAGAAAGCTTCCTCAAAATTCTAAACTTGGACTTCAAGATGTTTGATTTACAATATTGAAGTTTGCACAAGGGCTAATCCAAGACAATGAATAACAATGGACTACGTTCCTTGAGCACAAAGAAACAAAAAGAGGAAAAAATGGGAAACTGTTGAGCATCATAAGATCATTTAGCTATCCATGGGAAACTTGCCGCAGTTAATAATCCTACAGCCTACAGGGAAGTGGAGGGACTAATCCAAGACAATGAATAACAATGGACTAAGCTCTCTCTCCCCTCTCCTTCACTCCCTCCTAATGCTTCAAGTAGAATGTTTGATGTTGGGCCGAGAAAGAAAGAGTAGGAAAAGATTGAGTTTTTGATGATTGGAGGTGAAGAGGAGTGGACAGAGCAAGGAAGGAGAGGGAGAAGGAGTGGAAGAGATGAAGAGCTGGAGGTTGGGTGTTTGATAGAATACTTGATGTTGGGTCTAACAGAGGAAGAGGAGGAGGTCGGAATTTTTTTTTTTTAACTGATTGGGAGTTGAAGAGGGAGTGGGCGGAGCAAGGAAGGAGAGAAGGAGTGGGAGAGAGGAGGGGAGGTTTGGGATTCGAAGGAGAAGAGAATGAAGGAGACGGTGGAAAGGAGAAGATAAGAATGAGTATGGGAAAGGATGGAGGAGTGGGAGAGAGGAAGGAAAGTTGGGGATTGAAGGAGAAGAAAATGGAGGAGATGGTGGGAAGGAGGAAGGAGGAGATGGTGGGAAGGGAGGGTTTGTTTTACAAATTTCAGGAATTTTTTCGAGGGGTTAATCTAAAAAATATGGGAGAGTGGGGGATCTTTATGCAAAAATTACTTAAATTTTTTGCTTAAAAATTATCTCATGCTCCGAAAATGCCTATTTGTCATTGTTTTTGTCTGTTTTTAGGCTAAACTGACACTAGGGTGTTACTTTTTAGGCTAATCTGGTATTTTAGCCCAATCCTATCAAAACACCCCACTATAGGGGGTGATTTGAACCTTATGATTGGACTAAAGGAGGGTATTTTGCTCATTTACTCCCCTCCTCTCTTTAGGGTTAGATCCTCTCGCACCGTTCAGAAGATTCTGATAGGATTGGTGCTCCTTAGCTTTGGACGATTATCAAATAACACCATAACACCCAAAATATTTTTAAAAAAATCCCCTCAAGTACAATGATTATATTAAAAAAAATCCCTTCTAATTTTGAGATTTTATTAGAAAACCTTCACTTTGAGATTTTATTCGAAAACTTGGTATAAATAACACAGTAATCTCCTATCAAAGCCACCCCAAAAGAAGTGGGGTGATCTATACCATAAATTAAAATTTTGTAATTTCCAAACTAACACTCTAATGATCCATGAATGAGAATCACCCTTTTCTATAGGGTATTCTAATAAAATCCTTACTCTAAATAACAGTGGTGTTTTAACTCTTATTCTGTTCTGATGCAATTATGACTGCTCTATATGAGCAGAGACTACACTTCAAACATCAAAATAAGCCTGCTACTAAGTACATTCTCACTAATATAAAAAACATATATTTAAGTTAAATGTGATATGCATTTGGATAATGTACTAAATGAAATGAACCATTACTCCATGGTAAATTGCACAACCATCACAAAAGTAAAATTTGATATTCTATTTGCAAGCCAATGCAGAAACATTGAAACCATTTTCAGCTTTAAGATTCCTTCTCAGCTTTGGTTTTCTTTAGGATGGCTCGGCAATCTGTTCCCATTTATTTTACTCACCATTCTACATTTATAGATGAAATAAATATTTAATACCAGGAAATAAATAGATAGGTAAATATAATGATTCAGGCACCACAATTACTGCAGAATAAATTGCTTCTGTGGCCTATTACACCTTTTTTGCTTCAAAAAACAAATAAACTCAGCTTATAAGCTTGCATTGGTGAAGGAAAAAGCTTGTTTCAGATTCGAAAATTGGAGCCTCAAAATCTGTGGAATGTTGAAGTTCGCAATAGGGCTATCTTTGGGGACCCATAAAATGTATAGCAATGGATTGAGCCCCTTGAGCACAAAGATACAAAAACAAAAGCCTGAATAAGAAATAACAAAAGCTCGTGCGCGTCAAAAGATCACTTAGCTATCCATGGGAAGCTCCCCGCAGTTAACAATCCTACAGGGAAGCCGAGGGACATCAGATCTGCTAGTTTCCTGAGATTCAAGTGTGCGGACTACATCCATTCCCTCAAGAACATGTCCAAACACAACGTGTCGTTTATCCAACCACGGGGTCTGTTTTTTAACATGCAACAAATAACATAATAAGCAAATTAGCACTATGTATATACCCTCCCCAGTAGTTTGAATGAAAAAGATAACCATCGCAGAGTAGTGAAGTTCAAAATGTTGTCAATTCACCTTAAAAAGCAATATATTTACACCAAACATATCTTTTGAGATCTATTTGATTCTAGGTGAGTGAAAGGAACAAGATCCAAGCGATGAGATTGCTTTCATTTTTATTGAAAATGGTTCAATATTTCTCTGTCCCGTTTTTAAGAGGTTACGGCTGCTTGGAAGTAAGCAAAAATAATAGAACTCAACTCATGAAGTTGGTTTTGATTTAGTAACTGAAAGGGAGTGAATGAAAAATATTGAAGACAAAACTCTAATGACATTTTCCAAGTTCTACAGAGTACTGAAATATTGTTTTCCGTCTTAACATAGTGAAATTGAGTGCACCAGAGTTAGCACTTATATCTCCTCCGTTATTCTCCCAGATTTCTTATGTCGTAAAGAACAAAAGCTTAAATAAGAGGCATGGATTGCAAAGACATATAGAAACTGGCTAACCTTTACTGTGCATATGAAAAATTGACTCCCATTAGTATCAGGACCTGCATTTGCCATGCTCAAGACTCCAGGACCAACATGCTTCACTGTAAAAACAATCCAGAAGTTATTAGTCATTCTAGCTAGACTTGTAAATAATGCATTGTCTTTTGATGAGAAATAGAAATAACCACGATTAGGAACAAGATGTGCAAATAAATAGGGAAGCAAAAAGACCAGAATTTCTTCTTGAGATACGAAGAAAGTACCAATTCTGCCTTAGCTTGCATCTTCTAAACACGGGAACTTTTAGCTTTACTATGGTTAACTTCAATATAGCGTAAGTGGTAACTATTAGGAATTCAGTCCGAAATTAAGAGCTCTATGGGTACAGGTAGTAAAGGTCGCTCAGGTTCTATCAAATATTTATTTTCTCAATTGCTAAATAAGTGGGTAAAACCCTGAATTTGGCTGCACTTATCCTACTGTGATGATTATTAGACTGGGCAGATTTTAATGTGTTCCAAAAATGCTTTAGCTTCATCTCATCTTTTGAGTCATGATTTTTACCTTTTCAGGTTGTGTTGCTCTATTTCCTACCCTGGTACTGTCTCAACCTATGTATATTATATTTTGGCTTGTTTTGTCAAATTTCGCTTAATGGAAGGGGCTGCAAGTTGATCATAATCTGACACAATTTTGACTATACCCGGCCTAATCCGTGATTTATAAAATGGGTTGCGAATGAGGTAAACTCTCAAAATTAGACTTAAAACTCCAAACGGGTAGGAATTGGAACAAGAAAATTTAGACCAGGCCCAATAAAATCCATATAAACCCAACATATAGTAGTCCAAAAAGACTAGTTTAGTGCTCACTCTAAAGCCAAACAGAAAATCGAAAAAAGACCAAATCAATGCAATCCGGTTAATGAACAGACTGGATTAAGGCAAAAGATGTAGAGCAGAAATTATTTAAGGTGAGATTCACGCTAAGCAAGACTCTTGAGTCAATCTGACACACTCGCAGCTTATTCGCAACCCAGCTTAATTTGAACAACTATTTGGCTCAAGTAGGGGGGAAAAAGCTAACTACACAGCTTTTGCGAGAAGTTAAGAGAATTCAAAATTTTAATATTCCAGACACTGTAAGCATCGCCTCAGGGGAAAAAAAAGGATTGTGAACTAAGAGAAAACCCCTATGCATGTCAAGAGAAGATTTTCTCGAGGGAAAGAAAGCTATATAATAATTCAGTTGTGTGCTGAAGAAACAAATGAAGAGCATGCAGCAAAAAAAAAAAAAAAACACACGGGAACACAAGATAATTCATTGTAGCAAAATTATAAAACACGTGAGGAACCACAGATAATTACAAAGCTAGTCACCCTCAGGTGTGAAATTCATCTGGAGATTCTGGACTAAATCTAAATACAATAACAAAGGTAGAATTACTATCTAGTGAAATTCTTATTGTTTAACGATAAAGCACTTACAGACAAAATTTTCATCATCAAATCTAGAGCCATATATACTCTTTCCCCCAGTTCCCTGTAAAACAAAAATATTAGTTTGTTATTGAAAATTGCATCCCTAATTGCCATAGACTGCAAGTATTCCAAAACGAAGCAATAATAATGCACTAAAATAAATTTCTTCAATTACATCTCGGATCATCAGTTCCATATAAAAAGCATAGCTCAAAAATTAACTTATAAGATTTTGTCTAAATGATCATGCATTGCAAGTATCATTAGAGATATTAGCTAAACTTGTCTATTATTATCTTATAAGCAATAAATGTCAAAACCTAATATTCTGGTACGGTAGTGAGAGAAAAAAATTGGGCAAATGCAAGAACAGGCTTTGAATCCTGAAATAGGGGGGAAAACACTCCAAAATATACAGCACAAGATAAAGAATAAGACAACATGAGTGCCCAAAGCACCTTAAGACACTCAAATCATGGGGATGGGTGGTCAGCAGTTGATAGAAAGGAACAGTATTCATCCTACCAACAAAAAGACTATAGTCTGGTCTTCCAATTTTTCATTAATGAATGCATAAGCTGGATAACCCCAATCTTTTCTTGTATAGAGGAGAAAACTCCTATAACATGTAGTTCATGCTCTCTCTCATCAGAAGACAGCGCCTCCACCAACATGCAGATTCCACTTTTTCCAACGGAAGCAAATATTTGACAGATGTCATCATAAACAAAGTTACAGTACAAATAGAAAATGCGATGCCACAACTAGTTTCAAATTTAGCTACTTTTTCAAGTCCCCGTCTTTCGACTACGCTTGTTATGGGTGTTAACAAGCATATCAGGTCTCAAAAACATAAACATCAAATATCAGGAAAAGAAAGAGAAAACAATTATAGCTTATGAACATTCTTATACTGTAAGATTAACACCAGACTGTCAAGAAGATGAAATCTCACATTTCCACGCTCAAAATCACCACCCTGGAGCATGAAATCCTTGATAATACGATGGAAGGAGCATCCCTTGTACCCATATCCTTTCTCTCCTGCATAAAAAATCAACAATTACCCACCCATCCATTTCAAAATTAATATCGCAAACATGGAAATTTGAAAGCTTACCTGTGCACAAGGCACGAAAGTTTTCAACAGTGACAGGGACAACATCTCCATAGAGGCCCATAACTATCCTGCCTGCAGGCTCTCCCCCAATTTCAACATCAAAGAAACACTTGTTCGTTACTTCTGCTTGCAACTCAAGAACCTAAAATTCAAAAACTTGTCAAATTTTAAGTTATGGGTAATGTGAACTTCTGAATTGATCAAATACATATTTCCATCAAGTTTAAGTTTGATCTCTAAAATACAGTCATGGGGTACAGATTTCATCTTTACCCAAATTGGTTAATGATAATAATAAAAAAAAAAATCAAACTTTCTAACAGCTGAGACATTTTCACCACATGGGTCATATCAAATACATGAAAATACATATTCCCATCAAGTCAAAGTTTAATCTCTAGAATACAGTCATGGGGTACTAATTTCATCTTTACCCCAAAAAATTCATCTTTACCCAAATTGGTTAATGATAATAATAATAATAACAAAAAAAATCAAACTTTCTAACAGCTGAGACATTTTCACCACATGGGTCGTATCAAATACATGAAAATAACATAACCATTGAGCGCTTACTTCTTTCTCAGTGGAGTTGGCAGCAGCTGAGCAAACCATTTCATGGTTTCTAACTGAACTTGATTTGGACTGAAGAGGGTTACAGAATTGAGACGAAAGCTTCGATTTTGACGGCAGAATCCCTCGTCTCGTTGCTTGAGAAGCTAAAACACATGGGCTCTTGCGCCCAGTGTGAACATTGAGAGCAAAACTCACCTGCAACTTCCCACATTAAAAAAAAAGTCATTTTTGATCTCAAAGTTGTTGAGTTTAGTCCCACATCGGAGAAAGAGGAGTTCACCTGCGCCGTTGACAGCGAGAAGGAAGTAGCCATGGTTAAAGGGAGAAGGAAGATGAATGGGATTTATGGGAACTCAAGTGGCTGCTTTATCCTGCGCTCGCGCTGCGCACGATAGGAGTGGGGGTTATGTGAATGTGGTCTTCGGTTTCTCCGTTGGCTCATCAAGATATCCGCTTGCTCTTGTCCCTTGGGTTGGGCTAAGGGTTACCCGGTAGCAATCGAATCCGACCCGCAATCATGCCACCAACCGGCAATTCTTTTACTTTTATTGTCGGGGTAATTGCATGTTAGTACCTTACATCATCCTTAATTGATACAAAGTCCCTCAAAACTCAATATTTGTCAAAAGCCCCTCAATTCTTCACTTTTATCGCCAATTCGTCCCTCTGGTTAGCTGAAGTTATTAATTAGGGTGAAATTCGGTTAACTCAAATAATGGGTGGATTCTCCGTTATACCCACACTCATATTTAATACTACCATTTAAAATTTCACCAACTCATTTCATAATGGGTTTATACCTGAAACACGTAGCCTAAACCCACCAAGCCCTTCTTCTGCAACAGTCAGAGCTTCCCAGATCCAATCAGAGTTGTTCCAAAGGTTAGATTTCCCTTGGGGTCTGTTTAGATTCGGGTGAACAAGGGAGAAGGGAAGATAGGGGAAATATTCGCATTGTTTGGATAGCTTAAAGAGTTCCCCTTAGACCCCCCTAGGCTAATTTTATATGTTAGTTTAGGGGTTAGTCTAACTGCAGTTAGATAATTTAATAGAATCCCCAACAAAGCGACGAATTAGCAATAAAATGAAGATTGAGGGGCTTTTTAGAAAATACTGAGATTTGAGGGACCTTTTGACAATTAAAGATGATTTAAGGGACTGATATGCAATTAAACCTTTATTTTGGATTAAATTTTAGAAAAACCTCCAGTAAGTTTGGGATTTTCTCAGATAAACTTTCGAAATATGACAAACACCGCTTAAGTTTAGGGATTCTAAAAAAAAACTCCTTACACTTTCAACATTTTTTTAGAAAATCCCCTAATGGCATTAGTAGCAATTTTCACATGGGTTGGAAAAATATAAGCAAGAGGATATTTTGTCAATAAAATTTTCTTTTCATGTTTTTAGGAGGTTATTTGAAAAATGTTGAGCTTCGAAGGAGGTATCTGAGAAGCGCCCAAACTCAAGGGGGTGTATCTTTCAAATTAATCCCTAAAAAATAAGTTATGAGGTCCCCAAATCACAAGCACAACTGGCAATTAAATAGATCAATTAGAAACAACTTATGAGAATTGGGAGATCTAATACCAGTGTCAACTATTTAAAGTACCTAATTTCAAAATAATTTAAGGAATATGAGACATAATAGCAATTTTGATGCTTTAAGGGTCTAACTTTAAAATAGCTTAAAAATTAGACGACCTAATGGAAATTTCAATAATTTGAATGACCGTCAAAATAGCTTAGAATGGGGACCTGATAGCAATTTCAGTGACTTGAAGTGCTAATTTCAAAATATGAAAGATGCAAGGTACTAACATAAAACAAACCCATAACTAACTAAAAAGTCACCAACCCAAAACAAAAAAGGACCTCAAAAAAACAGAAACAAAAATGCTAGCTCTAACCCCCACGCACCCGCTCCGCCCTCCACTCACCCGCCTACCCGCCTCCCTCTCTCCTCAAAAAACCCCTACTTTCCTCCCAAACCCATCACCATTCCTCCACCCGAAACCCGTTACCCTATCAAAATCCACACCCGAATCCAGTTTCCAACCCGAACTCGAACTCGAATCGGTCTCGGTTGAAGATGACGGGTTCGAGATCGAGGTTCAGAAAGCGGAGGAGAAGAGGAATCGGAGGGTCATCCGGTCTCGGATCCGGGTCGATGCGGATCTCGAAACCGTTTGGGGAGTGTTAACGGATTACGAGGGCTTGGCGGACTTTATCCCGAGCTTGGCCGTGAGCCAGTTGATGGAGAAGGGGGAGAAATTCGCGAGGTTGTATCAGGTAATTGATGCCCTTTTTCTAATTTAGGGTTTTGTTTGTGGTCAGTGCTTAAAGTTTCAATTTTGATTGGAATTCAGGGTGGAGTTTTGTAATTTGAATGTTTTCTAGAAATTTGGGTCAAATGAGATATGAACTTGGCTTAATAGTATTGAGGGAAATTTCAGTAGACCGTCTTAGATTTGACCTCAGATTAGAAATGGGTTACTTTTCACTAATTTTGCCCAGGGCAATGTCTGCCAAAATTTCACCCAATGTAAAAGAGCCAGAATATTTCACCCTGAGGGTCTATAAGCCAAAATGAAACTATATGGGTAGTAAGTTCTAAACAGAGATACGACAAGGGGTCTATAAGCAATTAACCCATTAGAAATGTTTTCATGACTTTTCAAATGATAGTGCAGAAATGAATTGAAGAAGAAGAAGATGGTGTTATTCTTTGTAAAATCTGCACTATGTGATGACACAACCTACATTAGTGAAGCGGGTTTTTGTGAACTGTAATACAAAGCAGAGTAGGAAGTTGGTTTTATTGATGAATTTAAAAATTAAGGGGGAAAGCGGAAATAGATGAGAGAAGTAAAAAAAAAAAAAAAGAAAAAGAAAAAAGAAAAGAAAGAAGGGCATATGATAACATAGTGTCAATATTTCTTCGCACAAATAACTCGACCCATTGAACTATGGAAACTCAATAATAATCTTAGCTTTACATGTCAGAAATGATGGTGAATTATTTAAATTTAAACTTGACTATCTGAAAATTTGAACAAATTAACTTAGTAAACCACGTGTTAGGCTCTAAACTAATTTGAACAAGTCCAACAGAATCTACAGTAATCAATCAAAATAAATCCTAACCCAGTGAAATCTACATGGCCGCTGTTGGCATCTGCCTCTAGTGAGAAGTCCGAGATATGGCTTACTAAAAATTTTCTTGCCATTAATTTGTTGTTAATATTTATTATTGTACTATTTAATAGTTGTGTTATTTGTTATCTTAATGTCCTTTTCACTTTCTGTAGAAACCAAGACTTTACCCTGTTATTATCTTTGGATCCAAGACTGAAATTTCAACTGAAATCTAAATTTTGGTGGATATACATTCTGTGTTTATTCTTTGGAATTGATTGAGGTGTGACTTTTGCTTTACCTCTTGTTAGTGTTTTGAAAGTTAGGTTAAAGGTTAGGAGATTTCTTAATGGGAATTGGAAACAGGTTGGTCAGCAGGACCTTGCATTAGGGTTGAAATTTGATGCCAAGGGTGTCTTGGAGTGTTATGAGCAAGATGTTGAGTATCTTCCATCTGGTCGAAGGAGAGAGATTGAATTCAAGATGGTGGAAGGTGATTTTCAGACATTTGAAGGCAGATGGTCCATTGAGCAGGTGACGATGAAGATATCTCTCTCCTTGTTTAATTTTCTTGTAATTTCTCCCATGTTACTGTTTAAATTTGCTTCCTTTATGATTCATGCATAAGAAGTTAGTCAACTGACGGTATCTAGAATTTATTTGGGTTTTGGTCATATTTGACCCCCAAACTTTGTTAATTCGAGATATGACCCTCAAATGTTCATAATTATAAATTAGACCCCAAAATCTTCATATTTGTTCGAAATGAGGGACTTATTTAAGATAACTTAATAGGTTTGGGGGTCTAATGTAGAAATATGAATATTTGAGGTGTAATATAGAATTAACTTAAATGTGGGGATCTGATTCTGATATGACAATAATCCTATTAACTTTTTGGTTAGTGAGAAACGTCCGGCTAATGCTAGTAGTAATTTCAGGGAACACATTGATAGCACGTTGCCACTTCCTATTTCAAGGTGACAAAAGGATGAGAAAACCAGTTGAAATATATCACACTTTTTTGTCATTACAGAAGAGTGTATATTCCATTGAACTCAATTATATCCAAGTTTATTGACTACTGGGGAATTCAATTTCATTGCACCCAAACCTTATTGGTTATATCTACTATATAAACTAAGGCTTGTTGCATGATGACTCTTTCAGATCTTACATTTCTTGAACATATTGTGGTTCAGTCAGTTCATAGTTTAATTCTAAGCATCTTTGTGAAGTAAAAGATGGCTCAAATACTACGCAACACAACATGTACATGGCACTTGGGCACAAGATGGTTCAAAAACCATATATTTCCCTTTTTTATTCCTTTCAGTTAGGAAGTAGTAAAAATAGAAGGGGGTAATGGGGAAAAAACAGGTTTCACTGGAACAATGTGTTTATTATACTTCATTGTGATTATACTTCATTAAATGGTATTTAAAATTATATGGTGGTTTTTGTATTCTCAAGTTTAACTCTCCTTTCGAAATAATAAATGACGTTGGGTTCTCCTTCCAAACAGGTCGAATATAAAGAATTACAATCTTGGTACTCTTTGGAGTTGGGAAAATGCTAATCATAGGTATAGTTCGATGCTGATTATCAACTGTAGTTTGTTGCAAGAAATGCTCAACATATTGGGTTTTTTCAGGTTCAGCTGTCCATCAAAAGTTATATAAAATAAAAGTAGGAATTTGTAAAAAAAAGAGAGAGTATATATTGTTAAAGTAATAGCTGATACCAAATGCTCTCTCTAGTAGGATGCTATGTGTAGATGTTACTACCATCCATTTCTTAAAATTGATTCTAAATCAATTTGGACTAATCTTCAAAATATTTCCTACTTTCCTTGATTGATCATAGAATTCAAGCTAACAAAATGTGTTTTGTTATTGGATCCTTTTTGAAGTGGAAGCCTAATTTGGTTGCTTCATACAGATCGATAGTAGTATGTGTAAAGACGGAGCGGGGCAAGAATTCCAGACTACACTCTCATATGTTGTGGAATTAGAGCCGAAGCTTTGGTTGCCAGTTCACCTTCTAGAGGGAAGACTTTGCAAGGAAGTGAAAAATAACCTTGTTTGCGTCAGAGAAGAAGCTCAAAGAGTTCAAAAATTAGGTCCTGATGCACTTACTACTACCTGGTAACACTACCTACCTTTTTGCATTATGCTTATGATATGGATTGATAGTTCTATTAGGATTTAACAAAGAAATTATTTATTTCTCTGGACAATGTTTGTTTTTTTGGGGTTGTTGAAAGATGTTCTTCTGAACTGAGAAAATTTAAAGTTTTTGGTACCTTTTCGCTTCAGAAGTGATTGGTTGATAGAGAAATTTACTCCCATATGGTCTTTTATTTTTGAGAAGGCCAGAGGGTTCTTTATGTTCTCTTTTTATTATCATTTCAAAGTTTTTTGCATTCTGATACATAGTTGTTATTATTTTTTTTCCCTCACAGGCAAGTATGAGCGTCTGAGGCATTATGTAACTGCAGGGAAGCGAGAGAAAATGACTCTGACGTCGTTGGTTGATGATAAAACTGAGCCGGGACTTTGGAGCAGTTCAAAGCATATTCATGATCTATAGAGATATTCCTTCTTTTGCTATAATCAATACAATCCATTTGGTCAAGATCGGTTAATGTTTTGATGCTGGCAACAGGAACTTTCTTTGTCAAAAAAGGCACACAATCTTCTCGTTCAATTGAAAACTAAAGATTTGTGTTGCTGCTTGCCATTGTATCATTCATGTGTGCACAGGAGCCACTCTTTGTTTCAACTTTCAGTTTGTTTAGTGGGAAACTGGCGAGTTCGGTAAAAAAGAGCAAGGAACAAAAGCTTATGATTCTTTGACTTTCTTTTAAGTGAGGCTAAAGTCTCCTGTTATATTTAAATGTATGTAATATGAACTGATTTATTTTCTTTTTAAAATGTTTAATTATATTCTGTAGATTTATACAGAACTAGGGCCTGGTGTCCAGGTCTCTAATTTATCATGAAACTCATCTCCAAAGGCCAGTACTAGTCTTCTTGTGCTTTGTTAGGATGAGACTCTATTTTCCTTTTATTTATTTTTCTTCATCTCATTCCTCAATTGGCAATTATTTTAGTCTAGTCATGATGAAATGGCCCTCATAATCATTATAAACTAAGGTAATTTTTCTTCTTCTTGTAATCCATTCAGTTGGGCCTCAAATATATGCATCTGGGATTGGTTTCCATGTGGGAACTATTGACACATTTTATTCTAGTGAATGCAACATCATTTCAAGAACATACAACTGGGATGAGCTTTTAATGGGTTTTATTTAGAAATTTCACGTAACGCATTTTTTCATCAATGTCGAGAAACGTTTGAACAGAATTTGCTATAACAAATCAAAATGAAATAGAGGTCATCGCCGCGCATTTTGTTCTGCAGATGTCACTGTGTTCAGCACCCATCTACAAACTGCATATGCTTCAACATGAAATTTGCATGACAAGCAATCTTCTTGGTCTCAGTTCATCCCCCGGAATATTTAAGATTCTTATCTTAAAACATGTAGCAAAACCTCCACAATCTGAATATACAGACAAGCCATGTTGACACAAGAAAAGCCATCAAATGGAAGCAATAAGCAAAGGGGCTGTTTCGTTCAAATGCCAAAATTTTAGGATTTGAAATCTCATGAAGAATTGCAAATCCATGGGGTTTTATATATGCTTTGGGATTTCTAATATTTTGTTTGGTTCAACATTATTATAGGAAAGCAAATACAAGACCATGCTACAAACACCATTAGAACAACAGACCATATATACAACATGTTCTGAACACCATTTAAGTTGAAAGACCTTGAATGACAACATCACCGTTCAAGAAGACGAAAACAACAGCTTTGATGGCAATGACGACAGTAACAACAACATCAAAGCCTCTAGCCCTAATGTTTTTTAGAGATGAGTGCATGAATCCTTTCTTCAAATAGGAAGGAGATACAAAAGTTGGGAGAGGATCATTACTCTACCAAAGCACATCCTATTACACCGCTGGATTGCACAGGCATTGGTCTAACATCACACCATTCAGGGGGCATTTTTGTCGGATCAAAAGACCTCACTGTACTTAGTTCCACAACATCATATGAGCGAGTATCTGAATCATATCTCAGAGCCATGCCTCCCACAACATACAACTTCTGTTTAAAACCAATAAGGCTAAATCCAAATGGCTTCAAAGGGCGGACGTGACCTTGAAGAATAATTGCAGGAAATGTGCCCAATGTACTCATATCTTTATTTATCACTCTTACAATGTCATCATCAAGTATGGCATAGATACCACTATCTGTGACCGTTGTATACTCACGGGACAACTTGGAAAATGGCCACAAGTCTTCAACAATGCGCCATGTTTGGTTTATAGGATTGAAGATGACATATGTATCATATTCGAAATTGCTTGCTTTCTTGCCAAGGACATGAAATTGGCCTCCATAGGAGACACTGAAACATTCAAAAAGCACAAAGGGCATCGGAGGCAAATCTTCCCATCTGCATATGTCAATATCAATAGAAATAAGAATGAAGTAGAATGGAAGGAAAATTATCTCGCGTATGCATTCGCATGCACTTGCACGGACTCAGAGAGATCGTGAATTCACCACAAGCACACACAGACTTGTTTCCAATGGAACTGCTAGATGAATTTTTTTTTAAATGCTAATGTTGTTGTCTTGTGAGTATTATTAGCATTCCATGATAATCTTTCCCCTGTTTCTAATATTTCTATCAAGATTTTGACATTATTCTCATAATTTTCTCATTCTATATATATATTACATGTTATCATTTACAATCCTGATGGAAAAATACATATGACTGGAAAATTAACTGAAAAATTAGTCGTTTGGCAGAGAATAAGACGGGCAGAGTTAAGGAAAAGTAAAACGTGAATGAACATTGCGGGCCTGGAGAAAAATTTAGAAAATAAAAATGTCAAAACTGTAATATGCAGGAGATTTCTACTGCTGAAAAGTCACATATACGACAATCAGGGACATGAGATGCGTTTCCATCTGTTTCTGATTCTTACAAATGCAGAAAGCATCCTTATCAAAAGCTAACAGCTCTATATATTATTTTACCAAATGCAGTTCTTTCTCGTATTGACATAAGCCTAATACTCATATATATGGGTCATAAATTTGACGCTTTTATAGTTGCTTAGTCTATTCCCACCTTTCCAAATCTATGACCACTCATTCCAGTGGACACTTCAATCTGTTAAATCTTATTTATAATGTCACAAAATGTATTATCCATTATGAAATTTTCTATCATCCATCAGATGGCCATTCTGTTCTATACGAAACAACCTTTCATTTTGCAAACATCGGTATGAATAAATTGAAGTCTTTAAACTATATAACTTTTTTGTCCCTATACATTTTTGTCATGTGTAAATTAAAATCAATTGATATGGACTGATCGTTATGGCGGTCTATCATATAATTTGGTAAGTGGAACAAACTTCTAATTTTGTTACTGTAGAACTTCAAAACCATATCAGAGATTATAGGGGAAAATTTTCTCATATGCGCTCTTAAAGCATTATGTTTCTGCCTTAACTAGAAGCTTTTCATTGTTTAAACTGATCTCCATACTTAATATATATATAATGAAAACCATGAGTGTTTAACTTGTGTTACTCATATATCAGATGACTGCAAAATTGACGATTTTTCAGCAACAAATTAAAAGTCCACTAGATACATGGGTAAAAAGAAATCCAAAATAATTGATTATTAACACCCCAATACAGGCTGTGAAGATCACAATGACTGATCAGATCAAGAAATAATAATGTGGGAAACTAGAGTTTAGATGCATGTCCACTGGAGGTAATTTCCCCTTATGGCTAGTGGTTACTCACCTCTGGTTTCCTTAATGCCAAGACGCCAAGACACACACACACACACACACACACACACACACACACACACACACACACACATATATATATATATATATATATATATATATATATATATATATATATATATATATATATATAGAGCAAGGCTCCTATGAACTTAAGTTCATAATGAATAGTGGTGCACCAACTTTTTTATCCACTCATCTTGTCTTGAGATTTGTGATGCACAAATCTCAAAGTGGGCTTTATATCTTTCACGGATCCCAAAGCAAGATGAGTGGTTAGAAAAGTTGGTGCACCACTATTCATTATGAACTTAAGTTCATAGGAGCCTTGCTCTCTCTCTCTCTCTCTCTCTATATATATATATATATATATATATATATATATATATATATATATATATATATATATATATATATATATGAACGGCTAAATGCTATGACAAAGTTACAGGAAAATCTTTCTTTTATTCTGTGAGCTGCAGATGGCATTTTGCTGGATTGACAACCAAACAAACAAATGTATAGGTTTCTGATCCAGAGGAAGCAACAGGGGGAATAGAGGCATCAGTAATGCTATTGGCACCACAATTTACAATTAGTCAGCCTTTCTGAAGTCATAATCACTAACTGAACCACAGATGCACTCGTTCAAGTGAAGTATATCCCTGACGACATGATTCTACTTTGTTCAACCGAGAATAGAAAGGCCAAATGTCAGAAATCAAAGCGAAAAGCAGCATATGCAACTTACTCGAGCTAATTCCTCAACCAGATTTATTTCAAGGAATTTGAACCCTTTAGCAGCTTGACCATAATCCTGTTCTCAAAGCTATCACACAACAGTTACTGTCCCTAATCAAGTGGCCAGTGATATATGCAAACCAATCATGTACGTTTTTGATATATTCTACATTGTGCGGTCAAGACTAGATTTTAGATTAAAACTTTTCTAGAGAATATATTCTTTTACTTATAGGGTACTTCAAGTTAATTGTTTTCTATATAAGAATGTTTAACTTTTGCCTCTGAACAAGTTTTAACAAATTGTGTAACAAAGCATACACGGAGCGGCTATTGGTACTATCACATTTGTCTTTGTTTTCTCCTTGTGATATAAACAAGGCTACATTTACAACCCAGACATTGAACTCACCATCCATCTTTGATTTAAAAAAAAAAAAACTCGGATAAGGTACATATACTACTAAGATTTAATTTTGACTTGAAGCTTTCAAGGGAAATTTTAGTCCAATCTTCTACCTTAATCTATTTTAATTTAAAAGTTTATTTTATAACATTATGTAATACTATCTATAATGATATGCCATCTTACATGCTCTTATATGTATCTGGATATGAATTGTAATGTTTGGATACTTATTTGCATATTCCAGGTAGTTTCTCCCTGAGTGGATACAAATATCTGTATTTGTCAAAAGCAGATACATAGTAGTTTGACTGGACTACTTATATTCGTTTGCATCCTCATAGACAAACCTTCACAAAGATGATGACTTTTTATTTCTATAAACTATTACCAAATAGCAATGCTCATAATATAACTTAGAAAGGTTGTCAAGTTAAAAGAGAGTTAAAAGGGTTAATTGTAATATTGCTACCCCATACCAAACCAAGGCAAAATATTAGGTAGACCTTTACTACACCAACAGTTTCTTCTTAAATATCAACATGGCTGCAAGTATCTGTCAAGTGTAGAAGAAATATGCATACATAACCTTGTCTCAGTTTTTGTTTTTTTAGATAATGGCAGTGTTCACTACCATGTATCCATAACTACACATCAGAGCTTAAAAGAGCAAAAGTAAGTATCAAAGAGAAAATGGTATTAATAAATACCTGTCCAGATACGGATCATAAACTTCTGCAGCAGAAAGACCTTCAGTGGAATTTGAGTTGTTCCCTCCAGCTACATAGACCTTGTCATTGATGGCAGCACAAGCAAAATTAGTCCGTGCTGTTCTCATACTGCAAACACAACACCATTGCTGCTTAAAAGGATCAAACATGATCACACTATTTGTTCCAAGATTCCCTTTCATATAGCACCCACCAACCACTAGGAACCTTTTGCACACGCAAATACACGAACATCCGCTCAGACTTTCATAATTTGCCCATGGAAATCCAGGAATAGGATGCCATCTATTTGCATCTGGATCATAGGCATTCCACTGAGACTTATGCCCCATATGTGTACAAGCAAACAACCAATTCCCACACCATCCCTCTTTTGCCTTCAAATTTGCATAATCCAAACTCTTGATCGTCCATCTCCACTTCTTGGAAACACATTCTAGCAATCCATGATATCCATGCGAGATCTTTGCCAAGCATCTTAATGCCAAATCATCGGGCAATCCCGGAATAATAGCTTCACTCATCCTGAAAAATTTTCTGTGTTGGTATATGAAAGAAACCTCACCAAGAAAAATATAAAAAAGCTTCTTTTATGGGGCTAGGAGATCTAGAGGTAGACCCAAAAGGACTTGGTTGGAAGCAGTTAGGAAGGATATGATTATTACTAACTTAACGGAGGAGATGACCCATAAAAGAATGGAATGGAAGAATAGAATTCATGTAGCCGACCCCAAACATTTGGGATGAAGGCTTTGTTGTTGTTGTTGTTGTTGTTCTTTTATGGGTAAAACCGTAAAAATATAGTCAACGGAGAGGTACATGAGCTAAGCAATAAACTAGAGTATTGACCTTTTTTAATTGACTTGGAATTCCTTGAAGGCCCTAAAAGCTATAATAATTGATAGCATAATAAATTGGGTACAAGTAAATAAAATATTATCAGGAACATTGGAAATTTCTCACAGGGCAAACAAATACCCAGCATATTATACTCTGCAGTATCATATTTATGTAATGATTATATTAAAATCTTGGATTTAACAAGCTCATTGATAGGATCAGCTAGCTGAAATAAGCAATAGCAAGGATCTTTTTAATATCAAGGAGACCCATTTATTTAGTTCGAGTCTTCTCGATTCCAAATTTAAATATTATGTTATGAATTACATGAGAAATAGCATAAGCTAGCTGAAATGGATTAATGTTTCAAAAAATTAAGAAACTTGAACGTGATTCCATGAATCCGGCTAGAGATTCGATGAGAAAAAGAACGGTTCTTTTGGGGGAAATGAATAAAATTGATATGATAAAAACAAGATTTTTGAGGGAAAATGTGAAAAAAAGAAACAAAAATTTGGGGAAGATTCGTACCCGTCGTCCGTGAGCTCCAAATTTCGCAGGAAAAAAATTGATGAACGAATCTGGGCTTGATAAAGGCAGCGTAGTTACGGTGACTCGCAGATTAAGTTTGTGCTAAAATGTTCCTACAGTAAAGGGTAAGGTTTCAAGCCCAACCACTAAAAAGCCCACTTACCTCATAATTAATTATGCTTATCTTATTCTATTAATGACTTCGTGATATTAGTTCCCCTATTGAGGTGATTGGTGTCTCAACATGGTTATTATAGAATGCTTTACTGCTATTATTAAAAATTAGCGATAATTAATTATGATATCTATTTCATTAACGGTTTCATGATATTAGAATCCAATTTAAATAGTTTGCTATGTTTTTTTTCTATTGACGTGGTATCTGTCTCAACATGACTATAACACAATGATTTACTGCAATTATTAAACATCAGCCATTAACAAAATAGACAAATTAAACAAAATATGTTATTAGAAATGGCCACCCATAGAATAATTTTTTAAATTCTAAATGGAAAATTTTCAATGACTGATAGGGTTATTGGATGATGATTCACTATCAACTTCTAACTATCTTGAACTACACCAGCGTGAAAGTTGTCTGATCATCTCACAAATAAATCATTTTTTCAGAAAATTTTGTCAAAAGAAATAAACATAGCATCTTAAGAAAGCTACAGCTGCACCAAAATTAGAATCTTAAACTAATTTTTTAAACCCAGTACCCGAACCAAACCCGTTTAGACTTCGGATCCAAATACGGATCACACACTGCCGTTCATCAACCCGCACCCGATTCAAACCCCTCCTAGCTCATAACAAAACCCTAGAATCCCAAACTCAATCCAAAACCCTAGATCCTGCGATTCTCCTCTTTCAAAGCTTCAATCGAAATGGGGAAGAAGAAGCCGTTCATCAACAAGAAGAACTCCGCCACCTTCCACCTCCTCGCCCGCGACACCTCCGCATCCGACGTCGCCGCCGGAGCTCCGGAGAGCGACCGCGTCTTCGTCCGCGTCGACAACAACCCGTACTCCGTCCGCGGGCTCGAAGACGACGACGAGGTCGATGAAGGGGAAGTGAACGAAGAATTCGGCCAAGATTCAATCTTTGCCGATGCGCCCGAGGGTGCCGACGATGTGAGAGACTGGATCTCCGGCGGCGGGGGCGGCGGCCATGGAGAGTCACGTGGAGCGCTGCCGGATCACGTGAGGAGGGAGATTATTGAGCTGGGGTTTCCAGATGATGGATACAATTACTTGTTTCATCTTAGAGAGATCAAGAATGCAGGTGGGGGATCGACTTATTATCATAACAGCAAAGCGAAGCTTGATCAACTGCCGCTTGATGTCAAGGTATAAATTGTGATTCTAAATCGGTGAAATTCAATTTTGGAAAATTTAATTGAAACTCTGAGGTTTTTAATAAACTGAGATGTGAATGCTAATATATTTCAGTTATTAGTAGTGGAGCCATCAAAATTGCAAATTTTTATATACTTTTGATAAAAATTGAATAATTTTGTTGTTGGTAATGTTTTTAATAACGGTAGAATTTTAGATATTTAGCTTGGTTGATGGTTAATAACTTGGAGTATCCATTATCAGACCTGGTGATGAGTGTTGAGAAGAATTCAAGTTAAATTTATCCGATTTAACATATTTGGGCAGATGCATTCAGTGTTTTTATATAACGGTAGCTTAGGTTAGCTGAATTTACTATTATTGGATGGTAAATGCTGATATTTTTAGACAAACAGATAATAAGTATTTGTTAAAAAAGGAGATACTGTTCACTTTCTTTGGGTATTGTTTTGAATAAAATTTAGGATGTCTGCTATTATTTCAGGTGCAACTACTGAAAAATCAGGTCACTCTTATAATGGAGACGTTCTAAATGCCTTTATTTCTAGGTTTAGGTAATATCTTAGTCATATGTTTTGGGAAATAATACTAGTTAATTATTGTTTACAACTTGATAATGGTCAATTTGTCTGTGCTAATTGTCTACACACATATGTCTAGTTGTTTCAAGATAGTTGCAAATTAAATCTGATAAATAAGCCAGAAGGCTTGTAGTATACTTATACCCATAGTTTTCAAGTTTTATGCAGAAAAGAAATTTTGATTGGTCTATTTGTTTACTTCATTTTTTCCATCTATATTGTTAGGCATATGATGCTTCAAGAGTCCAGATTAGAGGGGATACTACCAGTGAGTTAAACAATGACTCACATTCCTTCCATAATGTCACTTCAAAGACGGTTGGTGTGAAGGTACAGAGAGTGATTGATCCTGATGTAGCAAGGTTGCTGGATGATAGTGATTTATCGAGGTTTGGATCAGATGTAGAGGACTTGGATGAAGATTTCGTTGTCAAGGCCAATCTTGCTGATGGGGAGGAAGAAGAAAAGGTGGTAGTGGAAGGAAAAGGAGTGGCTAGTTTTGAAAGGGACGCTTTTGAGGGAGAAGATGATAAATTTGCTAATGCTGATGGGGATGATGAACTAGAAGTCAGTGCCAAGCCTAGAGTTCGTAGGCTTCTTGATGAGCAATTTGATTTGGTGAGTTTCCAGTTTCCCAATTTCACATATCATTTTCTATTCTGCATTCGTAGTATAGTAGTATTTCTTGCAATTAACGAAACCTTCTCAACGCAACACAATAATATTGCATATATGTATATTTGCACCATCAGGGTTGCTGTATATTCATTTAGTAAACCTTGATTTGATTATTTGGATTTGTATGTTGTTATTCACCTCTCACATTTTCCACAGGATTCTTTCCTTTTATTAGCATAATTCTAGAGTGGTTCTGTTACATGTTTTACCTCATATAATGATCAGAAATGCTATCATTTCATCAATTATCTTATTTTTGTTTGTTTCTCTCTCAGTCAATTTGCAGCAGATTATACTAGATATATATATTTTCAAAACTTTATGAATCATTCAATTGTTTGTTTGTTGTTGTTCTATCATTTTTGTGTCCTTTCATATTATTTATTCCTGCACTAGTATTTATAGATATGAATATTTATCCTTTTGTTATGTTTGTTTATGTACTCTGTACTCTCTTAACTTCTGCAGTATTTTTTAGATTTCAATTTTGATGTACCTTTCTGTGGTATTCCTGGATGTATATTTTTGTAGAGGAGTTGGTAATAGCATTACCATGACAAAGCATATAGTATGATTAGCTGTAATTTTGAAATTTGCTTTAAAGGATTATTAGTATTTCATTTTAAGATAAATTTAACAATTTTGAGTAGTAGCTTTGTTGGCATTCTACTTGTTTGCTAAATCTCTTTCAGTTAGAATAGTGTACAATAAATAAAATTTGTTAAAGTTATAGAGGAACTGTGAGCAAATGGAACATGGTATGATTCTAGATCCAACAGAAAGCTATCAGCAGGCTAGATCTATTAATGTCTAATGGTGAAAAATCAAAGTTAAATGGTTAGTGCTTGCTGGAGAGGTTACATTTAATTGTGACATTGCTTGAGATAGAATAGCTTGTGTTTTAACTTGTTTTGTGAGTGGAAAAAAGTGATGAAAAAATAAAGAGGATGCATGCAAACATTGTAGCAAGGATGCATTCAGACATACTGGGGAAATTGGAGTCCTTTATTTTTCTGTATTCAACCTTCTTATTTATCTACTGGATTTCTTTTCCTAGCCTATTCACACCTTTGATTTTGTGATGTAGTACCCAATCATGACCTATTATACAGCCCACTATTTGTGGATGACATATTTCCATTCACATCATTGTCTTTCAGGGGCAAAGGAGTCCATCCTTGTCTTAAAAGTCTATTTCCTTATTTATATGAATTTTTCTTCCTAATTTTCTGGCTAACACCCAGTTTTGAACTCCACTGTACAGTTTACTTTCTTTTTTTTGTTGTCGTAACTGTCTAATAGAGCTATTCCTACATTGCTCCACACATGAAATTCTAATCGCTTACATGATGGGATCTTATCAAACAATCTCACAGACGATTAAGCGAATTAACTACAATATGACTGGTCTTCTATGTTGCACGGGTATAGATGCGAGTGCATATACGGACATGGGTGCGGATATGACACAAAAAGTTTGAAAAGTGTAGGATACGGGGACACGGCTATATATATACATATTGAAAATAATAATTTACATTAGATCGATATTGTTTTTTTATTACATGTTATGAGAACTAAAATCTCTATATCATTTTTATGTTTCTTTTATTGAGTAGATTATCTATTGAAAAACTGCCCATTTTTGAACTAGATATCCAAATGACTGTTTAAAATCCTACTTATGAACATGGTATGGGCTGAAACGAACCCGATTTGAGTCAAACAACTTGGAGAAATTTGAGATGAACTGTAAGATATACGTCCAAGAAGTGTATCATGAGTGTTTTAAACTTAAACATGTATTATATATTGGGCACATGTTTGCATAAATGTATGTATATACTCAAGAAGCGTCCAAGGAGTGTTCGACATAGACACGGACACGGGAAGTGTCGAGTGTCCAGATAACCTAGCTGGTGTCTCTTACCTCTTTCATATATCAATAGAGACACTATCCTCTAGTTAGGGGTGGTAAACGATCGAATCGAATCGAATACTAATGTGTTCGTAGTTGTATTTGTTTAAAATTATCGAATTCAATGCACTCTAATATTCATATATGGAGTTTTTCTAATTCGAACTCGAATACTTAAGATTTGATAAATATTCATGAATATTCACGAATACTTATCGAATATCAAAGTATATTTATTTTGCTAAAAATTTTGATTTTCAAATAGTATTTAAATTCATAAATATACAAATTCCTTTATAATATATGATGTATACATATTTAAATCAAAATTTTCATTAGAAAATAAATTTAAGATTATTTAAGTCTTAAAATTAGTACATAAAACTTAAGTAGAAATAGTAAGTGGGTTAAAACTATGACATCATATATGCAATAATACAAATAATAAGTGATCAAATTTTAAATGAATATTTGATAGACAAACGAATCGAATATACATCTAGTTAAATTCTATTCATTAGTAAACTCAATACTAAAAATATTTGTTTAGTGGTAAATGAACTACCGAATCGAATATGACCGAATAGTTACTCGAACAATTATCGAACTATTTGTTAATTATTTGGTTCATTTCCACCCCTACCTCTAGCTACCTCATCTATCTATAGTACTAAGGAAAAGAGGAAGTGAACGGGCCTCTGTAATTGTGACAAGCTTCACATCTCTAAATCTTAATAGAAAACCTTATGAATATTTCATTTCTTAATTTTTAATATTAAATTACTCAAACATTATATATCATTTAGTTAATTTGTCACTCCTAAGTTGTTTCTTAGCTCTTACATTCATCTTTCTTTGTTGGTGCAGCTTACCCTTCGGGAATATGATGATGACAGTGACGACGATGATGCTGGTTATATGGGTAATGACGATGGACCTCTTGCTGCCAAGATTAGCGATGCTCTCAAGCCATATGGAATGAACAATTTGGAACTGGAGCACAAATATAGAGTTCCAGCAGATTTGGAGCATGACAATGAGGGATCTGATGTTGGTGTGGAAGTAGTATCCAGTGATGTAATTCAAAAGTGTGTCGAATATGCTGAAAAATATTGTAACGAGAGCCAAGATGATAAAGAAGTGGTCTTAGTTGAAGAAAGTAGTGACGAATCCGAAGTGTGGGATTGCGAGACAATTGTTTCAACTTATTCCAATCTTGACAATCATCCAGGAAAAATACAAGCTCCAGGAAATCCCAAAAGAAGAGTTCCTAAACATTTCCCGGGCGATTCAGCTTTATCTGGTAACGTAATCGCACTTGGAGGAAAGGCAAAACTCCCAATTGAGTTTTTACCTCAGAGCAGAAGACCTGTTGAAAAAGAAAAGGCAGCCGTGAAAAGCTCAGGTACCGATAGGCAAAAGAGGAGACCTGGTGAGGAGTCAAGAAGGAAAAGAAAGTGCTAAGGTATTATTAGAAAATCATTTTACATCAGTTTTTGTAAAATGTGTGAGTAACTTTGCATGTGTGTTTATCAATTTTATATATAAAAGGAATGATAGAAGAAATTAGTTAATCAAATCTCAGGTTTTTCTCCACTCAGGGAAAACATCTAGCTTCCTCTCTTAATGATAATCATGGGTCAATACTGTAGAGGCTACTCTACAATCCTTCATAGTTTTAACACTGAATAAAATTTAGGAACATTGCTTTTGTTTTCTTAAAGGTATAAATCATTTGTAAAATTTTATGCAGCGCTAATTTGTGCTTGTGGTCCAAAACTTGATATATCACATAAGTTATTCATTGCATGTGGGTTTCTAAGTAATAAGAAAAATAAAACTTAAGTAGAAATAGTAAGTGGGTTAAAACTATGACATCATATATGCAATAATACAAATAATAAGTGATCAAATTTTAAATGAATATTTGATAGACAAACGAATCGAATATACATCTAGTTAAATTCTATTCATTAGTAAACTCGAATACTAAAAATATTTGTTTAGTGGTAAATGAACTACCGAATCGAATATGACCGAATAGTTACTCGAACAATTATCGAACTATTTGTTAATTATTTGGTTCATTTCCACCCTACCTCTAGCTACCTCATCTATCTATAGTACTAAGGAAAAGAGGAAGTGAACGGGCCTCTGTAATTGTGACAAGCTTCACATCTCTAAATCTTAATAGAAAACCTTATGAATATTTCATTTCTTAATTTTTAATATTAAATTACTCAAACATTATATATCATTTAGTTAATTTGTCACTCCTAAGTTGTTTCTTAGCTCTTACATTCATCTTTCTTTGTTGGTGCAGCTTACCCTTCGGGAATATGATGATGACAGTGACGACGATGATGCTGGTTATATGGGTAATGACGATGGACCTCTTGCTGCCAAGATTAGCGATGCTCTCAAGCCATATGGAATGAACAATTTGGAACTGGAGCACAAATATAGAGTTCCAGCAGATTTGGAGCATGACAATGAGGGATCTGATGTTGGTGTGGAAGTAGTATCCAGTGATGTAATTCAAAAGTGTGTCGAATATGCTGAAAAATATTGTAACGAGAGCCAAGATGATAAAGAAGTGGTCTTAGTTGAAGAAAGTAGTGACGAATCCGAAGTGTGGGATTGCGAGACAATTGTTTCAACTTATTCCAATCTTGACAATCATCCAGGAAAAATACAAGCTCCAGGAAATCCCAAAAGAAGAGTTCCTAAACATTTCCCGGGCGATTCAGCTTTATCTGGTAACGTAATCGCACTTGGAGGAAAGGCAAAACTCCCAATTGAGTTTTTACCTCAGAGCAGAAGACCTGTTGAAAAAGAAAAGGCAGCCGTGAAAAGCTCAGGTACCGATAGGCAAAAGAGGAGACCTGGTGAGGAGTCGAAGAAGGAAAAGAAAGTGCGCAAGGTATTATTAGAAAATCATTTTACATCAGTTTTTTTGTAAAATGTGTGAGTAACTTTGCATGTGTGTTTATCAATTTTATATATAAAAAGGAATGATAGAAGAAATTAGTTAATCAAATCTCAGGTTTTTCTCCACTCAGGGAAAACATCTAGCTTCCTCTCTTAATGATAATCATGGGTCAATACTGTAGAGGCTACTCTACAATCCTTCATAGTTTTAACACTGAATAAAATTTAGGAACATTGCTTTTGTTTTCTTAAAGGTATAAATCATTTGTAAAATTTTGCGTGTGCGCTAATTTGTGCTTGTGGTCCAAAACTTGATATATCACATAAGTTATTCATTGCATGTGGGTTTCTAAGTAATAAGAAAAATAAAAACGGAAGAAGAAATCAATTTGTCAAATTTCAGGGTTTTCACATTCAGGGAATTTTTTTTGCTATCTTAGTAATAATTACGAGTCGATAAACTTGAGGCTACTTTATGGTCCTTCGTAGTTTAACAGTGACTAAAAAGTTACACAACATTGCTTCTGTTTTCTTAAAAGTATAACTTATTGGTAATAGTTTTGTGGTAATAATTCTGTTGTATGCGCTTAATTTGTGCTTGTGGTCCAAAACTTGATATATCACATAAGTTATTCATTGCATGTGGGTTTCTAAGTAATAAGAAAAATAAAAACGGAAGAAGAAATCAATTTGTCAAATTTCAGGGTTTTCACATTCAGGGAATTTTTTTTGCTATCTTAGTAATAATTACAGTCGATAAACTTGAGGCTACTTTATGGTCCTTCAGTAGTTTAACAGTGACTAAAAAGTTACACAACATTGCTTCTGTTTTCTTAAAAGTATAACTTATTGGTAATAGTTTTGTGGTAATAATTCTGTTGTATGCGCTAATTCGTGCTTGTGGCCCAAGACTTGATGCATGTTCATGAACTGGTCCATAACTACACCTGATGAAGCATTAGCAGACTCTGTTTTGATGTCACAAGTAAATTCTTTTATAAATTTGACAAAGAGCTAATATTTTAATGGTTAGTGGCATCTACTATAAATCTGTTGGATGGAAAGTGAGAACACAAAAGTAATTGGCCAAATACGGTAAAAATTGTGGGTTATAGCCCATGAGAAATCGTTAACTTGGGAGATTGGGTAAATATTTCTAGGTGAGAACACAAAAAGTGATTTGGCAAAAACCAAAATTGTGTACTATAGTCCATGAGAAATCGTTAACTTGGGAGATTGGGTAAATATTTCTAGGTGAGAACACAAAAAGTGATTTGGCAAAAAAAAACCAAAATTGTGTACTATAGTCCATGAGAAATCGTGAATTTGATAGTCTACGAGAAATCATTAATCAACGAGCTCACATTTCTATGCGGGAACGCAAGAAGCGATTTTGCCGAAAACAACAATTTTGGGTTATAGTCCATGAGAAATCGTGAATTTGGGAGCTCGTTTAATATTTCCATATGAGAACATAAGTGCTTTGGCCGAAAACAGTCAAAATTGTGGATTATGTCTGTGAGAAATCGTGAATTTGGCAGCTCGTTTTAAATAATTCCATGCGAGAACACAAGAAGTGATTTGATCGAAAGCGGCTAAAATTGAGTAATGGTCCAAGAAAAATCGTTAATTTTATAATTAGCATAAATATTTTTATGTGGAAACACAAGTGAGCGACCGAAAATGGCCAAAATTATGAGTTACAGTCAATGAAAAATCTTTAATTTGGGAGTTTGCATAAACATTTCTATGGGGGGAACACTAGTGATTTGGCTGAAAACGACTAAAATTGTGGGTTATAGTCACGAGAAATCGTGAATTCGGAAGATTGGATAAATATTTCTATGCGGGAACGCAAGAAGTCATTTGGCCAAAACAGCTAAAATTGAACATTTCTATGGAAGAACACAACGTGATTTGGCCAAAAACAACCAAAATTGTGGGTTATAGTCACGAGAAATCGTGAATTTAGGACCTTGCAGAGATACTTCTATGCAAGAACACACGACGTGATTTGACCGAAAACAACCAAAATTGTAGTGTATAATATACGAGAAATCGTGAATTTTGAACATTGCATAAATATTTCTACGCGAGAATGCAAAAAGTGATTTGGCACAAAACGGCCAAAATTGTGGGTTATAGTCCATGACAAATTGTGAATTTGGATGCTCACATAAATATTTCCATGCTGAATATAGTTATTTTGTCGAAACATCCAATGTGGGTTATTTGCCATGACAAATCGTGAATTTTATAATTCGCATATATATCTTTATGTGGGAACAAAAGAAGTGATTGGCGTAAAACGACCAAATTTTTAGGTTATGGTCCACTATAAATCATTACTTTTGATGCTCTTATAAAGATTTCTATGCGGGAAAGCAAGAAGTGATTTGGTTGAAACGATCGAAATTGTGGGATCCACGAAAAATCATTAATTTGAGAGATAGGAAAAATATTTCTATAAGGGAACGCAAGAAGTCATTTGGCCAAAATGACTAAAATTGAGGGTTATTGTCCACAAGAAATTGTTAATTTGGGAAATCTGATAAATATTTTTATGCGAGAACACAAGAAGTGATTTTCTAAAAAACGAGAAATCGTGAATTTGGGATCTTACATAAATATTTCTATGCATGAAGGCCAGAAGTGATTTGGCCGAAAATGGCCAATATTGCGCGTTATAATCAACAAGAAATCGTGAATTTTAGAGCTCACATAAATATTTTCATGGGAAAAACAAGAAGTGATCTGATAAAAAACATCCAAAATTGTGGGTTATAGTCCACGACAAATCGTGGATTTGATAGTTCGCATAAATATTTATTATATTTTTATGTTGAAAAACAAAAAGTGATTTGGCGTAAAACGACCAAAATTGTGGGTTATAGTCAACGAGAAATCTTTAATTTAGGAGCTCGCGTAAGCAATTCTATGCGGAATACGATAAATGATTTTACTGGAAACATTCGAAATTGTGGGTTCTAGACCACGAGAAATCTTTAATTTGGTAGATTGTATATATATTTCTATGCTAGAAAACATCAAAAATTGTGGGGTATAGCCGTATAGGCAACGAGAAATCGTGAATTTTGGAGTTCGCATAAATATTTTCATGTGGAAAAACTAGGAGTGATTTGATCGAAAATATTTAAAATTTTAGGTTATAGTTCGTGACAAATCGTGAATTTGATAGTTTGCATAAATATTTTTGTGGAAAGGCAAAAAGTGATTTGGCATAAAATGACCAAATTAGTTGGTTATAGTCAACGAGAAATCGTGAATTTTGAACATTGCATAAATATTTTTATGCGAGAACACAAGAAGTGATTTGATCGAAAATATTTAAAATTTTAGGTTATAGTTCGTGAGAAATCGTTAATGGGAGATTGTATAAATATTTCTATGCGAGAACAATGTTTTAAAAAGCTCTCGCCTAGCCCGTCTAGGCCTAGGCGATACCTAGGATGTTTAGGCTTCTCTCGCTTGTCTTGAGAGCGCTTAAGGGCGCGGAGACCGTTTATGAGGACTGCATTGCTAGGTCTTAGTTGTGATTTTTTCTATTGCTGCCTCCACATTTGCTAACCTTCTCTAAACTCCTTCGGCCTCCATCGACTACGGACACCTCCAACTCCTCTGACCTTCAACAAAAGAAGTGATTTGGTCTAAAATGGCCAAATTTGTGGGTAATAGTCAACTAAAAATTGTGGGTTATTATCCATGAAAATTCGTGAATTTGATATTTTGCATAAATATTTTTATGTGGAAAAGAAAAAAGTCATTGGGCGTAAAACTACCAAAATTGTGGGTTATAGTCAATGAGAAATCTTTAATTTTAGAGCTCGCCTAAATATTTCTATGTGGGAATGCAAGAAATGACTTGGCCAAAAATGACCGAAATTGTTGGTTATATTCCATGGGAAACCATTAATCTGAGAGATCGTATAAATATCTCTATGTGAGTAAAACAAATAGTGATGGCAAAGCGGCTCAAATTGTAGGTTATAGTCCGAGAAATCGTGAATTTGGGACCTTGTATAAACATTTCTATGTGAGAATGCAAGAAGTGATTTGGCACAAAACGGCCAAAATTGTGGGTTATAGTCACGAGAAATCGTGAATTTTAGAGCTCACATAAATATTTCCATGCAAAAATTAATAAGTGATTTAGTCAAAACATCCAAAGTTGTGGGTTATTTGCCATGACAAATCGTGAATTTTATAATTCGCATATATATCTTTATGTGGGAACAAAAGAATTGATCCGCCTAAAACATCCAAATTTGTGGGTTATAGTCTACTAGAAATCATTAATTGGATGCTCAGATAAATGCTATGCTGAATGTAAAAGTGATTTGACCGAAAACTACCAAAGTTTTGTTATAGTCTACGACTACTTTAAATCTTTTATTTTAGAGATTGGATAAATGTTTCTATGTAGGAACACAAGAAGTCATTTGGCCAAAATGACTAAAATTGTGGGTTATAGTCAATGAGAAATCTTTAATTTTAGAGCTCGCCTAAATATTTCTATGTGGGAATGCAAGAAATGACTTGGCCAAAAATGACCGAAATTGTTGGTTATATTCCATGGGAAACCATTAATCTGAGAGATCGTATAAATATCTCTATGTGAGTAAAACAAATAGTGATGGCAAAACGGCTCAAATTGTAGGTTATAGTCTGAGAAATCGTGAATTTGGGACCTTGTATAAACATTTCTATGTGAGAATGCAAGAAGTGATTTGGCAAAAAAGAGGCTAAAATTGTGTTATAGTCCACGGGAAATTGTGAATTTTCAAACTCGCAGTAAATATTTCCATGCAAAAATTAATAAGTGATTTAGTCAAAACATCCAAAGTTGTGGGTTATTTGTCCACGATAAATTGTGAATTTGATAATTCGCATATTATCTTTATGTGGGAACAAAAGAATTGATCTGGCCTAAAACATCCAAATTTGTGGGTTATAGTCTACTAGAAATCATTAATTCGGATGCTCGTATAAATGCTATGCGGGAATGTAAAAAGTGATTTGACCGAAAACTACCAAAGTTTTGTTATAGTCTACGACTACTTTAAATCTTTTATTTTAGAGATTGGATAAATGTTTCTATGTAGGAACACAAGAAGTCATTTGGTCTAATACGACTAAAATTGTGGGTTATAGTCCACGAGAAATCGTTAATTTAGGATATCAGATAAATATTTCTATACTAGAACACAAGAAGTGGTTTGCCCGAAAACAGCCAAAATCATGGGTTATAGTCCACGGGAAATTGTGAATTTGGGACCTATATAAATAATTTTATGCGTGATTGCAATAAGTGATTTGGCCGAAAATGACCAAAATTGTGAGGGATTGTCAACAGAAAATCGTGAATTTTGGAGCTCAATATTTCCATGCGGGAAGCTAAGAACTGATTTGATCGAAAACATCCAAAATTGTGGGTTATAGTCCATGATAAATCATGAATTTGATGGTTCGCATAAATATTTTTATGTGGAAAGGCAAAAAGTAATATTCTCGCTGTTAACGAGAAATCTTTAATTTAGGAGAAATGATTTAGTCGAAAACGATCAAAATTGTAGGCTATAGTCCACGAGAAATCGTTAATTTGAAAGACGAATAAATATAAAGCAAGAAGTAATTTGGCCCAGAGCGGTCAAAGTCGTGGGTTATGGTCCACTTGAAGTTGTGAATTTGTAACCTTGCTACGCGGGACTATAAGAAGTGCTTTAGCATATAGGAACCAGAATTGTGGGTTATAGTCCACGAGAAATTGTGAATTTAGGTACTCGCATAAATATTTCTTTGCGGAACACAATATGTGATTTGGCTGTAACATCCAAAATTGTGGGTTATTTGTCTATGACAAATCATTAATTTGATAGTTTACATATTTTTATGTGGAAACAAAAGAAGTGATTTGGTCTAAAATGACCAAATTTTTGGGTAATAGTCAACTAGAAATCGTTAATTTGGATGCTCCCATAAATATTTCTCTGCGGTACCTCAAGAAGTGGTTTGGTTGAAAACAACCAAAATCATGAGTTATAGTCCACAGAATTTGTTAATTTGGGAGGTTAGATAAATATTTCCATGCAAGAGCACTAGAAGTGATTTGGCACAAAACAACCAAAATTGTGGGTTATAGTCCACGATAAACTATAAATTTAGGAGCGCTCATGAATATTTCCATGCGGAACACAATACATGATTTGGTCGAAACATCCAAAATTGTAGGTTATTTGTCCATGGCAAATCATGAATTTGATAGTTCACTCACACACACACATGTTCGAACAGAATAAGTGATTTAGCCTAAAATGATCAAAATTTGGGTTATAGTCAATTAGAAATCATTAAGTTTTGATGCTCGCATAAACATTTTAGTGCGGTAACGCAAAAAGTGATTTAGTCAAAAATTACCAAAGTTATGAGTTATAAACCACGAGAAATAGTTAATTTGAGAGATCGGGTAGATATTTCTATGCGGGAACTCTAGAAGTTATTTGTCCGAAAATGACTAAAATTGTGGGTTATAGTCTATGAGAATTTGTTAATTTGAGAGATCAGGTAAATATTAATATCCAGGAATGCAAGAAGTCATTTGGCCGAAAGCGACTTAAATTGTATGTTATAGTCTACAAGTAATTGTTAATTTGGAAAATCAGATCAATATTTCTATGCGGGATTGCAAGAAGTGATTTTCCTGAAAACAGCCAAAACCGTGGGTTGTAGTCCACAAGAAATTGTTAGTTTGTAAGATGGGATAAATATTTTTATGCGAGAACACAAGTGACAAGAAGTGATTTGGTCTAAAATGGCCAAATTTGTGGGTTATAGTCCACGAGAAATTGTGAATTTGGGACCTATATAAATAATTTTATGCGTGATTGCAATAAGTGATTTGGTAGAAAATGACCAAAATTGTGGGTTATAGTCCACGAGAAATTGTGAATTTGATAGTTCGCATAAATATTTTATGTGGAAACAAAGAAGTGATTTGGTTGAAAACAACCAAAATTGTGGGTTATAGTCCACGAAATTGTGAATTTGATAGTTCGCATAAATATTTTATGTGGAAAGGCAAAAGTGGTTTGGCGAAATCAATCAAAATTGTGGGTTACAACCAAAATTGTGGGTTATAGTCCACGAGAAATTGTGAATTTGGGACCTTGTATAAACATTTCTATGTGAGAATGCAAGAAGTGATTTGGTTGAAAACAACCAAAATTGTGGGTTATAGTCCACGTAATTTGTTAATTTGGGAGGTTAGATAAATATTTCCATGCGAACACAATATGTGATTTGGTCAGTAACATCCAAAATTGTGGGTTGTAGTCCACAAGAAATTGTTAGTTTGTAAGATGGGATAAATATTTTTATGCGAGAACACAAGTGACAAGAAGTGATTTGCTCGAAGATGGCCAAAATCATAACGAAAAATTTGTTAATTTGAGACCTTGCATATATTTCTATGCTTGAATGCAAGAAGTGATTTGGTTGAAAACAGCCAAAATTGTGGGTTGTAATCAATGAGAAATCGTGAATTTAGAAGCTTGCTTAATATTTTCTTGTGGGAAAACAAGATGTGATCTGATTGAAAACATTCAAAATTGCGGGTTATGTCCATGACAGATTGTGAATTTGATAGTTCGCATAAATATTTTTATGTGGAAAAGGCAAAAAGTGGTTTGGCGCAAATCAATCAAAATTGTGGGTTACAACCAAAATTGTTAGTTTTAGTCCACATGAAATCATTAATTTGGGAGATTGTATAAATATTTCTATGCGAGAAAGCAAGAAAAATTTGGTCAAAAACGATCAAAGCTGTGGGTTACAGTCGACTACCAATTGTTAATTTGGGAGATCCGATAAATATTTCCATGCGGGAACGCAATAAGTGATTTAGAAATTGTGGGTTATAGTTCACGAGAAAATATGGATTTGGGAGCTCGCATAGATATTTCTGTGCTGTAATGCAAGATATTTAGCCTAGACAGTCAAAATTGTATGTTAGTTGTCCATGACAAATCGTGAATTTGATAGTTTGCATATATATTTTTATGTGGGGACAAAGGAAGTGATTTGGCCTAAAATGGCCAAATTAGTGGGTTATAGTCAACAAGAAGTCTCTAATTTGGATGCTCGCATAAACATTTCCATGTGGGAGCGTAATAAGTGATTTTCCGATAACCAAAATTGTGGTTATAGTCCCGAAATTTGTTAATTTGAGAGTTGAATAAATATTTCTATGCGGAATGTAAAAATCATTTGGCCAAAATGACTAAAATTGTAGGTTATATTTCACGAAATTGCTAATTTGGGATATCGGATAAATATTTTTGTGTGAGAACACAAGAAGTGATTTGGTTGAAAATGACCAAAATTGTGGGTTACAACCAAAATTGTGGGTTATAGTCTATGAGAATTTGTTAATTTGGGAGGTTAGATAAATATTTCCATGCGAACACAATACATGATTTGGTCGAAACATCCAAAATTGTGGGTTATTTGTCTATGACAAATCATTAATTTGATAGTTTACATATTTTTATGTGGAAACAAAGAAGTGATTTGGTTGAAAATGACCAAAATTGTGGGTTATAGTCTATGAGAATTTGTTAATTTGGGAGATCCGATAAATATTTCCATGCAAGAGCACTAGAAGTGATTTGGTTGAAAACAACCAAAATCATGAGTTATAGTCCACGTAATTTGTTAATTTGGGAGGTTAGATAAATATTTCCATGCAAGAGCACTAGAAGTGATTTGGCACAAAACAACCAAAATTGTGGGTTATAGTTCACGAGAAATTGTGGATTTAGGAGCTCGCATAAATATTTTTATGCGAGAACACAAGAAGTGATTTGATCGAAACTATTCAAAATTGTGGGTTATAGTCCACGACAAATTGTGAATTTGGATGCTCGCATAAACATTTCCATGTGGGAACGTAATAAGTGATTTAGCCTAAAATGATCAAAATTTGGGTTATAGTCCATGAGAAATCATTAATTTGATGGATCGGATAAATATTTTATGTGGAAAAGGCAAAAGTGATTTAGTCAAAATTACCAAAGTTATGAGTTATAAACCACGAGAAATAGTTAATTTGAGAGATCGGGTAGATATTTCTATGCGGAACTCTAGAAGTTATTTGTCCGAAAATGACTAAAATTGTGGGTTATAGTCTATGAGAATTTGTTAATTTGAGAGATCAGGTAAATATTAATATCCAGGAATGCAAGAAGTCATTTGGCCGAAAGCGACTTAAATTGTATGTTATAGTCTACAAGTAATTGTTAATTTGGAAAATCGATCAATATTTCTATGCTTGAATGCAAGAAGTTAATTGGCCGAAAATGACTAAAATTGTGGGTTGTAGTCCACAAGAAATTGTTAGTTTGTAAGATGGGATAAATATTTTTATGCGAGAACACAAGTGACAAGAAGTGATTTGCTCGAAGATGGCCAAAATCATAACGAAAAATTTGTTAATTTGAGACCTTGCATATATTTCTATGCTTGAATGCAAGAAGTGATTTGGTTGAAAACAGCCAAAATTGTGGGTTGTAATCAATGAGAAATCGTGAATTTAGAAGCTTGCTTAATATTTTCTTGTGGGAAAACAAGATGTGATCCGATTGAAAACATTCAAAATTAGGGTTATGTCCATGACAGATTGTGAATTTGATAGTTCGCATAAATATTTTTATGTGGAAAAGGCAAAAAGTGGTTTGGCGCAAATCAATCAAAATTGTGGGTTACAACCAAAATTGTTAGTTTTAGTCCACATGAAATCATTAATTTGGGAGATTGTATAAATATTTCTATGCAGAAAGCAAGAAAAATTTGGTCAAAAACGATCAAAGCTGTGGGTTACAGTCGACTACCAATTGTTAATTTGGGAGATCCGATAAATATTTCCATGCGGGAACGCAATAAGTGATTTAGAAATTGTGGGTTATAGTTCACGAGAAAATATGGATTTGGGAGCTCGTGATAGATATTTCTCGGTTGTAATGCAAGATATTTAGCCTAGACAGTCAAAATTGTATGTTAGTTGTCCATGACAAATCGTGAATTTGATAGTTTGCATATATATTTTTATGTGGGGACAAAGGAAGTGATTTGGCCTAAAATGGCCAAATTAGTGGGTTATAGTCAACAAGAAGTCTCTAATTTGGATGCTCGCATAAACATTTCCATGTGGGAACGTAATAAGTGATTTTCCTGATAACCAAAATTGTGGTTATAGTCCTGAAATTTGTTAATTTGAGAGTTCGAATAAATATTTCTATGCGGGAATGTAAAAAATCATTTGGCCAAAAATGACTAAAATTGTAGGTTATATTTCACGAGAAATTGCTAATTTGGGATATCAGATAAATATTTTTGTGTGAGAACACAAGAAGTGACTTGTTTGAAATAGCAAAAACCCAAAATCGTGGGTTATAATCCTCATGAAATTGTGAATTTAGAACCTTGCATAAATATTTCTAAATTGTGAATGCAAGAAGTAATTTGGCCGAACACTTCCAAAATTGTGGGTTATAGTCAACGAGAGAAATCGTGCATTTCAGAGCTCGCATAAATATTTACACGCGAGAAAACAAGAAGTGATTTGATCGAAACTATTCAAAATTGTGGGTTATAGTCCACGACAAATTGTGAATTTGATAGTTCACATAAATATTTTTATTTGGAAAGGCAAAAAGTGATTTGGTGTAAAACGATCAAAATTGTGGGTTATAGTCAATGTGCAATTTTTAATTTGGGAGCTTGCATAAACATTTCTATCTTTGGAGCATAAGAAGTGACTTGGTGAAAAATGGCCAAAATTGTGAGTTATAGTTCACGAGAAACCGTGGATTTGGGGCTCACATAAATACTTTTGTGCGGAATGCAAGAAGTTAATTGGTAGAAAATGACTAAAATTGTGGATTATAGTCCATGAGAAATCATTAATTTGATGGATCGGATAAATATTTCTATGCGAGAACACAAGAAATGATTTGGTCGAAGACGGCCTAAATATTAGCGTTATAGTCAACGAGCAATCGTTAATTTGGTGGATTGGATAAATATTTCTATTCGAAGCATAAGTATTGATTTGACCAAAAGCGACCAAAATTGTGAGTTTATAGTTCACGAAATTGTGGATTTAGGAGCTCGCATAAATATTTCTATGCGGAATGTAAAAATCATTTGGCCAAAATGACTAAAATTGTAGGTTATATTTCACGAGAAATTGCTAATTTGGGATATCAGATAAATATTTTTGTGTGAGAACACAAGAAGTGACTTGTTTGAAATAGCAAAAACCCAAAATCGTGGGTTATAATCCTCATGAAATTGTGAATTTAGAACCTTGCATAAATATTTCTAAATTGTGAATGCAAGAAGTAATTTGGCCGAACACTTCCAAAATTGTGGGTTGTAGTCAACGAGAGAAATCGTGCATTTCAGAGCTCGCATAAATATTTACACGCGAGAAAACAAGAAGTGATTTGATCGAAACTATTCAAAATTGTGGGTTATAGTCCACGACAAATTGTGAATTTGATAGTTCACATAAATATTTTTATTTGGAAAGGCAAAAAGTGATTTGGTGTAAAACGATCAAAATTGTGGGTTATAGTCAATGTGCAATTTTTAATTTGGGAGCTTGCATAAACATTTCTATGCTGGAACGCAAGAAGTGACTTGGCTGAAAAATGGCCAAAATTGTGAGTTATAGTTCACGAGAAACCGTGGATTTGGGGGCTCACATAAATACTTTTGTGCGGGAATGCAAGAAGTTAATTGGCCGAAAATGACTAAAATTGTGGATTATAGTCCATGAGAAATCATTAATTTGATGGATCAGATAAATATTTCTATGCCAGAACACAAGAAATGATTTGGTCGAAGACGGCCTAAATATTGCGTTATAGTCAACGAGCAATCGTTAATTTGGTGGATTGGATAAATATTTCTATTCAGAAGCATAAGTATTGATTTGACCAAAAGCGACCAAAATTGTGAGTTTATAGTTCACGAGAAATTGTGGATTTAGGAGCTCGCATAAATATTTCTATGCAGGAACGCAAGAAGTGATTTGATTGAAAACGGCAAAAATTGTATGTTGTAGTCCACGAGAAGTCGTTAATTTGGAAGATTAGATAAATATTTCTATGTGAGAATCTATGTTACCCGTGTACTAACATGAAGCTGTACTCGTACCTAACACGTACTTGAACCCAACTTTCATGTACACTACTTAGATATATGCATACCTTTATTCAAACATGTACCCATTACCCAATTATAGGATATATTTTTTAATTTAAAACACTTGCCAAACACTTATTGGACGTATATCCTACATTTACATCCATTTCTTGAAACTCGTGAGACATGGGTTGGGTTGATTTCAGCCTATACAAAGTTTAAAATTATGATTTTAAAGGGTCATTTGGATGCCTAGTTAAAAAAACGACTAGTTTCCAATTTATAATAATCAACATAATATAAGAAGCTTGAAAATGTGATATGAATTTTAATTCTAATTACACAAGAATTAAAAAAAAACTAATTATCTTTTGTAAATTATTAGTTTGAATATGTATATGTAGCAGTTTCCCCTACCCTACATTTTACAAATTTGTCATCTCCCATACCTGCACCCGTACCGGTACTGGTACCCATACCGTACCCGTTTCCATGCAACTTAGATGGTAACTGACAACATTAGCATGTGTCCCTGAGTGCATAACGAGGCTGATTGTCTATGTTTTCTATGTTAATATGGATATCTCGATTAACTGTATTTATGGGTCCCTCTTATTTGAAGGCTGCTAATGTTTATTTACTGCTTTCATGGTCACTATTTTGTTGAAGCATTCCAAGTTAACATCTTATGCATGAGTAGTTAGCTTCCTTTTTTTGCTGCATCATTACGTTGCATATGTATCAGTTAGTGCTTCTGTTTATTGGGATGTTTTGGGCAGGCCGCTGTAAAAGAAGAAAGAAGAGAAGCACGGCGGACAAAGAAAGAATTGAAGTCATTGTACAAATGTGAAGCGCAAAAGGCTCAGAAAGTTGCTGCTATTGCAGGACCATCTTCTGTCCACCTTATGTAGGTTTCTAGGCACTTATTTATTAATCTATCTGTTATGCCAATTGCATTCACATTCTATAAAAAATTATCATATCCTCAGTGCTTCATTCTGTTTTTAAGTCCTAAATAAAATTAAGGACGGCTTTTCCTTTCATGTTTGTCTTGAATGCATTCTTGCCCTACTATTAGTTAGCAACTGTGCAGTTGAATTGCAAAGTATTTTTTTCTTCTTCTTTGATTAAGGAGTTGCCAGTTCCAAAGTACCATATGGATCTCTTGAAATAGTTAATCTTGTGTCCATAATTTTGAGAACTCCCGAATGGCCACTTGGTTTACAATCTTAAATCTTGTGAACACTTTTTGTATCTTATTGGTCTAAGAAGAATACCTAGAATCAAGTTTAGCACATGAGGGGAAACTTGTAATAGAAATTTCTCATAGTTCTTCAAAGCATAGTTGCAAACAGTTCCGAAGTTCTAAAGAACATGGACGGGAAGATTGACCCAGAAGAGCTAAACATAAAATGGAAGCATGCCTCAGATAAACTTTTAGTAGGTTAATCAGTATGAATAGGAAGATAGACTTGGAAGACCATAACTTTTGTGCATTCTCTTTAAACTTGCTTCTGGAGAAGGCGTAAGATTACTTGGGCTTTCCCAATGTATTATAATTGTTCCACGAGCTTTTCATATTATATGCAGCATCATGAATCGACAGTCATGTCGCTATCAATTAAAAAGCATAAAACCTCAAAGACAGTAAAATGTACCAATTTTATGTCTTGAGTCATGGTTGACGTTTTCTTACCCATGCCATGAAATACTTTTGAAACCTTTGTTCCTTATTCTCTATTTTTAAATTATTTACCCGTTAAGCATTAATGGTCAAGGCGAATATAGATACAACATGACATTGACAGTCTTTCAATCCCCCGTCCCTCCACCCCTACACTCACCCCTTGTGGGGTTGTCAACCTGTGAATTCTTCTGAACGCTTTATATACATAGGTTAGCTTGTGGCGAGCTTCGACATCTAATGTGCAAGAGTTTAGTGAAGCCTACACTTTTTGGTTAATTGGATTGGCATATTATAGTTCTGATAATTTATGTTGAATTCTCTTGGTGTTTTTTACAGTTTGACCTACCACTTAGCATAAGACTAAGCATATGTCATGCCTTTCTTTCCTCGGGGTTACTCATGCCCTTGGGACGTTGCACGGGTTACTTGTGCTTCCTTAAGCCTATGTTTTGGCATCAGGTGAGGAAAAGAAAAGAAGCATAATGCATATTGGAGGCTGTGAAAAGTATGTGAAAACAGAAAGGAATCATGCCCCCAAAAAAAAAAAAAAAGAGATGTATTTCTTTAATTTAACAGCATAGGAGTTAACAGAAGGAAGTTTGCTGAGTCTGTGAACCTGAATGACACCCAAAACTTGTTAGCTCGATCAGAATCTTTAAAAGCGAGTAGAATGGAGGTACATTTATTTATTTGTGGTTCTTGAACGTAAATATTTCCTAGAAGATATGCATAATGAAAATCTTGAACATGATGGGGAAAGATCCTACAATCATATATCTCGATAGAAGTGACACATTTATATCTTATTGTAGGATGTTAATGCCCATTATTATTCTTTCGGGTTTTTGTCATATTGGACCCGCCAAATCTTTGTTAATTCTATATGAGACCTTCAAATCTTCATATTTCTAAATTAGACCTACAAAATCTTTGTATTTATTTGAAATGGGGACCTTATTAGAAACAATTTAATTTATTTAGAGGACTCAATTTAATTGATTTAGGGTCTTATTTTAAATAGTCTAATACCAAGATTTGGGTGTAAATTTACAAATGTGGAAGATTTGAGGAGTATACATGCTAAAACCCCTAAATAAGATCTATATCAAAATGGAGCACTGGCAGGGTTAACAGTCACCTAAAACAATGAAGTAATATATAAACAGTTTCACTTTGGAACATAGGTTTGTGGATTGTGCTATATTGGGGGTATTTGTGAAGTTACAGTAAAAAGGAATTAGGCCGAAGTCCTATTGGTCAATAGGATTGACATTGTGGGAAATGTCTTCTGATTTTTAAGTAGTTGCTGAAGATACTACATCATCCCAATAAGCATGGTTTCTTTTCCAGCTTGACACAAGCTTAATATTTGAAATTGGCTCACATATGAAATTATCAAAATAATGGAAGAAAGGAATTCCTCAATTGATGCATTCTAGACATTCTCTTTATCTATGAATTTGGTTTCAGTGTGACATATAACGGCGTTGCTGAGCATATTGTTTTGATATCTACAGGTAAGTGAGTGTTATCAGGCAGGATTGAGCTATATTCGAGGCAATCAGGCAGAGCAAATTATAAAGGAATCCAGGTTGATACTTTGAGATTTGCTGATATTTATAGTTGATACCTTTGTTACGGGATCACTATGTATGGCAGTGGCTTGATTTTATGCATGTTATTGTAGAATTTTTCTAGTTTCCTGGCAAATTTATGTGTTATTAGAAAATGCACTCTTGTTGCTGAGTATGATAGCAGAGGATTTGAGAATTTTCTTCTGTACCTATATTTTGACTTGATGTAATACTTCCCTTGTCGGCATGAGTGCAATAATTTTGTTTTCACTTCCTGAAGGTCTTTTATTTTGATTCTTATGAGACGTGTTGCACGTCAATTTTGTACCGGTACAATGTAAACATTATCGTTGTGCTTTGATCTTGGTATTTATTTGATCAAATTTGCTCTTTTTGGAATATTGGTTTTGTTGTTGATTCGAATACAATGAAACGCGTTAGTTGAAAGTTGATATTATCCTCTTCTGTAGCTATCTTTGCCTGCTGTAGCTTCTCTCCTACTTGCCACTTGTTAATAAAGAGTAGCACATCTAATTTCTCATTGAAGAGATAAAGTCGCAGGCCTAGAGATCAAGATGAGTCTATTTTCTATGCAGATTAATCACAATAATGTAAGGAATATAAATATTGATGTGATCATTTGACCTGCAAATAATCAATATGCAAACTGCATACTGCGTTTTCTTAACTTTGGTCTAGGAGATTACGATTCAGTTATGTCTTCGTTTGACATTCCAAGGCATTAGCACAATCTCATACTATTTTCTTGTTTAGTTAAGTTGTAGGATGACTATTTTGCACAAAAGTATTAATAATAATTTGGATACAAATAGTAAGTTAAGAAGTGTACATCAAACTGAAGAGGATGTATTGTAAGTTTTCAGTGCTTTACTTTACTTCACAGTTATGCCATAGTGACTACTGACCCCCCTCTTTTTCTCTCCAACAGAAAATATAAAACAAAAATACATAGCGTAACTATTATCATATATCGAAAGTACCCAAAAAAAAAAACTAATAAATTAAAACTTTAATAACAGCAGGGAAGAATGGAGAAAATAAACTGAAGGGAAATGTCAGGGGAAAAAAGACAATAAACAGAGAACTAATGAACCGTTACATTGACATATCTTTTTTTTTATTTTATTTTTATAAAGGAATGATTTTGTTGTTCCTTATTCAATAAATTTATGAAACAGCTTGTCCTTACTTAATCTTTTATTTTATTGTCATATATAGAAGTATGGGGACAAATTATCCATGATAACTAGTGACTGAGTCTAGCAGCTTCAGCCAAGACTCAGTCCAAATTAGCAATGCCTTATTTTACAAGGTGATGGCAATATTGTCAAGGTTCTGAAATAGAGAGCTCTCAGATGTGGATAAAGTTTCTTGACCTCAAAACTACAAATTCTTGTTGGTGCACTAGATGAATTTATTGCGTTAGTATTATAACCATTTTTGTTTTTGATCAATGTCTCTAAGGAATTCGCTTGCTCTATTGAAATTAGAAAAAATTATAAGAAAAAGTATATAACAAATGATTTTAGCAAAGAATTCTTTGACAAAGTGATGACAAATGCCAAATTCATGAAAGCTACTTGCAACAAACCTTCTCACTTTCCCCAAAAATTACATTGCTCATAACTTGAGTTACCAGTAGACGACAACTTACGCATTTAACCACTAAATAATACTCGAATCTGTTGCCAAAAAACTTTATTTTCTGGTAAAAGTTTGTCATTTTGGTATTGAGTATTTATTTTTCCTGATGAAGATACATAAACATAACACCAACCAGTTGCAGATTTCTGAGAACAAATTGGATATATTAAGCACTAACTATGTAATCTTATTTATCTAATATTGGCAATCCCATTCAATTAATCACTAATTAATATATTAACCCCTCCAATCTTTTTTCCTTTGATTTTTTATTATTTCCCCCATTCTTCACATTTCTTTATTTGCAAGATCTCCTATTTCATGCCTTTACTCCCACATCACCACAACTTCCCTCCCCTCCCACTCCAACCCCCCTTATAAATACCATCATTCTTCTCTTCTCTAAATTCATCCTCTCTCATTCATTCATTCATCCAACAAAAATAAAAATAAAAATGAACAAGAACTCTCTCCTTGTTCTCTTCTCTCCTCTCCTCCTCTTCTCCCTCCCCCTCGCCGCCGACCCCGACATGCTCCAAGATCTCTGCGTCGCCGATCTCACCTCCGGTAACTCTTCTTTTTAGTACTTATATTATCTCTCTCCTGTTTGGATGCATCTTATCAAATTTACATGTAATTTTCTGCAGCAGTCAAAGTAAATGGCTACTCATGCAAGCCTGCAGATGCAATCTCTGCCTCTGACTTCTCATTTATGGGCATCTCTAACCCTGGACCCACAAACAACACCATGGGGTCCCTCGTCACGGGTGCCAACGTCGAGAAAATCCCAGGCCTCAACACCATGGGAGTCTCCATGTCTCGCATAGACTACGCCTTGGCGGCCTCAACCCCTCACACTCACCCTCGCGCGACCGAGATGGTCTTCGTCCTCGAGGGCCAGCTCGACGTGGGATTCATCACCACAACAAACAAACTCATAATGAAAACAATCACCAAGGGCGAAGTCTTCGTGTTTCCAAAAGCATTGGTGCATTTCCAAAAGAATAGTGGAAATGGGCCTGCCTCGGTGATTGCAGCATTTGACAGTCAGTTTCCAGGACGCAGTCTATAGCTGCGACACTGTTTTCTGCGCCGCCCACTATACCTGATCATGTGCTGACGAAGGCGTTCCAAATTGGGACTAAGGAGGTGGAGAAAATCAAGGGCAGGTTTGCACCTAAGAAGTGAAATTGTCGATGATTTCGTGCGTATGTACTTTTTTTTTCTTTGGGTGGTGAGTGAATCAATTGGCTGTTTGTTCTTGTTGTAATGACTGTGATTTCGCAAGGAGGGCATTCATTTACAGATTGTTTATTCTTCGTTTCAGAGACTTTAAGATGGTAGCAGATAAAACCAGATTCAATACGACTGTGAAACTTTTTTGATACGTGTAGTTGATTAGAGATAGGGACCATAGAACCACTATGCTATATAAACAACAAGATTCTTCTTGTCTTTGATGTGTGCTTTCCACTTCACTTTTATCACCATGAAGTAGGAATGCCACATCAAAAGCATGGGCACAAACATGCTCACTAATTTTAGGGAAATCTTGTCTTTGATTATTGCTGGGATATTAGAGTCATTAGGACTTGAAGTTGAGATAGATTATGATTTTTTGTTAAAAGAGCATGCCATGTACTTTTCCTTTATCTTGACCACTATAACAACCATTGGATCCATCGTAGCTTTCTCATATTCTTATTCCAGCACGATGCTTGTGATAAAGGTGATATAGTTCCTTTACATGGAGAATGATGTCCAATCTGGTTCTCATCAGGTCTGCGCATATGTTTACCTTCAATCTTTTCAACTGAAGAAATCATTTCGACAATTAGTTCGAATGAACGAACAGATTTCGAGTTTTAGCAGAAGTCTTCCTTTCATCCAGTTTGAGTGTTTAACACTTTTTCATAATCAAATTTTTGTTAAATTCTGTATTAATTGTTTATCAATGAGTACAGACTACACAAGTTTTACTACTTCTTTGCTATGTTCTTGTTATAACGCTCTATGGATCTGCAATTACTAGATGATTATATCGAAAATGCGATAACATAAGTAATCTCTGAATAAAACTCGATTATGTTTAGCAGGACGTAGTAACGTTCATTTTAATGTCAAATAAACAGATATTGAACTTTCATTTACATGACAATAAAAGTAAGCAAACACATTATACTGCATGATTGCTAGTGTAACCATGCCAAAAGCTGATTCCAGTGTTCTACTTTTGTATGATACCAAAAGGATCGAAAACGAAAAACGAGAGCCTACGTCATATATATGTTATCGTTAATGCTAAAGTTTTATATTCTCAAAATCATTGCAGGATAAAGCGCCGAAATCCATAGTATGTGCTCCATTGCACATCAGAAAAGTAACCTGAAACCTATTGGACATAATCTAAGTAAGTTAAGAAAGATTAATATCAGGACAACGTTCAGTTTTTAAATTGTGAAACTGTCTACAGATTTTGCTTAAGGCTTCAGAGAAAGTATCATATAATCCTCAGGTTTTGCTTTCAAGGACATGACTGAGTCTACACAAGTTCTTTTGAACCAAGAAGAATTCTGACTGAATAATAGTAAAATTTTGAGTTAGTTGTTAAAATTTTGAGTTAGATGTTAAACTTCTGAGTTAAATGATAAACTTATTAGATAGTTGTCAAACTTATGAGTTAGTTGTTAAAATTTTGAGTTAGATGTTAAGCTTCGAGTTAAATTTTGAGTTAGATTTTAAACTTTTGAGTTTAATGATAAACTTATTAGATAGTTGTCAAACTTATGAGTTAGTTGTTAAAATTTTGAGTTAGATGTTAAGCTTCGAGTTAAATGATAAACTTATTAGATAGTTGTCAAACTTATGAGATAGTTGCCAAATTTATACCTCCAAATTATTTAAAATTGAGTTCAATTTCATTGATTTAATTAATGGTTAAAATATTTCAACCATATGATAGGCGATATTAAAAATTTGGGCACCGACCGCATATCTTTACTTATAAGTCTAACAACTACATCATAAGTTTAACAACTAATTAATAAGCTTAACATCTAACTCAAGTTTAATAACTAAATCATAACAATACAATAACTATCTCACAAGTTTAACAACTAACTCGAAGTTTAACAACCAACTCGAAGCTTAAACAACTAATTCATAAGTTTAACAATTAACTAATAAGTTTACCAACTAACTCATAAGTTTAACATCTAACTATCAAGTTTAACCCCTTAAATGTTACAAAATTACAAATAAGCCCCCACCCAAAAAATTACACAACCCCCAAAATAGTGACAAAAATTGCAAATAACCCCTTGAAAAAATTTCAAAACCCTCCTCCCCAAAAGTTTCAGAAATTGCTAATAACCCCCGAAAAATTACAGAATCCCCTAATAAGTTTCAAAAATTATAAAAAACACCCAAAAAATTACAGATATCCCCCTCAAAAAGTTTTACAATTTACAAATAACCCCCCCAAAAAATTGTAGAAAACTCTCCTAAAAAGTTTCAAAAATTGTAAATAACCCACTAAAAAATTGCACAAAACCCCCAAAATGTTTCTAAAATTTCATATAACCCCTAAAAATATTGCAGAAAACCCTTAAAAAAAGAAGAAGAAGAGGGAAGAGGTTGTAGTTAGGGGTAAAATGGGGAAATTTTGTTTTTTTGAAACCAATGATGAGTTGGCACCGTACGTTGGGGTTTTCTTTTGCATATCAATATCAATTTAAGGGTTTTTTCGCAAGTTGACCAAGTCTTTGGGCTTAGTCACATTAGCTTTATGAAATTACGGCCTAAAAGTAATTTTCCTATTATAAATGTTTGTTATCTATTTTATAATGAGTAGCTATTTTATGAAGGACAAATTTTCGAAAAGACCCTTTTAAACTTTAATTAAAAATGACCAATTATTTAACCGATTTTCGATTTACCGGGCCGCGGGCGTAAACTAGGTCGAATCTAAATAGTTCGCAACTTCCCGGAATCATTTCCGTGAAGTTTTTCACTCAAAACTTCACGGAAATGATTTCGCGGAAGTTGGTGAACTTTCGATGACCTAGTTTCGCCACGCCGCGTAAACTAGGTCGAATCGGTAAATAAGTTCAAAATAGGTCGTTTTTCAATTAAAATTTCAAAAGGCTCTTTTGAAAATTTGTCCTAAAGTACAAGCTATGGATGATGTATAGTACAATTTGTTTCAATTCTACAAAATATGTGTGCATCTTTGCGTCGGCTAACGGCTATAACTAGAAACAAACTTGCCACTTTTAATACATACTAGATTGCACATCAAATTTCTGATTGAAGAGATAAATCACAAACGCAGAGCTTAACATCTAAATAGAAATCCATTTTGTAGGAATAATTTGTTTTAAGTTCTTTATTTATTTTTACTTTATCCATAACTTATTATTTTCTGCAAATTCACTATTTTGCACAAAAGTATAAACAGTATGTTGCTGGATTGAAATATCACGTTATTATTAAAAAAACTTATCATTGCAAGTGATTAAAAGAAATTTACTGTAAAAGATGCACACCAATCTGTACCCAGCAAAAAGTAACAAAAATAAAATAAAATGCAACAAAATATAAGTTAATAGTGCACATCAAGCTGAACAAAACTTCTTGCTGGGCTTTTGGTGGATGTATTGTAAGTTTTCAGTGCTTTACTTTACTTCACAGTTATGCCATAGTGACTACTGACCCCCTCTTTTCTCTCCAACAGAAAATATAAAACAAAAATACATAGCGTAACTATTATCATATATCGAAAGTACCCAAAAAAAAACTAATAAATTAAAACTTTAATAACAGCAGGGAAGAATGGAGAAAATAAACTGAAGGGAAATGTCAGGGGAAAAAGACAATAAACAGAGAACTAATGAACCGTTACATTGACATATCTTTTTTTTATTTTATTTTTATAAAGGAATGATTTTGTTGTTCCTTATTCAATAAATTTATGAAACAGCTTGTCCTTACTTAATCTTTTATTTTATTGTCATATATAGAAGTATGGGGACAAATTATCCATGATAACTAGTGACTGAGTCTAGCAGCTTCAGCCAAGACTCAGTCCAAATTAGCAATGCCTTATTTTACAAGGTGATGGCAATATTGTCAAGGTTCTGAAATAGAGAGCTCTCAGATGTGGATAAAGTTTCTTGACCTCAAAACTACAAATTCTTGTTGGTGCACTAGATGAATTTATTGCGTTAGTATTATAACCATTTTTGTTTTTGATCAATGTCTCTAAGGAATTCGCTTGCTCTATTGAAATTAGAAAAAATTATAAGAAAAAGTATATAACAAATGATTTTAGCAAAGAATTCTTTGACAAAGTGATGACAAATGCCAAATTCATGAAAGCTACTTGCAACAAACCTTCTCACTTTCCCCAAAAATTACATTGCTCATAACTTGAGTTACCAGTAGACGACAACTTACGCATTTAACCACTAAATAATACTCGAATCTGTTGCCAAAAACTTTATTTTCTGGTAAAAGTTTGTCATTTTGGTATTGAGTATTTATTTTTCCTGATGAAGATACATAAACATAACACCAACCAGTTGCAGATTTCTGAGAACAAATTGGATATATTAAGCACTAACTATGTAATCTTATTTATCTAATATTGGCAATCCCATTCAATTAATCACTAATTAATATATTAACCCTCCAATCTTTTTTCCTTTGATTTTTATTATTTCCCCATTCTTCACATTTCTTTATTTGCAAGATCTCCTATTTCATGCCTTTACTCCCACATCACCACAACTTCCTCCCTCCCACTCCAACCCCCCTTATAAATACCATCATTCTTCTCTTCTCTAAATTCATCCTCTCTCATTCATTCATTCATCCAACAAAAATAAAAATAAAAATGAACAAGAACTCTCTCCTTGTTCTCTTCTCTCCTCTCCTCCTCTTCTCCCTCCCCCTCGCCGCCGACCCCGACATGCTCCAAGATCTCTGCGTCGCCGATCTCACCTCCGGTAACTCTTCTTTTTAGTACTTATATTATCTCTCTCCTGTTTGGATGCATCTTATCAAATTTACATGTAATTTTCTGCAGCAGTCAAAGTAAATGGCTACTCATGCAAGCCTGCAGATGCAATCTCTGCCTCTGACTTCTCATTTATGGGCATCTCTAACCCTGGACCCACAAACAACACCATGGGGTCCCTCGTCACGGGTGCCAACGTCGAGAAAATCCCAGGCCTCAACACCATGGGAGTCTCCATGTCTCGCATAGACTACGCCTTGGGCGGCCTCAACCCCCCTCACACTCACCCTCGCGCGACCGAGATGGTCTTCGTCCTCGAGGGCCAGCTCGACGTGGGATTCATCACCACAACAAACAAACTCATAATGAAAACAATCACCAAGGGCGAAGTCTTCGTGTTTCCAAAAGCATTGGTGCATTTCCAAAAGAATAGTGGAAATGGGCCTGCCTCGGTGATTGCAGCATTTGACAGTCAGTTTCCAGGGACGCAGTCTATAGCTGCGACACTGTTTTCTGCGTCGCCCACTATACCTGATCATGTGCTGACGAAGGCGTTCCAAATTGGGACTAAGGAGGTGGAGAAAATCAAGGGCAGGTTTGCACCTAAGAAGTGAAATTGTCGATGATTTCGTGCGTATGTACTTTTTTTTTCTTTGGGTGGTGAGTGAATCAATTGGCTGTTTGTTCTTGTTGTAATGACTGTGATTTCGCAAGGAGGGCATTCATTTACAGATTGTTTATTCTTCGTTTCAGAGACTTTAAGATGGTAGCAGATAAAACCAGATTCAATACGACTGTGAAACTTTTTTGATACGTGTAGTTGATTAGAGATAGGGACCATAGAACCACTATGCTATATAAACAACAAGATTCTTCTTGTCTTTGATGTGTGCTTTCCACTTCACTTTTATCACCATGAAGTAGGAATGCCACATCAAAAGCATGGGCACAAACATGCTCACTAATTTTAGGGAAATCTTGTCTTTGATTATTGCTGGGATATTAGAGTCATTAGGACTTGAAGTTGAGATAGATTATGATTTTTTGTTAAAAGAGCATGCCATGTACTTTTCCTTTATCTTGACCACTATAACAACCATTGGATCCATCGTAGCTTTCTCATATTCTTATTCCAGCACGATGCTTGTGATAAAGGTGATATAGTTCCTTTACATGGAGAATGATGTCCAATCTGGTTCTCATCAGGTCTGCGCATATGTTTACCTTCAATCTTTTCAACTGAAGAAATCATTTCGACAATTAGTTCGAATGAACGAACAGATTTCGAGTTTTAGCAGAAGTCTTCCTTTCATCCAGTTTGAGTGTTTAACACTTTTTCATAATCAAATTTTTTGTTAAATTCTGTATTAATTGTTTATCAATGAGTACAGACTACACAAGTTTTACTACTTCTTTGCTATGTTCTTGTTATAACGCTCTATGGATCTGCAATTACTAGATGATTATATCGAAAATGCGATAACATAAGTAATCTCTGAATAAAACTCGATTATGTTTAGCAGGACGTAGTAACGTTCATTTTAATGTCAAATAAACAGATATTGAACTTTCATTTACATGACAATAAAAGTAAGCAAACACATTATACTGCATGATTGCTAGTGTAACCATGCCAAAAGCTGATTCCAGTGTTCTACTTTTGTATGATACCAAAAGGATCGAAAACGAAAACGAGAGCCTACGTCATATATATGTTATCGTTAATGCTAAAGTTTTATATTCTCAAAATCATTGCAGGATAAAGCGCCGAAATCCATAGTATGTGCTCCATTGCACATCAGAAAAGTAACCTGAAACCTATTGGACATAATCTAAGTAAGTTAAGAAAGATTAATATCAGGACAACGTTCAGTTTTAAATTGTGAAACTGTCTACAGATTTTGCTTAAGGCTTCAGAGAAAGTATCATATAATCCTCAGGTTTTGCTTTCAAGGACATGACTGAGTCTACACAAGTTCTTTTGAACCAAGAAGAATTCTGACTGAATAATAGTAAAATTTTGAGTTAGTTGTTAAAATTTTGAGTTAGATGTTAAGCTTCGAAGTTAAATGATAAACTTATTAGATAGTTGTCAAACTTATGAGTTAGTTGTTAAAATTTTGAGTTAGATGTTAAGCTTCGAAGTTAAATTTTTGAGTTAGATTTTAAACTTTTGAGTTTAATGATAAACTTATTAGATAGTTGTCTAACTTATGAGTTAGTTGTTAAAATTTTGAGTTAGATGTTAAGCTTCGAAGTTAAATGATAAACTTATTAGATAGTTGTCAAACTTATGAGATAGTTGCCAAATTTATACCTCCAAATTATTTAAAATTGAGTTCAATTTCATTGATTTAATTAATGGTTAAAATATTTCAACCATATGATAGGCGATATTAAAAATTTGGGCACCGATCTGCATATCTTTACTTATAAGTCTAACAACTACATCATAAGTTTAACAACTAATTAATAAGCTTAACATCTAACTCGTAAGTTTAATAACTAAATCATAACAATACAATAACTATCTCACAAGTTTAACAACTAACTCTAAGTTTAACAACCAACTCGAAGCTTAAACAACTAATTCATAAGTTTAACAATTAACTAATAAGTTTACCAACTAACTCATAAGTTTAACATCTAACTATCAAGTTTAACCCCTTAAATGTTACAAAAATTACAAATAAGCCCCCACCCAAAAAATTACACAACCCCAAAATAGTGACAAAATTGCAAATAACCCCTTGAAAAAATTTCAAAACCCTCCTCCCCAAAAGTTTCAGAAATTGCTAATAACCCCCGAAAAATTACAGAATCCCCTAATAAGTTTCAAAAATTATAAAAAACACCCAAAAAATTACAGAGATCCCCCTCAAAAAGTTTTACAATTTACAAATAACCCCCCCAAAAAATTGTAGAAAACTCTCCTAAAAAGTTTCAAAAATTGTAAATAACCCACTAAAAAATTGCACAAAACCCCCAAAATGTTTCTAAAATTTCATATAACCCCCTAAAAATATTGCAGAAAACCCTTAAAAAAAAGAAGAAGAAGAGGGAAGAGGTTGTAGTTAGGGGTAAAAATGGGGAAATTTTGTTTTTTTGAAACCAATGATGAGTTGGCACCGTACGTTGGGGTTTTCTTTTGCATATCAATATCAATTTAAGGGTTTTTTCGCAAGTTGACCAAGTCTTTGGGCTTAGTCACATTAGCTTTATGAAATTACGGCCTAAAAGTAATTTTCCCTATTATAAATGTTTGTTATCTATTTTATAATGAGTAGCTATTTTATGAAGGACAAATTTTCGAAAAAGACCCTTTTTAAACTTTAATTCGAAAAAATGACCAATTACGAACTTATTTACCGATTTCGACCTAGTTTCGCCACGCGTAAACTAGGTCGAATCGCGATAGAGTTCGCCAACTTCACGGAAATCATTTCCGTGAAGTTTTTCACTCAAAACTTCACGGAAATGATTTCGCGGAAGTTGGTGAACTATCGATTTCGACCTAGTTTCTGCCACGCGGCAGAAACTAGGTCGAAATCGGTAAATAAGTTCAAAATAGGTCGTTTTTTCGAATTAAAATTTCAAAAGGGGCTCTTTTGAAAATTTGTCCTAAAGTACAAGCTATGGATGATGTATAGTACAATTTGTTTCAATTCTACAAAATATGTGTGCATCTTTGCGTCGGCTAACGGCTATAACTAGAAACAAACTTGCCACTTTTTAATACATACTAGATTGCACATCAAATTTCTGATTGAAGAGATAAATCACAAACGCAGAGCTTAACATCTAAATAGAAATCCATTTTTGTAGGAATAATTTGTTTTAAGTTCTTTATTTATTTTTACTTTATCCATAACTTATTATTTTCTGCAAATTCACTATTTTGCACAAAAGTATAAACAGTATGTTGCTGGATTGAAATATCACGTTATTATTAAAAAAAAACTTATCATTGCAAGTGATTAAAAGAAATTTACTGTAAAAAGATGCACACCAATCTGTACCCAGCAAAAAGTAACAAAAATAAAATAAAATGCAACAAAATATAAGTTAATAGTGCACATCAAGCTGAACAAAACTTCTTGCTGGGCTTTTGGTGGATGTATTGTAAGTTTTCAGTACTTTACTTCACAGTTATGCTACGGTGACTACTGACCCTCTCTCTTTTCCCTCCAAACAAAAAAGAAAAAAAAAAAGAAGAAAGAAGCCAGAAAAAGAAGAAGACATATATTGTGTGCAACTATATCATATCTGAATAAAACAAAAATTAATTAATATTTAATGAAAACAATAAAAATGAAGGAAATAAAGTAAAACATTCACTTTAATTTCTCAAACGTTACATTGGCATATTCTCCTTTGGAATTGAATGATTTTGTTGTTTATCATTCAATTTAATTTCTGAGTTCTTTACTTAATATGTATTTTATTTTATTGACTGAGTTTAGCAGCTTGAGCCAAGACAAGACTCAGTCCAAATGAGTAATGCCTCATTTGACAAGGTGATGACAATATTGCAAGGCTTCTGAAATAAACTCTCAGAATTGGATAAAGGTTCTTCACATTAAACATATAAAATTCTTGTAGGTGCACTAGATAAATTTATTTTGTGCTAGTATAATTACCAGTTTGTTTTTTATCAATGTCTGTAAGTAATTCTCTTACTCTATTGAAATTAGCGAAAATTATAAGAGAAACTATATGACAAATGAATCTAGCAAAGAATTCTTTGACAAATTAGTAATAACAAATGCCCAAATTCATGAAAGTTACATGCAACAAACCTTCTTACTTTTCCAAAATTACATTGCTCATAACTTTGAGTTACCAATAGACCACAAGTTATGCACTTAGCCGCAAAAATAGACTCAATCTGTTGCCAAAAAACTTTTATATTCTGATGCAGACTTCTGCCATAATCATGAATGCCCTTCCCTTAAAAGAAACCATATATCTGGTGAAAATACATGTCATTTTGGTATGAGTATTTATTTTTTCCTGCTGAAGATACATAAACATGACACCAACCAGTTCTAGATTTTTGAGAACAGCTTGGATATTTTAAGCACTGATTACTATTATCCTTCTAATAATGTCAATCCCATTTAATTAATCACTAAATTAATATATTAATCACTACCATCCTTTTTTTCCTTTGTTTTATTATTATTATTTCCCCCATTCTTCACATTTCTTTATTTGCAAGATCTCCTGTTTCATGCCTTTACTCCCACATCACCACACCTTCCCCAACCCTCCTATAAATACCATCATTCTTCTCTGCTCTAAATTCATCCTCTCTCATTCATTCATTCATTCATTCATCCAACAAAAATCAAAATAAAAATGAACAAGACCTCTCTCCTTGTTCTCTTCTCCCCTCTCCTCTTCTCCCTCTCTGTCGCCGCCGACCCCGACATGCTCCAAGACCTCTGTGTCGCCGATCTCACCTCAGGTAACTCTTCTTTTTATTACTTATATCATCTCTCTCATGTCTGGATGCATCTAATCAAATTTACATGTAATTTTCCGCAGCAGTCAAAGTAAACGGCTACACATGCAAGCCTGCGGATACAATCTCCGCCTCTGACTTCTCATTTATGGGCATCTCCAACCCTGGACCCACAAACAACACCATGGGGTCCCTCGTCACGGGTGCCAACGTCGAGAAAATCCCAGGCCTCAACACCATGGGAGTCTCCATGTCTCGCATAGACTACGCCTTGGGCGGCCTCAACCCCCCTCACACTCACCCTCGCGCGACCGAGATGGTCTTCGTCCTCGAGGGCCAGCTCGACGTGGGATTCATCACCACAACAAACAAACTCATAATGAAAACAATCACCAAGGGCGAAGTCTTCGTGTTTCCAAAAGCATTGGTGCATTTCCAAAAGAATAGCGGAAATGGGCCTGCATCGGTGATTGCAGCATTTGACAGTCAGTTTCCAGGGACGCAGTCTATCGCCGCAACGCTGTTTTCTGCATCCCCCGCTGTGCCTGATCATGTGCTGACGAAGGCGTTTCAGATTGGGACCAAGGAGGTGGAGAAAATTAAGGGCAGGTTTGCGCCTAAGAAGTGAAATTGTGGATGATTTCGTGTTTATCGTTTTTTTTGTTGGTGGTGAGTAAATCGATTGGTTGTTCGTTCTTGATGTGATTACTTTGATTTCGCAAGGAGGGCATGCATTTGCCGTTTGTTAATTCTTCGTTTCAAAGACTTTAAGATGGTACCAGATAAAAACCAGATACAATAGGACTGTGAAACTTTTTCAATAGGTGTAACTTGTTAGAGATGAGGGACCACAAAACCACTTAAGATATAAACAACAAGATTCTTCTTGTCTTTGATGTGTGCTTTCCACTTCACTTTTATCACCGTGAACTAGGAATGGCCACTTCAAAAGCATGGGCATAAACATGTGTTCATCACTTTTTTTTATAATACTTAGCTTAAAATGGGGGTTTTGGGGAGATCTTGTGTTGATTATTGCTCAGGCATTAGAGTTAATGGGATTGAGAATGATTATGATTGTTTGTTAAAAGAGCATGCCATGTACTTCTCCTTTATCCTAACCACTATAACTACCATTTAATCAATTGTTGCTTTCTCATGTTATATGCAAGCATTGTCCTTGTAGCGAAGGCGATATAGCTCCTTTCCATGAATCCTTATAATGTCTGCGCAAATGGTTTCGTTTCGATTGTTTCAATCAAAGAAATCATTTCCTTGTACCTGGGATAATTTGCTCAAGTGAACTAACAAATTCGAGTTTCTTACTACTCCTCTGCTATGTTCTTGTTTGTTATAGTATATTCTTCAGGATCTGCCATTACTATACATCGGTCAAACAAATACTAATATTAGTTTCTTAATGACAAAATAAACAGATAAGTGAAATTTCATTTCTATGACAATAAAAGTAAACAAACACATCGTGCTTCATGAGTGCTAGTGTAACCATGGAAAAGCTGATGCCAGTGTTCTCATATCAAAAGGATCCTTTCAAAAAAAAAAAAAAAAGAAAAAGAAAAAAGGGAAAGCCTACATCATACATATATTATAGTTAATGCTAATGTTAGGATAATAGTACAGATCAAGAGAAGAAAAGCAAGAGAAAGGAAAGCAAAGTCTCAGTCACATGCATTGGTTCGAAGTTTGAAGTTCATGGAAAATAAATATGCTCTTATCAATGAAGCAAGCATATCTTTTTAGAAGATGCAAATTCTCTCTTTAATTGGGCAGGAATACAAATATCTAAAGGGCATTACTGGGCTAAAAAGAGCGGAAAAGGGGGAAAACCAATATAGAATACATAGATGTTTTTAAGAGAAGACATTCAAATGTCACAAAATGCCTAGTTTGCTATCATTATGTAAATTGCAAACGAATGAACGATGAATAATAATAGAAAGAAAATCTAATAAAAATATTACACAAGATTTTACATCAACAAAGACATCATGCACAGCTTTACGAACGCCTCCTTTACCAAACTTATCCTAACCAAGATCATATGAGGATAGCATCTCATTTCATTCTCCAGTTCACATAGCTTATCACCAAAGTCGAAATAAGTCAAGAGAATAAGACACCACTAAAACACGGAATATACGGTTGCCTAATAAGTAGTTGCAACAACATAGCATGAGATCATGAGAAGCAAAGATTTCCTGAAGAATTGAGTATTTTCAAATAAATAAGCCTGTCAAACTCATCATAAAGAACAACTATAGAAATAGTCGAAATGACAATTCAAATGCTGTACACAATTGCCAGAATAGATATAGACCAAACAAATTTGTGGCATAAACTTTTGATCAATTGATAATATCCCAACCGAACGACTATATCAGTTTCTTAATTCAAGTTCATGTAATCAGAGTACCAGAGTTAGCAGTTCTCAGATAGAAGATCTACATTAAGATATATATATATATATATATATATATATATATATATATATATATACACACGGTGGAGCTACCTTACCAATGAGAATGCATCACCATTGTGCTCTGTGCTGCACATCTCACACCGATCAACCAATCCTCAGTTTATCAAAATTATATACTTGACATCTCCAAAACGAACCTCTTGAACAACGCCTCTCACTCTGGCTTACTGATATACTAGGACTCTGAGGCCTAAATAGGCTCGATAAAAACCTCATAGTCCTCCCAACTCTCCTACCACCACCCTTAATGAGAGCAGCAACTGGGTCGGTTCCACCAAAAGAATCTCCTAGCCGAACATAGAAATGCCTGGCAATAATCCCCCCGAGGTGGCCAAAGAAAGATACATGAGGCGCAAAATTTTGGATTTGAAATAAGTCAGCCCAAGCAGCAAGCTGTGATGGGAAAGCCACTCTGTACAATGGGAAACTCACATAAGTATAGGCGCTCTGGGTGTTGATGATAACTTTCATGGCAAACAAAACACCAGAGAATCCAACAAAATACTCTCAAGGGTGAGTGTTAGATTTAGATTGTATCATAACCGCCTACTAAATAATCAACTGTTAAGATTAAAAGTAGTGGTCTCTCTACTACTTTTTTGTAGTGGAGAGGATCCAAATTCGTTTCTATTGTTAGGATTCAGATCCTCTCCACTATCAAAAAAGTAGTGGAGGGACCACTACAATAAATGGTATGTCATTGTTAAAAACATATAAATGGTATGTTATTGTTAAAAAGATATCATTGCATGGCGATTAATCACCGTCAAGGGATGCACAACCAAACTGTAACCAGAAGAAAAAAATAATAAAAAATAAAAAGAAAAAAATAAAAAATAAAAATACAAGAAATTATAAGTTAAGCTGTGCACATCAATCTGAAGGAAGTTCTTGGCAGGCTTTTGGTGGATACGTTGTATGTTTTCAGCTTTACTTCACAGTTATGCTATGGAGACTACTACCCCTCTCTTTTTCTCTCCACAATAGAAAAAAAAAAGAAAACACATATATAGTGTGTAACTACTATCATATCAAAATAAAATGCAAACAAAATGATTAAAGCTTTAATGACAGCAGTAAAGAATGAGGAAATAGAGGGAAGGAAAAAGGTGAAGAACAAAAAATAAAATTGTACTAGAGAACTAATGAGCCGTTATGTTGGCATATTTTCCTTTAGGAATGATTTTGTGGTTTATCATTTAATTTAATTTATGGAACAACTTGTCCTTGCTTAATCTTTTATTTTATCTGTCATAAAAATGTATGGGAACAAACGATTCATGATAGGATCCGCCAGAAGGACTCAATCCAAATGAGAGTAATGCCTCGTTTTACAAGGTGATGATAATATTGGAATGTTCTGAAATAGAGAACTCTCAGAATTGGCTAAAGTTTCGGAACTACTTTTCATACTCTTATTTTGTTAAATACACAACAAAATTTTGTATCGTTAGTCACTTAGTCTTATGATATCTTTTCTATGTGCTTGTTTGTTAAAGTGGTCCTTACGGTCTGCCGTTACTAAATGATTATATCAATAAAAAAAAAAGTTGAGCAATCTCTGAATAAAAATCAATTATGTTGAGCAGGACATTGTAAAATGCATTTTCAATAACAAATAAACAGATATCGGACTTTCATTTTATGGCTATAAAAGTAAGCAAACAAATTCTGAGTTTATGATTGCCAGTATAACCATGTAAAAGAGTTGATTCCAGTGTTCTGCTTTTGATTTATATCAAAAGAATTATTAAAAAGAAAAGGACAGACTACATCATAAATATATCATAGTTGAAGCTGAAGTTTGATATTCTCAGATTATTGTAGGATAAAACACCTAACTCTGGTAGGATATGCTCCATTGCACATACTCTCAGAAGTTATGACAAGTTATGTTTTAATTGCGAAACCATCGACAAACTCAAGCTTCCAGGTGCAACCCAGGCCTAATAACAATTTATGATATCAAGAGGATATAGATTATAAGAGGAAAAAGAAATAAAGGAAAGGAGAACCTGTAGTCATACGTATTGGTTCTAAAAAGTTCGGCGAGAATAAATATCCTCTTGTCAATAAAGCAAGCACACCTTTGTAGAGGATGCAAAGTCTGTCTTTACTTTGTGAGAAACTTTGCAATCTAAACAAAAATAGAGGTCATGGGTACAAGATCTAAAATATCTGAAGGATACTAGCTACTAGGAAAAAGAAACTGTTAATGTTGTAATTTTGCACCCGATTTTAATGGACGAGATTATCTGCTATCAATGGATTTTTGGTTGTGCTAGAGCTTCTATTATAGCATTTTATAGTATCTCTTACTGAATGTTAAAATAGGCCTGTATCTTTTTGTGGAGCAAAAGAGGAACATGAGAATGAGATGATGAGCAAGATAGTGAGAGGCTAAAACTCGAAAACAATCCAGAGAAGGGAGCTAATTCCTTCAAGAAAATGGTAATGCACACAAACATTTGTTCACTTCTTTACTTTTCCTTTTTTCCCCTTTCCGGTGCATGGAGATGTATGTGACTGTGATTCCTTTTTAGGTATTATGGCTTGTTTCATGCTTTAAGACATGAAATAATCCCCTAAGAATATAACTGCTCGACTAAGTCAGGTAGCTTTACTTACCAACTAATTTGTCAAGGTCTTGTGCGAGAGTTTCATTGCTCAGAGTTCCCTTGAAGATGAAGTTAGCATTAAGTTCAATATTCATCAAGGTTTCATTTTTTTTTCTTCTGGATATTTCTTGACAAGGTAAAAAGTCATTCTAAACGCAGAAAAGATTGGAAAAAGGGAAAACAGAGATACAGACTACATAACAAGCAGATGTTTTTAAGAGAAGACATTCAAATGTCACAACATCTAGTTCCGTGCTCTTACCCAACTAAAAATGAATGAACAGTGAAATACAGTAACTAATCCTTTTAACTGGTTTTCATAAGCTATATCCACGATAGTTGTCAATTTTTGCTCGTTTTGACCCAATGGCAAATAATTTTACCGAGTTCAAAATTCACGATTTCATGAGCCATAATCCACGATTTTTGACCATTTTTGATTGTGTCGACCCAATGACAAATAATTCACGATTTCATGAGGTATAATTATGCCGAGTTCAAAATTCACATTTTCTTGAGCTATAGTCCACGATTTTTTTTCCATTTTTGTTTATTTTGACCTAATAGGAAATAATTAAACGGTATTTGAAATTTACGATTTTCATGAGTTATAATTCATGATTTTTGTTCAAGTTTGTCTATTTCTACCAAATGACAAATAATTTTGCAGAGTTCAAATTTTAAGATTTCATGAGCTACAATTCACGATTTTTGTCCATTTTTCTTATTTCATACCAATAACAAATAATTTTGTGGGGTTCACAATTCACGATTTCAAGAGCTATAATATATGATTTTTGTCAATTTTTCTCATTTGAACCACTAGGAAATAATTTTGTGGTGTCCAAAATTCACTATTTTTGTTCATTTTGACCTAATAGGAAATAATTAAACGGCACTTAAAATTCACGATTTCATGAGCTATGACTCATGATTTTTGTTCAATTTTGATTATTTTGATCAAATGACAAATAATTATGTACAGTTCAAAATTCATGATTTCATGAGTTACAATTCACAATTTTATCCGTTTTCATTTATTTTGACCCAATAGCAAATAATTTTGTGGTTCAAACTTCACGATTTTATGAATTATAATCCACAATGTTTGTCCATTTTGCTCGTTTCAAACCAATAAAAATAATTTTGTGGGGTTCAAAATTCATGATTTTATGAGCTAGAATCCATGACTTTTATCCATTTTTGTTCATTTTGACCAAATGGAAAATCATTATCTTGACTTCAAAAATCATGATTTCATTAACTGTAATCCATGATTTTTGTCCATTTTTCTCCTTCGACCCAATAGCAAATAATTTTGCTAAGTTCAAAATTCACGATTTTCATGAGCCATAATCCACGATTTTTGACCATTTTGATTGTGTCGACCCAATGACAAATAATTCACGATTTTCATGAGGTATAATTATGCCGAGTTCAAAATTCACGATTTCATGAGCTATAACCCGTGACTTTTGTGCATTTTTGTTCATTTTGACCTAATAGAAATAATTAAACGGCACTTAAAATTCACGATTTCATGAGTTATAATTCATGATTTTTGTTCAAGTTTGTCTATTTCTACCAAATGACAAATAATTTTGCAGAGTTCAAATTTTAAGATTTCATGAGCTACAATTCACGATTTTTGTCCATTTTTCTTATTTCATACCAATAACAAATAATTTTGTGGGGTTCACAATTCACGATTTCAAGAGCTATAATATATGATTTTTGTCAATTTTTCTCATTTCGAACCACTAGGAAATAATTTTGTGGTGTCCAAAATTCACTATTTTTGTTCATTTCGACCTAATAGGAAATAATTAAACGGCACTTAAAATTCACGATTTCATGAGCTATGACTCATGATTTTTGTTCAATTTTGATTATTTTGATCAAATGACAAATAATTATGTACAGTTCAAAATTCATGATTTTCATGAGTTACAATTCACAATTTTATCCGTTTTCATTTATTTTGACCCAATAGCAAATAATTTTGCGTGGTTCAAACTTCACGATTTTATGAATTATAATCCACAATGTTTGTCCATTTTGCTCGCTTCAAACCAATAAAAATAATTTTGTGGGGTTCAAAATTCATGATTTTATGAGCTAGAATCCATGACTTTTATCCATTTTTGTTCATTTTGACCAAATGGAAAATCATTATGTCGACTTCAAAAATCATGATTTCATTAACTGTAATCCATGATTTTTGTCCATTTTTCTCCTTCACCCAATAGCAAATAATTTTGCTAAGTTCAAAATTCACGAGCTATAATCTTTGTTTTTTGTCCACTTTTATTTGTTAGGACTCAATGGAAAATAATTCATGATATCATGAGTTATAATTATGCGGAGTTCAATTTCACATTTTCATGAGCTATAACCCGTGACTTTTGTGCATTTTTGTTCATTTTGACCTAATAGAAATAATTAAATGGAACTTAAAATTCATGATTTTCATGAGCTAGAACTTATGATTTTTGTTTAACTTTGTTTGTTTCTACCAAATGTCTATGCAGAGTTAAAAATTCACTATTTATAAGCTATAATTCAAGATTTTTTTTTCCATTTTCATTTGTTTTGACTCTATAGCCAATAATTTTGTGGTGTTCAAAATTCATGATTTCAAAGCTATAATCAAGATTTTTGTCCATCTTCGCTCATTTCAAATCAATGATAAATAATTTTATGGGGTTCAAAATTCACAATTTTATGAGCTATAATCCACAATTTTTGTCCATGTTCACTCATTTTAGCCAATGGGTTGAAATAGTTGAAAATGATTAAAAATGGTGGGTTATAGCTCACAAAATCATGAAATTTGTCCACCACAAAATTATTTGACAATGAGTGAAAATGACTAAAAATGGTTGAAAATCATGGGTAGTAGCTTACGAAATTGTGAATTTTAGCTTCCGCAAAATTATTTGCCAATGGGCTGAAATGACTAAAAATGACCAAAAATCATGGATTATAACTAATGAAATTATGAATTTTCGCCTCACAAAGTTATTTACCATCGGGTCGAAACATCTTAAAATGGCCAAAAATCGCGGGTTATAGCTCACAAAATCGTGAATCTTGGACTTCGTAAAAATACTTACAAACGGATCAAAATAACTAAAATGACCAAAAATTGTGGGTTATGGCACACGAAATCCTGAATTTTGGTCTTGAAATTATTTAACAACGGGTTAAAATAACCACAAGTAATCAAAAATTGTGGAAAATAGCTCATGAAATCGTGAATTTTGGTCCCCGCAAAATTATTTACAACTAGGTTAAAACGACTAAAAAATGGCCAACATCGTGGGTTATAGCTCATTAAGTCGTGAATTTTGGCCTCCATGAAATTATTTTATAATGGCTTGAAATAACTAAAAATGTCCAACATCGTGGGTTATAGCTCATGAAATCGTGAATTTTGGTCTCCATAAAATTATTTGACAACGGGTTGAAACGACTAAAAATGGCCAAAAACTATAGATTATAGCTCACGATATAGTGAAGTTTGGTCTCATCAGAATTATTTGCCAATGGATCAAAATGATTAAAAATGTCCAATAATCATGGGTTATAGCTCATGAAATCATGAATTTCAGACTCAACAAAATTACTTGTCAGTGGATGGGAACGATTAAAATGGCAACAATAGTTGGTTATAGCTCATGAAATCATGAAGTTTGAACTCCACAAAGTTATTTACTAATGATTCAAAATAATTAAAAATGTCCAATAATCATGGGTATAACTCATGAAATTGAGAATTTTGGCCTCCGTGAATTTATTAGCCAATGGGTCGAAACGACTTAAAATTGTAAAAAATTGTGGGTTATACCACACGAAATCATGAAGTTTGGCCACCGCAAAATTATTACAAAATGGGTAAAAATGATTAAAAATTATCAAAAATCATGGACCATAGCTTAAGAAATCATGAATTTTGGCCTCCGCAAAACTATTTGCCAACGAGTCGAAAATGACTAAAAATGGCCAAAAATCGTGACTTATCACTTTTGAAATAGTAAAGTTTAGACTCCATGAAATTATTTGCCAATGGTTCAAAATGACTAAAATGACCAATAATCGAGGGTTATGTCTCATAAAATCATGAAATTTTCCCTCCGAGTAATTGTTTGCCAAGGGTTGAAACGACTAAAAATGGCCAATAATCTTGGGTTATAACTCATAAAATCATGAATTTTGGCATCCACAAAATTATTTGCCAAAGGGTTAAAATGACTTAAAATGGAAATATATTATGGGTTATAGCTCACAAAATTGTGAATTTAGGCAACTGTAAAATTATTTGACAATGGGTCAAAATGATTAAAAATATCCAAAAATCATGGGTCATAGCTCATGAAATCGTGAATTTTGGTCTCCTTGAAATTATTTGATAATGGGTGAAAATGACTAAAAATAGCCAAAAATCATGTAGCTCATAAAATCGTGAAGTTTGGACTTTACGAAATTATTTAACAATGGTTTGAAATGACTAAAAATGGCCAATAATCATGGGTTATATCTCATAAAAATGGTGAGTTTTACCCTTCACATAATTATTTTCGAATGGGTCAAAATGACTAAAAAATGGCATATAGTTGTGGATTATAGCAAATAAAATCATGAATTTTTCCTCCACTAAATGTTTTGCCAACAGGTCGAAGAAATGACGAAAAATTGTAGGTTATAGCTCATGATATCGTGAAATTTGGACTCCAAAAATTATTTACCATTGGGTTAAAGTGACTAAAATGGCCAAAATCATGGGTCATAGCTCATGAAATCGTGAATTTTGGTCTCCTTGAAATTATTTGATAATGGGTGAAAATGACTAAAAATAGCCAAAAATCATGTAGCTCATAAAATCGTGAAGTTTGGACTTTACGAAATTATTTAACAATGGTTTGAAATGACTAAAAATGGCCAATAATCATGGGTTATATCTCATAAAAATGGTGAGTTTTACCCTTCACATAATTATTTGCGAATGGGTCAAAATGACTAAAAAATGGCATATAGTTGTGGATTATAGCAAATAAAATCATGAATTTTTCCTCCACTAAATGTTTTGCCAACAGGTCGAAGAAATGACGAAAAATTGTAGGTTATAGCTCATGATATCGTGAAATTTGGACTCCAAAAAATTATTTACCATTGGGTTAAAGTGACTAAAAATGGCCAATAATCATGGTTTATAACTCAAGAAATCGTGAATTTTGCCCTCCGTGAAATTATTTGCCAATAGAACAAAATAACTAGAAATGGCCAAAAACCAAGGGTTATAGCTCATAAAATCATGAATGTCAGCATCTATTAAATTATTTGACAATAGATCGAAATGACTAAAAATGGCCAAACTTTGTGGGTTATAGCTCATGAAATCATGAACTGTGGACTCCGCAAAATTATTTACCAATGGGTCAAAATGAATAAAAATGGCTAAAATTCATGGGTTATAGGTTATGAAATCGTGAATGTTGGCCTACACGAATTTATTAGCCAATGAGTCAAAACAAATAAAAATAGCCAAAAATTACGGGTTATAATTCACGAAATCATGAATTTTGGCTAATTATTTAACAATGGGTCGAAAAGATTAAAATTAGCCAAAAATCATGGGCTATAGCTCATGAAATCATGAATGTTGGCCTGTGCAAAATTATATGCCAAGGGGCTAAAATGACTGAAAATGGAAAAAATCTTGGCTGATCACTCATGAAATCATGAATTTTTGGTCTCCACATAATATTTGCAACCGAGTGAAAATGACCAAAAATGGCCAAAAACATGGGTTATAGTCATTACTTTTTGCCTTCGTAAAATTATTTGCCAATGGGTCAAAACGATTAAAAATGGCCAAAATCATGTGTTATAGCTCATGAAATTGTGAAGTTTAGTCTTTGGAAAATTATTTACCAACGGTTCGAAATAAATAAAATGTGAATTTTGGCTTCCACAAAAGTACTTGTCAACATATCAAAATAACTTAAAAAATGCCAAAAACCGTGGGTTATAGCCCATAAAATTATGAATTTTGGCCTCCGCAAAATTATTTGCCAATGCTTCGAAACTGTAAAAAGGTCAAAAATTATGGGTTATAGCTCATGAAATCGTGAAGTTTGGACTCGCAAAATTATTTGCCAATGGGTCAAAATGAATAAAAATGGCCAAAATCATGCGCTATAGCTCATGGATTCGTGAGTTTTGCAACAAAGTTATTTACCAATGGTTCAAAACAACTAAAAATATCCAATAATCGTTGTTATAGCTCATAAAATCATGAATTTTGAACCCAAAGAAATTACTTGCTTATGGGTTGACACGATTAAAATGGCCAAAATAGTAGGTTATAGCTCATGAAATCTTGAAGTTTGGACTCGCAAAGTTTTTACCAATGGTTCAAATAACTAAAATGTCCAATAAACGCCGGTTATAGATCATGAAAAATAAATTTTGGCCTTTGCAAATTTATTAGCTTATGGTTCAAGGTGACTAAAATGTAAAAATCGTGGGTTATAACTAATGAAATCATGAATTTTGGCCACCGCTAAATTATTTAATAATGGGTCAAAAATACTAAAAATGCTCAAGAAATCATGAATTTTGCCATCGCTAATTATTTGATAATGAGTCATAAAGGCTAAAATGGCCAAAATCATGGGTTATAACTAAAGAAATCATGAATTTTGGCCACCTCAAAATTATTTACCAATGGGTCAAAATGACTAAAATGGCCAATAATCTTGGGTTATAACTCATAAAATCATGAATTTTGGCTAATTATTTAACAATGGGTCGAAAAGATTAAAATTAGCCAAAAATCATGGGCTATAGCTCATGAAATCATGAATGTTGGCCTGCAAAATTATATGCCAAGGGGCTAAAATGATGAAAATGGAAAAATCTTGGTGATCACTCATGAAATCATGAATTTTGGTCTCCACATAATATTTGCAACCGAGTGAAAATGACCAAAAATGGCCAAAAACATGGGTTATAGTCATTACTTTTTGCCTTCGTAAAATTATTTGCCAATGGGTCAAAACGATTAAAAATGGCCAAAATCATGTGTTATAGCTCATGAAATTGTGAAGTTTAGTCTTTGGAAAATTATTTACCAACGGTTCGAAATAAATAAAATGTGAATTTTGGCTTCCACAAAAGTACTTGTCAACATATCAAAATAACTTAAAAAATGCCAAAAACCGTGGGTTATAGCCCATAAAATTATGAATTTTGGCCTCCGCAAAATTATTTGCCAATGCTTCGAAACTGTAAAAAAGGTCAAAAATTATGGGTTATAGCTGATGAAATAGTGATGTTTGGCCTCCGTGGATATATTTTTCAATGGGCTGCAACGAATAAAAATGGCCAAAAATCATGCGTTATAGCTCATGGATTCGTGAGTTTTGCAACAAAGTTATTTACCAATGGTTCAAAAACAACTAAAAATATCCAATAATCGTTGTTATAGCTCATAAAATCATGAATTTTGAACCCAAAGAAATTACTTGCTTATGGGTTGACACGATTAAAAATGGCCAAAATAGTAGGTTATAGCTCATGAAATCTTGAAGTTTGGACTCTGCAAAGTTTTTTACCAATGGTTCGAAATAACTAAAAATGTCCAATAAACGTCGGTTATAGATCATGAAAAAATAAATTTTGGCCTTTGCAAATTTATTAGCTTATGGTTCAAGGTGACTAAAAATGTAAAAAATCGTGGGTTATAACTAATGAAATCATGAATTTTGGCCACCGCTAAATTATTTAATAATGGGTCAAAAATACTAAAAATGCTCAAGAAATCATGAATTTTTGCCACTGCTTAATTATTTGATAATGAGTCATAAAGGCTAAAAATGGCCAAAAAATCATGGGTTATAACTAAAGAAATCATGAATTTTGGCCACCTCAAAATTATTTACCAATGGGTCGAAATGACTAAAAATAGTAAAAATAATGATTTAGCTCATGAAATCGTGAAGTTTGGATTCCGTGAAATTATTTGTCAATGGTGCGAAATGGCTAAAAATAGCCAATAATCATGAGTAATTGCTCATGAAATCGTGAATTTACCCTCCGTGAAATTGTTTGCCAAGGGGTCAAAATGACTAAAAATGGCCAATAATCATGGGCTATAGCTCATAAAATCATGAATTTTATCCTCTGTGGAATTACTTTCTAATGGGTCAAAATGACTAACAATGGTAAAAAATCATGGGTTATAGCTCATGAAATGGTGAATGTTTGCCCACGCCAAATTATATGCCAAGGGGTTGAAACAACTAAAAATAGCCAAAAATTGTGGGTTATAGCTCATGAAATTGTGAATTTTAGACTCCGCAAAATTAGTTGCTAATGGATCATAATTACTAAAAATTGCTAAAAATCATGGGTTGTATCTCACGAAATCGTGAATATTGGCCACCGTGAAATTTTTTAACAACGGGACGAAATGGCTAAAGTGGCCAAAAATCATGGATTATGGGTCACGAAATCACGAATTTTGGTCATCATGAAATTACTTGATAATTGGTCTAAATAACTAAAAATGACCAAGAATTGTTGGAAATGGCTCATGAAATTGTGAGTTTTGGCCCCAAGAATTTATTTGCCAACGGGTCGAAACAATTAAAAATGGCAAAAATCCGTGAATTGTATAACTCATAAAATCGTGAAGTTTGGACTCCGCAAATTATTAACCAATGGTCCAAAATGACTAAATTTTTTTAATAATCATTGATTATAGCTCACAAAATCCTTAATTTTGGTGATTGTGAAATTATTAGCCAATGGGTCAAAACGACAAAAAAGGGCAAAAAATCATGAATTATATCTCATTAAATCGTGAATTTTGGACTCCGCTAAATTATTTACCAAAAGTTCGAAATGGCTAAATATGGCCAGTAATCGTGAGTTATAGCTCATGAAATTGTGTCCTCCACGAAATTGTTTGCCAAGGGGTCAAAATGACTAATAATGACTAATAATCATGAGTTATAGCTCATGAAATCATGAATTTTATCCTCAATAAAATTATTTGCCAATGGGTTTAAATGACTAGATAAAAAATCATAAGTTATAGCTCATGAAATCGTGCATGTTGGCCTATGCGAATTTATATGCTAAAGAGTTGAAATGACTAAATATAGCTAAAAATCATGGGTTGTAGCTCATGAATTTGCAAATTTTAGCATCCATAAAATTAGTTGCCAATATGTGGAAATGACTAAAAATGGTCAAAAGTCATGGATTATAGCCCATGAAATCGTGAATTTTGGCATCTGCAAATTATTTGCCAATGGAAGAAATGAATAAAGCTGCCCAAAAATCGTGGGTTATATAGCTCATGAAATCATAAATTTTAGCCTCAGCAAAGTACTTGTCAGTGGTTAAAACAACTAAAAATTACCAAAAATAGTGGGTTATAGCTCATGTAATCGTGAAGTTTGTACTCCAAATTATTTATCAATGGTTTGAAATGACTAAAAATGTTCAATAATCATGGATTATAGCTTATAGAATCATGAGTTTTTGCCCTTATGAATTTAATAAAAATGGCAAAAAAATTGTGGGTTATAGCTCATGAAATCGAGAATTTTGACCACTGCAAAGTTATTTGACAATAAGTCAAAATAACTGAAAATGGCCAATAATCATGGGTAGCTCACGAAATCCTAAATTTTGGCCTCCATGAAATTATTTGTCAACATATCGAAATAACTACAAATAGCAAAAAATCATGCATATAGCTCATGAAGTTGTGAATTTCGCCCTCCCCAAAATTATTTTTCAATGGGTCAAAACGTCTAAAAATGGTCAAAAGTCATGAGTTAGAGCTCATAAAATAGTGAATTTTAGCCTCCGTAAAATTATTTGTCACTTGGTTCAAATAACTAAAAATGACCAAAAATCATTGGTTATAGCTCACAAAATCGTGAAGTTTGGCCATCGCAAAATATTTGACAACGGGTTAGAATGACTAAAAATGGTCATATCTGTAGAGTCGAAAAAGTTTTGTTTGATTGACTTTGAAAAGAAATTACAATCACACTCTCTCGATTACAGAGGAAGAGAAGATTGATTCGACTTCTCTTTTATATGGGTTCTTGGTGGCGAAAGAAGGCTTCACTCAATGCTCACGTAGAGATCCGCTTTCCGTTGACGATCAGAACGACGTAGTTGATGATTGATGAAGAACTCGATCTTTCTTGTACGCAAGTGCTGGATTTTCCAAAAGTCCAAAAGCCTCTTCCTCATAGCTGCTCACGGCTATTTATTGGGCTTTTAGCATGTAACTGGCATGTAAGAAATATGGAAACGGGTTAACCGATTGTATGGTGGGCATAATCGATGCCCACGACTCGGCCGCCGTGGCCGTTGGCTTTCTTTGTTATGGCGAAGCCGAAGCCATAGATGACGAAGCCGCTCTTCATTGACTGGCGCTGAACCTTGATTGAATGACGAGGTTTGCTACTTGGGTGAACCGGTTTGATAACGAAGCCACGCTTGGCGAACCTCTACCGATGCATTTATGCATTTTGGTTTGACAATGAAGCCACGCTGTAGACGAACCTCGTATGAAATGGTTGGATGGTAAGCTTCGCTGTCGTAGGCTAACCTTATATGAAATGGTTGGATGGCGAAGCCACGCTGGCGAACCTCGTTGAATGTCGAGGTTCACCGCCGTAGTTTAACCTCAGATAAATGTCGAGGTTCACCGCCGAGGCTAACCTCGATGAATGTTGAGGTTCATCGCTATAGGCGAACCTCGGTTGAATGGCGGGTTCATTGTTGTAGGCGAACCTCGTTGAATGGCGGGTTCATTGTTGTAGGCGAACCTCGGTTGAATGGCGGGTTCATTGTTGTAGGCTAACCTCGTCAAGGGAGAGCTTCGCTACTTGGGCGAACCTCGCTCGACAAGAGGGCTTCACGCTGGCTTAACCTCGCCTCAATGGAGAACTTCGCCAAACTTTGATGTTGTGGGCGCAGCCTCGCCAAACTTTGATACCGTAGGCGCAGCCTCACAAATTTTGATACCGTAGGCGCAGCCTCACAAACTTAAGTGTTGGGGCGAATCTCATCATATGATTGTTGACCTTCGTTTCTCGTGCGAGCCTCGTGTTACGATTGAACTCCGCTCCTCGTGCGAACCTCATATTGAGGTCGAGCCTCGCCTTTAACGAAGTCTCGCTTTTGAAGTTTAGATGGTCCAAACTCTATCACGAGCCTCGCCTTGAAGCTTTAACAACTAGGGTGCTCGTGACCCTCGCCTAGAGGATTTTTTGACTGTCTACAAGACCCCCTTCAAAGTTTTCAGACTTGAATCAGGTTGTGTGGGGTCTGGAATACTTTGAATTTTTCTAACAGCTATCGGCGAACTTCGCACGCCAACCTCGCCAGGAGTTCAAAGGTGAGAGCAAGGCTGCGAACCTCGTGACTCACCGCACTAGGCGCTTGCTGGGTCTCTTTTAAGTCCGCATCAACGTGGCAAATTAGGGATTAGACCCCTTTCGAGTGACTTGTCACATCCCCAGATCTCGTCCGCAGATCTCGCATCGATGATCACGTGAGAGATCTGGGCCGTATATCTCGGCCGTCAGTTGGGTTCTTCGAGACCCTATATATGACAGCGAAAGGCCGCAGAAAACCCCCACTGCTCATCTTCCTCAAGCCACCAATCTAGATCACCGAAATCTTCCTTGACGCTCGAAGCAATGGCCCCCAAAACCGCTACTGGCAAAGGCAAAAAGCCCGTTGGGACTTCGCTCGCTTCACCGTCCGCCAGCTGCGTAAAGGCGAAGGGCATCGCTCGCCAAAACATGACTTTTAAGATCTGCCGTAGAGTTAATTTTATGACGCGATTTTCACTCTGGAGATGAGATTGCTCTCCAAGATCATATCTTTCTAACTGCGCCAGCGGTTTTGACGAGGCTTGCCTCATTTGGCTTGATAAACCTCATCGAGGTTCTTGATCTTCCAGATCCCCATAGGGTCTCTGTTTTGAAACTCGCCTGTTTGGCGAGGTTTGATTCTTTTAGATGAAGCTCGTTTCGGCGAGTCTCGTCTTTTTGAAAAGATGAGTCTCATTTGGTGAGGCTCGCTTTCTTGTTGGATGAGCCTCGTTTGGCGAGGCTCGTTTGTCTGGCGAAGTTCGCCCATTGATGACGGTTCGCCTGCTTGACGAGGTTCGCCTCCTGAGTGACTTTGTCCTTTTGAAGTGGCGATTTAAACCTCTGAGACTAACTTCTTCTTCTCTTTTCTTTTGTGTAGTTGAGCATCCCTCTACCCCCATCCCTCAACGGGGTGCTTTCGGAGCAAACGCTACTCAGGAGGCAGAACCTGACTTTCTATCTTCACTGGCGCGTATCCCTGTATTTGCGGACCGGAATGAAGAAGAATTGAAACTGCTCTCTGAACCCTCAACACCCACACTTAGGCGTTGGATTACGATGCCCTCCGAATCACAACCGACCGATTATAAAGCCTGTCTTCTTATTTGGCGATGATGCTGAAGATCCAGATCTGTTGGACTTGGGTTCGTACAAGTGGCTCCGAGTGGTAAACTCACGCTACATGTTCTTGCCCGCAATGGAACGGGATTGCTCACTGACCTCCTTAAGAGCCGCTTCTACTCCTCGGAAGATGAATTGGGATCTAACCCCCACTCAAGATGGAGTGATGTGTGGTCACTTCTCTCGGGTGGTGCATGTGGACCGCCATGGTCATCATGTAACCGGTCTACAACCCGGCTTTTCCAGGGAGCTTCTGTTGGTGAATCACCGCCGCGCCAACACTTTTGGTCGTGCTTTCCATAAGGCGGAGGGGCAATTCCCTGCCAAAGATTTCCGGACCCCTGGCTGGTCTCGATGGGGTTCTTCTCAATGGTGGCCTCGCGTCACTGAATACATTCTAAAAGAAAACCGTGATGAATTGGAGAAGTTTGGCCTTAGGGCTCCGATCAGGGCAACTCAATTGGGCCTGAAGAATAATTCTCAGCAATTCCTTGGGGTTTTGGAGTTGTATAATCCCGATACCCACACTTTCTTCACTCCGGATGGCGAATTGGGGATTGCTCTGCACGAGATGGCTGAGGTTTCTGGACTACCTCATGGCAGATATCCGTACGAGGAGTACATCCCGGGGTATAAAGAACTGATGGATTTGGAGAAAGATCATCCCCAAGTAGTGGAGACCTATTGGGAAGTGATGTGCCACTATCATATTTGCACCTGTAGGCACGGCCGTGCTGATAAGAAGGGGGAGAAGTTCATTAGTCATAATATTTGGGCCCACTACCTCTTTGAAGGGCTGGATGATAAGGAAGGTATTGTGGTGCCCCTGGGTCCTCTTGAGGCGGGTACATTGTCGCGGCTTGTGCTTGACAACCTTCCGCTTTCTTATGTGACTCACACAGACGAGCATGGCTTCCTACGGGACGACGTTTGACACTTATCTTTATCAGAGCGGGGAGCCGATTTCTTCGAAGGCCGTGCTAGCAGGCTACCTCATGTTGTGGCTCAAACACATCGTCGTCCCCACTGGCAGCTTTGATTTATTGGCCTCGAGGTGATTTTCGCTGCTGTTTGCTTAGCACACGGGCGTCAGTATGCACTTCTTCCTGCCATGATTGCCCGTATTCATTGGGGATTGCGGCGTCTTTGTTACGCCTTCTGCCATGGTACTGAGAACCCAAGGGTGGAATTACCATACGCCTATCTTATGGCATGGTTTGTCATGCACTGCCCTACTCTCATGGGTACACCCTCTGCTCATATAGAGGGACAAATTACTCCTTTCATCCAGAGGCTAGAGAACGCCGATTGAGCCGACATTACATGGCTTCGGCGGCCTCCCGACTACAAGAATTATTCTTTTAACCGATGCCTCCCACATTTTCCTGGAGTCAGCTATGGACAAGCTTTGGTGGATGAACCCAATGCTCAGGGTTATACCACTTTGTCACTCGGCTGCTTCTTATGGCTCATGAGCATCCGGCCGGGGTATTTTATCGCCGCTTCGTCCCGTGAGCGCATCGAGCCTTATCTACCCCGCCGCTTTGCCCGCCGGCTTTGGGTATGATCAATTGTATGTCGGTAATCCCACTCTCACTACAATCCGACGGCCGCGCTTAGTTGCGGGAGCCGGTTTGCACTGACCTGCCGGGCGCACGGTGCTCGCTTTTCTTCCGCAATGAGACCCTCAATCCGGACGACGCTCGCTTATTGCAAGTGGTATTGCATGGCAAACGCAGATTCCGTGTTTTAATATCAATTGCCGGGTTGCGCTCGATTCGGCTATAGAGAAGGCCGACTTCAACGAGGAGCCGATTTCGGGTCAAGGAGTATTTGAGTCTTGAGAAGGATGTTGGTGCGGAGACACCACATCCACCTAGCCCTCATGAAACTTCGGCGGAAATAGATGAGGCTCAATGAGTACGGCAAAGAACATTCCTTCTCCGCCGGTGTTGAAGAAACTTTCGGCTGAACTCGCATCGAGGCACCTAGAGATTTTGTTCCTTTTGATGAACCATCGTAACATCTTCCGCAGATCCTCTTGAAAGCTCTACCTCACCCGGCCGATCTGTGGGCTGTACCCCAGAAACCACCCCACTTCAGAGCCCGGAGGCCGAGGCTTTGGTACCAACAACTCAAGGATCTAAAAGACCGTGGCCTCCTCGACCAAGCGTAGTCAAGCTGTAAGGCAGAGGCTTTGATTGGTCCCGCCGGGTTTGAGTATGATCAGCAAGGCGCCCCCGACATTGTTGAAAGTGCTCCGCCCATGCCGAAATGTCCACGGCGACCGCATCGCTTCGAAGCCTGAGACCGTGACTCAAGATGAAGATACGGCGATCCCCGCCACATCAGGCTCGAACTTCACCGCTTTGACTGCCGCCGCCACCCCACAATTGAAATTCCGCCAATCCGTCGGTTTGTCCGTCAAGCCCTTCTATCGCTACCCCTCTTCTTTTGACTTGTCAAAAGATTACGGTATCTATGATCCGCAATAATTTCCTTACCATCTTAAAAGAATCTCCTACTCAAGTGTTGGAGCATGGTGGGGATTTTGCCGATCAAGGTCAGATTGGAACCTCTCACGGATGTGATGCGAGTTTGACAAATGCTACAGCCTATATTGCCCTACCGCACACGCCCGCAATGTAGAAGCTTTTCAACAAATGGCAAAGTCGGTAGCGATCGACCCTTCGCCCAAGATCAAGATCGCGCCATGCGCCTTATAAGACAAAGGGATGATTCCCAATTTGAGCTTCAACGCCAAGTGCTTGAGAAGAAGCAGTAATCCACCAACTTGGGAGATGACTACAACTCTCTTTAATGAAAACAAGAGGGTTCGCGACATCGGCGCAACCAACAACTCTTGGTTGACTCCTACAAGCGCTACCGATATCCAGTCAAGCTAGCTTAACGCCGAGAGAATTAGTGGTCGCTACCAAAAGCAAAGCAGCTCGACGCAAGACAATGGACGGAACACCGTGCAACGGTGCAGCCGACCGATGAATTGAAAGACTAAGTGTTGCCGTGGAGCCATATGCCGGTACTCTCGACAATGATCTCCATAATCAAGCTACCGAAGAGATTAAAACCGCCACCGAAGCTATGGTCACACTTGCCTCGTAAACTCCGCCGTTGAGCACTTGTAACTTGTATATCTTTGATTACATGATGAATAAAATTCCATCTTTTGTGTTCCTCAAAATTTTGTTGCTAATTTGCATTTGCAACTGGAATTTTTAGCAAACTCCCAGCCTATCAACGGACTTGGTATGTCTTTACCAGCTTGCCGCTTGAACCGGACTAGCCATACTTTTCCCTCAAGATGATGAGTTTTCAAGGAGGTTCTTTAGGCTTAATCGCTAAAATCTCTCCTCTATTTACAAACAACTAGATTGTAAACGAGCCTCAATTATGAGGATAGCGAGGTTGAAATATCGGCACATCGCTTGGTAGGCCGATGTTGGACAATAAACATCATATTGACACATCACTGGTAGGTCAATATTGGACAATGAACGCCATTTATGAGAAATGGCGACATCGAAGATGAAATATTGACACATCACTTGGTAGGTCAATATTGACAATGAGCGCCATTTATGAGAAATGACGAACATCGGAAGGATGAAATGTTGACACATCACTTGGTAGGTCATTATTAGGAATAAAATCATGGGGATGATCGAATCGCTCAAAGGACATAAAAGTATAACGATCGCGGATCAAAAAGCAATCAAGTTGTTCGACATGAAAGTATAACAACACCGATTGTAAACAAAGTCATTTAGAGGAATGACCATGTGGGAGTAGTTAAGTCGCTCAAAGGACATTGAGTATAACGACTATGGTTGAAATAGAGGCACATCGCTTGGTAGGCCGCTATTCGGTGAGGGAGCCGATAGGGTGTATCACTTGGTTAACCACTATCTAACATAAAGTCACTCTGACAAGAGACGATATGGAAATGATCGTGTCGCTCGCTGACGAGAAGTATAATGATCGGATCGAAAACAATCACATTGTTCGCTGACGGAAAGTATGACCACTGTGATTGACATGAAGACACATCATTCAATAAATCAAAATTAGGTGACAGCCATTGTTCATGAGGAATTGAAACATTGGCTCATCATTGAGTAAGCCCATACCGATGACGAACATCATTCGATACTTAATAACAAACGCCTGACAATTAGAATATTACATCACTTGGTAGGCCAATGGTGGACATCAGAAGATGAAATATTGACACATCACTGGTAGGTCAATACTTAGAAACGATAAGATAATTGATTAGGGTAATATTTCTTCGTAAACTTACCGCTGATGGGCATCATGATTTTGTCGCCTTCTTGATTGGTTAGGCGGTACGCCCATTCGAGTAGACCGACTCCACTACTTAATGGTCCTTCCCATTTTGGTTCGAATTTCCTTTCTTTTGGAATTCAAAATCATTGGGCCGGACAATGAAAGCACGCAGGTCGCCTTCCTTGAAAATACGACATCGGACTTTCTTGTCAAATGCTTTAGAAACTGGTCCGTATAACTCGATATGCCGTTGAGCCCGTAGTCGCCATCCAAAGATTTCAAGTTCTTCAAGGCGTCGACGATGATTTTCTTCAGTCGTCATTCCAGTGTTTAATGCTATTCGTAGCGACGGAATTTGAATCTCCATCGGTAAAATAGCTTCACAACCGTAAACCAGAGAATATGGGGTGGTACCCGTCGGTGTGCGAACCGTTGTACGGTAAGCCCACAAACTTTGTCCCAACTTATCATCCCAATCCTTCTTATTTGAAGAGATCATCTTGGTAAGGATCTTGATGATCGTCTTATTAAAAGCTTCAGCTTGTCCGTTCGCCGCAGGATAATAAGCTGTTGATGCTAAATTCCGGATTCGGAATTTATCGCAGAATCGCGTAAAAGCATGACTGACAAATTGTGGACCATTGTCGTGGACAATCTGTCTTGGCACACCGTATCGGTATATGACGTGATGTTTGACAAATTTGATCACATCAGTAGTCTTGACCATTCTCAATGGAATAGCTTCCGCCCATTTTGAGAAATAGTCGGTTATCGCCAATATGAAACAAAGGTCCTTTGAAGAAGGCGGAGAAATGGGACCAACAATATTCATTCCCACGTTTCAAATGGCCAGGACGTGGCGGTAGGATGCAAGTGTTCCGGCGGTTGGTGAAGGTAATTAGCATGTATTTGGCATGCATGGCATCGTTTAGCGTAAGCCACGGCATCCCTTACCATTGTCGGCCAATAATAACCGAGTCTACGCACCATCCCATAACTTAGGTCCGGCCGGTGTGCTCCACAAACCCCGCCATGAGCTTCTTTCAAGATTTGCTCGCTTCCTTAGTTGACAAACATCGGGCAAGAACCCATCATATGCCCTTCTATATAAAGTCGTAATTGGGAATCATAGTAAAATCTTGATGCTCGCCGATTTAATTGACTCTCTTTCTTTTATGTCTTCGTAATATCCCATGCAAGACATAATCGATGATCGGAACCGCCAGCCTCGTGCTTCAAGTGACTTAGGTTCGCCTTCGACCGCTTGATCTCAGAATGCATATTTTGGTCGAAATAGTTGCCGACTAGACACACTAACCTGCCGAGTAGCATTCTCGTGGCTAGCGTGAGCTGCAAGAGACGCCAACGATCCGCATAAGTGTTCTCGCAAACGGGTACATGATCAATGTAAAAGCTTTCAAAGGAGTCACTAAAGTTATGGCTCTTGCATGATGAGGGATAAGGTCCTCGTGCGACCGTACTCTCCTCTTAGTTGTTTTACGATTAGTCGGAATCCCCAAATGCTTCAAGGTGTTTCACGCCTAAATGTTTGGCTAAGTCGAGACCAATCAATAACGATTATACTCGCTACGCTATTGGTGCATGGTTCGATAACGACCATTTCGTGGTATCACATGGTTTTGTGGAGATATCAATACTACCCACACCGCTACAACGGGCCGCCGTGGGTCGCCTCGCGGGTTCACAAAGAACAATTGCCATACCTGTTCCTTAGAGACCAGATTAGCTTCATAAGGTTCATCAGGCATGTCTTGATATAATTCGACTTTCCCTTTCAATGGATGGTTAGCCATAAGATCACACACAGCTTGACCCTTCATCGCCTTCTGAGGTTTGAAGTGAATGTCATACTGAGATAATAACAATGCCCATCTAGCCATTCGACTATTCAACGTACCAGGCTGGGTCATGAATACCCGTATAGGGTCAATTTTGGAGATGACGTGTATGGTCTGTCCCACTAGATAGTGCCGCATCTTTTGATGGCGAAGACCAAAGCCAAACATTCTTCGAATGGGAGGATATCGATATTCGCCCCCGATGCTGTCCTACCGAGGTAATAGATCACTGCTCGTGGCCATTGTCATCGCCCCGCAAGCAAAGACTGCCAACGATACTCAGAAGCGGATGTAAATCGAAGGGTTTTCCGACTTAGGTGCAACTAACACGGGGATTAGAAAGATATGTTTTGATCTCTTCAATGCCTTCCGCAATCTTCATCCCAAACTAACGATACACCTTTCTTCATGAGCTTCGAGAATGGTTGACATTTCCGATAAATTGGAAATGAATCTGCGAATGTAAGCCAAACGCCTCTTGGAGACCACGGCTCCCTAAGGCTTCTAGGAGGTGGAAGTTCCCGATAGCTTTGATCTTGTCCGGTCGAGACGTATACCATCCGCCGTGACCACTTAACCCTAATAATTTACCACTTGACATCCCCTAAAAGACTTGGTTGGGTTCATCTTCAAGCGATGTGCCGCATTATCTCAAATGTTGTCTTCAAGTCATGCAAGTGATCACCTTTGTGACGACTCTTAACTACTAAATCGTCTACGTAGCATTCCACCGCCTTCCGTAAATGTTTTCGAAAATAGTGGTCATGGCACGGTATGTAGCCCCCGCTTTTCAAGCCGAAGGCATAATCAGATAACAAGATATTCTTGACGGTGTTCGAAAGCAAGGTGCTTTTCGCCATCGATGCATTTTAATTTGATTGTACCTCAAAAGCCATCCATAAAGACATCCTCTCAATCCACATGTGTTGTCGATGATAATGTCCGTAATTGGTAGAAATCGTCTTTCGGACATGCCGCATTTAAGTCTCGGTAATCAACACACGGTCGGATCTGTCCGTTTTCTTTACCACGGTACTATATTTGCTACCGGTCGGGATCTTTGCACTTCGGATGAACCCTGCTTTGATCAGCTTCTCGATTTCTTTCTCGATGGCTTTCATGACCTGAGGGGAAAATCATCGTTGTTGTTGTTTAACAGGTTTAGCTCCTGGCTTAATGTTAAGGCGATGCATGGCCACTTGAGGGTCTAAACCCGGCATATCTTCATAACTCCATGCGAAGACATCGATATATTCCCGTACCAAAGCGATAAGGCTCTCCTTTTCTTCAGCCGTTAAACTATCGCTAATGAATATGGGTTTTGGATTAGCTTCGTCCCCCATATTTACTTGGATTATTTTGTCATCGGTGGGTGGCTCTCGTTGTTCAAAACGATGTTCCCATTGCATTCCAAGCTGTTGACTCATTGGATCCTCCAATAGCGGTAAAAGATCATCTTCTTGGATCTCTATTGGATCAGCTGAGGTCATATTGGCCATCAAGGACTTAAATTCATGTCCTATACTGACGTCAGAATCCCAGGAAGTTGCTTCAGAAGATGAGTGATCTGACTCACCCTCAGTCATAACATGCCATGAGTATGGCGGCGACTCATATCCCAACCCTTTACGAGTTTTATGATAGTAATCATCAGGCTGGCCTTCCGGGACATAAGCAGATCGGATCGGTGTTTTGATACCTTTTCCGTAGTTTAGCCCTTCTTTGTGAAGGAAATCATATCCCATTTTCTTCATCAAATGTTGCGCCGTCGGCGAGAAATATGAAAATTGGGGTTCTTTTTCTTTTGCTTGGGGTTGTTCCACCTCAGCTTGCAATGGTTTGTTGACCTGCCCAAAGATAATGTCTTTCTGATCATTATTCCGGGATGGTATCACAAAAATCGCTTGTGAAGAATTAAAGTGCCTTTGAGTTGTCATAAATGACGACTGAATGGGCATGTGCAATGCAGGTTCAGCATACAACCGTGGAAGAATTTCTGACATCAAGTCAGTATGACTTTTAACACCCGGTGCGTAAGCTAAATCATAATTTTCATTAAAATCGACTATGTCGTCATCAGGATCATTCAGATCGATTACAAAGGGTTTTACATTATTGAAAACAACTCCTTGTTCGGACTCTATGTCAGCTTCATTTCCGCTGTCATAGTCCTCGATCTGTGGTTCATCGGTTTGGCCTTCCTCAAGGTAGTGGACTGAATCCGTAAAATAATTCTCCACACCTTTGAATGGTTGCCTTTCCGCGACCAATGTTTTAACCATCCCTTCTTCATCTACATACTTCATGCATTGATGCAACGTAGATGGGACGATCAAATTTTCATGGATCCAGGGTCGACCCAAGAGCAAATTATAAGATGTATCCGCGTCGATGACATAGCAGGTAACATCTGTCTTCAAGTCTCCTATTTGGCATTTGAGTTTGATCTTGCCCAAGGGACGAGAATTGGTAGCATTGAAACCGTAGATGGTAGTCCCGGTTGTCGCTAACCGATGCAGCGGTATCCCAAGATGTTGTATAATTCTCAATGGGATGATACTCAATGCAGATCCCGGGTCAACTTGAGCTCGGTTGATTCGGACAGATCCGATATAGCCAGTGAAGTACAACGGCCTATCATGCTTTGGGTTCTTCACTTGCATGTCCTCCGATGAAAAAGTAATGCAAGGTATCGGCCCTTTGAAGACCTGATGACATTGGGCACAAACTTCTGTTGTCCTTTCTGGGAAATGAGCGAGGAACGCTTCATTATCCGCCAACGCTTCTCGCAGAGCTTCTCTGGTAGATTGAGAGAGACGCAAGAGTTCAAATAAAGTAATTCTCGCCGGGATGTTGGAGAGTTGGGCTAACACGCCAAACCGAAAGGAGCCTTCGCTTCGTGCATGTCCTTCCCGAAGTGCTTTGTTGTAGCGGATCTCCCTTGTCTTGGACCCACCAACTGGCTCCTTTACTGCTACGTCGGGTGTTACCTCGGGGTACTCCCTTAGGAACTCTTTTCCGCCTCGGGTGGCCAACGCTGGTACAGGATGTGCGACCGGGGCGATTTGTTGCTCGGTAGAGTCATTGACTTGCTCCTTTTCCGGCGTAGCAGAGGTGGCATTACAAGTCTTCCCTTTGGACTTTGAAGAAGTCCATTGTTCATCTGATAACAAGTCAGGGTGAACCCACATAATTTCGCCTTTCGGCGTAGTGTAAGGACCATACCTTGTGCCTCACGCCGGAGATCAAAGTTCACAACTCGCTTCGCTGATGGATCGGTTTTACACCGTCCTGCACTTGGAATTCCGCAAAATCGCCAAATTGGAGAGCGACCATGTTTGCAGACACCTTCTTTTGATCCTCCCGCAGAGTCATAACACCTGCTTCTAGCAAGACCTGGATCTTGTCCTTCAATATGTAACATGACCCCGTCGGATGGTGTACCATTCGATGGTACATGCAGTATTTTGGATCATCCGTCCTTGAAGCTTCCTCCGGCTTCTTTATTTCCGGAAGCGTGATCTTGTTCATTTTAAGTAAAGTTTTAAGGATTGGGATGACCTGGTCATCCTTAAAATCATACTTCTTCTGAGGACGGGTGTCAGAAACATTTGATTTCTGCTTGAAGGATCTCGAAGTAGGTTGGGTTTCCACAGCTAGAGTCTCCTTCTCCTTCGATTGCTTTTGAGGAGTAAAATTATTCTGATTACCCCCTTTTTTAGGACGAGAGTCCTGAGGTTCCTCTGCCTCGATCCTCTTAAGCATGTTTTCAACTTGTTCGCCTTGCCTCACCAATTCTTTCCAAGAGTATGCTTCAACTGCACCCATCTTAGAAAGTATGTTGATCGAGAGGTTGGCTCTGCACATCGCGATGAACGTCTTTTCCGAGACTTGGTCCCGGGAGTGTAAAGATTGGTTTCGGAATCTCTTGACAAAAGTGCTGACAGACTCCGTCTTCTTTTGCTTTTCGGCCAACAAAGTGGCCATAGACACCTCAGTGTCATCATCGAAAAATCGGGCCATAAAGAGCCTTTGCAGATCTTTCCAAGAGTTGATAGAACCAGGCTCTAACCTTCGAACCACTCAAGGCTTAATTTTAAGAGTGCTAATGAATAATCGGGTCATAATAGGATCATTACCCGCTATATGCCCGGCTTATGCTTTGAAGTAGTAGATGTGTTGTGACGGAGAACTTTTTCCGTCGAACTGCACTAAGTTAAGTGGCTTGAATTTCGGAGGATATGGGACATCATCCCATTCTATAGGATATGGCCTCGCCACCCCCAGCTCCTTAGATTGCCCTTGGAGTTTCAGAGCATCCAGCTGCTTTTGGAAATCCCGCAACACATGATCTTGCTCTTTTGTACGCGGATTCGATTCCGCTTCCGATGACATAGAGTGGACATCATGATCCCCGTCGTAGCCTTCTTGCTTCGATTTGGATCCTCCTTCGTCCATCTTCTTCTTGCCCACAAGTTTCTCCATCATCATTTCTAAGCGCCTGATAGATTCTTGTTGCGCAAGAATAGTAGCTTGTTGCTCTTCTATTCTTCGTGTCATCTCTTCCTCTCGCTCGCCATGAGGACATCGGCCCGATCACCAAATCGTTGTTCGGTTGAGACGTAGCAATGCCAGAGTTTTCATGTTCTTCAGAAGTACCCCCAGTCAATTGTCTATAATCGAATGGAATTGTTGCTCCGGAACGAAGACGGGTACCTCGATAGGCGCCCTGGCTATTGATTAATGCGCCTCGTAACCACGGGAATATTCGAGTCGGCGATTCGGACTTCTGTTGGGGTCTTGCTCCGCTTCTCCCAACCATGTTGATAGTCACTCCATGACCATCACGGGCCGCTCGCTTTTTATGGTGGAACCGCCTTCGTCTGGTTGACGGGTCAGACAATCGCTCAAAGACCGAAGGCTGATGCGTCGATGAACATTGTGCGTGCATCGCAGAGATGAGCTTCTCACAGCAGCAATGAGACTGCATTTGATTGGCATCACGCTTGCGTGTGAGATAATCACGGAGATCAGAAGTGGGTGTACTCCCAATTGATTCTGAAAAACGAGCCTCATATGAAAGAGGCTTCCTGAGTCGAGTTTGGCGAACCTGGCGAGGTTGCCATCTCCTTTGATTCTGGCGGCGAGGTTCGCTGCCCTGCCGAGGTTCGTCCTGTTTAGATGAGACCTCATTTTGGCGAAGTTCATTGCTTGGACGAGGTTCATCCCTTTTAGAGGGGACCTCATGTTGTAGGCGAGGTTCGCCTTTCAAACGAGGTTCATCCTTCAAGGGGACCTCACGTTGTAGGCGAGGTTCGCCACTTGGACGAGGCTCGTTCCTTTTTGAGGGAACCTCACGTTGTAGGCGAGGTTCGCCACTTGGACTAGGCTCGCAGCAGGAACGACGTTCGTCTTGTAGACGAGGTTCGCAGCTGGGACGACGTTGGTCTTGTAGACGAGGTTCGCAGCTGGGGCGACCTTCGTCTTGTTTTGAATGAACCCCCTTATGATGACGAGGTTCGTTGATTTTCTTCGGACGATAGTGGAATCCGTCCAACGAGACCAAAGCTCGAGCACGCTGGACGAAGCTTGGTTCTCGTCAGCCGACGCTGTCTAGCACGCCTCGAGAGTGGACCATTGGAAGGTCCGTCTTCTCACAAAGTGCAGCGAGGCTCGCCAGAAGCCAAAACTTGGCTAAAAACATCCGAAGCGGACTTTGGTTGCTTAACAACCCATTTCTTAGCCCGCTGGTTGACTTTTGGAGCCTTGTCTTTGAGAGACAGAGGCTGATTGTCGAGGTTCGCTCGAGAGAATTCAGCTGAAGCCACGGGGGCTGAAGTCTCATACGAGACTCGGCGACACTTGCGTGTCTTCACTGGCTAGATGCCCCAGAGGAAAGAAATTCCTCGTACTTACTCTGATCAAATTCGATGACCAAGGTTTGAACCTCGGTCCCAACTGCAACCTTGTCTGATTGCGCCACCACCAGTTCGCCGGAATGAACGGTTTCTCCCACTGTGGTCGCCATCTTCTGTAGAGTCGAAAAAGTTTTGTTTGATTGACTTTGAAAAGAAATTACAATCACACTCTCTCGATTACAGAGGAAGAGAAGATTGATTCGACTTCTCTTTTATATGGGTTCTTGGTGGCGAAAGAAGGCTTCACTCAATGCTCACGTAGAGATCCGCTTTCCGTTGACGATCAGAACGACGTAGTTGATGATTGATGAAGAACTCGATCTTTCTTATGCGCAAGTCTTTGGATTTTCAAAAGTCCAAAAGCCTCTTCCTCATAGCTGCTCACGGCTATTTATTGGGCTTTTAGCATGTAACTGGCATGCAAGAAATGTGGAAACGTGGGTTAACTGATCTGTACGTGGGCATAACTGATGCCCACGACTCAGTTCACGTGGCTATCGTGGCCTTCGTGGCCGTTGGCTTTGTTATGGCGAGCCGAGCCGTTAGATGACGAAGCCGCTTTTCATTGACCGGCCAACCTTAATTGAATGACGAGATTTGCTACTTGGGTGAACCGGTTTGATAACGAAGCCACGCTTGGCGAACCTCTACCGGATGCATTTATGCATTTTGGTTTGATGAAGCCACCGTGAGATCTAACCTCGTATGAAATGGTTGGATGGTAAGCTTCGTTCTTTGTGGCGAACCTTATATGAAATGGTTGATGGCGAAGCCACGCGGGCTTAACCTCAAGAATGTCGAGGTTCACCGCCGTAGTTTAACCTCAGATAAATGTCGAGGTTCACCGCTATAGGCGAACCTCGGATGAATGTTGAGGTTCACCGCTATAGGCGAACCTCGGTTGAATGGCGGGTTCATTGTCAGAGGCTAACCTCGGTTGAATGGCGCAGGTTCATTGCCGTAGGCTAACCTCGCTCAAGGGAGAGCTTCGCTACTTGGGCTAACCTCGCCCGACAAGAGGGCTTCACGCTGGCGAACCTCGTCGAATGGAGAACTTCGCCAAACTTTGATGTTGTGGGCGCAGCCTCGCCAAACTTTGATATCAGAGGGCGCAGCCTCACAAATTTTGATAATCAGAGGCGCAGCCTCACAAACTTAAGTGTTGGGGCTAATCTCATCATATGATCAAGGACCTTCGCTGTATGCGAGCCTCGTGTTACGATTGAACTCCGCTCCTCGTGCGAACCTCAGATTGAGGTCGAGCCTCGCTTTAACGAAGTCTCGCTTTGAAGTTTGTATGGTCCACCGCCTCTATCAACAGCCTCGCCTTGAAGCTTTAACAACTAGGGTGCTCGTGACCCTCGCCTAGAGGATTTTTTGACTGTCTACAATATCATGGGTTATGGGTCACGAAATCATAAATTTTTGCCGTATTGAATTTATTTAATAATGGATCTAAATGAATAAAAATGGACAAAAATTATGTGAAATAGCTCATGAAATTGTGAATTTTAGCCTCTGCGAAATTATTTGCCAGCGGGTCGAAATAACTAACAATGGTAAAAATCTGTGAGTTATAGCTCATGAAACGTGAAGCTTAGACATCATGAAATTATTTGCGAATGGTTCAAAATGGCTAAAAGTGGCCAAAAATCATGTGTTATTGCTAATAAAATCGTGAATTTTGTCCACCGTGAAATTATTTGCCAAGGGGTCAAAATGTTAAAAATGACCAATAAGCATGAGTTATAGCTCATGAAATCATGAACTTTATCTTTCACAAAATTATTTGCCAATGTGTCGAAATGCTAAAAAATAGCCAAAAATTTGAGTAATAGCTTACGAGATCATGAATTTTGGACTCTAAAAAATTATTTATCAATAGGTCAAAATATTGTCATATGCGAAATTATTTAGCAATGGGTCGAAACAACTAAAAATGGCAAAAAAATCTTGGGTTATAGTTCATGAATTCTTGAATTTTTCCTTGGGTGAAATTATTTGGTAATGGGTTGAAATGACTAAACATGGAAAAAAATTGTAGGTTATAGCCCATAAAATCTTGAATTTTGGCCACTATAAAACTATTTGCCAATGAATAGAAACGACTAAAAATAATAAAAAATCATGGATTATAGCTCATAAAATCGTGAATTTTTGTCTCTATAAAATTATTTGCCAACGGGTTGAAACGTCTACAAATGGCTAAAAATCATGAGTTATGGCTCAGGAAATGGTGAAATTTGGCCTCTGCAAAATTATTTGCCAATTGATCAAAATAACTAAAAATGGCCAAAATTATGGGTTATATAGCTCATGAAATCATGAATTTTGTCCACCGTGAAATTATTTGCCAAGGGGTCAAAATGTTAAAATGACCAATAAGCATGAGTTATAGCTCATGAAATCATGAACTTTATCTTTCACAAAATTATTTGCCAATGTGTCGAAATGCTAAAAATAGCCAAAAATTTGAGTAATAGCTTACGAGATCATGAATTTTGGACTCTAAAAATTATTTATCAATAGGTCAAAATATTGTCATATGCAAATTATTTAGCAATGGGTCAAACAACTAAAAATGGCAAAAAATCTTGGGTTATAGTTCATGAATTCTTGAATTTTTCCTTGGGTGAAATTATTTGGTAATGGGTTGAAATGACTAAACATGGAAAAAATTGTAGGTTATAGCCCATAAAATCTTGAATTTTGGCCACTATAAAACTATTTGCCAATGAATAGAAACGACTAAAAATAATAAAAAATCATGGATTATAGCTCATAAAATCGTGAATTTTTGTCTCTATAAAATTATTTGCCAACGGGTTGAAACGTCTACAAATGGCTAAAAATCATGAGTTATGGCTCAGGAAATGGTGAAATTTGGCCTCTGCAAAATTATTTGCCAATTGATCAAAATAACTAAAAATGGCCAAAAATTATGGGTTATTTCTCATGAAATTATGAATTTTAGCCACTGCAAAATTATTTAACAACTGGTCGAAATGACTAAAAATAGCCAAAAGTCATTTGTTATTGGTCATGAAATCGTGAATTTTAGCCATCGCGAAACTATTTGATAATGGGTCTGAATGATAAAAAATGGCCAAAAATTGTGGGTAGTAGTCATAATATCGTGAATTTTGTCATTCTCAAAATTATTTGTTAACAGATCAAAATGAGTAAAAATGGCCAGAAATCTTGAATTTTGGCCTCTACGATATTATTTGGCAACAGATCAAAACAACTAAAAATGGCTAAAAATCGTAGGTTATAGCTCATGAAATCGTAAAATTTGACCTCTGCAAAATTATTTTTTAATACGTCGAAACAACTAAAAATAGCCAAAAATCGTGGGTTATAGCTCACGAAATAGTAAAGTTTGGTCTTTGCAGAATTATTTGCCAATGTGTCGAAATGAATAAAAATGACAAAAAATAGCCAATATGCATGCTCAGAAAATAATACAAAATTTCCCTCCGTCAAATTATTTGCCAATGGGTTGAAATGACTAAAAATAATAAAAAATCATGGGTTATAGCCCATGAAATCATGAATTTTGGCCTCTGCTAATTATTTGCCAATGAGTTGAAATGATTAAGAATAGCCAAAAATCATGTGCTATGCCTTTGAGATCGTGAATTTTGGCATCCAATAAAATTTTTTCCCAAAGGGTCGAAATGACTATTAATGGCCAAAAATCGTGGGTTATAGCTCACAAGATTATGAATTTTGGTGTCCATGGTATTATTTACTAATGTGTCAAAACAAACAAAAGTGGCCAAAAATCATAGGCTATAATTGATGTGATTGTTAATTTTGGTCTCCGCAGAATTATTTGCCAATGGGAGAATGACTAAAAATACCCAAAAATTATGGGTTATATAGCTCATGAAATTGTAAATTTTGGCATCGAGAATTACTTGTCAATGGGTCGAAATGAATAAAAACGCCTAAAAATAGTGGGTTATAGCTCATGAAATCGTGAAGTTTTGATTCCACAAAATTATTTACCAATGGTTCAAAATGACTAAAAAAGTTCAATAATCATAGATAATAGCTCATGAAATCATGAATTTTGTCCTTCGCGAATTTATTAGCCAATGAGCGGAAATGACTTAAAAAATAGAAAACAATCGTGGTTTATAGCTCACAAATTCATGAATTTTGGCCACGCGTAATTAGATAACAATGGTCAAAATCACAAAAATGGCCAAAAATCGTGGGTTATAGCTCACAAGATTATGAATTTTGGTGTCCATGGTATTATTTACTAATGTGTCAAAACAAACAAAAGTGGCCAAAAATCATGGCTTATAACTCATGAAATTGTGAATTTTGGCCTCTGCTAATTATTTGCCAATGGGAGAATGACTAAAATACCCAAAATTATGGGTTATATAGCTCATGAAATTGTAAATTTTGGCATCGAGAATTACTTGTCAATGGGTCGAAATGAATAAAAACGCCTAAAAATAGTGGGTTATAGCTCATGAAATCGTGAAGTTTTGATTCCACAAAATTATTTACCAATGGTTCAAAATGACTAAAAAAGTTCAATAATCATAGATAATAGCTCATGAAATCATGAATTTTGTCCTTCGCGAATTTATTAGCCAATGAGCGGAAATGACTTAAAAAATAGAAAACAATCGTGGTTTATAGCTCACAAATTCATGAATTTTGGCCACGGCAGAATTAGATAACAATGGTCAAAATCACAAAAAATGGCCAAAAATCATGAGTAATATCTTACAAAATTATGAATTTTAGCCTCTACAAAATTATGAATTTTATCAATGCGTCAAAACGACTAGAATATCCAAAAATCATGGCTTATAACTCATGAAATTGTGAATTTTTTCCTCTAAAATGGGTTAAAATGTCTTAAAATGGCCAAAATTCATGGATTATAGCTAACAAAATCATGAATTTTGGCTTTCACGAAATTATTTACCAATGGATCAAAACAACTAAAACTGGCCAAACATTGTTGGTTATGGCTCACAAATTCATGAATTTTATCCACCGTGAATTTTTTTTTACAAAGAGTCAAAATGACTAAAAATGAAAGACCATTGTGAGTTATGGCTCACGAAATTATAAATTTTGGTCATCCCGAAATTCTTTGACGACCAGGTCGAAATGACTAAAAATGATCAAAAATTATGGGAAATAGCTTATGAAATCATGAATTTTGGCCTCCCCGAAATAATTTGACAATGGGCTAAAATGACTAATAATGCCAAAAATCGTTGGTTATAGCTCGTGAAATAGTGAAGCTTGGTCTTTGAGGAATTATTTGCCAATGGGTTATAATTAATAAAAATGGAAAAAAATCATGGGTTATATAGCTCATGAAAATGTGAAATTTGGACTCCGCAAAATTATTTACCAATGCTTTGAAATTACTAAAAATATCGATTAATCGTTGGTTACAGCTCATGAAATCATGAATTTTAAACTCGAAGAAATTATTTGCCAGTGGAACGAATTGATAAAAAATAGCAAAAATAGTGTGTTATAGCTCATGAAATCGTGAAGTTTTGACTTCGCAAAATTATTTACCAATGGTTCGAAATGTTATAAAATGTCTAATAATCGTAGGTTATAGCTCATGAAATCATGAATTTTAAACTCAAGAAATTATTTGCCAATGGGAGAATGACTAAAATACCCAAAATCATGGGTTATATAGCTCATGAAAATGTGAAATTTGGACTCGCAAAATTATTTACCAATGCTTTGAAATTACTAAAAATATCGATTAATCGTTGGTTACAAACCATGAAATCATGAATTTTAAACTCAAGAAATTATTTGCCGCTGGAACTAATTGATAAAAATAGCAAAAATAGTGTGTTATAGCTCATGAAATCGCGGAAGTTTTGACTTCGCAAAATTATTTACCAATGGTTCGAAATGTTATAAAATGTCTAATAATCGAGGTTATAGTTGATGATATCATGAAATTTTCCCTCCATGAAGTTATTAGCAAATGGTTCAAAATGTCTAAAAATAAACAAAACTCATGGGTTATATAGCTCATGAAATCATGAATTTTAGCCACCGTGAAATTATTTCACAGCGGTCAAAAAAATTAGAAATTGCTAAAAATCATGGGTCATAGCTTATGAAATCGTGAGTTTTGACCTCCAGGAAATTATTTTGCATTGGGTTGAAATGACTAAAAATGGCGGAAGATCATTAGTTATAGCTCACGAAATTATAAAATTTTGACTCCGCCAAATATTTTGCCAATGTTTAGAAATGACTAAAAATTATGCGTTATAGCTCATTAAATCATATAATTTTCCCTTTGTGAAATGGTTTGCCAAGGGGTCAAAACGACTAAAAAATACTAATAATCATGGGTAATAGCTCATGAAATTATGAATTTTGGCTTCCCAAAATTATTTGCCAATGGGTCAAAACGACTAAAAATGCCCAAAATTCATAGGTTATAGCTCATGAAATCTTAAAGTTTGTTCTTAAAAATTATTTACTAATGGTTTGAAATGACTAAAAGTGACAAATAATTATGGGTTATAACAAAATCGTGAATTTTTCCATGGTCGAAAATCTTGGGTTATAATGAAATTGTGAATTTTTCCATGGCTAAATTATTTAACAATGAGTTGAAATGACTAAAAACAGCCAAAAATTATGGGTTATAGGTCATGATATCATGAATTTTGGCCTTCGCAAAACTATTTGCTAACGGGTCTAAAACAACTCAAAATGGTAAAAATTATGGGTCATAGGTCATGAAATCATGAATTTTGGCCTCTACTAATTTATTTGTCAAAGAGTTGAAATGACAAGAATGTTAAAAATCATGAGCTATAGCTCATGAAATTGTGAAGTTTGGACTCTATGAAATTATTTGTCAATAGGTTGAAACAAAGAAAAATAGCCAAAAATTATGTGTTATAGCTCATGAAATCTTAAATTTTGGCTTCGCAAAATTACTTGTGAACATGTTGAAACATAGCAAAAATCATGGGTTATAGCACATGAGATTGTGAATTTCTTCCTTCGTGAAATTATTTGCTACGACGTCAAAATGACTAAAAATGGCTAAAAATTATGTGTTTTTGCTCATGAAATAGCTCATGAAATCGTGAAATTTGTCCTGTATAAATTTATTAGCAAATGGTTCAAAACATTTAAAAATGGCCAAAAATCATGGGTTATCGCTCACGAAATTGTGAATTTTGGCCATCGTGAAATTATTTGACAGCGGGTCAAAAAAATTATAAATTGGCAAAAATCATGGGTCAGAACTTATGAAATTGTGAATTTTGACCTCCATGAAATTATTTCACAACAGGTTGAAATAACGAAAATTGGCTAAAGATCGTTTGTTATAGCTCACGAAATTGTGAAGTTTTGACTCAGCCAAATATTTTGCCAATGTTTAGAAAAGACTAAAAATGGCTAAAAACTATGCATTATAGCTCATTAAATCATAAAGTTTGCCCTTTGTGAAATGGTTTGGCAAGGGTCAAAGCGACTAAAAATCACCAATAATCATGGTTATAACTCATGAAGTTGTGAATTTTGGCTTCCCAAAATTATTTGCCAATGGGTTGAAATGACTAAAATGGCCAAAAATCATGGGTTATATAGCTCATGAAAATGTGAAATTTGGACTCATAAAATTATTTACCAATGCTTTGAAATTACTAAAAATATCGATTAATCGTTGGTTCTGACTCATGAAATCATGAATTTTAAACTTCGAAGAAATTATTTGCCGATGGAGCAATTGATAAAAATAGCAAAAATAGTGTGTTATAGCTCATGAAATCGTGAAGTTTTGACTTCGCAAAATTATTTACCAATGGTTGAAATGTTATAAAATGTCTAATAATCGTAGGTTATAGTTGATGATATCATGAAATTTTCCCTCCATGAAGTTATTAGCAAATGGTTCAAAATGACTAAAATGATCAAAAATTATGGGAAATAGCTTATGAAATCATGAATTTTGGCCTCCCAAATAATTTGACAATGGGCTAAAATGACTAATAATGCCAAAAATCGCTGGTTATAGCTCGTGAAATAGTGAAGCTTGGTCTTTGAGGAATTATTTGCCAATGGGTTATAATTAATAAAAATGGAAAAAATCATGGGTTATATAGCTCATGAAAATGTGAAATTTGGACTCGCAAAATTATTTACCAATGCTTTGAAATTACTAAAAATATCGATTAATCGTTGGTTACAGCTCATGAAATCATGAATTTTAAACTCGAAGAAATTATTTGCCAGTGGAACGAATTGATAAAAAATAGCAAAAATAGTGTGTTATAGCTCATGAAATCGTGAAGTTTTGACTTCGCAAAATTATTTACCAATGGTTCGAAATGTTATAAAATGTCTAATAATCGTAGGTTATAGTTGATGATATCATGAAATTTTCCCTCCATGAAGTTATTAGCAAATGGTTCAAAATGTCTAAAAATAAACAAAACTCATGGGTTATATAGCTCATGAAATCATGAATTTTAGCCACCGTGAAATTATTTCACAGCGGTCAAAAAAATTAGAAATTGCTAAAAATCATGGGTCATAGCTTATGAAATCGTGAGTTTTGACCTCCAGGAAATTATTTTGCATTGGGTTGAAATGACTAAAATGGCGGAAGATCATTAGTTATAGCTCACTTAAATTATAAAATTTTGACTACCAAATATTTTGCCAATGTTTAGAAATGACTAAAAATTATGCTATAGCTCATTAAATCATATAATTTTCCCTTTGTGAAATGGTTTGCCAAGGGGTCAAAACGACTAAAAATACTAATAATCATGGGTAATAGCTCATGAAATTATGAATTTTGGCTTCCCAAAATTATTTGCCAATGGGTCAAAACGACTAAAAATGCCCAAAAATTCATAGGTTATAGCTCATGAAATCTTAAAGTTTGTTCTTAAAAATTATTTACTAATGGTTTGAAATGACTAAAAGTGACAAATAATTATGGGTTATAACAAAATCGTGAATTTTTCCATGGTCGAAAATCTTGGGTTATAATGAAATTGTGAATTTTTCCATGGCTAAATTATTTAACAATGAGTTGAAATGACTAAAAACAGCCAAAAATTATGGGTTATAGGTCATGATATCATGAATTTTGGCCTCGCGAAAACTATTTGCTAACGGGTCGAAACAACTCAAAATGGTAAAAATTATGGGTCATAGGTCATGAAATCATGAATTTTGGCCTCTACTAATTTATTTGTCAAAGAGTTGAAATGACAAGAATGTTAAAAATCATGAGCTATAGCTCATGAAATTGTGAAGTTTGGACTCTATGAAATTATTTGTCAATAGGTTGAAACAAAGAAAAATAGCCAAAAATTATGTGTTATAGCTCATGAAATCTTAAATTTTGGCTTCGCAAAATTACTTGTGAACATGTTGAAACATAGCAAAAATCATGGGTTATAGCACATGAGATTGTGAATTTCTTCCTTCGTGAAATTATTTGCTCTGACGTCAAAATGACTAAAATGGCTAAAAATTATGTGTTTTGCTCATGAAATAGCTCATGAAATCGTGAAATTTGTCCCAGATAAATTTATTAGCAAATGGTTCAAAACATTTAAAATGGCCAAAAATCATGGGTTATCGCCACGAAATTGTGAATTTTGGCCATCGTGAAATTATTTGACAATGGTCAAAAAATTAGAAATTGCTAAAAATCATGGGTCATAGCTTATGAAATCGTGAGTTTTGACCTCCAGGAAATTATTTTGCATTGGGTTGAAATGACTAAAAATGGCGGAAGATCATTAGTTATAGCTCACGAAATTATAAAATTTTGACTCCGCCAAATATTTTGCCAATGTTTAGAAATGACTAAAAATTATGCGTTATAGCTCATTAAATCATATAATTTTCCCTTTGTGAAATGGTTTGCCAAGGGGTCAAAACGACTAAAAAATACTAATAATCATGGGTAATAGCTCATGAAATTATGAATTTTGGCTTCCCAAAATTATTTGCCAATGGGTCGAAACGACTAAAAATGCCCAAAAATTCATAGGTTATAGCTCATGAAATCTTAAAGTTTGTTCTTAAAAAATTATTTACTAATGGTTTGAAATGACTAAAAGTGACAAATAATTATGGGTTATAACAAAATCGTGAATTTTTTCCATGGCTGAAAATCTTGGGTTATACGAAATTGTGAATTTTTTCCATGGCTAAATTATTTAACAATGAGTTGAAATGACTAAAAAACAGCCAAAAATTATGGGTTATAGGTCATGATATCATGAATTTTGGCCTTCGCAAAACTATTTGCTAACGGGTCGAAACAACTCAAAATGGTAAAAAATTATGGGTCATAGGTCATGAAATCATGAATTTTGGCCTCTACGAATTTATTTGTCAAAGAGTTGAAATGACAAGAAATGCCAAAAATCATGAGCTATAGCTCATGAAATTGTGAAGTTTGGACTCTATGAAATTATTTGTCAATAGGTTGAAACAAAGAAAAATAGCCAAAAATTATGTGTTATAGCTCATGAAATCTTAAATTTTGGCTTCTGCAAAATTACTTGTGAACATGTTGAAACATAGCAAAAATCATGGGTTATAGCACATGAGATTGTGAATTTCTTCCTTCGTGAAATTATTTGCTACGACGTCAAAATGACTAAAAATGGCTAAAAATTATGTGTTTTTGCTCATGAAATAGCTCATGAAATCGTGAAATTTGTCTGTATAAATTTATTAGCAAATGGTTCAAAACATTTAAAAATGGCCAAAAATCATGGGTTATCGCTCACGAAATTGTGAATTTTGGCCATCGTGAAATTATTTGACAGCGGGTCAAAAAAATTATAAATTGGCAAAAATCATGGGTCAGAACTTATGAAATTGTGAATTTTGACCTCCATGAAATTATTTCACAACAGGTTGAAATAACGAAAATTGGCTAAAGATCGTTTGTTATAGCTCACGAAATTGTGAAGTTTTGACTCAGCCAAATATTTTGCCAATGTTTAGAAAAGACTAAAAATGGCTAAAAACTATGCATTATAGCTCATTAAATCATAAAGTTTGCCCTTTGTGAAATGGTTTGGCAAGGGGTCAAAACGACTAAAAATCACCAATAATCATGGTTATAACTCATGAAGTTGTGAATTTTGGCTTCCCAAAATTATTTGCCAATGGGTTGAAATGACTAAAAATACCCAAAAATTCATATGTTATAGCTCATGAAATCATGAAGTTTGTACTCCAAAAATTATTCACTAATGCTTTGAAATAACTAAAAATTACAAATAATTATCGGTTATAACATACAAAATCGTGAAATTTGACCTTCGTGAAATTCTTTGCCAATATGTCGAAATGGCTGAAAGCGGTCGAAAATCTAGAGTTATAAGAAATCGTGAATTTTTGCCATGGCTAAATTATTTAACAATGGGTTGAAATGACTAAAAAATGGCCAAAAATTAGAGGTTATAGGTCATGATATCGTGAATTTTGGCCTTCGCAAAACTATTTGCTAACGGGTTGAAATAACTAAAAATGGTAAAAAAATCATGGGTTAGGTCATGAAATCATGAATTTTGGCTTCTGCGAATTTATTTATCAAAGAGTTTAAATGACTAGAAATGCCAAAAATCTTGGGTTATAGCTCATGAAATTGTGATGTTTGGACTCTGCGAAATTAATTGCCAATAGGTTGAAACAATGAAAAATAGCCAAAAATTATGGGTTTTAGCTCAAGATATCTTAAGTTTTGGTTTCTGCAAAATTACTTGTCTACATGTTGAAACAACTTAAAAATGCCGAAAATTGTGGGTAATAGCTCGTGAAATCGTGAATCTTATTCTCCGTGAAATTACTTGCTACTGCGTCAAAACGACTAAAAATGGCCATAAATTATGGGTTATTGCTCATGAAATAGCTCATGAAATCGTGAATTTTCCCCTCCATGAATTTATTAGCAAATGGTTCAAAACGTCTAAAAATGGCCAATAGTCATGGGTTATAGCTCAAAAAATTATAAAGTTAGGCCATCGTGAATTTATTTAACAGCGGGTCAAAAAATTATAAATTGCCTAAAATCATGGGCCTTAGCTTATGAAATCGTGAATTTTGACCTCCACGAAATTATTTTGCAAGGGGTTGAAATGACTAAAATTGACTGAGATCGTTTGTTATAGCTCACGAAATTATAAAGTTTTGACTCTGCCAAATATTTTGCAAATATGTAGAACAGACGAAAAATGGCTAAAAGTTATGCGTTATAGCTCATTAAATCATAAAGTTTGCCCTTTGTGAAATGGTTTGCCAAGAGGTCAAAAAGACTAAAAATCGCCAATAATCATGAGTTATAGCTCATAAAATTATTAATTTTAACTTCCCAAAATTATTTGCCAATGAGTCGAAACGACTAAAAATGCCCTAAAATTCATATGTTATGGCTCATGATAATTTCACGATGGCCAAAATTCACAAATTACAAATAATTATGGGTTATGACTTAAATATTCGTGAATTTTGCCCTTTGAGAAACTCTTTGCCAATAGGTCGAAATGACTAAAAGTGGCAGAAAATCGAGGGTTATATGATGTCGTGAATTTTTACTAGGGCTAAATTATTTAACAATGGGTTGAAATGACTAGAAAATGACCAAAAATATTGGGTTATAGGTCACAATATCCTGAATTTTGGCCTTCGCAAAACTAATTGCTAATAGGTCGAAATAACTAAAAATGGTAAAAAATCATGAGTTATAGGTCACGAAATCATGAATTTTGGCCTATACGAATTTATTTGTCAAAGAGTTGAAATGACTAGAAATGCCAAAAATCATGGGTTGTAGCTCATAAAATCTTAAAATTTGGCTTCCGTAGAATTACTTGTCAACATGTTGAAACAACTTAAAAATACCAAAAAGTGTGGATTATAGCTCATGAAATTGTGAATTTTGTCCTCCGTGAAATTATTTGCTAGCGTCAAAATGACTAAAAATGGCCAAAAATTATGGGTTATCACTCATTAAATAGCTCATGAAATTGTGAATTTTGCCTTCCATGAATTTATTAGCAAATGGTTCAAAACGTCTAAAAAGGAATAAAAATCATGGGTTATAGCTCATGAAATTGTGAATTTTGGCAATTGTGAAATTATTTGACAGCGGGTCAAATAAATTGCCAAAAATCATAGGTTAGAGCTTATGAAATCATGAATTTTGACCTTCACGAAATTATTTCGCAATGGGTTGAAATGACTAAAATTAGCTAAAGATCGTTAGTTATAGCTCTGAAAATTATGAAGTTTTGACTCAGCCAAATATTTTGCCAATGTTTAGAAATGACTAAACATGGATAGAAATTATGTGTTATAGCTCGGTAAGTCATAAAGTTTGCCCTTTGTGAATTGGTTTGGCAAGGGGTCAAAACGACTAAATATCGCCAATAATCATGAGTTATAACTCATGAAGTTGTTAATTGTGGCTTCCCAAAATTATTTGCCATTGGGTCGAAATGACTAAAAATGCCCAAAAATTCATATATTATAGCTCATGAAATCATGAAGTTTGTACTCCAAAAGTTATTTACTAATGCATTGAAATAACTAAAAGTTACAAATAATTATCGGTTATAACTAAAAAAATTGTGAATTTTGCCCTTCGTGAAATTCTTTGCAAATATGTCGAAATGACTAAAAGTGGCCAAAAATATAGGGTTATCTGAAATTGTTAATTTTGCCATGGCTAAATTATTTAACAAAGGGTTGAAATGACTTAAAAATGGCCAAAAATTGTGGGTTATAGGTCATGATATCATAAATTTTGGCCTTCGCAAAACTATTTGCCAACGGGCCAAAACAACTAAAATTGGTAAAAAATCATAGGTTAGGTCATGAAATCATGAATTTTGGCCACTGCGTATTTATTTGTCAAAGAGTTAAAATGACTAGAAATACCAAAAATCATGGGTTATAGCTCATGAAATTGTGAATTTTGGACTCATGAAATTAAGCGCCACTAGGTTGAAACAATGAAAAATACCAAAAATTATGGGTTATAGCTCATGAAATCTTAAAATTTTGCTTCCGCAGAATTACTTGTCAACATGTTGAAATTATTTTAAAATACTAAAAATCATTGGTAATAGCTCATGAAATCGTGAATTTTGTCCTCCGTTAAATTATTTGCTACTGCGTCAAAATGACTAAAAATGGCTAAAAATTATGGGTTATTGCTCACGAAATAGCTCATGAAATCGTGAATTTTTCTCTCCATGAAATTATTAGCAAATGGTTCAAAACGTCTAAAAATGGCCAACAGTCATGGGTTATAGCTCACAAAATTGTAAGGTTTGGCCATCATGAAATTATTTAACAGCGGGTCAAAAAATTATAAATTGCCTAAAATCATGGGTCATAGCTTATGAAATCGTGAATTTTGACCTCCACAAAATTATTTCACAACGGGTTGAAATGACTAAAATTGACTGAGATCGTAAGTTATAGCTCACGAAATTATGAAGTTTTGACTCTGCCAAATATTTTCCCAATATTTAGAAAAGACTAAAAATGGCTAAAAATTATGCGTTATAGCTCATTAAATCATAAAGTTTGCCCTTTGTGAAATGGTTTGCCAAGCGGTAAAAATGACTAAAAATCGCCAATAATCATGGGTTATATCTCATGAAATTGTGAATTTTGGCTTTCCAAAATTATTTGCCAAAGGGTCAAAACGACTAAAAATGCCCTAAAATTCTTTTGTTATAGCTTATGAAATTATGAAGTTTGTACTTTAAAAATTATTTAATAATGGTTTGAAATGACTAAAAATTACGGGATATAACTATGATAATCGTGAATTTACCCCTTCATGAAATTCTTTACCAATAGGTCGAAATGACTAAAAGTGGCCGAAAATCTAGGGTTATACGAAATCGTGAATTTTTGCCAGGGCTAAATTCTTTAACAAAGGGTTGAAATGACTAAAAAATGGCAAAAAATTATGGGTTATAGGTCATGATATCGTGAATTTTTTGCCTTCACAAAACTATTTACTAATGGGTCGAAACAACTAAAAATGGTAAAAAAAATCATGGGTTATAGGTCATGAAATCATGAACTTTGGCCTTTGCGAATTTATTTGTCAAAGAGTTGAAATAAGTAGAAATGCCCAAAATCATGGGTTATAGCTCATGAAATTGTGAAGTTTGGACTCTGCGAAATTAATTGTCAATAGGTTGAAACAATGAAAAATAGCCAAAAATTACGGGTTATAGCTCATGAAATCGTAAAGCTTGGCTTCTCTAGAATTACTTGTCAACATATTGAAACAGCTTAAAAATACCAAAAATTGTGGGTTATAGCTCATGAAATCGTGAATTTTGTCCTCCGTGAAATTATTTGTTACTGCGTCAAAATAACTAAAAAAGTGGACCAAAGTTATGGGTTATTGCTCATGAAATAGCTCATGAAATTGTGAATTTTCCCTCAATAAAGTTATTAGCAAATGGTTCAAAACGCCTAAAATGGCCAACAATCATGGGTTATAGCTCACAAAATTATAAATTTTGGCCATCGAGAATTTATTTGATAGGGGGTCAAAAAATTATAAATTGCCAAAACTCATTGGTCATAGCTTATGAAATCGTGAATTTTGACCTCTACGAAATTATTTTGCAACGGGTTGAAATGACTAAAATTGACTGAAGATCGTTAGTTCACGAAATAACGAAGTTTTGACTTAGCCAAATATTTTGTTAATGTTTAGAAAAGACTTAAAATGGCTAAAAATTATGTGTTATAGCTCATTAAATCATAAAGTTTGCCCTGTGTGAAATGGTTCAGCTAAAAATTGCCAATAATAATGGATTATACTTCATGAAATTGTGAATTTTGGCTTCCCAAAATTATTTGCCAATGGGTCGAAATGACTGAAAATGCTCTAAAATTCTTATGTTATAGCTCATAAAATCATGAAGTTTGTACTTCAATTACTAATGGTTTGAAATGACCAAAAATTACAAATAATTATAGGTTATAACTAAAAAAATCGTGAAATTTGCCCTTCATGAAATTCTCTGCCAATATGTCGAAATGACTAAAAGTGGCCGAAAATCTTGGGTTATACGAAATCTTGAATTTTTGTCTAGGCTAAATTATTTAACAATGGGTTGAAATGACAAAGAAATGGCCAAAATTATACGCTACGGCTCATGATATCGAGAATTTTGGCCTTCGCCAAACTATTTGCTAATGAGTCGAAACAACTAAAAATGGTAAAACAATCATGGGTTATAGGTCATGAAATCATGAATTTTGCCCTATGCGAATTTATTTGTCAAAAGTTGAAATGACTAGAAATCCAAAAATCATGGGTTATAGCTCATGAAATTGTGAAGTTTGGATTCTACAAAATTATTTTCTAATAGGTTGAACTAATAAAAATAGCCAAAATTATGGGTTATAGCTCATGAAATCGTAAAGCTTGGCTTCTCTAGAATTACTTGTCAACATCTTTGAAATAACTTAAAATTACCGAAAATCGTGGGTTATAGCTCATGAAATCGTGAATTTTGTCCTCCGTGAAATTATTTGATGCGTGTCAAAGTGAGTAAAATAGCTAAAAATTATGGGTTATTGCTCATGAAATAGCTCATAAAATCGTGAATTTTCACTCTATGAATTTACTAGCAAATGGTTCAAAACGTCTAAAATGGCCAACAATCATGGGTTATAGCTCACAAAATTATAAATTTTGGCCATCGAGAATTTATTTGATAGGGGGTCAAAAAATTATAAATTGCCAAAACTCATTGGTCATAGCTTATGAAATCGTGAATTTTGACCTCTGAAATTATTTTGCAACGGGTTGAAATGACTAAAATTGATCAAGATCGTTAGTTCACGAAATAACGAAGTTTTGACTTAGCCAAATATTTTGTTAATGTTTAGAAAAGACTTAAAATGGCTAAAAATTATGCGTTATAGCTCGTTAAATCATAAAGTTTGCCCTTTGTGAAATGGTTTGCCAAGGGTTCAAAATGACTAAAAATCGCCAATAATCATGGGTTATAGCTCATGAAATTGTGAGTTTGGGCTTCGCAAATTTTCTTGCCAATGGATCGAAACGACTAAAATGCCCTAAAATTTATATTTTATAGCTCATGAAATCATGAAGTTTGTGCTTCAAAATTATTTACTAATGGTTTGAAATGACCAAAAATTACAAATAAATATGGGTTATAACTAAAAAAATTGTGAAATTTGTCCTTGGTGAAATTCTTTGCTAATAGGCCAAAATGACTAAATGTGGTTGAAATTCTAGGGCTATACGAAACTCGTGATATTTTTCTAGGGCTAAATTATTTAAAAATGGGTTGAAATGACTACAAAATGGCCAAAAATTGTGGGTCATAGGTCATGGTAACATGAATTTTGGCCTTCGAAAAACTATTTGCAAATTGGTGGAAACAACTAAAAATGGTAAAAAATCATGGATTATAGGTCATGGAATCATGAATTTTGGCCTCTGCAAATTTTTTTGTCAAAGAGTTGAAATGACTAGAAATGCCATAAATCAAGGGTTATAGCTCATGCAATTGTGAAGTTTTGACTCTGCAAAATTAATTGCCAATAGGTTGAAACAATAAAAATAGCCAAAATTATGGGTAATAGCTCAAGATATCTTAAATTTTTGCTTCTACAAAATTACTTATCTACATGCGAAACAAGTTAAAAATGCTGAAAATCCTAGGTAATAGCTCATAAAATTATGAATTTTATCCTCAGTGAAATTATTTGATGCTAGCGTCAAAACAACTAAAATTGGCTAAAAGTTATGGGTTATTGCTCTTGAAATAGCTCATGAAATCATGAATTTTGCCTTCCATGAATTTATTAGAAAATGGTTCCAAACATCTAAAATGGCCAACAATCATGGGTTATAGCTCACGAAATTATAAATTTTGGGCATCGTGAAATTATTTAACATCGGGTAAAAATTATAAATTGCCAAAAATCATGGGTCGAGCTTATGAAATCGTGAATTTTGACCTCCACGAAATTATTTCAGAACGGGTTGAAATGATTAAAATTGATTAAAGATCGTTAGTTCACGAAATAACGAAGTTTTGACTTAGCCAAATATTTTGTTAATGTTTAGAAAAGACTTAAAATGGCTAAAAATTATGTGTTATAGCTCATTAAATCATAAAGTTTGCCACTGTGTGAAATGGTTCACTAAAATTGCCAATAATAATGGATTATACTTCATGAAATTGTGAATTTTGGCTTCCCAAAATTATTTGCCAATGGGTGAAATGGTGAAAATGCTCTAAAATTCTTATGTTATAGCTCATAAAATCATGAAGTTTGTACTTCAATTACTAATGGTTTGAAATGACCAAAATTACAAATAATTATAGGTTATAACTAAAAAATCGTGAAATTTGCCCTTCATGAAATTCTCTGCCAATATGTCGAAATGACTAAAAGTGGCCGAAAATCTTGGGTTATACGAAATCTTGAATTTTTGTCTAGGCTAAATTATTTAACAATGGGTTGAAATGACAAAGAAATGGCCAAAAATTATACGTTACGGCTCATGATATCGAGAATTTTGGCCTTCGCCAAACTATTTGCTAATGAGTCGAAACAACTAAAAATGGTAAAACAATCATGGGTTATAGGTCATGAAATCATGAATTTTGCCCTATGCGAATTTATTTGTCAAAAGTTGAAATGACTAGAAATCCAAAAAATCATGGGTTATAGCTCATGAAATTGTGAAGTTTGGATTCTACAAAATTATTTTCTAATAGGTTGAACTAATAAAAAATAGCCAAAAATTATGGGTTACTGCTCATGATATCTTAAATTTTGGCTTCCGCAGAATTACTTGTCAACATGCTGAAATAACTTAAAATTACCGAAAATCGTGGGTTATAGCTCATGAAATCGTGAATTTTGTCCTCCGTGAAATTATTTGGTACTGTGTCAAAGTGAGTAAAAATAGCTAAAAATTATGGGTTATTGCTCATGAAATAGCTCATAAAATCGTGAATTTTTCACTCTATGAATTTACTAGCAAATGGTTCAAAACGTCTAAAAATAGCCATCAATCATGGATTATAGCTCACGAAATTGTAAATTTTGGCCATCGTGAAATTATATGACAACAGGTCAAAAAAATTATAAACTGCCAAAAATCATGGATCATGGTCTATGAAATCGTGAATTTTGACCTCCATGAAAATATTTCGCAACGGGTTGAAATGATTAAAATTGATTAAAGATCGTTAGTTATAGCTCACGAAATTATGAAGTTTTGACTCAGCCAAATATTTTGCCAATATTTAGAAATGACTAAAAATGGCTAAAAATTATGCGTTATAGCTCGTTAAATCATAAAGTTTGCCCTTTGTGAAATGGTTTGCCAAGGGTTCAAAATGACTAAAAATCGCCAATAATCATGGGTTATAGCTCATGAAATTGTGAGTTTGGGCTTCGCAAATTTTCTTGCCAATGGATCGAAACGACTAAAAATGCCCTAAAATTTATATTTTATAGCTCATGAAATCATGAAGTTTGTGCTTCAAAAATTATTTACTAATGGTTTGAAATGACCAAAAATTACAAATAAATATGGGTTATAACTAAAAATTGTGAAATTTGTCCTTGGTGAAATTCTTTGCTAATAGGCCAAAATGACTAAATGTGGTTGAAATTCTAGGGCTATACGAAACTCGTGATATTTTTCTAGGGCTAAATTATTTAAAAATGGGTTGAAATGACTACAAAATGGCCAAAAATTGTGGGTCATAGGTCATGGTAACATGAATTTTGGCCTTCGAAAAACTATTTGCAAATTGGTGGAAACAACTAAAAATGGTAAAAAATCATGGATTATAGGTCATGGAATCATGAATTTTGGCCTCTGCAAATTTTTTTGTCAAAGAGTTGAAATGACTAGAAATGCCATAAATCAAGGGTTATAGCTCATGCAATTGTGAAGTTTTGACTCTGCAAAATTAATTGCCAATAGGTTGAAACAATAAAAATAGCCAAAATTATGGGTAATAGCTCAAGATATCTTAAATTTTTGCTTCTACAAAATTACTTATCTACATGCGAAACAAGTTAAAAATGCTGAAAATCCTAGGTAATAGCTCATAAAATTATGAATTTTATCCTCCGTGAAATTATTTGATGCTAGCGTCAAAACAACTAAAATTGGCTAAAAGTTATGGGTTATTGCTCTTGAAATAGCTCATGAAATCATGAATTTTGCCTTCCATGAATTTATTAGAAAATGGTTCCAAACATCTAAAATGGCCAACAATCATGGGTTATAGCTCACGAAATTATAAATTTTGGGCATCGTGAAATTATTTAACATCGGGTAAAAATTATAAATTGCCAAAAATCATGGGTCGAGCTTATGAAATCGTGAATTTTGACCTCCACGAAATTATTTCGTAACGGGTTGAAATGACTAAAATTGACTGTAGATCGTTAGTTATAGCTCCCGAAATTATGAAGTTTTGACTCAGGCAAATATTTTGCCAATGTTTAGAAATGACTAAAAATGGCTAAAAATTATGCGTTATAGATCATTAAATCATAAAGTTTGCACTTTGTGAAATGGTTTGCCAAGGGGTCAAAACGACTAAAAATCACAAATAATCATGGATTATAGCTGATAAAATTGTGAATTTTAGCTTCCCAAAATTATTTGCCAATTGGTCGAAACGACCAAAAATGCCCTAAAATTCATATGTTATAGCTCATGAAATCATGATGTTTATACTTTAAAAATTATTTACTAATAGTTTGATATGATTAAAAATTATAAATAATTAAGATAATCGTGAATTTTTTTGCCCTTCGTGAAATTCTTTGCCAATAGGTCACAATGACTAAAAGTGGCTGAAAATCTAGTGTTATACGAAATCGTGAATTTTCGCCAGGGCTAAATTATTTAACAATGGGTCCAAATGACTAAAAAATGGCAAAAACTTGTGAGTTATAGCTCATGATATCGTGAATTTTGGCCTTCGCAAAACTACTTGCTAACAGGTCCAAACAACTAAAAATGGTAAAAAAATCAATGGTTATAGATCATGAAATTAAGAATTTTGGCCTCTACAAATTTATTTGTCAAAGAGTTGAAATGACAAGAAATGCCCAAAATCATGAGGTTATAGCTCATGAAATTGTTAAGTTTAGACTCTGTGAAATTAATTGCTAATACGTTGAAACAAAGAAAAATAGACAAAAATTATGGGTTATAGCTCATGATATCTTAAATTTTGGCTTCCCCAGAATTACTTGTCAACATGCTGAAACAACTTAAAAATATCGAAAATCGTGGGTCATAGCTCATGAAATCGTGAATTTTTTGCCCTTCGTGAAATTCTTTGCCAATAGGTCAAAATGACTAAAAATGGCAAAAATTATGGGTTATTGCTCATGAACTAGCTCATGAAATTGTGAATTTTACCTTCCATGAATTTATTGACAAATGGTTCAAAACGTCTTGAAAATTGCTAAAAATCATGGGTTATAGCTCAAGAAATTGTGAATTTTGTCATCATGAAATTATTTGACAACGGGACAAAAAATTATAAATTGACAAATATCAAGGGTTAGAGCAAATGAAATCATGAATTTTGGCCTCTACAAATTTATTTGTCAAAGAGTTGAAATGACTAAAATTGACTGAAGATTGTTAGTTATAGCTCACGAAATCATGAATTTTGTCTCAGCCAAATATTTTGTTAACTTTTAGAAATGAGTAAAAATGGCTAAAAATTATGTGTTAATGCTCATTAATTCATAAAGTTTGCCCTTTGTGAAATGGTTTGCCAAGGGGTCAAAACGGACTAAAAATTGCCAATAATCATGGCTTATAGCTCATGAAATTGTGAATTTTAGCTTCCTAAAATTATTTGCTAATTGGTCGAAACGACTAAAAATGCCCTAAAATTCATATGTTATAGCCCATGAAATCATGCAATTTGTACTTTAAAAATTATTTACTAATGGTTTGAAATGACTAAAAATTACAAATAATTAAGATAATCGTGAATTTTTCCCTTCGAGAAATTCTTTGCCAATAGGTCAAAATGACTAAAAGTGGCTGAAAATCTAGTGTTATACGAAATCGTGAATTTTCGCCAGGGCTAAATTATTTAACAATGGGTTCAAATGACTAAAAATAGCCAAAAATTATGAGTTATAGCTCATGATATCGTGAATTTTAGCGTTCATAAAACTACTTGCTAACGGGTCGAAACAACTAAAAATGGTAAAAAAATCATGGGTTAGAAATCATGAATTTTGGCCTCCGCGAATTTATTTGTCAAAGAGTTGAAATGACTAGAAATGCCCAAAATCATGAGTTATAGCTCATGAAATTGTGAAGTTTGGACTCTGCGAAATTAATTGCCAATAGGTTGAAATAATGAAAAATAGCCAAGATGAAATCGTGAATTATGGATTATAGCTCATGATATCTTAAAATTTGGCATCCGCAGAATTACTTGTCAACATGCAGAAAAAACTTAAAAATGTCGAAATTTGTGTGTCATAGCTCATGAAATCGTGAATTATGTCCTCCGTGAATTTGTTTGCAACTGCGTCAAGATGACTAAAAATGACAAAAAATAATGGGTTATTGCTTATGGAATCGCTCATGAAATCGTGAAATTTTCCCTCCATGAATTTATTAGCAAATGGTTCAAAACGTCTAAAAATGGCCAACAATCATGGGTTATAGCTCAAGAAATTGTGAATTTTGGCCATCGTGAAATTATTTGATAGTGGGTCAAAAAAATTATAAATTGCCAAAAATCATGGGTCTGAGCATATGAAATCGTGAATTTTGACCTCCACAAAATTATTTCGCTACGGGTTGAAATGACTAAAATTGACTGAAGATCGTTAGTTATAGCTCCTGAAATCATGAAGTTTTGACTATGTCAAATATTTTGCCAATGTTTAGAAATGACTAAAGATGGCTTAAAATTATGGCTTATAGCTCATTAAATCATAAAGTTTGCCCTTTGTGAAATGGTTTGCCAAGGGGTCAAAACGTCTAAATCTCGCCAATAATCATGGATTATAGCTCATGAAATTATGAATTTGAGCTTCCTAAAATTATTTGCCAATTGGTCGAAATGACTAAAAATGCCCTAAAATTCATATGTTATAGCTCATGAAATCATGAAGTTTGTACTTTAAAAATTATTTACTATTGGTTTGAAATGGCTAAAAATTACAAGTAATTATGGGTTATAACTAAGATAATCAGGAATTTTGCCCTTTGTGAAATTCTTTGCCAATAGGTCGAAATGACTAATAGTGGCGAAAAATAGAGGGTTATACGAAATCATGACTTTTTGCCGGGGCTAAATTATTTAACAATGGGTTGAAATGACTAAAAAATGGCCAAAGCTTACGAGTTATAGCTTATGATATCGTGAATTTTGGCATTCGCAAAACTATTTGTTAACGCGTCGAAACAACTAAATATGGCAAAAAATCATGGGTTATAGGTCACGAAATCATGAATTTTGGCCTCAGCGAATTTATTTGTCAAAGAGTTGAAATGATAAGAAATGCAAAAATTCATGGGTTATTGTTCATGAAATTTTTAAATTTGGACTTAGCGAAATTAATTGCCAATAGGTTGAAAAAATAAAAATAGCCAAAAATTATGGGTTATAGATTATGAAATCTTAAAATTTGGCTTCCGCAGAATTACTTGTCAACATGTTGAAACAACTTAAAAATACCAAAAATCGGGGATTAAAGCTAAGGAAATCGTGAATTTTATCCTTCGTGAAATTATTTGCTTAATGTATCAAAATGATAAAAAATAGCAAAAAATTATGGGTTATTGCTCATTAAATAGCTCATGAAATTCATGAATTTTTCCCTCCATGAATTTATTAGCAAATGGTTCAAAACGTCTGAAAATGGTAAAAAATCATGGGTTATAGCTCACGAAATTGTGATTTTTGGACATCTTGAAATTATTTTTCAACGGGTCAAAAAAGTTATAAATTGCCAAAAATCATGGGTCATAGCTTATTAATTCGTGAATTTTGACCTCCACAAAATTATTTCGCAGTGGGTTGAAATGACCAAATTTGACTGAATATCGTTAGTTATAGCTCACGAAATCATGAAGTTTTGACTCAGCCAAATATTTTGCCTATGTTTAGAAATGACTTAAAATGGCTAAAAATTATGCGTTATCGCTCATTAAATCATAAAGCTTGCACTTTAAGAAATGGTTTGCCACGGGTTCAAAACTACTAAAAATCGCCAATAATCATGGGTTATAGCTCATGAAATTGTGAATTTTAGCTACCCAAAATTATTTGTCAATTGGTCGAAACGACTAAAAATGCCCTAATATTCATGTGTTATAGCTCATAAATCATGAAGTTTGTACTTTAAAATTATTTACTAATGGTTTGAAAGGACTAAAATTACAAATAATTTTGTGTTATAACTAAGATAATCGTGAATTTTGTCCTTCGGAAATTCTTTGCTAATAGGTTAAAATGGCTAAAAGTGGCGAAAATCTAGGGTTATACAAAATCGTGAATTTTTTCCAGCGCTAAATTATTTAACAATGGGTTCAAATGACTAAAAAATAGCTAAAAATTGTGAGTTATAGCTCATGATATAGTGAATTTTGGCCTTCGCAAAACTACTTGCTAACGGCTCGAAACGACTAAAAATGGTAAAAGATCATGGGTTATAGCTCATGAAAATCGTGAATTTTGGCCTCTGTGAATTTATTTGTCAAAGAGTTGACATGATTAGAAATGCCCAAAATTATGGGTTATAGCTCATGAAATTGTGAAGTTTAGACTCTACAAAATTAATTGCCAATAGGTTGATACAATGAAAAATAGCCAAAAATTATGCATTATAGCTTATGATATCTTAAATTTTAGCTTTCGCAAAATTACTTGTCAACATGCTGAACAACTTAAAAATGCTGAAAATTGTGGGTTATAGCTCTTAAAATCGTGAATTTTATGCACTGTGAAATTATTTGCTACTGCATCAAAACGGCTAAAAATGGCCCAAAATTATGGGTTATTGCTTATGAAATAGCTCATGAAAATCGTGAATTTTGACCATTGTGAAATTATTTTACAGCAGGTCAAAAAAATTATAAATTGCTAAAAATCATGGGTCAGAGCATATGAAATTGTGAATTTTGACCTCCACGAGCGGGTTGAGTTGACTAAAATTGACTAAAGATTATTTGTTATAGCTCACGAAATCATGAAGTGTTGACTCAGCCAAATATTTTGCCAATGTTTAGAAATGACTAAAAATGGCTAAAAATTATGCGTTATAGCTCATTAAATCATAAAGTTTATCCTTTGTGAAATGGTTTGCCAAGGGGTCAAAATGACTAAAAATCGACTATAATTATGGGTTATAGCTCATAAAATTATGAATTTATCTTCCTAAAATTATTTGCCAATTGGTCAAAACGACTAAAAATGCCCTAAAATTCATATGTTATAGCTCACGAAATCTTGAAGTTTGTACTTCAAAAATTATTTACTAATGGTTTAAAATGACTAAAAGTACAAATAATTATGGATTATAACTAAGATAATAAAGAATTTTGCCCTTCGTGAAATTCTTTGCCAATAGGTCGAAATGACTAAAAGTGGCTGAAAATCTTGGGTTATACAAAATCGTTAATTTTTGCCATGGCTAAAATATTTAACAATGGGTTGAAATGACTAAAAATGGCCAAAATTTGTGAGTTATAGTTCATGATATCGTGAATTTTGGCCTTCGCAAAACTATTTGCTAACGGGTCGAAACAACTAAAATTGGTAAAAAAATCATGGGTTAGAGGTCACGAAATTTTGGCCTCTGTGAATTTATTTGTCAAAGAGTTGAAATGACAAGAAATGCCAAAATCATTGGTTATAGCTCATGAAATTGTGAAGTTTGGACTCAAGCAATTAATTTCCAATAGGTTAAAAAAATAAAAAATAGCCAAAATTATGGGTTATAGATGATGAAATCATAAATTTTGGCTTTCGCAGAATTACTTGTCAACATATTGAAACAACTTAAAAATATAAAAAATCATGGGTTATAGCTCATGACATCGTGAATTTTGGCCTTCATGAAATTATTTTGGCCATCATGGGTTATAGCTCATCAAAATGGCTTAAAATGGCCAAAAGTTATGGGTTATTGCTCATGAAATAGCTCATGAAAACCATGAATTTTGCCCTCCATGAATTTATTAGCAAATGGTTTAAACGCCTAAAATGACCAAAAATAATGGGTTATAGCTCACGAAATTGTGAATTTTGGCCTTCATGAAATTATTTGACAGCGGGTCAAAAAATTATAAATTGGCAAAAATCATGTGTCATATCTTATGAAATCGTGAATTTTGACCTCCACGAAATTTTTCGCAACGGGTTGAAATGACTAAAATTGACTGAAGATCGTTAGTTATAGCTAACGAAATTATGAAGTTTTGACTCAGCCAAATAATTTGCCAAAGTTTAGAAAAGACTAAAAATGGCTAAAAATTAGGCGTTATGGCTCATTAAATCAAAAGTTTGCCCTTTGTGAAATGGTTTGCCAATAAAAACGACTAAAATCGCCAATAATCATGCATTATAGCTCATGAAATTGTGAATTTTAGCTTCTAAAATTATTTGCCAATTGGGTCGAAATGACTAAAATGCCCTTAAATTCATATGTTATAGCTTATAAAATCATGAAGTTTGTACTTTAAAAATTATTTACTAATGGTTTGAAATGACTAAAAGTTACAAATAAATATGGGTTATAACTAAGATAATCGTGAATTTTTCCCTTCGGAAATTCTTTGGCAATAGGTCGAAATGACTAAAAGAGGCCGAAAATCTAGGGTTATATGAAATAATGAATTTTTGTCAGGGTTAAATTACTTAACAATGGGTTGAAATGACTAAAAAATTGTCAAAAAATGTGAGTTATAGTTCATGATATCGTGAATTTTGGCCTTCACAAAACTATTTGCTAACGGGTCGAAAGAATTAAAACCGCCAAAATTCACGGGTTATAGGTCGAAATGATGAATTTTGGCCCCGCGAATTTATTTGTCAAAGAGTTGAAATGACAAGAAATGCTAAAAATCATGGGTTATAGCTCATGAAATTGTGAAGTTTGGACTCTGCGAAATTATTTGGCAATAGGTTGAAAAAATGAAAAATAGCGCAAAATTATGGCTTATAGATGATGAAATCTTAAAATTTGGCTTCGCAGAATTACTTGTCAACATATTGAAACAACTTAAAAATATAAAAATCATGGGTTATAGCTCATGACATCGTGAATTTTGTCCTGCGTAAAATTATTTTGGCCATCATGGGTTATAGCTCATCAAAATGGCTTAAAATGGCCAAAAGTTATGGGTTATTGCTCATGAAATAGCTCATGAAAACCATGAATTTTGCCCTCCATGAATTTATTAGCAAATGGTTTAAACGTCTAAAAATGACCAAAAATAATGGGTTATAGCTCACGAAATTGTGAATTTTGGCCTTCATGAAATTATTTGACAGCGGGTCAAAAAAATTATAAATTGGCAAAAATCATGTGTCATATCTTATGAAATCGTGAATTTTGACCTCCACGAAATTTTTCGCAACGGGTTGAAATGACTAAAATTGACTGAAGATCGTTAGTTATAGCTAACGAAATTATGAAGTTTTGACTCAGCCAAATAATTTGCCAAAGTTTAGAAAAGACTAAAAATGGCTAAAAATTAGGCGTTATGGCTCATTAAATCAAAAAGTTTGCCCTTTGTGAAATGGTTTGCCAAGGGGTCAAAACGACTAAAAATCGCCAATAATCATGCATTATAGCTCATGAAATTGTGAATTTTAGCTTCTAAAAATTATTTGCCAATTGGGTCGAAATGACTAAAAATGCCCTTAAATTCATATGTTATAGCTTATAAAATCATGAAGTTTGTACTTTAAAAATTATTTACTAATGGTTTGAAATGACTAAAAGTTACAAATAAATATGGGTTATAACTAAGATAATCGTGAATTTTTCCCTTCGTGAAATTCTTTGGCAATAGGTCGAAATGACTAAAAGAGGCCGAAAATCTAGGGTTATATGAAATAATGAATTTTTGTCGGGTTAAATTACTTAACAATGGGTTGAAATGACTAAAAATTGTCAAAAATGTGAGTTATAGTTCATGATATCGTGAATTTTGGCCTTCACAAAACTATTTGCTAACGGGTCGAAAGAATTAAAACCGCCAAAATTCACGGGTTATAGGTCGAAATGATGAATTTTGGCCCCGCTAATTTATTTGTCAAAGAGTTGAAATGACAAGAAATGCTAAAAATCATGGGTTATAGCTCATGAAATTGTGAAGTTTGGACTCGCTAAATTATTTGGCAATAGGTTGAAAAAATGAAAAATAGCAAAATTATGGCTTATAGATGATGAAATCTTAAATTTTTGTTTCTACATATTTACATGTTGATTACTTGTCAACATGTTGAAACAACATAAAAATACCAAAATCATGGGTTATAGCTTATGAAATCGTGAATTTTGTCCTCCATGAAATTATTTTGGCCATCGTGGGTTATAGCACATCAAAATGACTAAAATGGCAAAACATTGTGGGTTATTGCACATCAAATAGCTCATGAAATCCATGAAATTTGCCCTCCATTAATTTATGGGGAAATGGTTCAAAACGTCTAAAATGGCCAAAAATCATGGGTTATAGCTCACGAAATTGTGAATTTTGGCCATCATAAAATTATTTGATAGCGGGTCAAAAAATTTTAAATTGCTAAAAATCATGGGTCATATCTTATGAAATCGTGAATTTTGACCTCCACGAAATTTTTCGCGAATGCGTTGAAATGACTAAAATTGATGAAGATCATTAGTTCTAGTTCACGAAATTATGAAGTTTTGACTCAACCAAATATTTTGCCAATGTTTAGAAATGACTAAAATGGCTAAAAATTATGCGTTAGAGCTCATTAAATCTTAAAGTTTGCCCTTTGTGAAATGGTTTGCCAAGGGGTCAAAACAACTAAAAATCGCCAATAATTATGGGTAATAGCTCATGAAATTGTGAATTTTGGCTTCCTAAAATTATTTACCAGTGGGTCGAAATGACTAAAATGGCCTAAAATTCATATGTTATAACTCATTAAATCATGAAGTTTGTACTTCAAAATTATTTACTAATGCTTTGAAATGACTAAAAAGTACAAATAATTATGGGCTATAACTAAAATAATCATGAATTTTGCCCCCATGAAAATCTTTGCCAATAAGTCGAAATGACTAAAAGTGGTTAAAAATCTAGGGTTATACAAAATCGTGAATTTTTGCCAGGGCTAAATTATTTAACAATGGGTTGAAATGACTAAAAAATAGTAAACAATTGTGGGTTATAGGTCATCATATCGTGAATTTTGGCATTCGCAAAACTATTTGCTAATGGGTCGAAACAACTAAAGATGGTTAAAAAATCATGGGTTATAGGTCACGAAATCGTCAATTTTTGCCTCTGCGTATTTATTAGTCAAAGAGTTGAAATGACAAGAAATGCCAAAAATCATGGGTTATAGGTCATGAAATTATGAATTTTGGCTCGCCAAAATTATTTGCCAATAGGTTGAAACATTGAAAAGTAGCCAAAAATTATGGGTTATAGATTATGAAATCTTAAATTTTTGTTTCTACATATTTACATGTTGATTACTTGTCAACATGTTGAAACAACTTAAAAATACCGAAAATCGAGGGTTATAGCACAAGAAATCATGAATTTTATCCTCCGTGAAATTATTTGCTACTGCGTCAAAACGACTGAAAATGGCCAAAAATTATGGGTTATTGCTCATGAAATAGCTCTTGAAATCGTGAATTTTACCCTCCATAAATTTATTAGCAAATGGTTCAAAACGTCAAAATGAACAAAAATCATGGGTCATAGCTCACGAAATTATGAATTTTAGCCATCGTGAAATTATTTGATAGCGGGTCAAAAAAAATTATAAATTGCCAAAAATCATGGGTCATAGCTTATGAAATCGTGAATTTTGACCTCCACAAAATTATTTCACAATGCGTTGAAATGACTAAAATTGACTGAAGACCGTTAGTTATAGCTCACGAAATTATGAAGTTTTGACTCACCAAATATTTTGCCAATGTTTAGAATGATCAAAATGACAAAAATTATGCTATAGCTCATTAAATAAAAAAGTTTGCCCTTTGTGAAAGGGTTTGCCTAGGGGTCAAAATGACTAAATATCACCAATAATCATTGGTTATAGCTCATGAAATTATGAATTTTGGCTCGCCAAAATTATTTGCCTATGGTTTTATAGCTCATGAAATTGTGAATTTTGGCTCCCCAAAATTATTTGCCTATGGTTTGAAATGACTAAAATGCCCTAAAATTCATATGTTATAACTCATTAAATCTTGAAGTTTGTACTTTAAAAATTATTTACTAATGCTTTGAAATGACTAAAAATTACAAATAATTATAGGTTATAACTAAAAAAATCGTGAAATTTTCCCTTCGTGTAAATCTTTGCCAATAGGTCGAAATGACTAAAAGTGGTTGAAAATCTAGGGTTAGACGAAATTGTGAATTTTTTCCATGGCAAAATTATTTAAGAATGGGTTGAAAAGACTAAAAATAGCCAAAATTATGGGTTATAGGTCATCATATCATGAATTTTGACCTTTGCAAAACTATTTGCTAATGGGTCGAAACAACTAAAAATGGTAAAAAATCATGGGTTATAGGTCATGAAATCATGAATTTTGGCCTCTATGAATTTATTTGTCAAAGAGTTGAAATGACTAGAAATGTCAAAAATCTTGGGTTATAGCTCATGAAATTGTGAAGTTTGGACTCTGCGAAATTAATTGCTAATAGGTTGAAACAATGAAAAATAACCAAAAATTATGGGTTTTAGCTCAAGATATCTTAAGTTTTGGTTTCTGCAAAATTACTTGTCTACATGCTGAAACAACTTAAAAATGCCGAAAATCGTGGGTAATAGCTCGTGAAATCGTGAATCTTATTCTTCGTGAAATTATTTGCTACTGCGTCAAAATGACTAAAAATGGCCATAAATTATGGGTTATTGCTCATGAAATAGCTCATGAAATCGTGAATTTTCCCCTCCATAAATTTATTAGCAAATGGTTTAAAACATCTAAAAATGGCCAACAATCATGCATTATAGCTCACGAAATTATAAATTTTGGGCATCGTGAAATTATTTGACATCGGGTCAAAAAAATATAAATTGCCAAAAATAATGGGTCAGAGCTTTTGACATCATGAATTTTGACCTTCACGAAATTATTTCGCAGCGGGTTGAAATGACTAAAATTTACTAAAGATCGTTAGCTATAGCTCACGAAATCATGAAGTTTTGACCCAGTCAAATATTTTGCCAATATTTAGAAATGACTAAAAATGGCTAAAAATTATGCGTTATAGCTCATTAAATCATAAAGTTTGCCCTTTGTGAAATGGTTTACCAAGAGGTCAAAATGACTAAAAATCGCCAATACTCATGGGTTATAGCTCATGAAATTGTAAATTTTGGCTCTCCAAAATTTTTTGCCAATGGGTCGAAACGACTAAAAATACCCTAAAATTCATATGTTATAGGTCATGAAATCATGAAGTTTGTACTTCAAAAATTATTTACTAATGGTTTAAAATGACTAAAAATACAAATAATTATGGGTTATAACTAAGGTAATCAGGAGTTTTGCTCTTCGTGAAATTCTTTGCGAATAGGTCGAAATGACTAAAAGTGGCCAAAAATCTTGGGTTATACGGAATTGTTACTTTTTTGCCATGGTTAAAATATTTAACAATGGGTTGAAATGACTAAAAAATGGCCAAAAATTATGGGTTATAGGTCATGATATCGTGAATTTGTGCCTTCGCAAAACTATTTGCTAACTGGTCGTAACAACTAAAAATGGTAAAAAATCATGGGTTATAGGTCATGAAATCATGAATTTTTCCGTTCGTGAAATTTTTTGTCAATAGGTCGAAATGACTAAAAGTGGCTGAAAATCTAGGGTTATAGCGTGAATTTTAATTTTGGAGGCTAAATTATTTAGCAATGGGTTGAAATAACAAACAAATGGCCAAAAATTATGGGTTATAGGTCATGATATCGTAAATTTTGGCCTTCAGAAAACTATTTCCTAAGGGTTCGAAATAACTAAAAATGGTAAAAAATCATGGATTATAGGTCATGAAATCTTAAATTTTGGCCTCGCTAATTTATTTATCAAAGAGTTGAAATGACTAGAAATGCCAAAAATCATGGGTTATAGCTCATGAAATTGTGAAGTTGGGACTATGCTAATTTATTTGCCTATAGGTTTAAACAATGAAAAATAGCGAAAAATTATGGTTTATAGATAATTACTTGTCAACATGTTGAAACAACTTAAAAATATTGAAAATCGTGGGTTATAGCTTATGAAATCATGAATTTTATCCTCCGTGAAATTATTTGTTCTTGTGTCAAAACGTCTAAAAATGGCAAAAATTATGGGTTATTACTCATGAAATAGCTCATGAAATCTGAATTTTTCCTCCATGAATTTATTAGCAAATGGTACAAAACATCTAAAAATGGTAAAAATCATGGGTTATATAGCTCACGAAGTTGTGAATTTTAACCAATGTGAAATTATTTGATAGCGAGTCAAAAATATTAAATTGCCAAAAATCATGGGTCATAGCTTATGAAATTGTGAATTTGGACCTCCATGAAATTATTTATAGCGGGTTGAAATGACTAAAATTGGTGAAGATCGTTAGTTATAGCTCACGAAATTATGAAGTTTTGACTCGTGCAAATATTTTGCCTATGTTTAGAAATGACTAAAATGGCTAAAAATTATGCTATAGCTCATTAAATCATAAAGTTTGCCCTTTGTGAAATGGTTTACCAAGAGGTCAAAATGACTAAAAATCGCCAATACTCATGGGTTATAGCTCATGAAATTGTAAATTTTGGCTCTCCAAAATTTTTTGCCAATGGGTCGAAACGACTAAAAATACCCTAAAATTCATATGTTATAGGTCATGAAATCATGAAGTTTGTACTTCAAAAATTATTTACTAATGGTTTAAAATGACTAAAAATACAAATAATTATGGGTTATAACTAAGGTAATCAGGAGTTTTGCTCTTCGTGAAATTCTTTGCGAATAGGTCGAAATGACTAAAAGTGGCCAAAAATCTTGGGTTATACGGAATTGTTACTTTTTGCCATGGTTAAAATATTTAACAATGGGTTGAAATGACTAAAATGGCCAAAAATTATGGGTTATAGGTCATGATATCGAATTTGTGCCTTCGCGAAAACTATTTGCTAACCGGTCGAACAACTAAAAATGGTAAAAATCATGGGTTATAGGTCATGAAATCATGAATTTTTCCGTTCGTGAAATTTTTTGTCAATAGGTCGAAATGACTAAAAGTGGCTGAAAATCTAGGGTTATACGAAATCGTGAATTTTTGCCAGGGCTAAATTATTTAGCAATGGGTTGAAATAACAAACAAATGGCCAAAAATTATGGGTTATAGGTCATGATATCGTAAATTTTGGCCTTCAGAAAACTATTTCCTAAGGGGTCGAAATAACTAAAAATGGTAAAAAATCATGGATTATAGGTCATGAAATCTTAAATTTTGGCCTCTGCGAATTTATTTATCAAAGAGTTGAAATGACTAGAAATGCCAAAAATCATGGGTTATAGCTCATGAAATTGTGAAGTTGGGACTATGCGAATTTATTTGCCTATAGGTTTAAACAATGAAAAATAGCGAAAAATTATGGTTTATAGATAATTACTTGTCAACATGTTGAAACAACTTAAAAATATTGAAAATCGTGGGTTATAGCTTATGAAATCATGAATTTTATCCTCCGTGAAATTATTTGTTACTGTGTCAAAACGTCTAAAAATGGCAAAAAATTATGGGTTATTACTCATGAAATAGCTCATGAAATCCTGAATTTTTTCCTCCATGAATTTATTAGCAAATGGTACAAAACATCTAAAAATGGTAAAAAATCATGGGTTATATAGCTCACGAAGTTGTGAATTTTAACCAATGTGAAATTATTTGATAGCGGAGTCAAAAAATATTAAATTGCCAAAAATCATGGGTCATAGCTTATGAAATTGTGAATTTGGACCTCCATGAAATTATTTCGCAACGGGTTGAAATGACTAAAATTGACTGAAGATCGTTAGTTATAGCTCACGAAATTATGAAGTTTTGACTCATGCAAATATTTTGCCTATGTTTAGAAATGACTAAAATGGCTAAAAATTATGCGCTATAGCTCATTAAATCATAAAGTTTGCCCTTTGTGAAATGGTTTGCCAAGGGTCAAAACGATAAAAAATCGCCAATAATAATGGGTTATAGCTCATGAAATCATGAATTTTATCCTCCGTGAAATTATTTGATAGCGGAGTCAAAAATATTAAATTGCCAAAAATCATGGGTCATAGCTTATGAAATTGTGAATTTGGACCTCCATGAAATTATTTCGCAACGGGTTGAAATGACTAAAATTGACTGAAGATCGTTAGTTATAGCTCACGAAATTATGAAGTTTTGACTCAGGCAAATATTTTGCCTATGTTTAGAAATGACTAAAAATGGCTAAAAATTATGCGTTATAGCTCATTAAATCATAAAGTTTGCCCTTTGTGAAATGGTTTGCCAAGGGGTCAAAACGATAAAAAATCGCCAATAATAATGGGTTATAGCTCATAAAATTGTGAATTTTGGCTTCCCAAAATTATTTGCCAATGGGTCGAAACGACTAAAAATACCTTAAAATTCATATGTTATAGCTCATGAAATTATGAAGTTTGTACTTCAAAAATTATTTACTAATGGCTTGAAATGACCAAAAATTACAAATAATTATGGGTTATAACTAAAAAATCGTGAATTTTGCCCTTCGTGAAATTCTTTGCCAATACGTCGAAATGACTAAATGTGGCAGAAATTCTAGGGTTATACGAAATCGTGAATTTTTGCCAGGGATAAATTATTTAACAATAGGTTGAAATGACTAAAAATGGCCAAAACCTGTGGGTTATAAGTCATCATATTGTGAATTTTGGCATTCGCAAAACTATTAACTAACAGGTCGAAAGAACTAAAAATTGTAAAAAAAAATCGTGGGTTATAGTCATAAAATCTTGAACTTTGGCCTCTGTGAATTTATTTGTCAAAGAGTTGAAATGATAAAAAATACAAAAAGTCATAGGTTATAGCTCATGAAATTGTGAAGTTTGGACTTTGCGAAATTAATTGCCAATAGGTTGAAACAATGAAAAAAAGCCAAAAATAATGGGTTATAGATCATGATATCTTAAATTTTGGCTTCCGCAGAATTACTTGTCAACATATTGAAACAACTTAAAAATACCAAAAATCGTGGGGTATAGCCCATGAAATCATGAATTTTATCCTCCGTGAAATTATTTGCTACTGCGTGAAAAGGACTAAAAATGGCCAAAAATTATGGGTTATTGCTCATGAAATAGCTCATGAAATCGTGAATTTTGCCCTCCATAAATTTACTAGGAAATAGTTCAAAACGTCTAAAAATGGTAAAAAATATGGGTTATAGCTCACGAAATTATAAATTTTGGGCATCGTGAAATTATTTGATAGCGGAGTCAAAAATATTATAAATTGCCAAAAATCATGGGTCATAGCTTATGAAATTGTGAATTTGGACCTCCATGAAATTATTTCGAACGGGTTGAAATGACTAAAATTGATTTGTAGATCGTTAGTTATAGCTCACGAAATTATGAAGTTTTGACTCGTGCAAATATTTTGCCTATGTTTAGAAATGACTAAAATGGCTAAAAATTATGCGTTATAGCTCATTAAATCATAAAGTTTGCCCTTTGTGAAATGGTTTGCCAAGGGTCAAAACGATAAAAATCGCCAATAATAATGGGTTATAGCTCATAAAATTGTGAATTTTGGCTTCCCAAAATTATTTGCCAATGGGTCGAAACGACTAAAAATACCCTAAAATTCATATGTTATAGCTCATGAAATCATGAAGTTTGTACTTCAAAAATTATTTACTAATGGCTTGAAATGACCAAAAATTACAAATAATTATGGGTTATAACTAAAAATCGTGAATTTTGCCCTTCGTGAAATTCTTTGCCAATACGTCGAAATGACTAAATGTGGCAGAAATTCTAGGGTTATACGAAATCGTGAATTTTTGCCAGGGATAAATTATTTAACAATAGGTTGAAATGACTAAAAATGGCCAAAACCTGTGGGTTATAAGTCATCATATTGTGAATTTTGGCATTCGCAAAACTATTAACTAACAATTAAAGAACTAAAAATTGTAAAAAAATCGTGGGTTATAGTCATAAAATCTTGAACTTTGGCCTCTGTGAATTTATTTGTCAAAGAGTTGAAATGATAAAAAATACAAAAAGTCATAGGTTATAGCTCATGAAATTGTGAAGTTTGGACTTTGCGAAATTAATTGCCAATAGGTTGAAACAATGAAAAAAAGCCAAAAATAATGGGTTATAGATCATGATATCTTAAATTTTGGCTTCCGCAGAATTACTTGTCAACATATTGAAACAACTTAAAATACCAAAAATCGTGGGTATAGCCCATGAAATCATGAATTTTATCCTCAGAAATTATTTGCTATCAAGGAAAAGGACTAAAATGGCCAAAATTATGGGTTATTGCTCATGAAATAGCTCATGAAATCGTGAATTTTGCCCTCCATAAATTTACTAGGAAATAGTTCAAAACGTCTAAAAATGGTAAAAAAATATGGGTTATAGCTCACGAAATTGTGAATTTTAGCCAACGTGAAATTATTTGACAGCGGGGTCAAAAATATTATAAATTGCCAAAAATCATAGATCATAGCTTATGAAATTGTGAATTTTAACCTCCATGAAATTATTTCGCAATGGGTTGAAATGACTAAAATTGACTGAAGATTGTTAGTTATAACTCACGAAATTATGAAGTTGTGACTCAGCCGAATATTTTGCCAATGTTTTGAAAAGACTAAAAATGGCTAAAAATTATGTGTTATTGCTCATTAAATCACAATGTCTGCCCTTTGTGAAATGGTTTGCCAAGGGGTCAAAATGACTAAAATCGCCAATATTCATGGGTTATAGCTCGTGAAATAGTTAATTTTGGCTTCAAAAAATTATTTGCCAGTGGGTCAAAACGACTAAAAATGCCCTAAAATTCATATGTTATAGCTAATGAAATCAGTACAAAAATTATTTACTATGGAATTAAAATGACTAAAATTTACAAATAATTATGGGCTATAACTAAAATAATCGTAAATTTTTCCGTTCGTGAAATGTTTTGCTAATAGGTCGAAATAACTAAAAGTGGCCAAAAATCTAGGGTTATACGAAATCGTGAATTTTTGCCAGGGCTAAATTATTTAACAATGGGTTGAAATAACTAAAAAATGGCCAAAAATTGTGGGTTATAGGTCATGATATCGTAAATTTTCGCCTTAGCAAAACTATTTGCTAAGGGTTGAAACAACTAAAATGGTAAAAACAAGCCTGTTATAGGTTATGAAACTCAATTTTGGCTTCGTGAATTTATTTATCAAAGATTGAAATGACTAGAAATGCCAAAAATCATGGGTTATATAGCTCATGAAATTGTGAAGTTGGGACTCTATGAAATTAATTGCCTATAGGTTGAAACAATGAAAACTAGTGAAAAATTATGGGTTATAGATAATGATATCTTAAATTTTGGCTTTCAGTAATTACTTGTCAACATGTTGAAACAACTTTACAATACCGAAAATCGTGGGTTATAGCTCATGAAATCATGAATTTTATCCTCCGTGAAATTATTTGCTAGCGTCAAAATGACTAAAATGGCCAAAAATTATGGGTTATTGCTCATGAAATAGCTCATGAAATCGTGAATTTTTCCTCCATGAATTTATTAGCAAATGGTACAAAACATCTAAAAATGGTAAAAATCATGGGTTATAGCTCATGAAATTGTGAATTTTGGCATTCGCAAAACTATTAACTAACAGTCGAAGAACTAAAAATTGTAAAAAAATCGTGGGTTATAGTCATAAAATCTTGAACTTTGGCCTCTGTGGAATTTATTTGTCAAAGAGTTGAAATGACTAAAATTGATCAAGATCGTTAGTTATAGCTCACGAAATTATGAAGTTTTGACTCGCAAATATTTTGCCTATGTTTAGAAATGACTAAAATGGCCAAAAATTATGGGTTATAGCTCATGAAATTGTGAAGTTTGGACTTTATGAAATTAATTGCCAATAGGTTGAAATGACTAGAAATGCCAAAAATCATGGGTTATAGCTCATGAAATTGTGAATTTTGGCTTCCCAAAATTATTTGCCAATGGGTCAAAACGACTAAAAATGCCCTAAAATTCATATGTTATAGCTCATGAAATTATGAAGTTTGTACTTCAAAAATTATTTACTAATGGCTTGAAATGACCAAAAATTACAAATAATTATGGGTTATAACTAAAAATCGTGAATTTTGCCCTTCGTGAAATTCTTTGCTAATAGGTCGAAATAACTAAAAGTGGCCAAAAATCTAGGGTTATACGAAATCGTGAATTTTTGCCAGGGCTAAATTATTTAACAATGGGTTGAAATAACTAAAAAATGGCCAAAAATTGTGGGTTATAGGTCATGATATCGTAAATTTTCGCCTTAGCAAAACTATTTGCTAAGGGTTGAAACAACTAAAAATGGTAAAAAAACAAGCCTGTGTTATAGGTTATGAAATCCTGAATTTTGGCTTCTGTGAATTTATTTATCAAAGATTGAAATGACTAGAAATGCCAAAAATCATGGGTTATATAGCTCATGAAATTGTGAAGTTGGGACTCTATGAAATTAATTGCCTATAGGTTGAAACAATGAAAACTAGTGAAAAATTATGGGTTATAGATAATGATATCTTAAATTTTGGCTTTCGCAGAATTACTTGTCAACATGTTGAAACAACTTTACAATACCGAAAATCGTGGGTTATAGCTCATGAAATCGTGAATTTTGTCCTCCGTAAAATTATTTGCTACCGCGTTAAAATGACTAAAACTGGCCAAAAATAATGGGTTATTGCTCATGAAATAGCTTATGAAATCGTAAATTTTTCCCTCCATGAATTATTAGCAATTGGTTCAAAACATCTAAAAATGGCCAAAATTGTGAATCTTGGCAACCGTGAAATTATTTGACATCGTGTCAAAAAAATTATAAATTGCTAAAAATCATGAGTCGAGCTTATGAAATCGTGAATTTTAACCTCCACGAAATTATTTCAGAATGGGTTGAAATGACTAAAATTGATCAAGATTGCTAGTTATAGCTCACGAAATTATGAAGTTTTGACTTAGCGGAATATTTTGCCAATGTTTAGAAATGACTAAAATGGTGAAAATTATACGTTATAGCTCATTAAATTATAAAGTTTGCCCTTTGTAAAATGGTTTGCCAAGGGGTCAAAATGACTGAAAATCGCCAATAATCATGGGTTATAGCTCATGAAATTGTGAATTTTGACTTTCCAAAATTATTTACCAAAGGGTCAAAACGACTAAAAATGCCCTAAAATTCATATGTTATAGCTCATGAAATCATGAATTTTGTACTTCAAATATTATTTACTAATCCTTTGAAATGAAAAAAATTACAAATAATTATGGGTTATAACTAAAAACATTGTGAAATTTGCCCTTAATGAAATTCTTTGCCAATAGGTTGAAACAATGAAAACTAGTGAAAAATTATGGGTTATAGCTCATGAAATCGTGAATTTTTGCCGTGGCTAAATTATTTAACAATGGGTTGAAATAACTAAAATGGCCAAAATTGTGGGTTATAGGTCATGATATCAGAATTTTCGCCTTAGCAAAACTATTTGCTAAGGGTTGAAACAACTAAAAATGGTAAAAACAAGCCCGTGTTATAGGTTATGAAACTCAATTTTGGCTTCGTGAATTTATTTATCAAAGATTGAAATGACTAGAAATGCCAAAAATCATGGGTTATATAGCTCATGAAATTTTGAAGTTTGGACACTTTCAAATTATTTGCCAATAGGTTGAAAGAAGGAAAAATAGCCAAAATTATGGGTTATAGCTCATGAAATCTTAAATTGTGGCTTCCACAATTACTTGTCAACGTGTTGAAACAACTTAAAAGTGCTGAAAATCGTGGGTTATAGCTCATGAAATAGTGAATTTTATCCTCCGTGAAATTATTTACATCGCTACAAAATGACTAAAATGGCTAAAAATTATGGGTTATTGCTCATCATGAAATCATGAATTTTGCCCTTAATGAATTTATTAGCAAATGGTTAAAAACATCTAAAATGGCCAAAAATCATGGGTTATATGTCACGAATTGTGAATTTTGGCTATCGTGAAATTATTTGACAATGGGTCAAAATGACTAAAATGGCTAAAAATTATGGGTTATTGCTCATGAAATAGCTCATGAAATCGTGAATTTTTCCCTCCATGAATTTATTAGCAAATGTTCAAAACGCCTAAATATGGGCAACAATTATGGGTTATAGCTCACAAAATTGTAAATTTTGGAAATTATTTGACAAATGGTCAAAAATTATAAATCCTAAAAATCATGGATCATAGCTTTTGAAATCGTGAATTTTGACCTCCATGAAATTAATGGCTTTAAACGAGTAAAATTGGTCAAGATCATTAGTTATAGCTCACGAAATTATGAAGTTTTGACTCAACTAAATATTTTGTCAATGTTTAGAAATGACTAAAATGGCCAAAATTATGGGTTATAGCTCATTAAATCATAAAGTTTTCCCTTTGTGAAATGGTTTGCCAAGGGGTCGAGTGACTAAAAATCGCCAATAATCATGGGTTATAGCTCATGAAATTGTGAATTTTGACTTTCCAAAATTATTTACCAAAGGGTCAAAACGACTAAAAATGCCCTAAAATTCATATGTTATAGCTCATGAAATCATGAAGCTTGTACTTCAAAAATTATTTACTAATCCTTTGAAATGAAAAAAATTACAAATAATTATGGGTTATAACTAAAAACATTGTGAAATTTGTCAGTGGAAATTCTTTGCCAATAGGTTGAAATGACTAAAAGTGGCAAAAATCTAGGGTTATCTGAAATCATGAATTTTGCCAAGGCTAAATTATTTAACAATGTGCTTAAAAGTCTAAAAATGGTCAAAAATTATGGGTTATAGGTCATGATATCGTGAATTTTGGCCTCGCAAAACTATTTGCTAATGTGTCGACTAAAAATGGTAAAAAATAATGGGTTATAGGTCATGAAATCATGAATTTTAGCCTCGCATCAATTTATTTGTGAAAGAGTTGAAATGACTAGAAATGTCAAAAATCATGGGTTATAATAGCTCATGAAATTTTGAAGTTTGGACACTTTCAAATTATTTGCCAATAGGTTGAAAGAAGGAAAAATAGCCAAAATTATGGGTTATAGCTCATGAAATCTTAAATTGTGGCTTCCGAATTACTTGTCAACGTGTTGAAACAACTTAAAAGTGCTGAAAATCGTGGGTTATAGCTCATGAAATAGTGAATTTTATCCTCCGTGAAATTATTTGCTCGCTACAAAATGACTAAAATGGCGAAAAATTATGGGTTATTGCTCATCATGAAATCATGAATTTTGCCCTTAATGAATTTATTAGCAAATGGTTAAAAACATCTAAAATGGCCAAAAATTATGGGTTATAGCTCATGAAATAGCTCATGAAATTGTGAATTTTGGCTATCGTGAAATTATTTGACAATGGTGAAAATAATTATAAATTGCCAAAAATCATGAGTCATAGCTTATGAAATTATACATTTTGACCTCCACAAAATTATTTCGCAACGAGTTGAAATGGCAAAAATTGGCTAAAGATCGTTATTATAGCTCAAAAGTTATGAAGTTTTGACTCAACTAAATATTTTGTCAATGTTTAGAAATGACTAAAAATGGCTAAAAATTATGTGTTATATCTCATTATATCATAAAGTTCACCCTTTCGGAAATGGTTTGCCAAGGGTTCCAAACGACTAAAAATAGCCAATAATCATGGGCTATAGCTTATGAAATTGTGAATTTTGGCTTCCCAAAATTATTTTCCACTAGGTCAAAATGACTAAAAATGCCCTAAAATTCATAATGCTATAGCTCATGAAATCATGAAGCTTGTACTTCAAAAATTATTTACTAATAGTTTGAAATGACTAAAAATGGTAAAAAATAATGGGTTATAGGTCATGAAATCATGAATTTTGCCCTTCGTGAAATTCTTTGCCAATAGGTTGAAATGACTAAAAGTGGCAAAAATCTAGGGTTATCTGAAATCATGAATTTTGCCAAGGCTAAATTATTTAACAATGGGTCAAAATGACTAAAATGGCAAAAATTATGGGTTATAGCTCATGAAATTGTGAATTTTGGCTATCGTGAAATTATTTGCCAACAGAGAAACAACTAAAAATGGTAAAAAATAATGGGTTATAGGTCATGAAATCATGAATTTTAGCCTGCACTAATTTATTTGTGAAAGAGTTGAAATGACTAAAATGGCCAAAAATCATGGGTTATAGCTCATGAAATTGTGAATTTTGGCTATCGTGAAATTAATTGCTAATACGTTGAAACAAAGAAAAATAGACAAAATTATGGGTTATAGCTCATGATATCTTAAATTTTGGCTTCCCAATTACTTGTCAACATCTTTGAAACAACTTAAAAATATCGAAAATCGTGGGTCATAGCTCATGAAATCGTAAATTTTGTCCTCCGTGAAATTATTTGCTACTGCGTCAAAATGACTAAAAATGGCAAAAAATTATGGGTTATTGCTCATGAACTAGCTCATGAAATTGTGAATTTTACCTTCCATGAATTTATTGACAAATGGTTCAAAACGTCTTGAAAATTGCTAAAAATCATGGGTTATAGCTCAAGAAATTGTGAATTTTTGTCATCATGAAATTATTTGACAACGGGACAAAAAAAATTATAAATTGACAAATATCAAGGGTTAGAGCAAATGAAATCATGAAATTTGGCTTCCACGTAATTATTTCGCAGCAGGTTGAAATGACTAAAATTGACTGAAGATTGTTAGTTATAGCTCACGAAATCATGAATTTTGTCTCACCAAATATTTTGTTAACTTTTAGAAATGAGTAAAATGGCTAAAAATTATGTGTTAATGCTCATTAATTCATAAAGTTTGCCCTTTGTGAAATTGTTTGCCAGGGGTCAAACGGACTAAAATTGCCAATAATCATGGCTTATAGCTCATGAAATTGTGAATTTTAGCTTCCTAAAATTATTTGCTAATTGGTCGAAACGACTAAAAATGCCCTAAAATTCATATGTTATAGCCCATGAAATCATGCAATTTGTACTTTAAAATTATTTACTAATGGTTTGAAATGACTAAAAATTACAAATAATTAAGATAATCGTGAATTTTTCCCTTGAGAAATTCTTTGCCAATAGGTCAAAATGACTAAAAGTGGTGAAAATCTAGTGTTATCTGAAATCGTGAATTTTCAGGTAAATTATTTAACAATGGGTTCAAATGACTAAAATAGCCAAAAATTATGAGTTATAGCTCATGATATCGAATTTTAGCGTTCATAAAACTACTTGCTAACGGGTCGAAACAACTAAAAATGGTAAAAATCATGGGTTAGAAATCATGAATTTTGGCCTCCCGCTAATTTATTTGTCAAAGAGTTGAAATGACTAGAAATGCCCAAAATCATGAGTTATAGCTCATGAAATTGTGAAGTTTGGACTCGCGAAATTAATTGCCAATAGGTTGAAATAATGAAAAATAGCCAAGATGAAATCGTGAATTATGGATTATAGCTCATGATATCTTAAAATTTGGCATCCGCATTACTTGTCAACATGCGAAAAAACTTAAAAATGTCGAAATTTGTGTGTCATAGCTCATGAAATCGTGAATTATGTCCTCCGTGAATTTGTTTGCAAATCGTCAAGATGACTAAAATGACAAAAATAATGGGTTATTGCTTATGGAATCGCTCATGAAATCGTGAAATTTTCCCTCCATGAATTTATTAGCAAATGGTTCAAAACGTCTAAAAATGGCCAACAATCATGGGTTATAGCTCAAGAAATTGTGAATTTTGGCCATCGTGAAATTATTTGATAGTGGGTCAAAAAAATTATAAATTGCCAAAAATCATGGGTCTGAGCATATGAAATCGTGAATTTTGACCTCCACAAAATTATTTCACTACGGGTTGAAATGACTAAAATTGACTGAAGATCGTTAGTTATAGCTCCTGAAATCATGAAGTTTTGACTATGTCAAATATTTTGCCAATGTTTAGAAATGACTAAAGATGGCTTAAAATTATGGCTTATAGCTCATTAAATCATAAAGTTTGCCCTTTGTGAAATGGTTTGCCAAGGGGTCAAAACGTCTAAATCTCGCCAATAATCATGGATTATAGCTCATGAAATTATGAATTTGAGCTTCCTAAAATTATTTGCCAATTGGTCGAAATGACTAAAATGCCCTAAAATTCATATGTTATAGCTCATGAAATCATGAAGTTTGTACTTTAAAATTATTTACTATTGGTTTGAAATGGCTAAAAATTACAAGTAATTATGGGTTATAACTAAGATAATCGTGAATTTTGCCCTTTGTGAAATTCTTTGCCAATAGGTCAAAATGACTAATAGTGGAAAAATAGAGGGTTATATGAAATCATGACTTTTGCCGGCTAAATTATTTAACAATGGGTTGAAATGACTAAAAATGGCCAAAGCTTACGAGTTATAGCTTATGATATCGGAATTTTGGCATTCAGAAAACTATTTGTTAACGCTGAAACAACTAAATATGGCAAAAATCATGGGTTATAGGTCACGAAATCATGAATTTTCTCAATTTATTTGTCAAAGAGTTGAAATGATAAGAAATGCAAAAATTCATGGGTTATTGTTCATGAAATTTTTAAATTTGGACTTAAGAAATTAATTGCCAATAGGTTGAAAAAATAAAATAGCCAAAAATTATGGGTTATAGATTATGAAATCTTAAAATTTGGCTTCCTAATTACTTGTCAACATGTTGAAACAACTTAAAATACCAAAAATCGATTAAAGCTAAGGAAATCGTGAATTTTATCCTTCGTGAAATTATTTGCTTAATGTATCAAAATGATAAAAATAGCAAAAATTATGGGTTATTGCTCATTAAATAGCTCATGAAATTCATGAATTTTTCCCTCCATGAATTTATTAGCAAATGGTTCAAAAAAAATGGTAAAAATCATGGGTTATAGCTCACGAAATTGTGATTTTTGGACATCTTGAAATTATTTTTCAACGGGTCAAAAAGTTATAAATTGCCAAAAATCATGGGTCATAGCTTATTAATTCGTGAATTTTGACCTCCACAAAATTATTTCAAGATGGGTTGAAATGACCAAATTTGATGAATATCGTTAGTTATAGCTCACGAAATCATGAAGTTTTGACTCCAATATTTTGCCTATGTTTAGAAATGACTTAAAATGGCTAAAAATTATGCTATCGCTCATTAAATCATAAAGCTTGCACTTTAAGAAATGGTTTGCCACGGGTTCAAAACTACTAAAATCGCCAATAATCATGGGTTATAGCTCATGAAATTGTGAATTTTAGCTACCCAAAATTATTTGTCAATTGGTCGAAACGACTAAAAATGCCCTAATATTCATGTGTTATAGCTCATAAATCATGAAGTTTGTACTTTAAAAATTATTTACTAATGGTTTGAAAGGACTAAAAATTACAAATAATTTTGTGTTATAACTAAGATAATCGTGAATTTTGTCCTTCGTGAAATTCTTTGCTAATAGGTTAAAATGGCTAAAAGTGGCCGAAAATCTAGGGTTATACAAAATCGTGAATTTTTTCCAGCGCTAAATTATTTAACAATGGGTTCAAATGACTAAAAAATAGCTAAAAATTGTGAGTTATAGCTCATGATATAGTGAATTTTGGCCTTCGCAAAACTACTTGCTAACGGCTCGAAACGACTAAAAATGGTAAAAGATCATGGGTTATAGGTCATGAAAGCATGAATTTTGGCATCTGCGAATTTATTTGTCAAAGAGTTGACATGATTAGAAATGCCCAAAATTATGGGTTATAGCTCATGAAATTGTGAAGTTTAGACTCTACAAAATTAATTGCCAATAGGTTGATACAATGAAAAATAGCCAAAATTATGCATTATAGCTTATGATATCTTAAATTTTAGCTTTGCAAAATTACTTGTCAACATGCTGAACAACTTAAAAATGCTGAAAATTGTGGGTTATAGCTCTTAAAATCGTGAATTTTATGCCTGTGAAATTATTTGCTATCTGATCAAAACGGCTAAAATGGCCAAAATTATGGGTTATTGCTTATGAAATAGCTCATGAAAATCGGAATTTTGACCATTGTGAAATTATTTTACAAAGCAGGTCAAAAAATTATAAAAAAATCATGGGTCGTGAGCATATGAAATTGTGAATTTTGACCTCCACGGCGGGTTGAGTTGACTAAAATTGACTAAAGATTATTTGTTATAGCTCACGAAATCATGAAGTGTTGACTCATAAATATTTTGCCAATGTTTAGAAATGACTAAAAATGGCTAAAAATTATGCTATAGCTCATTAAATCATAAAGTTTATCCTTTGTGAAATGGTTTGCCAAGGGTCAAAATGACTAAAAATCGACTATAATTATGGGTTATAGCTCATAAAATTATGAATTTATCTTCCTAAAATTATTTGCCAATTGGTCGAAACGACTAAAAATGCCCTAAAATTCATATGTTATAGCTCACGAAATCTTGAAGTTTGTACTTCAAAAATTATTTACTAATGGTTTAAAATGACTAAAAAGTACAAATAATTATGGATTATAACTAAGATAATAAAGAATTTTGCCCTTCGTGAAATTCTTTGCCAATAGGTCGAAATGACTAAAAGTGGCTGAAAATCTTGGGTTATACAAAATCGTTAATTTTTGCCATGGCTAAAATATTTAACAATGGGTTGAAATGACTAAAAAATGGCCAAAATTTGTGAGTTATAGTTCATGATATCGTGAATTTTGGCCTTCGCAAAACTATTTGCTAACGGGTCGAAACAACTAAAATTGGTAAAAAAATCATGGGTTAGAGGTCACGAAATTTTGGCCTCTGTGAATTTATTTGTCAAAGAGTTGAAATGACAAGAAATGCCAAAAATCATTGGTTATAGCTCATGAAATTGTGAAGTTTGGACTCTGCGCAATTAATTTCCAATAGGTTAAAAAAATAAAAAATAGCCAAAATTATGGGTTATAGATGATGAAATCATAAATTTTGGCTTTCGCAGAATTACTTGTCAACATATTGAAACAACTTAAAAATATAAAAAATCATGGGTTATAGCTCATGACATCGTGAATTTTGTCCTGCGTAAAATTATTTTGGCCATCATGGGTTATAGCTCATCAAAATGGCTTAAAATGGCCAAAAGTTATGGGTTATTGCTCATGAAATAGCTCATGAAAACCATGAATTTTGCCCTCCATGAATTTATTAGCAAATGGTTTAAACGTCTAAAATGACCAAAAATAATGGGTTATAGCTCACGAAATTGTGAATTTTGGCCTTCATGAAATTATTTGACAAATGGTCAAAAAAATTATAAATTGGCAAAAATCATGTGTCATATCTTATGAAATCGTGAATTTTGACCCCACGAAATTTTTCTAACGGGTTGAAATGACTAAAATTGATGAAGATCGTTAGTTATAGCTAACTAAATTATGAAGTTTTGACTCACCAAATAATTTGCCAAAGTTTAGAAAAGACTAAAAATGGCTAAAAATTATGTGTTTTGCTCATGAAATAGCTCATGAAATCGTGAAATTTGTCCCTGATAAATTTATTAGCAAATGGTTCAAAACATTTAAAATGGCCAAAAATCATGGGTTATCGCCACGAAATTGTGAATTTTGGCCATCGTGAAATTATTTGATGGGTCAAAAAAATTATAAATTGGCAAAAATCATGTCGTGAACTTATGAAATTGTGAATTTTAGCTTCTAAAATTATTTGCCAATTGGGTCGAAATGACTAAAAATGCCCTTAAATTCATATGTTATAGCTTATAAAATCATGAAGTTTGTACTTTAAAAATTATTTACTAATGGTTTGAAATGACTAAAAGTTACAAATAAATATGGGTTATAACTAAGATAATCGTGAATTTTTCCCTTCGTGAAATTCTTTGGCAATAGGTCGAAATGACTAAAAGAGGCCGAAAATCTAGGGTTATATGAAATAATGAATTTTTGTCGGGTTAAATTACTTAACAATGGGTTGAAATGACTAAAAATTGTCAAAAATGTGAGTTATAGTTCATGATATCGTGAATTTTGGCCTTCACAAAACTATTTGCTAACGGGTCAAAGAATTAAAACTGTCAAAATTCACGGGTTATAGGTCGAAATGATGAATTTTGGCCCTCGCTAATTTATTTGTCAAAGAGTTGAAATGACAAGAAATGCTAAAAATCATGGGTTATAGCTCATGAAATTGTGAAGTTTGGACTCTGAAATTATTTGGCAATAGGTTGAAAAAATGAAAAATAAGCATAAAATTATGGCTTATAGATGATGAAATCTTAAAATTTGGCTTCAAGAATTACTTGTCAGATGTTGAAACAACATAAAAATACCAAAAATCATGGGTTATAGCTTATGAAATCGTGAATTTTGTCCTCCATGAAATTATTTTGGCCATCGTGGGTTATAGCACATCAAAATGACTAAAAATGGCAAAACATTGTGGGTTATTGCACATCAAATAGCTCATGAAATCCATGAAATTTGCCCTCCATAAATTTATTAGCAAATGGTTCAAAACATTTAAAATGGCCAAAAATCATGGGTTATAGCTCACGAAATTGTGAATTTTGGCCATCATAAAATTATTTGATAGCGGGTCAAAAATTTTAAATTGCTAAAAATCATGGGTCATATCTTATGAAATCGTGAATTTTGACCTCTACTGAAATTATTTCAGAACGGGTTGAAAGGACTAAAATTGACTGAAGATCATTAGTTCTAGTTCACGAAATTATGAAGTTTTGACTCAACCAAATATTTTGCCAATGTTTAGAAAAGACTAAAAATGGCTAAAACTATGCATTATAGCTCATTAAATCATAAAGTTTGCCCTTTGTGAAATGGTTTGGCAAGGGTCAAAACGACTAAAAATCACCAATAATCATGGTTATAGCTCATAAAATTATTAATTTTAACTTCCCAAAATTATTTGCCAATGAGTCAAACGACTAAAATGCCCTAAAATTCATATGTTATGGCTCATGATAATTTCACGATGGCCAAAATTCACAAATTACAAATAATTATCGGTTATAACATACAAAATCGTGAATTTTGCCCTTTGAGAAACTCTTTGCCAATAGGTTGAAATGACTAGAAATGCCAAAAATCTTGGGTTATAGCTCATGAAATCGTGAATTTTGCCATGGCTAAATTATTTAACAATGGGTTGAAATGACTAGAAAATGACCAAAAATATTGGGTTATAGGTCACAAATCATGAATTTTGGCCTTCATAAAACTAATTGCTAATAGGTCGAAATAACTAAAATGGTAAAAATCATGGGTTATAGGTCATGAAATCATGAATTTTGGCCTATCTAATTTATTTGTCAAAGAGTTGAAATGACTAGAAATGCCAAAAATCATGGGTTGTAGCTCATAAAATCTTAAAATTTGGCTTCCAGAGAATTACTTGTCAACATGTTGAAACAACTTAAAAATACCAAAAGTGTGGATTATAGCTCATGAAATTGTGAATTTTGTCCGTGAAATTATTTGCTAGCCAAAATGACTAAAAATGGCCAAAATTATGGGTTATCACTCATTAAATAGCTCATGAAATTGTGAATTTTGCCTTCCATGAATTTATTAGCAAATGGTTCAAAACGTCTAAAAGGAATAAAAATCATGGGTTATAGCTCATGAAATTGTGAATTTTGGCAATTGTGAAATTATTTGATAGCGGGTCAAAAAATTATAAATTGGCAAAAATCATGGGTCAACTTATGAAATTGTGAATTTTGACCTCCATGAAATTATTTCACAACAGGTTGAAATAACGAAAATTGGCTAAAGATCGTTTGTTATAGCTCACTTAAATTGTGAATTTTGGCTTCCCAAAATTATTTGCCAATGGGTTGAAATGACTAAAAATGGCCAAAATTATGGGTTATAGCTCATTAAATCATAAAGTTTGCCCTTTGTGAAATGGTTTGGCAAGGGTCAAACGACTAAAAATCACCAATAATCATGGGTTATAGCTCATGAAATTATGAATTTTGGCTTCCCAAAATTATTTGCCTGGTTTTATAGCTCATGAAATTGTGAATTTTGGCTTCCCAAAATTATTTGCCAATGGGTTGAAATGACTAAAAATGCCCTAAAATTCATATGTTATAGCTCATGAAATCATGAAGTTTGTACTCCAAAAATTATTCACTAATGCTTTGAAATGACTAAAAATTACAAATAATTATCGGTTATAACATACAAAATCGTGAATTTTGCCCTTTGAGAAACTCTTTGCCAATAGGTCGAAATAACTAAAATGGTAAAAAATCATGGGTTATAGCTCATGAAATTGTGAATTTTTCCATGGCTAAATTATTTAACAATGGGTTGAAATGACTAAAAATAGCCAAAATTATGGGTTATAGGTCATGAAATCATGAATTTTGGCCTTCGCAAAACTATTTGCTAACGGGTTGAAATAACTAAAATGGTAAAAAATCATGGGTTAGGTCATGAAATCATGAATTTTGGCTTCTGAATTTATTTGTCAAAGAGTTGAAATGACTAGAAATGCCAAAAATCATGGGTTGTAGCTCATAAAATCTTAAAATTTGGCTCGTGAGAATTACTTGTCAACATGTTGAAACAACTTAAAAATACCAAAAGTGTGGATTATAGCTCATGAAATTGTGAATTTTGTCCTCCGTGAAATTATTTGCTAGCGTCAAAATGACTAAAATGGCCAAAATTATGGGTTATCACTCATTAAATAGCTCATGAAATTGTGAATTTTGCCTTCCATGAATTTATTAGCAAATGGTTCAAAACGCCTAAAAGGAATAAAAATCATGGGTTATAGCTCATGAAATTGTGAATTTTGGCAATTGTGAAATTATTTGACAAATGTCAAATAAATTGCCAAAAATCATAGGTTAGAGCTTATGAAATCATGAATTTTGTCCTCCGTGAAATTATTTGCCAATGGGTTGAAATGACTAAAATTAGCTAAAGATCGTTAGTTATAGCTCAAAAATTATGAAGTTTTGACTCAGCCAAATATTTTGCCAATGTTTAGAAATGACTAAACATGGATAGAAATTATGTGTTATAGCTCGGTAAGTCATAAAGTTTGCCCTTTGTGAATTGGTTTGGCAAGGGGTCAAAACGACTAAATATCGCCAATAATCATGAGTTATAACTCATGAAGTTGTTAATTGTGGCTTCCCAAAATTATTTGCCATTGGGTCGAAATGACTAAAAATGCCCAAAAATTCATATATTATAGCTCATGAAATCATGAAGTTTGTACTCCAAAAGTTATTTACTAATGCATTGAAATAACTAAAAGTTACAAATAATTATCGGTTATAACTAAAAAAATTGTGAAATTTGCCCTTCGTGAAATTCTTTGCAAATATGTCGAAATGACTAAAAGTGGCCAAAAATATAGGGTTATACGAAATTGTTAATTTTTGCCATGGCTAAATTATTTAACAAAGGGTTGAAATGACTTAAAAATGGCCAAAAATTGTGGGTTATAGGTCATGATATCATAAATTTTGGCCTTCGCAAAACTATTTGCCAACGGGCCAAAACAACTAAAATTGGTAAAAAATCATAGGTTAGGTCATGAAATCATGAATTTTGGCCACTGCGTATTTATTTGTCAAAGAGTTAAAATGACTAGAAATACCAAAAATCATGGGTTATAGCTCATGAAATTGTGAATTTTGGACTCAGAAATTAACCGCCACTAGGTTGAAACAATGAAAAATAGCCAAAAATTATGGGTTTTAGCTCAAGATATCTTAAGTTTTGGTTTCTGCAAAATTACTTGTCTACATGTTGAAACAACTTAAAATGCCGAAAATTGTGGGTAATAGCTCGTGAAATCGTGAATCTTATTCTCCGTGAAATTATTTGCTAGCCAAAATGACTAAAATGGCCATAAATTATGGGTTATTGCTCATGAAATAGCTCATGAAATCATGAAGTTTGTACTCCAAAAGTTATTTACTAATGGTTTGAAATGACTAAAATGGCTAAAACTATGCATTATAGCTCACGAAATTATAAAGTTAGGCCATCGTGAATTTATTTAACAAATGGTCAAAAATTATAAATTGCCAAAAATCATGGGTCATAGCTTATGAAATCATGAATTTTGACCTTCACGAAATTATTTTGCAAGGGGTTGAAATGACTAAAATTAGCTAAAGATCGTTAGTTATAGCTCACGAAATTATGAAGTTTTGACTCACCAAATATTTTGCCAATGTTTAGAAATGACTAAACATGGATAGAAATTATGTGTTATAGCTCTAAATCATAAAGTTTGCCCTTTGTGAAATGGTTTGCCAAGAGGTCAAAAAGACTAAAAATCGCCAATAATCATGAGTTATAGCTCATAAAATTATTAATTTTAACTTCCCAAAATTATTTGCCAATGAGTCGAAACGACTAAAAATGCCCTAAAATTCATATGTTATGGCTCATGATAATTTCACGATGGCCAAAATTCACAAATTACAAATAATTATGGGTTATGACTTAAATATTCGTGAATTTTGCCCTTTGAGAAACTCTTTGCCAATAGGTCGAAATGACTAAAAGTGGCAGAAAATCGAGGGTTATATGATGTCGTGAATTTTTACTAGGGCTAAATTATTTAACAATGGGTTGAAATGACTAGAAAATGACCAAAAATATTGGGTTATAGGTCACAATATCCTGAATTTTGGCCTTCGCAAAACTAATTGCTAATAGGTCGAAATAACTAAAAATGGTAAAAAATCATGAGTTATAGGTCACGAAATCATGAATTTTGGCCTCTACAATTTATTTGTCAAAGAGTTGAAATGACTAGAAATGCCAAAAATCATGGGTTGTAGCTCATAAAATCTTAAAATTTGGCTTCAGTGAAATTACTTGTCAACATGTTGAAACAACTTAAAAATACCAAAAGTGTGGATTATAGCTCATGAAATTGTGAATTTTGTCCTCCGTGAAATTATTTGCTAGCGTCAAAATGACTAAAATGGCCAAAATTATGGGTTATCACTCATTAAATAGCTCATGAAATTGTGAATTTTGCCTTCCATGAATTTATTAGCAAATGGTTCAAAACGTCTAAAAGGAATAAAAATCATGGGTTATAGCTCATGAAATTGTGAATTTTGGCCATCGTGAAATTATTTAACAATGGGTCAAAAATTATAAATTGCCAAAAATCATGGGTCATAGCTTATGAAATCATGAATTTTGACCTTCACGAAATTATTTTGCAAGGGGTTGAAATGACTAAAATTAGCTAAAGATCGTTAGTTATAGCTCACGAAATTATGAAGTTTTGACTCACCAAATATTTTGCCAATGTTTAGAAATGACTAAACATGGATAGAAATTATGTGTTATAGCTCGGTAAGTCATAAAGTTTGCCCTTTGTGAATTGGTTTGGCAAGGGGTCAAAACGACTAAATATCGCCAATAATCATGAGTTATAACTCATGAAGTTGTTAATTGTGGCTTCCCAAAATTATTTGCCATTGGGTCGAAATGACTAAAAATGCCCAAAATTCATATATTATAGCTCATGAAATCATGAAGTTTGTACTCCAAAAGTTATTTACTAATGCATTGAAATAACTAAAAGTTACAAATAATTATCGGTTATAACTAAAAATTGTGAAATTTGCCCTTCGGGAAATTCTTTGCAAATATGTCAAATGACTAAAAGTGGCCAAAAATATAGGGTTATACGAAATTGTTAATTTTTGCCATGGCTAAATTATTTAACAAAGGGTTGAAATGACTTAAAAATGGCCAAAAATTGTGGGTTATAGGTCATGATATCATAAATTTTGGCCTTCGCAAAACTATTTGCCAACGGGCCAAAACAACTAAAATTGGTAAAAAATCATAGGTTAGGTCATGAAATCATGAATTTTGGCCACTGCGTATTTATTTGTCAAAGAGTTAAAATGACTAGAAATACCAAAAATCATGGGTTATAGCTCATGAAATTGTGAATTTTGGACTCCGCGAAATTAACTGCCACTAGGTTGAAACAATGAAAAATACCAAAAATTATGGGTTATAGCTCATGAAATCTTAAAATTTTGCTTCCGCAGAATTACTTGTCAACATGTTGAAATTATTTTAAAATACTAAAAATCATTGGTAATAGCTCATGAAATTGTGAATTTTGTCCTCCGTTAAATTATTTGCTACTGCGTCAAAATGACTAAAATGGCTAAAATTATGGGTTATTGCTCATGAAATAGCTCATGAAATCGTGAATTTTTCTCTCCATGAAATTATTAGCAAATGGTTCAAAACGTCTAAAAATGGCCAACAGTCATGGGTTATAGCTCACAAAATTGTAAGGTTTGGCCATCATGAAATTATTTAACAATGGGTCAAAAATTATAAATTGCCTAAAATCATGGGTCATAGCTTATGAAATCGTGAATTTTGACCTCCACAAAATTATTTCCAACGGGTTGAAATGACTAAAATTGACTGAGATCGTAAGTTATAGCTCACGAAATTATGAAGTTTTGACTCTAAAAATATTTTCCCAATATTTAGAAAAGACTAAAAATGGCTAAAAATTATGCGTTATAGCTCATTAAATCATAAAGTTTGCCCTTTGTGAAATGGTTTGCCAAGCGGTAAAATGACTAAAATCGCCAATAATCATGGGTTATATCTCATGAAATTGTGAATTTTGGCTTTCCAAAATTATTTGCCAAAGGGTCAAAACGACTAAAATGCCCTAAAATTCTTTTGTTATAGCTTATGAAATTATGAAGTTTGTACTTTAAAAATTATTTAATAATGGTTTGAAATGACTAAAAATTACGGGATATAACTATGATAATCGTGAATTTACCCCTTCATGAAATTCTTTACCAATAGGTCGAAATGACTAAAAGTGGCCGAAAATCTAGGGTTATCTGAAATCGTGAATTTTTGCGAGGGCTAAATTCTTTAACAAAGGGTTGAAATGACTAAAAAATGGCAAAAAATTATGGGTTATAGGTCATGATATCGTGAATTTTTTGCCTTCACAAAACTATTTACTAATGGGTCGAAACAACTAAAAATGGTAAAAAAAATCATGGGTTATAGGTCATGAAATCATGAACTTTGGCCTTTGCGAATTTATTTGTCAAAGAGTTGAAATAAGTAGAAATGCCCAAAATCATGGGTTATAGCTCATGAAATTGTGAAGTTTGGACTGAAATTAATTGTCAATAGGTTGAAACAATGAAAAATAGCCAAAAATTACGGGTTATAGCTCATGAAATCGTAAAGCTTGGCTTCTCTAGAATTACTTGTCAACATATTGAAACAGCTTAAAAATACCAAAAATTGTGGGTTATAGCTCATGAAATCGTGAATTTTGTCCTCCGTGAAATTATTTGTTACTGCGTCAAAATAACTAAAAAAGTGGACCAAAGTTATGGGTTATTGCTCATGAAATAGCTCATGAAATTGTGAATTTTCCCTCAATAAAGTTATTAGCAAATGGTTCAAAACGTCTAAAAATGGCCAACAATCATGGGTTATAGCTCACAAAATTATAAATTTTGGCCATCGAGAATTTATTTGATAGGGGGTCAAAAAATTATAAATTGCCAAAACTCATTGGTCATAGCTTATGAAATCGTGAATTTTGACCTCTCTGAAATTATTTTGCAACGGGTTGAAATGACTAAAATTGATCAAGATCGTTAGTTATAGCTCACGAAATTATGAAGTTTTGACTTAGCCAAATATTTTGTTAATGTTTAGAAAAGACTTAAAATGGCTAAAAATTATGTGTTATAGCTCATTAAATCATAAAGTTTGCCACTGTGTGAAATGGTTCAGCTAAAAATTGCCAATAATAATGGATTATACTTCATGAAATTGTGAATTTTGGCTTCCCAAAATTATTTGCCAATGGGTCGAAATGACTGAAAATGCTCTAAAATTCTTATGTTATAGCTCATAAAATCATGAAGTTTGTACTTCAATTACTAATGGTTTGAAATGACCAAAATTACAAATAATTATAGGTTATAACTAAAAAATCGTGAAATTTGCCCTTCATGAAATTCTTTACCAATAGGTCGAAATGACTAAAAGTGGCCGAAAATCTTGGGTTATCTGAAATCGTGAATTTTGCCATGGCTAAATTATTTAACAATGGGTTGAAATGACTAAAAATGGCCAAAATTATGGGTTATAGGTCATGATATCGTGAATTTTTGCCTTCACAAAACTATTTACTAATGGGTCGAAACAACTAAAAATGGTAAAAAATCATGGGTTATAGCTCATGAAATCGTGAAATTTGCCCTTCATGAAATTCTTTACCAATAGGTCGAAATGACTAAAAGTGGCGAAAATCTAGGGTTATCTGAAATCTTGAATTTTTGTCTAGGCTAAATTATTTAACAATGGGTTGAAATGACTAAAAATGCCCTAAAATTCATATGTTATAGCTCATGATATCGAGAATTTTGGCCTTCGCCAAACTATTTGCTAATGAGTCGAAACAACTAAAAATGGTAAAAATCATGGGTTATAGGTCATGAAATCATGAATTTTGCCCTTCGTGAAATTCTTTGCTAATAGGCCAAAATGACTAAAAGTGGCGAAAATCTAGGGTTATCTGAAATCGTGAATTTTTGCCGGGCTAAATTCTTTAACAAAGGGTTGAAATGACTAAAATGGCAAAAATTATGGGTTATAGGTCATGATATCGTGAATTTTTGCCTTCACAAAACTATTTACTAATGGGTGAAACAACTAAAAATGGTAAAAATCATGGGTTATAGGTCATGAAATCATGAATTTTGGCCTCTACAAATTTATTTGTCAAAGAGTTGAAATAAGTAGAAATGCCCAAAATCATGGGTTATAGCTCATGAAATCGTGAATTTTGCCCTATGCGAATTTATTTGTCAAAGAGTTGAAATGACTAAAATGGCCAAAAATTGTGGGTTATAGCTCATGAAATCGTAAAGCTTGGCTTCTCTAGAATTACTTGTCAACATGCTGAAATAACTTAAAATTACCGAAAATCGTGGGTTATAGCTCATGAAATCGTGAATTTTGTCCTCCGTGAAATTATTTGATGCTGTGTCAAAGTGAGTAAAATAGCTAAAAATTATGGGTTATTGCTCATGAAATAGCTCATAAAATCGTGAATTTTCACTCTATGAATTTACTAGCAAATGGTTCAAAACGTCTAAAATAGCCATCAATCATGGATTATAGCTCACGAAATTGTAAATTTTGGCCATCGTGAAATTATTTAACAATGGGTCAAAAATTATAAATTGCCAAAAATCATGGATCATGGTCTATGAAATCGTGAATTTTGACCTCCATGAAATTATTTAACAATGGGTCAAAAATTATAAATTGCCTAAAATCATGGGTCATAGCTTATGAAATCGTGAATTTTGACCTCCACGAAATTATTTTGCAACGGGTTGAAATGATTAAAATTGATTAAAGATCGTTAGTTATAGCTCCGAAATTATGAAGTTTTGACTTAGCCAAATATTTTGCCAATGTTTAGAAATGACTAAAATGGCTAAAAATTATGTTATAGCTCATTAAATCATAAAGTTTGCCCTTTGTGAAATGGTTTGCCAAGGGTTCAAAATGACTAAAAATCGCCAATAATCATGAGTTATAGCTCATAAAATTGTGAATTTTGGCTTCCCAAAATTATTTGCCAATGGGTGAAATGACTAAAAATGCCCTAAAATTCATATGTTATAGCTCATGAAATCATGATGTTTATACTTTAAAAATTATTTACTAATAGTTTGATATGATTAAAAATTATAAATAATTAAGATAATCGTGAATTTTGCCCTTCGTGAAATTCTTTGCCAATAGGTCACAATGACTAAAAGTGGCGAAAATCTAGGGTTATCTGAAATCGTGAATTTTGCCATGGCTAAATTATTTAACAATGGGTCCAAATGACTAAAATGGCAAAAACTTGTGAGTTATAGCTCATGATATCGTGAATTTTGGCCTTAAAACTATTTGCTAATGAGTCGAAACAACTAAAAATGGTAAAAATCATGGGTTATAGCTCACGAAATTATAAATTTTGGCCTCTACAAATTTATTTGTCAAAGAGTTGAAATGACAAGAAATGCCCAAAATCATGAGGTTATAGCTCATGCAATTGTGAAGTTTTGACTCTGCAAAATTAATTGCCAATAGGTTGAAACAATAAAAAATAGCCAAAAATTATGGGTAATAGCTCAAGATATCTTAAATTTTTGCTTCTACAAAATTACTTATCTACATGCCGAAACAAGTTAAAAATGCTGAAAATCCTAGGTAATAGCTCATAAAATTATGAATTTTATCCTCCGTGAAATTATTTGGTACTGCGTCAAAACAACTAAAAATTGGCTAAAAGTTATGGGTTATTGCTCTTGAAATAGCTCATGAAATCATGAATTTTGCCTTCCATGAATTTATTAGAAAATGGTTCCAAACATCTAAAAATGGCCAACAATCATGGGTTATAGCTCACGAAATTATAAATTTTGGGCATCGTGAAATTATTTAACATCGGGTAAAAAAATTATAAATTGCCAAAAATCATGGGTCAGAGCTTATGAAATCGTGAATTTTGACCTCCACGAAATTATTTCGTAACGGGTTGAAATGACTAAAATTGACTGTAGATCGTTAGTTATAGCTCCCGAAATTATGAAGTTTTGACTCAGGCAAATATTTTGCCAATGTTTAGAAATGACTAAAATGGCTAAAAATTATGCGTTATAGCTCATTAAATCATAAAGTTTGCCCTTTGTGAAATGGTTTGCCAAGGGTCAAAACGACTAAAAATCACAAATAATCATGGATTATAGCCGATAAAATTGTGAATTTTAGCTTCCCAAAATTATTTGCCAATTGGTCGAAACGACCAAAAATGCCCTAAAATTCATATGTTATAGCTCATGAAATCATGATGTTTATACTTTAAAAATTATTTACTAATAGTTTGATATGATTAAAAATTATAAATAATTAAGATAATCGTGAATTTTTTGCCCTTCGTGAAATTCTTTGCCAATAGGTCACAATGACTAAAAGTGGCTGAAAATCTAGTGTTATCTGAAATCGTGAATTTTGCCATGGCTAAATTATTTAACAATGGGTCCAAATGACTAAAATGGCAAAAACTTGTGAGTTATAGCTCATGATATCGTGAATTTTGGCCTTGAAAAACTATTTGCAAATTGGTGGAAACAACTAAAAATGGTAAAAAATCAATGGTTATAGATCATGAAATTAAAATTTTGGCCTCTACAAATTTATTTGTCAAAGAGTTGAAATGACAAGAAATGCCCAAAATCATGAGGTTATAGCTCATGAAATTGTTAAGTTTAGACTCTGTGAAATTAATTGCTAATACGTTGAAACAAAGAAAAATAGACAAAAATTATGGGTTATAGCTCATGATATCTTAAATTTTGGCTTCCCCAGAATTACTTGTCAACATGCTGAAACAACTTAAAAATATCGAAAATCGTGGGTCATAGCTCATGAAATCGTAAATTTTGTCCTCCGTGAAATTATTTGCTACTGCGTCAAAATGACTAAAAATGGCAAAAAATTATGGGTTATTGCTCATGAACTAGCTCATGAAATTGTGAATTTTACCTTCCATGAATTTATTGACAAATGGTTCAAAACGTCTTGAAAATTGCTAAAAATCATGGGTTATAGCTCAAGAAATTGTGAATTTTTGTCATCATGAAATTATTTGACAACGGGACAAAAAATTATAAATTGACAAATATCAAGGGTTAGAGCAAATGAAATCATGAATTTTGACCTCCACGAAATTATTTCAGAACGGGTTGAAATGACTAAAATTGATGAAGATTGTTAGTTATAGCTCACGAAATCATGAATTTTGTCTCAGCCAAATATTTTGTTAACTTTTAGAAATGAGTAAAAATGGCTAAAAATTATGTGTTAATGCTCATTAATTCATAAAGTTTGCCCTTTGTGAAATGGTTTGCCAAGGGGTCAAAACGGACTAAAAATTGCCAATAATCATGGCTTATAGCTCATGAAATTGTGAATTTTAGCTTCCTAAAATTATTTGCTAATTGGTCGAAACGACTAAAAATGCCCTAAAATTCATATGTTATAGCCCATGAAATCATGCAATTTGTACTTTAAAAATTATTTACTAATGGTTTGAAATGACTAAAAATTACAAATAATTAAGATAATCGTGAATTTTTCCCTTCGAGAAATTCTTTGCCAATAGGTCAAAATGACTAAAAGTGGCTGAAAATCTAGTGTTATCTGAAATCGTGAATTTTGCCGGGGCTAAATTATTTAACAATGGGTTCAAATGACTAAAAATAGCCAAAAATTATGAGTTATAGCTCATGATATCGTGAATTTTAGCGTTCATAAAACTACTTGCTAACGGGTCGAAACAACTAAAAATGGTAAAAAATCATGGGTTAGAAATCATGAATTTTGGCCTCTACAAATTTATTTGTCAAAGAGTTGAAATGACTAGAAATGCCCAAAATCATGAGTTATAGCTCATGAAATTGTTAAGTTTAGACTCTGTGAAATTAATTGCCAATAGGTTGAAATAATGAAAAATAGCCAAGATGAAATCGTGAATTATGGATTATAGCTCATGATATCTTAAATTTTGGCTTCCCGAATTACTTGTCAACATGTGAAACAACTTAAAAATATCGAAAATCGTGGGTCATAGCTCATGAAATCGTGAATTATGTCCTCCGTGAAATTATTTAACAATGGGTCCAAATGACTAAAAATGACAAAAATAATGGGTTATTGCTCATGAAATAGCTCATGAAATTGTGAATTTTACCTTCCATGAATTTATTAGCAAATGGTTCAAAACGTCTAAAATGGCCAACAATCATGGGTTATAGCTCAAGAAATTGTGAATTTTGGCCATCGTGAAATTATTTGATAGTGGGTCAAAAAATTATAAATTGCCAAAAATCATGGGTCGAGCTTATGAAATCGTGAATTTTGACCTCCACAAAATTATTTCGCCACGGGTTGAAATGACTAAAATTGATGAAGATTGTTAGTTATAGCTCACGAAATCATGAAGTTTTGACTATGTCAAATATTTTGCCAATGTTTAGAAATGACTAAAGATGGCTTAAAATTATGGCTTATAGCTCATTAAATCATAAAGTTTGCCCTTTGTGAAATTCTTTGCCAATAGGTCAAAATGACTAAAATCGCCAATAATCATGGATTATAGCTCATGAAATTATGAATTTGAGCTTCCTAAAATTATTTGCCAATAGGTCAAAATGACTAAAAATGCCCTAAAATTCATATGTTATAGCTCATGAAATCATGAAGTTTGTACTTTAAAAATTATTTACTATTGGTTTGAAATGGCTAAAAATTACAAGTAATTATGGGTTATAACTAAGATAATCGTGAATTTTGCCCTTTGTGAAATTCTTTGCCAATAGGTCGAAATGACTAATAGTGGCGAAAAATAGAGGGTTATCTGAAATCGTGAATTTTCGCCGGGCTAAATTATTTAACAATGGGTTGAAATGACTAAAAATGGCCAAAGCTTACGAGTTATAGCTTATGATATCGTGAATTTTGGCCTTCGCAAAACTACTTGCTAACGGGTCGAAACAACTAAATATGGCAAAAATCATGGGTTATAGGTCATGAAATCATGAATTTTGGCCTCTACAAATTTATTTGTCAAAGAGTTGAAATGATAAGAAATGCAAAAATTCATGGGTTATTGTTCATGAATTTTTAAATTTGGACTTAGCGAAATTAATTGCCAATAGGTTGAAAAAATAAAAATAGCCAAAAATTATGGGTTATAGCTCATGATATCTTAAATTTTGGCTTCCCAATTACTTGTCAACATGTTGAAACAACTTAAAAATACCAAAAATCGGGATTAAAGCTAAGGAAATCGTGAATTTTGTCCTCAGTGAAATTATTTGCTTAATGTATCAAAATGATAAAAATAGCAAAAATTATGGGTTATTGCTCATTAAATAGCTCATGAAATCATGAATTTTTCCTCCATGAATTTATTAGCAAATGGTTCAAAACGTCTGAAAATGGTAAAAATCATGGGTTATAGCTCACGAAATTGTGATTTTTGGACATCTTGAAATTATTTTTCAACGGGTCAAAAAGTTATAAATTGCCAAAAATCATGGGTCATAGCTTATGAAATCGTGAATTTTGTCCTCCGTGAAATTATTTAACAATGGGTTGAAATGACCAAATTTGGTGAATATCGTTAGTTATAGCTCACGAAATCATGAAGTTTTGACTATGTCAAATATTTTGCCTATGTTTAGAAATGACTTAAAATGGCTAAAAATTATGCGTTATCGCTCATTAAATCATAAAGCTTGCACTTTAAGAAATGGTTTGCCACGGGTTCAAAACTACTAAAAATCGCCAATAATCATGGGTTATAGCTCATGAAATTGTGAATTTTAGCTACCCAAAATTATTTGTCAATTGGTCGAAACGACTAAAAATGCCCTAATATTCATGTGTTATAGCTCATAAATCATGAAGTTTGTACTTTAAAATTATTTACTAATGGTTTGAAAGGACTAAAAATTACAAATAATTTTGTGTTATAACTAAGATAATCGTGAATTTTGTCCTTCGTGAAATTCTTTGCTAATAGGTTAAAATGGCTAAAAGTGGCCGAAAATCTAGGGTTATACAAAATCGTGAATTTTGGCCATCGTGAAATTATTTAACAATGGGTTCAAATGACTAAAAAATAGCTAAAAATTGTGAGTTATAGCTCATGATATAGTGAATTTTGGCCTTCGCAAAACTACTTGCTAACGGCTCGAAACGACTAAAAATGGTAAAAGATCATGGGTTATAGGTCATGAAAGCATGAATTTTGGCATCTGCAATTTATTTGTCAAAGAGTTGACATGATTAGAAATGCCCAAAATTATGGGTTATAGCTCATGAAATTGTGAAGTTTAGACTCTACAAAATTAATTGCCAATAGGTTGATACAATGAAAAATAGCCAAAAATTATGCATTATAGCTTATGATATCTTAAATTTTAGCTTTCGCAAAATTACTTGTCAACATGTTGAAACAACTTAAAAATCTTGAAAATTGTGGGTTATAGCTCTTAAAATCGTGAATTTTGCCCTTTGTGAAATTCTTTGCCAATAGGTCAAAATGACTAAAAATGGCCCAAAATTATGGGTTATTGCTTATGAAATAGCTCATGAAATCGTGAATTTTGACCATTGTGAAATTATTTGATAGTGGGTCAAAAAATTATAAATTGCTAAAAATCATGGGTCGAGCATATGAAATTGTGAATTTTGACCTCCACGAGCGGGTTGAGTTGACTAAAATTGACTAAAGATTATTTGTTATAGCTCACGAAATCATGAAGTGTTGACTCAGCCAAATATTTTGCCAATGTTTAGAAATGACTAAAAATGGCTAAAAATTATGCGTTATAGCTCATTAAATCATAAAGTTTATCCTTTGTGAAATGGTTTGCCAAGGGGTCAAAATGACTAAAAATCGACTATAATTATGGGTTATAGCTCATAAAATTATGAATTTATCTTCCTAAAATTATTTGCCAATTGGTCGAAACGACTAAAAATGCCCTAAAATTCATATGTTATAGCTCACGAAATCTTGAAGTTTGTACTTCAAAAATTATTTACTAATGGTTTAAAATGACTAAAAGTACAAATAATTATGGATTATAACTAAGATAATAAAGAATTTTGCCCTTCGTGAAATTCTTTGCCAATAGGTCGAAATGACTAAAATGACTAAAAGTGGTGAAAATCTTGGGTTATACAAAATCGTTAATTTTGCCATGGCTAAAATATTTAACAATGGGTTGAAATGACTAAAAATGGCCAAAATTTGTGAGTTATAGTTCATGATATCGTGAATTTTGGCCTTAAAACTATTTGCTAACGGGTCGAAACAACTAAAAATGGTAAAAATCATGGGTTAGAGGTCACGAAATTTTGGCCTCGTGAATTTATTTGTCAAAGAGTTGAAATGACAAGAAATGCCAAAAATCATTGGTTATAGCTCATGAAATTGTGAAGTTTGGACTCTGCAATTAATTTCCAATAGGTTAAAAAATAAAAATAGCCAAAAATTATGGGTTATAGCTTATGATATCTTAAATTTTAGCTTTCGCAAAATTACTTGTCAACATATTGAAACAACTTAAAAATATAAAAATCATGGGTTATAGCTCATGACATCGTGAATTTTGTCCTGCGTAAAATTATTTTGGCCATCATGGGTTATAGCTCATCAAAATGGCTTAAAATGGCCAAAAGTTATGGGTTATTGCTCATGAAATAGCTCATGAAAACCATGAATTTTGCCCTCCATGAATTTATTAGCAAATGGTTTAAACGTCTAAAATGACCAAAAATAATGGGTTATAGCTCACGAAATTGTGAATTTTGGCCTTCATGAAATTATTTGACAAATGGGTCAAAAAATTATAAATTGGCAAAAATCATGGGTTATAGCTCATGAAATCATGAAGTTTGTACTTCAAAAATTATTTACTAATGGTTTGAAATGACTAAAATTGGTGAAGATCGTTAGTTATAGCTAACTAAATTATGAAGTTTTGACTCACCAAATAATTTGCCAAAGTTTAGAAAAGACTAAAAATGGCTAAAAATTAGGCGTTATGGCTCATTAAATCAAAAGTTTGCCCTTTGTGAAATGGTTTGCCAAGGGTCAAAACGACTAAAATCGCCAATAATCATGCATTATAGCTCATGAAATTGTGAATTTTAGCTTCTAAAATTATTTGCCAATTGGGTCGAAATGACTAAAAATGCCCTTAAATTCATATGTTATAGCTTATAAAATCATGAAGTTTGTACTTTAAAAATTATTTACTAATGGTTTGAAATGACTAAAAGTTACAAATAAATATGGGTTATAACTAAGATAATCGTGAATTTTTCCTTCGTGAAATTCTTTGGCAATAGGTCGAAATGACTAAAAGAGGCCGAAAATCTAGGGTTATATGAAATAATGAATTTTTGTCAGGGTTAAATTACTTAACAATGGGTTGAAATGACTAAAAAATTGTCAAAAAATGTGAGTTATAGTTCATGATATCGTGAATTTTGGCCTTCACAAAACTATTTGCTAACGGGTCGAAAGAATTAAAAACTGTCAAAATTCACAGGTTATAGGTCAGGAAATGATGAATTTTGGCCCCTGCGAATTTATTTGTCAAAGAGTTGAAATGACAAGAAATGCTAAAAATCATGGGTTATAGCTCATGAAATTGTGAAGTTTGGACTCTGCGAAATTATTTGGCAATAGGTTGAAAAAATGAAAAATAGCGCAAAATTATGGCTTATAGATGATGAAATCTTAAAATTTGGCTTCTGCAGAATTACTTGTCAGCATGTTGAAACAACATAAAAATACCAAAAATCATGGGTTATAGCTTATGAAATCGTGAATTTTGTCCTCCATGAAATTATTTTGGCCATCGTGGGTTATAGCACATCAAAATGACTAAAAATGGCAAAACATTGTGGGTTATTGCACATCAAATAGCTCATGAAATCCATGAAATTTGCCCTCCATTAATTTATGGGGAAATGGTTCAAAACGTCTAAAAATGGCCAAAAATCATGGGTTATAGCTCACGAAATTGTGAATTTTGGCCATCATAAAATTATTTGATAGCGGGTCAAAAAAATTTTAAATTGCTAAAAATCATGGGTCATATCTTATGAAATCGTGAATTTTGACCTCTACGAAATTATTTCGCAACGGGTTGAAAGGACTAAAATTGACTGAAGATCATTAGTTCTAGTTCACGAAATTATGAAGTTTTGACTCAACCAAATATTTTGCCAATGTTTAGAAATGACTAAAAATGGCTAAAAATTATGCGTTAGAGCTCATTAAATCTTAAAGTTTGCCCTTTGTGAAATGGTTTGCCAAGGGGTCAAAACAACTAAAAATCGCCAATAATTATGGGTAATAGCTCATGAAATTGTGAATTTTGGCTTCCTAAAATTATTTACCAGTGGGTCGAAATGACTAAAAATGGCCTAAAATTCATATGTTATAACTCATTAAATCATGAAGTTTGTACTTCAAAAATTATTTACTAATGCTTTGAAATGACTAAAAAGTACAAATAATTATGGGCTATAACTAAAATAATCATGAATTTTGCCCTGCATGAAAATCTTTGCCAATAAGTCGAAATGACTAAAAGTGGTTAAAAATCTAGGGTTATACAAAATCGTGAATTTTTGCCAGGGCTAAATTATTTAACAATGGGTTGAAATGACTAAAAAATAGTAAACAATTGTGGGTTATAGGTCATCATATCGTGAATTTTGGCATTCGCAAAACTATTTGCTAATGGGTCGAAACAACTAAAGATGGTTAAAAAATCATGGGTTATAGGTCACGAAATCGTCAATTTTTGCCTCTGCGTATTTATTAGTCAAAGAGTTGAAATGACAAGAAATGCCAAAAATCATGGGTTATAGGTCATGAAATTAAGAAGTTTGGACTCTGCGAAATTATTTGCCAATAGGTTGAAACATTGAAAAGTAGCCAAAAATTATGGGTTATAGATTATGAAATCTTAAATTTTTGTTTCTACATATTTACATGTTGATTACTTGTCAACATGTTGAAACAACTTAAAAATACCGAAAATCGAGGGTTATAGCACAAGAAATCATGAATTTTATCCTCCGTGAAATTATTTGCCAATTGGGTCGAAATGACTAAAATGGCCAAAAATTATGGGTTATTGCTCATGAAATAGCTCTTGAAATCGTGAATTTTACCCTCCATAAATTTATTAGCAAATGGTTCAAAACGTCAAAATGAACAAAAATCATGGGTCATAGCTCACGAAATTATGAATTTTAGCCATCGTGAAATTATTTGATAGCGGGTCAAAAAAAATTATAAATTGCCAAAAATCATGGGTCATAGCTTATGAAATCGTGAATTTTGACCTCCACAAAATTATTTCACAATGCGTTGAAATGACTAAAATTGACTGAAGACCGTTAGTTATAGCTCACGAAATTATGAAGTTTTGACTCAGCCAAATATTTTGCCAATGTTTAGAATGATCAAAAATGACAAAAAATTATGCGTTATAGCTCATTAAATAAAAAAGTTTGCCCTTTGTGAAAGGGTTTGCCTAGGGGTCAAAATGACTAAATATCACCAATAATCATTGGTTATAGCTCATGAAATTATGAATTTTGGCTCGCCAAAATTATTTGCCTATGGTTTTATAGCTCATGAAATTGTGAATTTTGGCTCCCCAAAATTATTTGCCTATGGTTTGAAATGACTAAAATGCCCTAAAATTCATATGTTATAACTCATTAAATCTTGAAGTTTGTACTTTAAAAATTATTTACTAATGCTTTGAAATGACTAAAAATTACAAATAATTATAGGTTATAACTAAAAAATCGTGAATTTTCCTTCGTGTAAATCTTTGCCAATAGGTCGAAATGACTAAAAGTGGTTGAAAATCTAGGGTTAGACGAAATTGTGAATTTTTTCCATGGCAAAATTATTTAAGAATGGGTTGAAAAGACTAAAAAATAGCCAAAAATTATGGGTTATAGGTCATCATATCATGAATTTTGACCTTTGCAAAACTATTTGCTAATGGGTCGAAACAACTAAAAATGGTAAAAAATCATGGGTTATAGGTCATGAAATCATGAATTTTGGCCTCTATGAATTTATTTGTCAAAGAGTTGAAATGACTAGAAATGTCAAAAATCTTGGGTTATAGCTCATGAAATTGTGAAGTTTGGACTCTGCGAAATTAATTGCTAATAGGTTGAAACAATGAAAAATAACCAAAAATTATGGGTTTTAGCTCAAGATATCTTAAGTTTTGGTTTCGCAAAATTACTTGTCAACATGTTGAAACAACTTAAAATGCCGAAAATCGTGGGTAATAGCTCGTGAAATCGTGAATTTTGTCCTCCATGAAATTATTTTGGCCATCGTGGGTTATAGCACATCAAAATGACTAAAATGGCCATAAATTATGGGTTATTGCTCATGAAATAGCTCATGAAATCGTGAATTTTTCCCTCCATAAATTTATTAGCAAATGGTTTAAAACATCTAAAATGGCCAACAATCATGCATTATAGCTCACGAAATTATAAATTTTGGGCATCGTGAAATTATTTGCCAATAGGTCGAAATGACTAAAATTGCCAAAAATCATGGGTCATAGCTTATGAAATCATGAAGTTTGTACTTCAAAAATTATTTACTAATGCTTTGAAATGACTAAAATTTACTAAAGATCGTTAGCTATAGCTCACGAAATCATGAAGTTTTGACTCACCAAATATTTTGCCAATATTTAGAAATGACTAAAATGGCTAAAAATTATCGTTATAGCTCATTAAATCATAAAGTTTGCCCTTTGTGAAATGGTTTACCAAGAGGTCAAAATGACTAAAAATCGCCAATACTCATGGGTTATAGCTCATGAAATTGTGAATTTTGGCTCCCCAAAATTATTTGCCAATAGGTCGAAATGACTAAAAATGCCCTAAAATTCATATGTTATAGGTCATGAAATCATGAAGTTTGTACTTCAAAAATTATTTACTAATGGTTTAAAATGACTAAAAATACAAATAATTATGGGTTATAACTAAGGTAATCAGGAGTTTTGCTCTTCGTGAAATTCTTTGCGAATAGGTCGAAATGACTAAAAGTGGCCAAAAATCTTGGGTTATCTGAATTGTTACTTTTTGCCATGGTTAAAATATTTAACAATGGGTTGAAATGACTAAAATGGCCAAAAATTATGGGTTATAGGTCATGAAATCATGAATTTTGACCTTTGCAAAACTATTTGCTAATGGGTCGAAACAACTAAAAATGGTAAAAATCATGGGTTATAGGTCATGAAATCATGAATTTTTCCGTTCGTGAAATTTTTGTCAATAGGTCGAAATGACTAAAATGGTAAAAATCATGGGTTATAGGTCATGATATCGTGAATTTTTGCCGGGCTAAATTATTTAGCAATGGGTTGAAATAACAAACAAATGGCCAAAAATTATGGGTTATAGGTCATGATATCGTGAATTTTGGCATTCGCAAAACTATTTGCTAATGGGTGAAATAACTAAAAATGGTAAAAATCATGGATTATAGGTCATGAAATCTTAAATTTTGGCCTCTATGAATTTATTTATCAAAGAGTTGAAATGACTAGAAATGCCAAAAATAATGGGTTATAGCTCATGAAATTGTGAAGTTGGGACTATGCTAATTTATTTGCCTATAGGTTTAAACAATGAAAAATAGCGAAAAATTATGGTTTATAGATAATTACTTGTCAACATGTTGAAACAACTTAAAAATATTGAAAATCGTGGGTTATAGCTTATGAAATCATGAATTTTTCCGTTCGTGAAATTTTTGTCAATAGGTCGAAATGACTAAAATGGCCAAAAATTATGGGTTATTACTCATGAAATAGCTCATGAAATCCTGAATTTTTCCTCCATGAATTTATTAGCAAATGGTACAAAACATCTAAAAATGGTAAAAATCATGGGTTATATAGCTCACGAAATTGTGAATTTTAACCAATGTGAAATTATTTGATAGCGGAGTCAAAAATATTAAATTGCCAAAAATCATGGGTCATAGCTTATGAAATCGTGAATTTTGACCTCCACAAAATTATTTCACAATGCGTTGAAATGACTAAAATTGATCAAGATCGTTAGTTATAGCTCACGAAATTATGAAGTTTTGACTCGTGCAAATATTTTGCCTATGTTTAGAAATGACTAAAATGGCTAAAAATTATCGTTATAGCTCATTAAATCATAAAGTTTGCCCTTTGTGAAATGGTTTGCCAAGGGGTCAAAACGATAAAAATCGCCAATAATAATGGGTTATAGCTCATAAAATTGTGAATTTTGGCTTCCCAAAATTATTTGCCAATGGGTCGAAACGACTAAAAATACCTTAAAATTCATATGTTATAGCTCATGAAATTATGAAGTTTGTACTTCAAAAATTATTTACTAATGGCTTGAAATGACCAAAATTACAAATAATTATGGGTTATAACTAAAAAATCGTGAATTTTGCCCTTCGTGAAATTCTTTGCCAATAGGTCGAAATGACTAAAAGTGGTGAAAATCTAGGGTTATCTGAAATCGTGAATTTTTGCCGTGGCTAAATTATTTAACAATAGGTTGAAATGACTAAAAATCGCCAATACTCATGGGTTATAGGTCATGATATCGTGAATTTTGGCATTCGCAAAACTATTTGCTAATGGGTCGAAACAACTAAAAATGGTAAAAATCATGGGTTATAGCTCATGAAATCGTGAATTTTGGCCTCTATGAATTTATTTGTCAAAGAGTTGAAATGACTAGAAATGCCAAAAATCATGGGTTATAGCTCATGAAATTGTGAAGTTTGGACTCTGAAATTAATTGCCAATAGGTTGAAACAATGAAAAATAACCAAAAATTATGGGTTTTAGCTCAAGATATCTTAAGTTTTGGTTTCGCAAAATTACTTGTCTACATCTTTGAAACAACTTAAAAATATTGAAAATCGTGGGTTATAGCTCATGAAATCATGAATTTTTCCGTTCGTGAAATTTTTGTCAATAGGTCGAAATGACTAAAATGGCCATAAATTATGGGTTATTGCTCATGAAATAGCTCATGAAATCGTGAATTTTCCCTCCATAAATTTATTAGCAAATGGTTTAAAACATCTAAAATGGCCAACAATCATGCATTATAGCTCACGAAATTATAAATTTTGGGCATCGTGAAATTATTTGCCAATGGGTCGAAACAACTAAAAATGGCCAAAAATTATGGGTTTTAGCTCAAGATATCTTAAGTTTTGGTTTCGCAAAATTACTTGTCAACATATTGAAACAACTTAAAATACCAAAAATCGTGGGTTATAGCTCATGAAATCGTGAATCTTATTCTTCGTGAAATTCTTTGCGAATAGGTCGAAATGACTAAAATGGCCAAAAATTATGGGTTATTGCTCATGAAATAGCTCATGAAATCGTGAATTTTGCCCTCCATAAATTTACTAGGAAATAGTTCAAAACGTCTAAAATGGTAAAAAATATGGGTTATAGCTCATGAAATCGTGAATCTTATTCTTCGTGAAATTATTTGATAGCGAGTCAAAAATATTATAAATTGCCAAAAATCATAGATCATAGCTTATGAAATTGTGAATTTTAACCTCCATGAAATTATTTGGCAATGGGTTGAAATGACTAAAATTGACTGAAGATCGTTAGTTATAACTCACGAAATTATGAAGTTGTGACTCAGCCGAATATTTTGCCAATGTTTTGAAAAGACTAAAAATGGCTAAAAATTATGTGTTATTGCTCATTAAATCACAATGTCTGCCCTTTGTGAAATGGTTTGCCAAGGGGTCAAAATGACTAAAATCGCCAATATTCATGGGTTATAGCTCGTGAAATAGTTAATTTTGGCTTCAAAAATTATTTGCCAATGGGTCGAAACGACTAAAAATGCCCTAAAATTCATATGTTATAGGTCATGAAATCATGAAGTTTGTACTTCAAAAATTATTTACTATGGAATTAAAATGACTAAAATTTACAAATAATTATGGGTTATAACTAAAAATCGTGAATTTTGCCCTTCGTGAAATTCTTTGCGAATAGGTCGAAATAACTAAAAGTGGCCAAAAATCTAGGGTTATCTGAAATCGTGAATTTTTGCCGGGCTAAATTATTTAACAATGGGTTGAAATAACAAACAAATGGCCAAAAATTATGGGTTATAGGTCATGATATCAGAATTTTGGCCTTCGAAAACTATTTCCTAAGGGGTCAAATAACTAAAAATGGCCAAAACCCGTGGGTTATAAGTCATCATATTGTGAATTTTGGCATTCGCAAAACTATTTGCTAACCGGTCGTAACAACTAAAAATGGTAAAAATCATGGGTTATAGGTCATGAAATCATGAATTTTGGCCTCTGCGAATTTATTTATCAAAGAGTTGAAATGACTAGAAATGCCAAAAATCATGGGTTATAGCTCATGAAATTGTGAAGTTGGGACTATGCTAATTTATTTGCCTATAGGTTTAAACAATGAAAAATAGCGAAAAATTATGGTTTATAGATAATTACTTGTCAACATGTTGAAACAACTTAAAAATATTGAAAATCGTGGGTTATAGCTCATGAAATCCTGAATTTTTCCTCCATGAATTTATTAGCAAATGGTTTAAAACATCTAAAATGGCCAAAAATTATGGGTTATTACTCATGAAATAGCTCATGAAATCCTGAATTTTTCCTCCATGAATTTATTAGCAAATGGTACAAAACATCTAGAAATGCCAAAAATCATGGGTTATATAGCTCATGAAATTGTGAAGTTGGGACTCTATGAAATTAATTGCCTATAGGTTGAAACAATGAAAACTAGTGAAAAATTATGGGTTATAGATAATGATATCTTAAATTTTGGCTTCCGCATTACTTGTCAACATGTTGAAACAACTTAAAAATACCAAAAATCGTGGGTTATAGCTCATGAAATCATGAATTTTGTCCTCCGTAAAATTATTTGCTACCGCGTTAAAATGACTAAAACTGGCCAAAAATAATGGGTTATTGCTCATGAAATAGCTTATGAAATCGTAAATTTTTCCCTCCATGAATTATTAGCAATTGGTTCAAAACATCTAAAAATGGCCAAAATTGTGAATCTTGGCAACCGTGAAATTATTTGACATCGTGTCAAAAAAATTATAAATTGCTAAAAATCATGAGTCAGAGCTTATGAAATCGTGAATTTTAACCTCCACGAAATTATTTCGCAACGGGTTCAAATGACTAAAATTGACTGAAGATTGCTAGTTATAGCTCAAAAAATTATGAAGTTTTGACTTAGCGGAATATTTTGCCAATGTTTAGAAATGACTAAAAATGGCTGAAAATTATACGTTATAGCTCATTAAATTATAAAGTTTGCCCTTTGTAAAATGGTTTGCCAAGGGGTCAAAATGACTGAAAATTGCAAATAATCATAGGTTATAGCTCATGAAATTGTGAATTTTGGCATCCCAAAATTATTTGCTAATGGGTCAAAACAACTAAAAATGCCCAAAAATTCATATGTTATAGCTCATGAAATCATGAAGTTTGTACGTCAAACATTATTTACTAATGCTTTGAAATGACTAAAAATTACAAACAATTATGGGTCTATAACTAAAATAATCGTGAATTTTGCCCTTCGTGTAATTCTTTGCCAATAGGTTGAAATGACTAAAAGTGGCCGAAAATCTAAGGTTGTACGATATCGTGAATTTTTGCCAGGGCTAAATTATTTAACAATGGGTCAAAATGACTAAAAAATTGCCAAATATTGTGGGTTATAGGTCATGATATTGTGAATTTTGGCCTTCGCCAAACTATTTGCTAATTGGTCGAAACAACTAAATATGGTAAAAAATCATTGGTTATAGGTCATGAAATCATGAATTTTGGCCTCTGCAAATTTATTTGTCAAAGGGTTGAAATGACAAGAAATGCCCAAAATCATGGGTTATCGCTCATGAAATTGTGAAGTTTGGACTCAGTGAAATTATTTGCAATAAGGTTGAAACAATAAAAAAATAGCCAAAAATTATGGGTTTAGCTCATGATATCTTAAAATTTGGCTTCTACTAAATTACTTGTGAACATGCTGAAACAACTTAAAAATGTCAAAAATCATGGATAATAGCTCATGAAATCATAAAATTTATCCTCTGTGAAATTATTTGCTACTGCGTCAAAATAAATAAAAATGGCCAAAAATTATGGGTTATTGCTCATGAAATAGCTCATGAAATCGTGAATTTTTCCCTCCATGAATTTATTAGCAAATGTTCAAAACGTCTAAATATGGGCAACAATTATGGGTTATAGCTCACAAAATTGTAAATTTTGGACATCGTGAAATTATTTGACAGCGGGTCAAAAAATTATAAATCCTAAAAATCATGGATCATAGCTTTTGAAATCGTGAATTTTGACCTCCATGAATTATTTCAGAATGGGTTGAAATGACTAAAATTGATGAAGATTGCTAGTTATAGCTCACGAAATTATGAAGTTGTGACTCAGTAGAATATTTTGCCAATGTTTAGAAATGACTAAAATGGCTGAAAATTATCGTTATAGCTCATTAAATCATAAAGTTTTCCCTTTGTGAAATGGTTTGCCAAGGGGTCAAAATGACTAAAATCGCCAATAATCATGGGTTATAGCTCATGAAATTGTGAATTTTGACTTTCCAAAATTATTTACCAAAGGGTCAAAACGACTAAAAATGCCCTAAAATTCATATGTTATAGCTCATGAAATCATGAATTTTGTACTTCAAATATTATTTACTAATCCTTTGAAATGAAAAAAATTACAAATAATTATGGGTTATAACTAAAAACATTGTGAAATTTGCCCTTCGTGAAATTCTTTGCCAATAGGTTGAAATGACTAAAAGTGGCAAAAATCTAGGGTTATCTGAAATCATGAATTTTGCCAAGGCTAAATTATTTAACAATGTGCTTAAAAGTCTAAAAATGGTCAAAAATTATGGGTTATAGGTCATGATATCGTGAATTTTGGCCTTCGCCAAACTATTTGCTAAGGGTTGAAACAACTAAAATGGTAAAAATCATGGGTTATAGGTCATGAAATCATGAATTTTGGCCTCTGCAAATTTATTTGTCAAAGAGTTGAAATGACTAGAAATGTCAAAAATCATGGGTTATAATAGCTCATGAAATTTTGAAGTTTGGACACTTTCAAATTATTTGCCAATAGGTTGAAAGAAGGAAAAATAGCCAAAATTATGGGTTATAGCTCATGAAATCTTAAATTGTGGCTTCCATGAATTACTTGTCAACATGTTGAAACAACTTTACAATACCGAAAATCGTGGGTTATAGCTCATGAAATCATGAATTTTATCCTCCGTGAAATTATTTGCTCTGCGTCAAAATAAATAAAATGGCCAAAATTATGGGTTATTGCTCATGAAATAGCTCATGAAATCGTGAATTTTGTCCTCAGTAAAATTATTTGCTAATGGGTCAAAACAACTAAAAATGCCCAAAATCATGGGTTATAGCTCACAAAATTGTAAATTTTGGACATCGTGAAATTATTTGACAGCGGGTCAAAAAATTATAAATCCTAAAAAATCATGGATCATAGCTTTTGAAATCGTGAATTTTGACCTCCATGAAATTAATGGCTTTAAACGAGTAAAATTGGCTGAAGATCATTAGTTATAGCTCACGAAATTATGAAGTTTTGACTCCGCAAAATATTTTGCCATTGTTTAGAAATAACTAAAAATGGCTAAAAATTATACGTTATAGCTCATTAAATCATAAAGTTTTCCCTTTGTGAAATGGTTTGCCAAGGGGTCAGAGTGACTAAAAATCGCCAATAATCATGGGTTATAGCTCATGAAATTGTGAATTTTGACTTTCCAAAATTATTTACCAAAGGGTCAAAACGACTAAAAATGCCCTAAAATTCATATGTTATAGCTCATGAAATCATGAATTTTGTACTTCAAATATTATTTACTAATCCTTTGAAATGAAAAAAAATTACAAATAATTATGGGTTATAACTAAAAACATTGTGAAATTTGCCCTTCGTGAAATTCTTTGCCAATAGGTTGAAATGACTAAAAGTGGCAAAAAATCTAGGGTTATACGAAATCATGAATTTTTGCCAAGGCTAAATTATTTAACAATGTGCTTAAAAGTCTAAAAAATGGTCAAAAATTATGGGTTATAGGTCATGATATCGTGAATTTTGGCCTTCGCAAAACTATTTGCTAACAGGTCGACTAAAAATGGTAAAAAATAATGGGTTATAGGTCATGAAATCATGAATTTTAGCCTGCACGAATTTATTTGTGAAAGAGTTGAAATGACTAGAAATGTCAAAAATCATGGGTTATAATAGCTCATGAAATTTTGAAGTTTGGACACTTTCAAATTATTTGCCAATAGGTTGAAAGAAGGAAAAATAGCCAAAAATTATGGGTTATAGCTCATGAAATCTTAAATTGTGGCTTCCACAGAATTACTTGTCAACGTGTTGAAACAACTTAAAAGTGCTGAAAATCGTGGGTTATAGCTCATGAAATAGTGAATTTTATCCTCCGTGAAATTATTTGCTACTGCGTCAAAATGACTAAAAATGGCGAAAAATTATGGGTTATTGCTCATCATGAAATCATGAATTTTGCCCTTAATGAATTTATTAGCAAATGGTTAAAACATCTAAAATGGCCAAAAATCATGGGTTATAATAGCTCATGAAATTTTGAAGTTTGGACACTTTCAAATTATTTGCCAATAGGTTGAAAGAAGGAAAAATAGCCAAAAATTATGGGTTATAGCTCATGAAATCTTAAATTGTGGCTTCCACGAATTACTTGTCAACGTGTTGAAACAACTTAAAAGTGCTGAAAATCGTGGGTTATAGCTCATGAAATAGTGAATTTTATCCTCAGTGAAATTATTTGCTACCGCCAAAATGACTAAAAATGGCGAAAAATTATGGGTTATTGCTCATCATGAAATCATGAATTTTGCCCTTAATGAATTTATTAGCAAATGGTTAAAAACATCTAAAAATGGCCAAAAATCATGGGTTATATGTCACGAAATTGTGAATTTTGGCTATCGTGAAATTATTTGACAGCGGGTGAAAATAATTATAAATTGCCAAAAATCATGAGTCATAGCTTATGAAATTATACATTTTGACCTCCACAAAATTATTTCGCAACGAGTTGAAATGGCAAAAATTGGCTAAAGATCGTTATTATAGCTCAAAAGTTATGAAGTTTTGACTCAACTAAATATTTTGTCAATGTTTAGAAATGACTAAAAATGGCTAAAAATTATGTGTTATATCTCATTATATCATAAAGTTCACCCTTTCGGAAATGGTTTGCCAAGGGTTCCAAACGACTAAAAATAGCCAATAATCATGGGCTATAGCTTATGAAATTGTGAATTTTGGCTTCCCAAAATTATTTTCCACTAGGTCAAAATGACTAAAAATGCCCTAAAATTCATACGTTATAGCTCATGAAATCATGAAGCTTGTACTTCAAAAATTATTTACTAATAGTTTGAAATGACTAAAAAATACAAATAATTATGGGTTATAGCTCATGAAATAGCTCATGAAATTTTGAAGTTTGGACACTTTCAAATTATTTGCCAATGGGTCAAAATGACTAAAATGGCCAAAAATCGTGGGTTATAGCTCATGAAATCATGAATTTTGCCCTTAATGAATTTATTAGCAAATGGTTAAAACATCTAAAATGGCCAAAAATCGTGGGTTATAGATCATTAAATAGTGAAGTTTGGCTTCCGTGAAATTATTTGTCATAGGGCAAAATGACTAGAAATGCTAAGAGGTCAAAACGATAAAAAATGGTGAAAAATCATGGGTTATAGCGCATAAGATCATGAATATTGGCCTCTGTAAAATTATTTACCAATGGTCAAAACAACTAAAATGGCATAAAATCGTGTGTTATAATAGCCCATGAAATCGTGAAGTTTGGCCTCTGCAAAACTATTTCCCAATGGGCTAAAATGACGAAAAATGGGCAAAATCATGGGTAATAGCTCGCGAAATCATAAAATTTAGTGTCCACGAAATTGTTACCTAATGGGTCGAAGCAAACAAAAATCGCCAAAAATCATAGGTTATTGGCGTTGAAATCGTGAGTTTTGTCCTCCGCGAAATTATTTGCCAACAGGAGAAACAACTAAAAATGGCAAAAAATTATGGGTTATACAGCTCATGAAATCATGAATTTTGGGCTCGATGAAATTACTTGTCAATTGGTCGAAATGAATAAAAATGGCTAAAAATAGTGGGTTTTAGGTGATGAAATCATGAAGTATGACTCTACAAAATTATTTATAATGGCTGGAAATGACAAAAAATGTCCAATATCCGTGGGTAATAGCTTATAAAACCTTGAATTTTGGTCTCAGCTAATTTATTAGGCAATGGGTTAAAATGACTAAGAAATAGCCAAAAGTCGTGGGTTATAACTCACAAAATCGTTAATTTTTGCCACCGTGAAATAATTTAACAACATGCTAAAATAACTAAAAATAGCCAAATATTAAGAGTAATAGCTCACAAAATTGAAACTTTTAGCCTCTATGAAATTATTTGCCAATGGGTCAAAATGACTAAAATGGCCAAAATTATGGGTTATTGCTCATCATGAAATCATGAATTTTGCCCTTAATGAATTTATTAGCAAATGGTTAAAACATCTAAAATGGCCAAAAATCGTGGATTATAGTTCCCAAAATGATGAAATTTGGTTTCGCAAAATTATTTGCTATTGGATCAAAATAGTTAAAAGTGGCCAAAAGTCGTTGGTTATAGCTCATGAAATTGTGAATTTTGGCTATCGTGAAATTATTTGACAATGCGTCGATATGACTAAAATGGCAAAAAGTGAGTCATGTCTCATGAAATTGTAAATTTTCTTCATCCTAAAATTATTTTAGAATGAGCCAAAATGACTAAAAATAGCCAATAATCATGGGCTATAGCTTATGAAATTATACATTTTGACCTCCACAAAATTATTTGCCAATAGGTTGAAATGACTAAAATGGCCAAAAATCGTGGGTTATAGCTTATAAAATCGTGAATTTTAGCCTCCACGAAATTATGTAACAATGGGTCAAAACAACTAAAATGGCATAAAATCGTGTGTTATAATAGCCCATGAAATCGTGAAGTTTGGCCTCTGCAAAACTATTTCCCAATGGGCTAAAATGACTAAAAATGGGCAAAATCATGGGTAATAGCTCATGAAATCATAAAATTTAGTGTCCACGAAATTGTTACCTAATGGGTCGAAGCAAACAAAAATCGCCAAAAATCATAGGTTATTGGCGTTGAAATCGTGAGTTTTGTCCTCCGCGAAATTATTTGCCAACAGGAGAAACAACTAAAAATGGCAAAAAATTATGGGTTATAGCTCATGAAATAGCTCATGAAATCATGAATTTTGGGCTCGATGAAATTACTTGTCAATTGGTCGAAATGAATAAAAATGGCTAAAAATAGTGGGTTTTAGGTGATGAAATCATGAAGTATGACTCTACAAAATTATTTATAATGGCTGGAAATGACAAAAAATGTCCAATATCCGTGGGTAATAGCTTATAAAACCTTGAATTTTGGTCTCAGCTAATTTATTAGGCAATGGGTTAAAATGACTAAGAAATAGCCAAAAGTCGTGGGTTATAACTCACAAAATCGTTAATTTTTGCCACCGTGAAATAATTTAACAACATGCTAAAATAACTAAAAATAGCCAAATATTAAGAGTAATAGCTCACAAAATTGAAACTTTTAGCCTCTATGAAATTATTTGCCAATGGGTCGAAAGGACTAAAATGTCCAAAAATCATGACTTATTGCTCAATGAATTGTGAATTTTGGCCTTTGTAAATTTTTTTGCCAACGAGTCGAAACGCCAAAAAATGGCCAAAAATCGTGGATTATAGTTCCCAAAATGATGAAATTTGGTTTCTGCAAAATTATTTGCTATTGGATCAAAATAGTTAAAAGTGGCCAAAAGCTGTTGGTTATAGCTCACGAATTTGTGAATTTTTGCTGACACGAAATTATTTGACAATGCGTCGATATGACTAAAAATGGCAAAAAAAGTGAGTCATGTCTCATGAAATTGTAAATTTTCTTCATCCTAAAATTATTTTAGAATGAGCCAAAATGACTAAAAATGGCCAAAAATTATGGAAAAGCACATGAAATCATAAATTTGGCCTCCGCAAAATTTTTCCCCAATGGGTCGAAACGACAAAAATGGCAAAAACCTGTGGGTTATAGCTTATAAAATCGTGAATTTTAGCCTCCACGAAATTATGTAACAATGGGTCAAAACAACTAAAAATGCCAAAAATCGTAGATTAGAGTTCATGAAATCATGATTTTTGGCCTCCACAAAGGTATTGGGCAATGCATTGAAACGACTAAAAATGGCCAAAAATCGTGGGTTAAAGCTCACAAAATAGTAAAGGTTGGTCTCCAAGGAATTTTTTGCTAATGGACTAAAATGAATAAAAATGACCAAAAAATTGAGGGTTATAGCTCACGAAAATGTGAAGTTTGGAGTCTACAAAACTATTTACCAATGGTTCAAAATTTCTAAAAATATCGCATAATCGTGGGTTGGAGCTCATGAAATAATGAATTTTGGTCACGAAGAAATTACTTGCCAATAGAACGAATGATTAAAAATGGTAAAAATAGTGTGTTATAGCTCATGAAATCATGAAGTTAGGACTCCGCAAAATTATTTACCAATGGTTTGAAATGAAATAAAATGTCCAATAAACGTGGGCAATAGCTCATGAAATCGTGAATTTTGGCCTCCAAGAATTTATTAGCCAATGGGTCGAAATGACTAAAAATGGCTAAAAATGGCTAAAAATCATGAGTTATAGCTCATGAAATCATGAATTTTGGCCACCGCAAAATTATTTGACAAGGGGCCAAAGCAATTAAAAATTGCCAAAAATCATGGGTCAAAGCTCATAAAATCATGAATTTTGGCCTCCGCAAAAATATTTCATAATGAGTCGAAATGACTAAAAATAGCAAAAAAATATTAGTTATAGCTCATGAAATCATGCAGTTTGGACTCTGTGAAATTATTTGCTAATGGTTAGAAGTGACTAAAAATGGCTAAAAATTGTGGGTTGCTCATGAAATCATGAAGTTTTCTCTCAACGACATTGTTTGTCAAGGGGTCAAAATGACTAAAAAAGGCCAATAATCATGGGTTATAGCGAATGAAATCATGAGTTTTGGCCTCCACAAAATTATTTGCCAATAGGTCGAAAGGATAGAAAATGTCCAAAAATCATGAGTTATAGCTCATGAAACTATGACGTTTGGACTCGAAAAGTTATTTACCATTGGTTTGAAATGACTAAAAATGAACAATAATCATTGTTTATAAATCATGAAATTTAGAAAATTTTCCTCTATGAAGTTATTTGCCAATAGGTAGAAATGACTAAAATCAGCCTAGAATTTAGGGTTAACTCACGAAATCGTGAATTTTTGCCACTTCTAAATTGTTTGACAACGGGTTGAAATAGCTAAAAATAGCCAAAAACATGGATTATAGCTCATGATATTATAAATTTTGGCCTCTACAAAACTTTTTTGTTAACAGGTCAAAAAGACTAAAAATGGCTAAAAATCACGGACTCCACGAAATTGTGAAGTTTGGGGTCCACGAAATTATTTTTCAATAGGTCAAAATTACATAATATGGCCAAAAATCATGAATTATAGCTAAAAATTCTTAAAATTTGGGCTACGTAATATGACTTATCAACAAATCAAAACAACTAAAAAAGGCCAAAAATCATGGCTTATCACTCAAGAAATTTTGAATTTTAGCCTCCATGAAATTGTTTGCTAACGTGTCAAAACAACTAAAAATGGCTAAAAATCGTGGGTTATAGCTACAAAAATATTGACTTTGGCCTCCATGGAATAAGTTGCCAGTAGGTAGAAAAAACTAAAAGTGGCCTAAAATCTAGGGGTTATTTCACGAAATTGTGAATTTTTGCTCTCTAAATTATTTGACAAAGGGTTGAAACAATTAAAAATGGCAAAAAATCATTGATTATAGTTCATGATATCATGAATTTTGACCTCTACGAAACTACTCGCTAATAGGTCAAAATGACTAAAAATGGTTAAAATCATGGGTGAGTGACAGGTCATGAAATCGTGACTTTTGGCCTTCGCAAATTTATTTGCCAATAGGTCAAAATGACTATAAATGCCAAAAATCATGGTATATAGCTCATGAAATTGTGAAGTTTGGACTCCATGAAATTATTTTTTAACAGGTCAAAATGACATAAAATGGCCTAAAATCATGGATTATAGCTAATGAAATCTTAAATTTTGGAATCCGCAAAATTACTTATCAACAAGTTGAAATGACTAAAAAAAGCCAAAAATCATGACTTATACCTCATGAAATCGAGAATTTTGGCCTCCACGAAATTATTTGCTAACGCGTCGAAACAACTAAAAATGGCTAAACATCGTGAGTTATAGCTCATAAAATATTAAAGTTTTGTCTCCATGGAATTATTTGCCAATTGGTTGAAATAAATAAAATGGCTAGAATTTGTGAGTTATAGCTCATGAAATTGTGAAGTTTGGAGTCTACAAAACTATTTACCAATGGTTTGAAATGACTAAACATATCCTATAATCGTGGGTTATAACTCAAGAAATCATGAAGTTTGGCTTTGGCGAAATTATTTTCCAATGGGTCAAACATACTAGAAACACTAGAAATCGTGGGTTATAGCCGACAAAATAATGAATTTTGGCCACTATGGAAATATTTGACAACGAATCAAAATAACTAAAGAGGGCCAAAAATCATGGGTATTAGCTCATGAACTCTTTAATCTTTGCATTCATGAAATTATTTGTTAACTGGTCAATATGACTACAAATAGCCAAACATTTTGGGTTATAGCTAATGAAATAGTAAATTTTGGTCCCTACAAAATTATTTACCAATGGGTTGAAATGATTAAAATGTCCAATAATTATAGGTATAGGTCATGAAGTTGTGAATTTTACCCTCTACAATTTATTAGCCAATGGGTTGAAATGACTAAATATGACCAAAAATCGTGGGTTATAGCTAACAAAATAGTGAATTTTGGCTATCGAAATTATTTGACAATAGGTTGAAATGACTAAAATGGCCAAAAATCATGGGTTATAGCTCATGAAATCATGAATTTTGGCCACCGCAAAATTATTTACCAATGGGTTGAAATGACTAAAATGGCCAAAATTATGGGTTATAGCTCATGATATTATAAATTTTGGCCTCTACAAAACTTTTTGTTAACAGGTCAAAATGACTAAAAATAGCAAAAAATATTAGTTATAGCTCATGAAATCATGAATTTTGGCCTCCGCAAAAATATTTCATAATGAGTCGAAATGACTAAAATGGCCAAAAATCGTGGGTTATAGCTCATGAAATCGTGAATTTTAGCCTCCACAAAATAATTTGATAATAATTCAAAATAACTAAAATGGTCAAACATCATAGGTTATAGCTCACAAAATCATGAATTTTGGCCTCCGCAAAAATATTTCATAATGAGTCGAAATGACTAAAATGGCCAAAAATCGTGGGTCATAGCTGATGAAATCGTCAATTTTAGCCTCCACAAAATAATTTGATAATAATTCAAAATAACTAAAATGGTCAAACATCATAGGTTATAGCTCACAAAATCATGAATTTTGGCCTCCACAAAATTATTTGCCAATAGGTAGAAATGACTAAAATCACCTAGAATTTAGGGTTAACTCACGAAATCGTGAATTTTTGCCACTTCTAAATTGTTTGACAACGGGTTGAAATAGCTAAAATAGCCAAAACATGGATTATAGCTCATGATATTATAAATTTTGGCCTCTACAAAACTTTTTGTTAACAGTCAAAAAGACTAAAAATGGCTAAAAATCACGGACTCCACGAAATTGTGAAGTTTGGGGTCCACGAAATTATTTTTCAATAGGTCAAAATTACATAATATGGCCAAAAATCATGAATTATAGCTAAAAATTCTTAAAATTTGGGCTACGTAATATGACTTATCAACAAATCAAAACAACTAAAAAAGGCCAAAAATCATGGCTTATCACTCAAGAAATTTTGAATTTTAGCCTCCATGAAATTGTTTGCTAACGTGTCAAAACAACTAAAAATGGCTAAAAATCGTGGGTTATAGCTACAAAAATATTGACTTTGGCCTCCATGGAATAAGTTGCCAGTAGGTAGAAAAAACTAAAAGTGGCCTAAAATCTAGGGGTTATTTCACGAAATTGTGAATTTTTGCTCTCTAAATTATTTGACAAAGGGTTGAAACAATTAAAAATGGCAAAAAATCATTGATTATAGTTCATGATATCATGAATTTTGACCTCTACGAAACTACTCGCTAATAGGTCAAAATGACTAAAAATGGTTAAAATCATGGGTGAGTGACAGGTCATGAAATCGTGACTTTTGGCCTTCGCAAATTTATTTGCCAATAGGTCAAAATGACTATAAATGCCAAAAATCATGGTATATAGCTCATGAAATTGTGAAGTTTGGACTCCATGAAATTATTTTTTAACAGGTCAAAATGACATAAAATGGCCTAAAATCATGGATTATAGCTAATGAAATCTTAAATTTTGGAATCCGCAAAATTACTTATCAACAAGTTGAAATGACTAAAAAAAGCCAAAAATCATGACTTATACCTCATGAAATCGAGAATTTTGGCCTCCACGAAATTATTTGCTAACGCGTCGAAACAACTAAAAATGGCTAAACATCGTGAGTTATAGCTCATAAAATATTAAAGTTTTGTCTCCATGGAATTATTTGCCAATTGGTTGAAATAAATAAAAATGGCTAGAATTTGTGAGTTATAGCTCATGAAATCGTAAAGTTTTGACTCTGCAAAAGTATGTACCAATAGTACGAAATGACTAAACATATCCTATAATCGTGGGTTATAACTCAAGAAATCATGAAGTTTGGCTTTGGCGAAATTATTTTCCAATGGGTCAAACATACTAGAAACACTAGAAATCGTGGGTTATAGCCGACAAAATAATGAATTTTGGCCACTATGGAAATATTTGACAACGAATCAAAATAACTAAAGAGGGCCAAAAATCATGGGTATTAGCTCATGAACTCTTTAATCTTTGCATTCATGAAATTATTTGTTAACTGGTCAATATGACTACAAATAGCCAAACATTTTGGGTTATAGCTAATGAAATAGTAAATTTTGGTCCCTACAAAATTATTTACCAATGGGTTGAAATGATTAAAAATGTCCAATAATTATAGGTATAGGTCATGAAGTTGTGAATTTTACCCTCTACGAATTTATTAGCCAATGGGTTGAAATGACTAAATATGACCAAAAATCGTGGGTTATAGCTAACAAAATAGTGAATTTTGGCTATCGAGAAATTATTTGACAATAGGTTGAAATGACTAAAAATGACCAAAATTGTGATTTGTAGCTCACAAAATCATGAAATTTGGCCTCCGTGAAATTATTTGCTAACGAGTCGACATGATCAAAATGCCAAAAAATGTGGGTCATAGCTGATGAAATCGTCAATTTTAGCCTCCACAAAATAATTTGATAATAATTCAAAATAACTAAAAATGGTCAAACATCATAGGTTATAGCTCACAAAATCATGAATTTTGGCCTCCACAGTGTCGTGAAATTTCGCCTGTGCACAATTATTTAACAACATGTCTAAACGACTAAAAATTGCAAAAAATTGATTGTAATATCTCATGAAATCATGAAGTTCGGCCATCATGAGTTTATCTGTCAACGGGTCAAAATGACTAAAAATGGTAAAAAAAAATCATTAATTATAGCTCATGAAGTCATGAATTTTGGCCTCCACAAAATTATTTGCCAACAGATCGTAACGACTAAAGATGTCCAATAATTGTGGGTTATAGCTCTTGAAAACGTGAATTTTGTCCTCCATGAATATTTTCCAATGGGTTGAAATCATGGAACATAGCTCACGAAATCATAAATTTTTTGCTTTCGTAAAATTGTTTGCCAATGGATCAAAACAAGTAAAACTAGCTAAAATTTGTCCATTTTAGTACACAAATTCATGAATTTCGGTTACCGTAAATTATTTGACAATGCTCCGAAATGACTAAAAATGGCAAAAAAATCATGAGTTATGGTTCACGAAATCGTAAATTTTTGTCAGTGAAGTTATTTTACAATGGGTCAAAATGAATAAGAATAGCCAAAAATTATGGAAAATAGCTGATGAAATCATGAAATTGGCCTCTGCAAAATTATTTGCCAACAAGTCGAAATGACTAAAAATGGCCAAAAATCATGGGTTGCAGCATATAAAATTATGAATTTTGGTCTCCACAAAATTATTTGACAACGGGTCAAAACAACTTAAAATACCAAAAATCATAGGCTATAGCTCATGAAATCGTGAATTTTCGCTTCTGAAAAGAGTGGGTAATGCATTGAAACAACTAAAAATTGTGAAAAATCATGGGTTATAGCTCACGAAATAGTAAAGTTTGGTCTCCGAGGAATTTTTTGCCAATGGGCCAAACTGAATAAAAATGACAAGAAATCGTGGATTATAGCTCATGAAAATGTGAAGTTTGAAGTCCGCAAAGTTATTTAAAAGTGGTTCATAATGACTAAAAATATCAAATAATTGTTAGTTATAACACATGAAATCATCAAGCTTGGACTTTGTGAAATTATTTGCCAATGGCTAGAAATGACTAAAATGACTAAAAATGGCTAAAGATTACGGGTTATAGCTCATGAAATCGTGAATTTTGCTCTCCACGAAATTATTTTGTCAAGGGGTCGAGATGACTAAAAATGGCCAATAATCATGGGTTATAGCACATAAAATTATGATTTTTGGCCTCCACAAAATTATTTGCCAGCGGGTCAAAAGGATAAAAAATGTCCAAATATCATGGGTTATAGCTCGTGAAATTGTGAAATTTGGACTCAAAAAAATATTTACCATTGGTTTGAAATGACTGAAAATGAACAATAACCATTGGTTATAAATCATGAAATCATGAATTTTTCTCTCCACGAAATTGTTTGCTAATAGGTTGAAATGGCTAAAATTGGCCTAAAATCTAGGGTTATAGCTCACGAAATTGTGAATTTTTGCCACCTCTAAATTATAAATAACGGGTTGAAACAACTAAAATATCCAAATATCATAGATATAGCTCATGATATCATGAATTATGGCCTCTGCGAAACTATTTGTTAACAGGTCGAAACAACTGAAGATGTCTAAAAATCATGGGTGACAGGTCATGAAATCGTGAATTTTGGCCTCTGCAAATTTATTTGCCTATAGGTCGAAATGACTAGAAATGCAAAAAATCATGGTATATAACTTCTGAAATTATAAAGTTTGGACTTCATGAAATTATTTTCCAGTTGGTCAAAATGATATAAAATAGCCTAAAATCATGGGGTATAGCTCATGAAATCTTAAAATTTGGCCTCTGCAAAATTACATATCTATAGGTCGAAATGACTTTAAAAATGCCAAAAATCGTGGCTTATAGCTCATGAAATCATGAATTTTGGCCTCCATAAAATTATTTGTTAATGCGTTGAAATGACTAAACATGGCGAAAAATAGTGGGTTATAGCTTACAAAATATTAAAGTTTGGTCTCCATGGATTTATTTGCTAATGGGTCGAAATGAATAAAAATGATCAGAAATCGTGAGTTATATCTCATTAAATCACAAAGTTTGGACTTCGCAAAAGTATTTACCAATGATTGAAAATGACTAAAAATATCCTATAATCGTTGGTTATAGCTCAAGAAATTGTGAAGTTTGGCCTTCGTGAAATTATTTTCCAATGTGTCAAAATGACTAGAGATACTAAAAATCATGGGTGCCTTTGAAATCATGAATTTTGGTCACTATGAATGTATCGGACTACTAGTCAAAATGACTAGTAATGGCCATAAATCGTGGGTAATAGCTCATAAAATCTTTAATTTTAGCCTCCGCGAAATTATATGCGAACTGGCCAAAATGACTACAAATGGCCAAAAATTATTGGTTATGGCTAATGAAATTGTAAATTTTAGTCTTTTTGAAATTATTTACCAATGGGTTGAAATGACTAAAAATTTCCAATAATTGTCGATTATAGGTCATGAACTTGTAAATTTTTCCCTCTACGAATTTTTTAGCCAATGGGTTGAAACGACTAAAAATGATAAAAAATCGTGGGTTATAGCTAACAAAACTCGTGAATTTTGACCACCAAGAAATTATTTGACAATGGCTTGAAATGACTAAAAATGGCTAAAATTTATGTTTTATAGCTCACAAAATTGTGAATTTTTGCCTTTCCTACAAATTTGCCAACTGGTCAAAATGACTAAAATGCCAAAAAAAACATGGGTTAGAGCTCATTAAATTGTGAATTTTAGTCTCTGCAAAATAATTTGACAATAATTCAAAATAACTAAAAATGGCCAAATATCATGGTTTATAGCCTAGAAAATCGTGAAATTTCACAAAAGCAAAATTATTTCACAACGCGTCTAAACAACTAAAAATGGCCCAAAATCATGGGTAATAGCTCATGAAATTATGAATTTTAGCCATCATGAAATTATCTGTCTGGGGGTCAAAATGACTAAAAATGATAAAATTTTATTAATTATTGATCATCACATTTTATTACACTTTTATACCCTTATTATCTATTTTATTTGAATAAATATATCTTCTAATAATAATTTTTATCTTAATTTACAGGTAATATAGAATTATTGAATAAGAGCCCAAATGAAGATTATTTCAAGCCCAAAAGATCTCTAATGAAGCCCAGAATGCCTAAATCCAAAGCCCACGACTATGTTTAGAAGCAAAATCTCAACACTCATCACTTTCTTAGTCAGAATTATTAATAACTTGGCTTGCAATGGAGAATCAAATTAAATATGAAAAAAATAAAGTCAAATTCGTGCTCAGGATGGTCAACCGCAAAGAAAAGATGATATCTCTCAATCCGGAAAGTAAAATTTAACATATTATATATAAAAATTATCTATCTCGATGAGACGGAGCCATCCAAATTACCAGACTCTAAAAATTTCATCAGTAGTGGTGAGTTATGATAGAAATCCAAATTTAAGTGATATATATTCAATTATTTGAAGGGCAAGTTAAATTCTAAGAAGCCCAAGAGCATTTAAGAGAAACCCAAGAGTCTTAAATAAATTAAATACAAAAGAAATAAAGTCCACAAAGCCCATCTCTCTAGTATTAAATCAATGGTCTAGATTATTTTGAGAGATCCTATGGTTATGAGGGTTGCTTGGGGCCTAAGCCAAATCCTATGGTTGTGAGGGTTACTTGGGGGCCAAGATAAATCTAAGGGTTGTGAGAGATTCTTGTTATCTATAAATAGAAGGGTAGAGTGAGGGCTTGAAGTATGAAATATTTAGTAATAACTCCTTTTGGAGAGGAGGGTTACTCTTAATTGAGAAGACCTTCTAATTTTGTAACTTTTAGTTGCAAGTAATAAAAAAATATTTTCACCCCTTCATATTTTCATTTATTCTCTTTGTCCAAGGATGAAAAGTGGATGAAGATGAAGAAAAGATGAAGATGAGGGTTTGCTTTTTATTCCTTTCTTTTCTTTTCTTATAATATTTTCTTTTCTTGCTTATTTCATGCTTGTAGAGTAGATTTACATTCATGTTTTTACTTCCTCACATTTAATTTCTTGCATTTACTTTCATGTCCTTACTTTCTTGCATTTATTTTATAGTTTAGATTTTATTTTTCTTTTCTTTAATTCACCTTGAGGCTAGAACCCTCTAGGGAATTGCCCTTTTCTAAATGTGGAGCTAATATTTATGAGAACTCTAGAAATTATTTGAAACTAGGTTTTATATCTAAATTATTCACATAAGATTGAGATTAGCTAAGTGGATCTATTCTAGATTTCTCATATCTTTAATTAATCCTCCATATTTTACCTTCTTGATTTTCCTCTTTACTTTTGCCTTTTATTTGTTTGTTTAATTTTCCTCTTTATTCTTGCTTTCTAGATTCCTCTTTATTTGTTTATTTTTCTTTTCTTTAATTCACCTTGAGGCTAGAACCCTCTACTTAAATTGCCCTTTTCTAAATGTGGAGCTAATATTTGTGAAAACTCTAGAAATTATTTGAAACTAGCTTTTATATCCAACTTATTCACATAAGATTGAGATTAGCTAAGTGGATCTATTCTAGATTCCTCATATCTTTAATTAATCCTTCATATTTTACTTTCTTGATTTTCCTCGTTATTCTTGCTTTTTATTTATTTATTTTATTTTCCTCATATTACCTTCTTTATTTTCCTTCATTTTACCGACCACTCTTTATCTTTCCACTCTCAATCTCATTTTGTTTTTATTTTGCACATATTCACAATCACTCTCAAATCTCTCCACAATCCATCACATTTCTTTTGTTTCACTACTCCTAATTGTCGCACACACAACATAAGAATCGATTTTGATTAACACTTACAACATCTTTTTCGTGGGATCGATAACATTTTATACTATAACTTGATGGTTGTATACTTGCAACTTTAGGTACACACTATTATTTACCTATCAAGTTTTTGGCGCCGTTGCCGGGGAAGGTGCTTGTATTAGAATTTTTCTATTTTTGTTCTTTAATTTGTGTGTTTAAGTGTGAAGGAACTACTTTGAAGCTTGAAGATCAAGGATTGAAGATTGAAGATTGAAGAATTGCCTTCAAGAAGGCTAGGATTGCTTTTGCGTGGGTAACTCCTCTTTTTAGTATTTTCAATTCCACCCTTTAGTTAGTTTCTCACAAGTAGAGACAATTAGGATTTAAAAAAATTAAAAAAAATATTTTATTTTTGTCGACCATAATAAAATTCACCTTCCACTTGGACATTTCCTAACAAGATAATAAATTTAAATAAGAGCTCTCTTTCTCACATTTGTTTGATTGCTAACCTTAATTAAAAACAAAAAGATTTTATTTTTGCATCATTTTGTAGTTGCTTTTAATTTCTAGGGTTGCATTGCATATAATAGTAGGAATTTACCAAAGTGATTTGAGCATCTTGATTTGACACTCACTTGAAAAGATTCTTAAGGGCAAAACTCATTAATCAAGATAAGTTGAGGGATTTCATCACCCTTTCCTTAGCCCACAAATCACTAATTCCTCACTACACAAACCCAAGCCTTCTAAAACTCATTAGACGTTGGCCCCTAAGGATTCGAGCTCATTAAGGAACAAGAAATCCTTAAGTGAACCGGTTTAAATTTACTTGAATTAGTTGGTGTCTAAGGCAAGGTTTAGGGGTTGCGTAAAGCGTTCCGCAAGGAACGAGGTACTTAATTGATCTTTGATCTCTCTCTAGTACTATCCTTACCTGGCTAACTGATCGAGTAAATTTTAATCTTTTCACTCAAGGAGTTTTTGGTTAGGAGCTGGTCCAGTTGAGTTTAGGCTTAACCCTAGAATTTAAAGTGATTAACACAAAGTGATTGCTCTTGATTTGTTTTAGTTAGGTTTTTCTTTTATCTTTCTCCTTCTTCTCATTATCTTTTAGATTTTTTAGTTTTCTCTTTAAAATAAAAAAATAAAAAACTAACTTTTGGTTTTCTTAGATTTTTTCCTTACTCCTTTTTTAATTAAAAAAAGAAAAAAAATACAAAAAGAATTTGTTTTGGTGTTTGCAAGTTTGGATTAGGGATAATAATGATCGTTTAATCAGTGTTGAACCAATTTTTGAGACTAAACCAATGGAAAATCCTAATCCACCTATTCTTTAAGACATTTATTATCCCAAAGAAGAAGAAAATGAGTCAAATCTATGTTTTGAGGAAATCTTTGGTGAGGAACCGCAGATTTTAGAGAAAATAGATCCGGTCTTTCGTAACAATGAAACCGTGTTGAATACATGCTTATTTGATCCAACTTTTGAAGAACTCTTTTATGATGAACTTAGATTTTGGAAAATAAACAACAACCAAATTTCAAACCTCAAACATAGATCTTGTGTTTGAGGAAATTTTAAAGAAGAATTGGTTGGACAAGCTTTAGTTAATAAGGAATCTAAGTTCAAAATGCATAACACCATTGATACCTACCTTCAATTGTTGCAAACATCATTGAAAACCTTGGAATGTTTTGAATTTAAGCACATCATTGATTATATCATTTTGAATGTCTTTAAAATTTGGGGTAGAATTTTCAGAATAAGGTAGGATTTGATGTAAAATATGAACTTTTCATATTTAATCCTTCATTCTACATCTTTAATTTTTGTCTCATAATAATAAAAGAATTTATTCTTCTCTCAATTGAGAGTTTCTTGTTCCTTTTGAAAAAAATGAAAAAAAGAAAAAAGAAAAAAAGAGAAGAAGAAATTTTGACTTCATACTCCTCATACCAAAGGTAATTGCAGATTTTTTTGACCGAACAAATGTAAGTACTTCAATTCTTATCTACTTTACTTTGTGCATCATAGAGTTTGCATTGAGGACAATGCGAAATTTAGGTGTGGGGGTGGGGACTAGTCAATTTTCCTCTTTATCTTAGTCATTTTTCTTTTTATCTTACCCTTTTTTTCTTTTTATGTAATTTTTTCTTTTTCATAGAAATATTGTCACTTGCCAACTTAATACAGTTGATTAATAATTAATCTATTTGATAAATTTTAATTTTCTAATCCTTGGTTAGTTTTATACTCAAGTTCACCTTTTATGATAAATCTAAATAAATTTCTTAAGAAATGATTTTCAAAGTAGTATACTTTACTTAAGTCTTAACTTAGACTTTTAATTAAAGTAATGAAATTTTTGCATGCTTAACTTAGAGTTGAAAATAATTTTTCAAGTTGTCTTGATCTAAATAATTTTCGGATACATATACATATACACATATATATATTAAAAACTAACTTTACAAAAGAAAAGTGCTAAAATAGGCACCAATTAAAATTCTCTTAAAATCCAAGGTGGTTCTATCTTACTAAGCCTAAGGTGACCGAGTAATTAAGCCCAAGGAGTATTTTCATGCTTAATGACCTAAACCCAATTGGGTTGGGCTTCATTAGCCCAAAACTCGTTAAATAGTCGCTTAGAAAGCCCGATCAAGAAGAACAAAATCACCAATGAGTAAAGAGTTAAAAATTTTTACTAACAATGTTTTTATATACATGGTTATATTTGTATATATGATCTTGGAAAATAAATTGATTAAGAAACTTGAAAATTGTTTAAAATAAAGAGTTAGCATGTTCTTTCAAAACTATTAAATTAATTTTCTAAGTTAGACTTGGTTTTGTATAACTATAGTGAAAAGATTTTCTAAGAGATTTACCTTGGAGTTATATATACAAATATTTCCTTGAGTAAAAAACTAGCTTCAATTAGAATGTTTAAATATATCAAGTGAATTAATTATTCATAAACTTCTTTAAATTGGCAAGTTGACTGAATTTTATGGGTATATTCACTGCAAACCCTCACGAGACTACAACTCGTCCACTAGGATAACCTAGGGGTTTAAAGGTTTGTTGTATGCACTAAATATAACCGCAATTCCTGCGAAAGTGAGTTAGGATTTTTCTTTCTTCCTTTTCAATTTCTTTCTTACTAGAGGACTAGCAAAAGTTTAGGTGTGGGGGTATTTGATCATCATATTTTATTACACTTTTATACCCTCATTATCTATTTCATTTGAATAAATATATCTTCTAATAATAATTTTTATCTTAATTTACAGGTAATATAGAATTATTGAATAAGAGCCCAAATGAAGATTATTTCAAGCCCAAAAGATCTCTAATGAAGCCCAGAATGCCTAAATCCAAAGCCCACGACTAAGTTTAGAAGCAAAATCTCAACACTCATCACTTTCTTGGTCAGAATTATTAATAACTTGGCTTGCAATGGAGAATCAAATCAAATATGGAAAAAATAAAGTCAAATTCGTGCTCAGGATGGTCAACCGCAAGGAAAAGACGATATCTCCCAATCCAGAAAGCAGAATTCAACATATTATATATGAAAATTACCTATCTCGACGAGACGGAGCCATCCAAATTACCAGACTCTAAAAATTTCATAAGCAGTGATGAGTTATGATAGAAATCCAAATTTAAGTGATATATATATTCAATTATTTGAAGGGCAAGTTAAATTCTAAGAAGCCCAAGAGCATTTAAGAGAAGCCCAAGAGTCTTAAATGAATTAAATACAAAAGAAATAAAGCCCACAAAGCCCATCTCTCTAGTATTAAATCAATGGTCTAGATTATTTTGAGAGATCCGATGGTTATGAGGGTTGCTTGGGGCCTAAGCCAAATCCTATGATTGTAAGGGTTACTTGGGGCCAAGACAAATCCAAGGTTTGTGAGAGATTCTTGTTAAATATAAATAGAGGGGTAGAGTGAGGGCTTGAAGTGTGAAAAATTTTATAAAAATTCCATTTGGAGAGGAGGGTTATTCTTAATTGAGAAGACCTTCTAAATTTATAACTTTTAGTTGCAATTAATAAAAAAAATTCACCTCTTCATATTTTCTTTTCTTCTCTTTATTTGATCATAAAGATAAATATGAGATGAAGATGAAGATTTGCCTTCATTAAGAGGCTAAAACCCTCTTGGAATGTAGGTCTTCTCTTTTATCTTTTCATTTTCTTGTATATTTTCTTTTCTTTTCTTTTGGTAGTTTGGATTTATTTTGATGCATTGTAAAATATATTTACTTTCATGTCTTTAATTTCTTGTAATTTTTAGTATAGATCTATTTTCTTGCATAGTTAGATTTAATTTTATATTCTTTTTTCTTTTGTAATTTAGATTTATTTTTATGTTCATAGTTTAGATTTTACTTCCTTGTTCTTATTTTTCCTTTTGTAATTAGTTTCTCTTTCAGTCTCTCTAGTTTTTATTTTGCTTTTAATTCAATAATGTGGAACTAAAACTTGTAGGAATTCTATAATTGTATGAAACTAGGTTAGTCTCTTTTATAAATTGTGCATTATTCTCTTGAGCTTAAAATGATCATGTTTAGGATAATCAACTAGAGAACTAATTGGTAGAAGAAGAATTTGATAACCTATGCTTATCTTAAGTGGTTTGACGGGTTATGCTTATGAATTCTAGAATTACTATCTAGTTGTTATTCTTTTCATGAGTATTAATTTTACTTGGATGATAATTTGATAGGTTATGCTTTCCTTAAGTGGTTTGATAGTCTATACGTAATAAATCTAATGTAAAATGTGATAATAAGATAATAGTTCATAATTTATAAGTGAGATAAGCTAGTGGATTCAATTCTAGATTCCTCATATCTTTAATTGAATCCTCCATCTTTACTTCTTGATTTTCATCTTTATTCTCGATTTTCTTTTCTTGATTTTATTTTCCTTTACTTCTCACACTCTCTCTCAATCTTATTTTGATTTATTCGCACATATTCACATCCACTCTTTATCTCCCCACTTTTCATTCTCATTTTATTTTTATTTACATTTTATCACTTCCACACTCTCTAATCTCTCCACAACCACTTTCATCATATTTTCACTCCTAATTGTGACACACACAATATAAGAACCGAATTTGAATAACTCCTACAAACACCTTCCTCGTAGGATCGATAACTTTTTATACTATAACTTGATGGTTGTATACTTGTAACTTTAGGTACATATTTATTTACCTATCAATTATTGCTCATGAAGTCATGATTTTTGGCATCCACAAAATTATTTGCATATGGGTCAAAACGACTAATAATAGCTAAAAATTATGAGTTTTTTCCTCACGAAATCATGTTTTTGACCTCCACGAAATTATTTGCCAAAGGATGGCCAAAAGTTGTGAGAAATAGTTCATGAAATCATCAATTTTGGCCTCCGCAAAATTATTACTAGCGGATCAAAATGATTAAAAATGGTAAAAAGGCAAGAGCTATAGCTCATGAAATCATGAAATTTTCCCACATGAAATTATTTGACAACGGGTCGAAATAGCTAAAAGTAGCCAAAGATCATAGGTTATGGCTCATGAGATCATGAATTTTAGTCTCCACAAAATTATTGGCTAATGTGTCGAAACGACTGAAAATGGTAAAAAATCGTGGGTTCTAACTCACGAAATAGTGAAGTTTGGTCTTTGAGGAATTATTTTCCAATGGGTCAAAATGAATAAAAATGGCCAAAAATCATGGGCTATAGCTCATAAAATTATAAAGTTTTGACTCCACAAAATTATTTACTAGTGGTTCAAAATGACTTAAACTGTCGAATAATCTTGGGTTACAGCTCATAAATCGTGAATTTTAGACTCGATGAAATTACTTGCCAATGGATCAAAATGATTAAAAGTGGCTAAAATAGTTGGTTGTAGCTCGTGAAATCGTTAAATTTGGACTCTACAAAGTTATTTACTAATGGTTTGAAACGATAAAAAATGTTCAATAATCATGGATTATAGCCCATGGAATCATGAATTTTGGCCTCGGCGAATTTATTTGCTAATGGGTCAAAACGACTAAAAATGGCCAAAAATAGTGGGTTATAGCCCATGAAACTGTGAATTTTAGACTCATGAAAATTTTTTGCCACGGGTCGAAATGACCAAAAATGACTTAAAATTATGAGTTATAGCCCCCAAAATTATAAATTTTAGCCTCCATAAAATTATTTCCCAATGCGTCAAACAACTAAAAGTAGCCAAAAATCATGAGTTATAGCTCATGACATTGTGAAGTTTGGACTCCACAAAACTATTTGCCAATGGTTCGAAATGTGTGAAAATGGCCAAAAATCACGGGTAATAGCTCATGAAATTGTGAAGTGTGCTCTCCATGTAGTTGTTTGCCAAGCGGTCGAAATGACAAAAAATAGCTAAAAATCGTGGGTTATAGCCCATAAAACAATGAATTTTAGACTCATCAAAATTATTTGCCACTAGTCGAAGTGACTAAAAATGACCGAAAATCGTGAGCTATAGCCCACAAAATTATAAATTTTAGCCTCTGTAAAATTATTTCTCAATGTGTCAAACAACTAAAAGTAGCCAAAAATCATGAGTTATAGCTCATGACATTGTGAAGTTTGGACTCTACAAAATTATTTGCCAATGGTCGAAAATGACTAAAAATAGCTAAAAATCATGAGTAATAGCTCATGAAATTGTGAAGTTTGCTGTCCATGAAGTTGTTTACCAAAGGGTCAAAATGACAAAAAATGGCCAATAATCATGGGTTATAGCTCATGAAATCGTGAATTTTAGCCTTTGTGAAATTACTTGCCTACGTGTTGAAATGAGTAAAAATCCCCAAAATTCGTGAGTTACAACTCATAAAAGTGTGAAGTTTGGACTCAAAATACTATTTATCATTTGTTCGAATCGACTAAAAATGGCCAATAATCATGAGTTTATAAATCATGAACTCGCGAATTTTGCCTTATGTGAAATGGTTAAAAGTAGCCAAAAATCAAGGGTTATAGAGCATGAAATTGTGAAATTTTTCTACCACTAAATTATTTGACAAAGGGTCAAAACAACTAAAACTAGATAAAAATTGTGGGTTATTGTTCATGAAATGGTAAATTTTAGCCTCTATGAATTTATTTTCCAATGGGACAAAATGAATAGAAATGCTATAAGTCATGGGTTATAACTCAAGAAATCGTGAAGTTTGGACTCCACGAAATTAATTCTGAATGGGTTGAAATGATAAAAAATGATAAAAAATTATGGGTTATAACTCATGAAATCTTAAATTTTGGCCGCTAAAAAATTACTTGTCAACAAGTGGAAACGACTTAAAAAATGCCAAAAATTATGGGTTTTAACTCATAAAATTATGAATTTTTCCCTCCACAAAATTATTTGCCAATGCGTCGAAACAACTAAAAATGGCCAAAACTCATTGGTTATAGCTCATGAAATCGTGAATTTTAGCCTCAGAAAATTATTTCTCAATGTGTCAAACAACTAAAAGTAGCCAAAGATCATAGGTTATGGCTCATGAGATCATGAATTTTAGTCTCCACAAAATTATTTGCCAATGGGTCAAAATGACTAGAAATGGCCAAAAATCATGGGTTATAGCTCATGAAATCATGAAATTTTCCCACATGAAATTATTTGCCAATGGATCAAAATGATTAAAAGTGGCTAAAATAGTTGGTTGTAGCTCGTGAAATCGTTAAATTTGGACTCTACAAAATTATTTGCCAATGGGTCAAAACGACTAATAATAGCTAAAAATCATGAGTTATAGCTCATGAAATCGTGAATTTTAGACTCATCAAAATTATTTGCCAATGGGTCAAAATTATGGGTAATAGCTCATGAAATTGTGAAATTTTTCTACCACTAAATTATTTGACAAAGGGTCAAAATGACTAAAAATAGCTAAAAATCGTGGGTTATAGCTCATAAAATCGTGAATTTTGGTTTCTATGAAATTATTTGCCAATGGTCGAAAATGACTAAAAATCGTTAAAAATAATGGATTATAGGTCATGAAATCGTGAACTTTAGCCTCCACGAATTTATTTGCTAATGGGTTGAAACAAATAGAAATGCCAAAAATCGTGGTTCATACCTCATAAAATCATTAAGTTTGGACTAATTATTGCCAATGGGTTGAAATGACAAAAATGGCCAAAAGTCATGGATTGTAGCTTGTAAAATCTTAAATCGGCTTCTACAAAATTACTTGTCAACAAGTCGAAATGGCTTGAAAAATGCCAAAATCTTTGGTTGTAGCTCGTGAAATCGTTAAATTTGGACTCTACAAAATTATTTGACAAAGGGTCAAAACAACTAAAATGGCCAAAAATCATGGGTTATAGCTCATAAAATCGTGAAATTTTGCCAATGCAAAAATATTTGACAACTGGTCAAAAATGACTAACAATGGCTCAAAATTATAGGTAATAGCTCTTGAAATCTTTAATCTTGGCCTCTGCAAAATTATTTGCCAATGGGTCAAAACAATAACTAATGGCCGAGATTAAAGATTATTGCCAATGGGTCAAAATTATGGGTAATAGCTCATGAAATCTTTAAAATTATTTGCTAAAATTCACGTCGGGTATAGCTGATAAAATCGTGAATTTTGGTTTCTATGAAATTATTTGCTAACGGGTCAAAATGACTAAAATCGTTAAAAATAATGGATTATAGGTCATGAAATCGTGAACTTTAGCCTCCACGAATTTATTTGCTAATGGGTTGAAACAAATAGAAATGCCAAAAATCGTGGTTCATACCTCATAAAATCATTAAGTTTGGACTAATTATTGCCAATGGGTTGAAATGACAAAAAATGGCCAAAAGTCATGGATTGTAGCTTGTAAAATCTTAAATCTGGCTTCTACAAAATTACTTGTCAACAAGTCGAAATGGCTTGAAAAAATGCCAAAAATCTTTGGTTGTAGCTCATAAAATCGTGAATTTTAGCCTCCGCGAAATTATCTGTTAATGCTCGAAATGACTAAAAACGGCCAAAAATTACAGGTTATAGCTCACTAAATTGTGAAACTTCTCCTCCACGAAATTACTTGAACAGATTGAAATGAGAAAAAATGGCCAAAAATTATGGGCAATAGCTCATGAAATCATGAATTTTGGCCACCATGAAATCATCTTACAATGGGTAGACAAGACTAAAATGGTGAAAAATCATGACTTATAGCTCATGAAATCGTAAACTTTTGCCACTGCTAACTTATTTGACTACGGGTTGAAGCGACTTAAAATGGCCAAAAATTATGGGTTGTAGCTCATGACATTGTGAATTTTGGCCTACATGAAATTATTTGCCAACGGGTTGAAATGCCTGAAAATGGTCAAAATTCACGGGTTATAAGTCATAAAATGGTGAATTTTAGCCCCCACAAATTACTGGCCAGATAATAAAAAATGGCTAGTAATCATGAGTTATAGCTCATGAAATTGTAAAGTCTAAACTCCGCGAAATCATTTCCTAATGGGTTGAAATGATAAAAAAAAATGGCTAGTAATCATAGATCATAGTTCATGAAATCTTAAATTTTGGCCTCCGCAAAAGTACTTGTCAACAAGTCAAAATGGCATAAAAATATTAAAAATTATGAGTTATAGCTCATGAAATCGTGAATTTTGGCCTCAGCGAAATTATTTGCCAATGTGGAGAAACGACTAAAAATGACAAAAAATTGTGGGTTATAGCTCAAGAAATAGTGAAGTTTGGTCTCCACGGAATTATTTTCTAGTGGGTTTCAATGAATAAAAATGATAAATAATCTTGGGTTATAGCTCATGAAATGGTGAAGTTTAGGCTCTGCAAAATATATATACCAATAATTTGAAATAACTGTAAATGTCCAAAAATCATGGGTTATAGCATATGAAATCGTGAAATTTGGCCACTGAGAAATTATTTGCTAATGGGTCAAATTGATTAAAAATGATTAAAAATCATGGGTCTTAGGTCATGACATTGTAAATTTTAAATTTATTTGTAAATGGCTCGAAAAGACTAGAAATGCCAAAAGTAGTGGGTTATAGCTCATGAAATCATGAAAATTGGACTCCGCGAAATTATATACCAATGGGTCAAAATGATGAAAAATGGATAAAAATCATAAATTATAACTCATGAAATCTTAAATTTTAGCCTTCACAAAGTTACTTCTCAACAAGTCGAAATGACTTAAAAATGGCAAAAATCGTGGGTTATAACTCATGAAATCGTGAATTTTTGCCTCTACAAAATTATTTGCTAATGCATCAAAACGACTAAAAATGACAATTCTTGAGTTATAGATCAACAAATAGTGAACTTTTTCCTTTGTGAAATTATTTGCCAATGGGTCAAAACAGCTAAAAATGGCCAAAAATCAATGGTTATATCTCACTAAATTGTGAAATTTCGCCATCGAAAAATTATTTGACAACAGGTCAAAACAACTAAAAATGGCCAAAAATCATGGGTACTAACTCATGAAATTTTGAATTTTGTCCTCCGTAAAATTATCTGCCAACGGGTCAACAAGACTAAGAATGGAAAAAAATTATGGGTGAAAGCTCATTAAATCGTGAATTATGGCCTTATTTGCCAGCATGTCAAAATAACTAAAAATGGCCAAAATCGTGCGTTATATAGCGCAGAAAATCATGAATTTAGGTATCAACGAACTGAAAATGACCAAAAATCATGGGCTATAGCTCATGAAATTATAAATTTTGACCTTCGTAAAATTCTTTGCTAACAGGTAGAAATGACTAAACATGGCCAAAATTTATCGGTTGTCGCTCATGAAATCGTGAATTTTAGCCTCTGCGAAAATATTTGCCAATGGATTGAAACTACTAAAATTGCCAAAAATTATGGGTTATAGCTCATGAAATCGTGAATTTTGGCTACCTCGAAATTATTTGACAATGGGTTAAAATGACAAAAAATGGCAAAAAGTTATGGGTTATAGCTCACGAAATCGTGAGTTCTGGCCATTGCAAAATTATTTCACAACGGGTCGAAACAACTAAAAATGATTAAAAAATCATGGATTATAGCTCACAGAATTATTTGACAATGGGTTAAAATGACTAAAAAATGACCAAACATTATAGGTTATAGCTCACGAAATCGTGAATTTTGGCCACTGTGAAATTATTTCACAACGGGTCAAAACAACTAAAAATAGTCAAAAAATCATGGGTTATAGCTCACAAAATCTTGAATTTTAGCCTCCTCAAAATTATTTAACAAAGGGTAAAAAAAACTAAAATGGACAAAAATAATCATGTGCTGTAGTTCATGAAATCGTTACTTTTGGCCTTCTCGAAATTATTTGCCAATGCATCAAAATGACTAAAAATGGCCAAAAATTATGGGTTATAGCACAGAAAATAGTGAAGTTTATTCCCCATAGAATGTTTTGTCAATGGGTCAAAATGAATAAAATGAACAAAAATTGTGAGTTATAGCTCATGAAATTATTTGCCAATGGGTCAAAATTATGGGTTTTAACTCATAAAATCATTTACTAACTATTCAAATTGACTAAAATGTCCAATAGTTGTGAGTTATAGCTCATGAAATCGTGAAATTTGGCCACCGAGAAATTATTTGCTAATGCATCAAAACGACTAAAAATGACAAAAATTGTGGGTTATAGCTCACAAAATCGTGAATTTTAGCCTTTGTGAAATTATTTGACAAAGGGTCAAAACAACTAAAACTAGATAAAAATTGTGGGTTATTGTTCATGAAATGGTAAATTTTAGCCTCTATGAATTTATTTTCCAATGGGACAAAATGAATAGAAATGCTATAAGTCATGGGTTATAACTCATGAAATCGTGAATTTTGGCCTACATGAAATTATTTGCTAATGGGTTGAAATGATAAAAATGATAAAAATTATGGGTTATAACTCATGAAATCGTGAATTTTGGTTTCTACAAAATTACTTGTCAACAAGTGGAAACGACTTAAAAATGCCAAAAATTATGGGTTATAACTCATGAAATTGTGAAATTTTTCTACCACTAAATTATTTGACAACAGGTCAAAACAACTAAAATGGCCAAAAATCATGAGTAATAGCTCATGAAATCATGAATTTTGGCCTACATGAAATTATTTGCTAACGGGTCAAAATGACTAGAAATGGCCAAAAATCATGGGTTATAGCTCATGAAATCGTGAATTTTAGCCTCCTCAAAATTATTTGCCAATGCATCAAAATGACTAAAAATGGCCAAAAATTATGGGTTATAGCACAGAAAATAGTGAAGTTTATTCCCCATAGAATGTTTTGTCAATGGGTCAAAATGAATAAAAATGAACAAAAAATTGTGAGTTATAGCTCATGAAATCATAATGTTTGAACTTCGCAAAATCATTTACTAACTATTCAAATTGACTAAAAATGTCCAATAGTTGTGAGTTATAGCCCATGAAATTATGAACTTTGGCCTCCGTGAATTTATTAGCTAATGAGTCAAAACAACAAAAAAAGGGCAAACAATTGTGGGGTATAGCTCACAAAATCGTGAATTTTGACCATTGTGCGATTATTTGACAAAGGGTCAATACAACTAGCCAAAAATCATGGTTTATAGCTCAAGAACTTGACCTCCATGAAATTATTTTCTAATTGATCAAAATAAATAAAAAAATCATGAGTTAGCTCATGAAGTTTGGCCTTCGTGAAAAATTGTGGGTCGTAGGTCATGAAATCTTGAATTTTGACCTTCGCGAAATTATTTGTTAATACATCAAAATGACTAAAAATTGCCAAAAATCATAGGTACTCGCTCATGAAATAGTGAAGTTTGGTTTATACAAAATCAATTGCTAACAAGTTGAAACAACTAAAATGGCCAAAAATCGTTAGTTATAGCTACGAATCAAGAATTTTGCCTCCACAAAATTATTTGACAAGAGGTAAAAAAGGCTAATAATCATGGGTAATAGCTTATAAAATCATAAATTTTGTTCTTCATGAAATTATCTATCATCGGGTCGAAAAGTCTATGAATGGAAAAGTCGTGGTTTATAGCTCATGAAATCGTGAGTTTTGGCCTCCTTAAATTATTTGCCAATGCATCAAAATGACTAAAATGGCCAAAAATTATGGGTTATAGCACGAAAATAGTGAAGTTTATTCCCCATAGAATGTTTTGTCAATGGGTCAAAATGAATAAAAATGAACAAAAATTGTGAGTTATAGCTCATGAAATCATAATGTTTGAACTTCGCAAAATCATTTACTAACTATTCAAATTGACTAAAATGTCCAATAGTTGTGAGTTATAGCCCATGAAATTATGAACTTTGGCCTCCGTGAATTTATTAGCTAATGAGTCAAAACAACAAAAAAAGGGCAAACAATTGTGGGGTATAGCTCACAAAATCGTGAATTTTGACCATTGTGCGATTATTTGACAAAGGGTCAATACAACTAGCCAAAAATCATGGTTTATAGCTCAAGAACTTGACCTCCATGAAATTATTTTCTAATTGATCAAAATAAATAAAAAAATCATGAGTTAGCTCATGAAGTTTGGCCTTCGTGAAAAATTGTGGGTCGTAGGTCATGAAATCTTGAATTTTGACCTTCGCGAAATTATTTGTTAATACATCAAAATGACTAAAAATTGCCAAAAATCATAGGTACTCGCTCATGAAATAGTGAAGTTTGGTTTATACAAAATCAATTGCTAACAAGTTGAAACAACTAAAAATGGCCAAAAATCGTTAGTTATAGCTTACGAATCAAGAATTTTTGCCTCCACAAAATTATTTGACAGTAGGTAAAAAAAAGGCTAATAATCATGGGTAATAGCTTATAAAATCATAAATTTTGTTCTTCATGAAATTATCTATCATCGGGTCGAAAAGTCTATGAATGGAAAAAAGTCGTGGTTTATAGCTCATGAAATCGTGAGTTTTGGCCTCCCTTAAATTATTTGCCAACGGGTTTAAACGACTAAAAATGGCAAAATATTGTGGGTTAAACCTCATGAAATCATGAATTTTAGCCTACGTGAAATTATTTGTAACAGGTTGAAATGATTAAAAGTGGCCAAAATCGTGTGCTATATAGCTCAGAAAATTGTGAATTTTGGTCTTTGTGAGCTAATTTGCCAATGAGTCGAAATGACTAAAAATGAAAAAAAAATCATGGATTATAAGCTCATGAAATCATGAATTTTGACCTCCATGAAATTATTTGCCAATGTGTCAAAACGATAAAAAAGAGCAAAAAATTATGGATGATGGCTCACAAAATCTTGAGTTTTGGCCTCTGCGAAATTATTATTCAATGGATCGAAACTATTAAAAATGGCCAAAATATTGGGTTATAGCTCACAAAATCGTGAAATTTAACCAATGTGAAATTATTTGACAACAGGTCAAAATGATGAAAAAATGATAAAAAATTATGGGTTATAGCTCACGAAATCCTAATTTTGGCCATTGCGAAATTATTAGACAATGGGTCAAAATGACTAAAAATGGGCAAAAATTATGGGTAATAGATTATGTAATTATAAATTTTAGCCTCTGCGAAATTATCTGCCAACTAATCGAAATGACTAAAAATAATAAAAAATCATGGGTTATAGTTCATGAAATTGTGAAGTTTGTACTCAGCAAAATTATTTACTAATAGCTCAAAATGACTAAAAATATCCAATAATCGAGGTTTATAGCTCATGAATCATGAATTTTTGCCTCCGCGGTATTATTTGCCAATAGGTAAAAATGACCAAAAATATCCAAAAGTTATGGGTCATAATCCACAAAATTGTGAATTTTGGCCTTCATGAAATTATTTGCCAACGGGTCAGAATGACTAAATATAGCAAAAAATCATGGGTTATAGCTCATGAACACGTGAGTTTTAGCCTTCACAAAATTATTTGATAATTACTCAAAGTGTGGCAAAAAATCATGGGCTATAGCTCATGAAATCGTGAAATTTCACCTCCATGAAATATTTTGACAAAGGGTCTAAAGAACCAAAAAATGTCTAAAAATTATGGGTAATAGATCATAAAATCATGCATTTTGGCCTCTGTGAAATTTTCTATCAATGGATTGACACGATTGAAAATGGCTAAAAACCGTGTTTTATAGCTCATAAAATCTTAAAGTTTGTACTCCGTGAAATTATTTGTCAATGGGTTGAATTGATAAAAAATGGCCAAAATCCATGGGTTAGAGCTCATGAAATTTTTATATTTGTCCTCCACAAAATTACTTCTCAACAAGATGAAATAATTTTAAAAAATGGCAAAAATATTGGGTTATAGCTCATGAAATCGTGAATTTAGACCTCACTAAAATTATTTGTTAATGCATCGAAATGACTAAAAATAAAAAAAAATCATTGGTCATGGATCACGAAATAGTGAAGTTTGTTCTTCATGGAATTATTTGCCAACAGGTCAAAGCAAGTAAAAATGGCCAACAATCGTTGTTTATATCTCACGAAATCATCAAATTTTGCCTCCACAAAATAATTTGACAACAGGTCAAAATAACTAAAAAAGGCTAAAATTATGGGTAATAGCTCATGAAATGTTGAATTTTGGGCACCGTGAAATTAGCTGCAATGAGTCGACAAGACTGAGAATGGCCAAAAATCTTTGGTTATTATTCATGAAATCGGGAATTTTATCCTACGTGAAATTATTTGCCAACATGTCAAAATGATAAAAAAATGGCCAAATCATATGTTATATAGTTCAAAAAATCATGAATTTTGATCTCTGTGAACTAATTAGCCAACAGGTCGAGACGACTAAAAATGGCCAATAATCATGGATTATAGCTCACGAAATTGTGAATTTTGACCTGTGCAAATTTATTTGCCAACATGTCGAAATAACTAAAAATGGCAAAAAACAACTAAAAATGGCAAAAAACTATGGGTTTAGCTCATAAAATCGTGAATTTTGGCCTCTTTAAAATTATTTGCCAATGGATCAAAACTATTAAAAATGACCAAAAATTGTAGGTTATTGCCCACAAAATTATGAATTTTGGCCACCACAAAATTATTTTGCAACCGGTCGAAATGACTAAAAATGGCAAAAATTACGGTTTATAGCTCACAAAATTAATGGCCATTGTGAAACTGTTTGATGAAGAGTAAAATGACTAAAAATAGCCAAAATTTATGGGTAATAGCTCATGAAATCATTAATTTTGGCCTCTGCGAAATTATTTACCAATAGGTCGAAACGACTAAAAATGGCTAAAAAATCATGGGTTACAACTCATGAAATATTGAATTTTAGCTTACACAAAACTATTTAACAATGGGTAGAAATAACTAAAAATGGCTAAAATTTGTGGTTATAGTTCATGAAATCATTAATTTTGGCCTCCCTGAAGTTATTTGCCAATGGATTGAAATGACTAGAAATGGCCAAAAATCATGCATTATAGCGCACAAAATAGTTAAGTTCATTCTCCACAAAGTTATTTGCCAATGGGTCGAAATTAATAAAATGGATAAAAAATCACGGTTCATAGCTCATGAAATCGTGAAGTTTAGACTCCGCAAAATTATTTACTATTAGTTCGAACCAAGTAAAAATGTCCAATAATTATAGGTTATAGCTTATAAAATTGTAAATTTTAGCCTCCATAAAATTATTAGCTAATCGGTTAAAGTGACAAATGATGGCCAAAAATCATGGTGTGTAGCTCCCAAAATCATGAATTTAGGCAACCGTGAAATTATTTGCCAAAGGGTCGAAACGACTAAAAATAGCTAAAAATCATGGGTTATATCTCAAGAAATTCTGAGATTTGGCCTCTATGAAATTATTTGCTAATTGTTCAACACGAATAAAAATAGCAAAAAATTGTGAGTTATATCTCATGAAATCATGAAGTTTAGATTCCGTAAAATAATTTGTCAATGGTTCAAAACTACAAATAGGGCTAAAAATCATGGGTTATAGGTCATGAAATCTTAAATTTTGGCATTTACAAAATTATTTGCTAATGCGTCAAAATGACTAAAAGTGGAAAAAAATCATGGTTAATAGGTCACAAATTAGTGAAGCTTGGTCTCCACGAAATTATTTGGTAATAGATAAAAATAACAAAAAATGGCCAAAAATCATTGGTTATAGCTAATAAAATCAGGAAAATTTTCCTCCATAAAGTTATTTGACAATAGATCAAAACAAAAATTGCAAAAATCTTGGGTAATAGCTCATGAGATCATGAATTTTGACCTCAGTTAAATTATCTGCCAACGGTCGAAAATACTAAGAATGGCTAAAAATCATGGGTTATAGCTCATGAAATTGTGAATTTTGACCTCCGCTAAATTATTTGCCAATGTGTCAAAGTGACTAAAAGGGAAAAAAATTGTGGGTTAAAGCTCATGAAACCATAAATTTTGGCCTTTGTGAAATAATTTGCTAATAAGTTGAAACAACTAAAAATGATAAAAATTGTGTGTTACATAGCTCAGAAAATCGTGAATTTTGGTCTGCATGAACTAATTTGCTAATGGGTCTAAGTGACTAAAAAGGCCAAAAATCACGAATTATAGCTCATGAAACCGTGAATTTTAGCCTCCACAAATTTATTTTTTACGGGTTGAAATGACTCAAGATGGCCAAAAATTATGGGTTGTACCTAATGTAATCTTGAATTTTTGCCTCTTTGAAATTATTTTCCAATGGATCGAAGCTACTAAAAATGGCTAAAAATCGTCGGTTATGGCTCATTAAATTGAAAATTTTGGCCAACTCAAAATTACTTAAAAATAGGTCAAAATGACTGAAAATGACCAGAAATTTTAGTTTATAGTTCATGAAATCATGTATTTTGGCCACTGCAAAATTATTAACAATGGGTCAAAATGACTGAGATGACATAAATTATGGTTAATAAATCATGAAATCTAAAATTTTGGCCTCCATGAAATTATTTGCCAACTGGTCGAAATGACTAAAAATGGCCAAATATCATGAGTTATATGTCACAAAATTATGAATTTTGCCCTCCATGAAATATTTAACAACAAATTAGAAATAACTAAAAATAGCCAAAAATCATGGTTTATATTTTATGAAATCGTGAATTTTGTCGTCCACGAAATTATGCAAATGTGACAAAATGACTAAAGATTGTCAAAAAACATGGATAATTGCTCATAAAATAGTGACGTTTGTCCTCCATGAAATTATTTGCCAATTGGTCGAAATAAATAAAAATAGATAAAAAATACTGGGGTATAGATCAAGGAATTGTACAGTTTAGACTCTGCAAAATTATTTACTAATAGTTTAAAATGACTAAAAATGTTAAATAATCGTGGGTTGTAGCTCATGAAATCATGAATTTTGGCCTGTGTGCATTTATTAGCAAATGGGCCGTAATGACTAAAAATGGTCAAAAATCATGGGGTATGTAGCTCACAAAATCATGAATTTTGACCACTATGAAGCCATTTGATAAGAGGTTAAAACAACTAAATATGGCAAAAAATACCATGGGTTATAGCTCAAGAAATTGTGATTTTTAGCCTCCGCAAAATTATTTACCAATTAGTCAGAACTAATAAAAAATGATGAAAAATCGTGAGCTAAAGCTCATGAAATCATGAAGTTTGGACTCCGTGAAATTATTTGACAATGGTTCAAAATGACAAAGAATGGTAAAAAATCATGGCTTATAGGTTATGAAATCTTAGATTTTGGACTTCGCAAAATAATTTGCCAACAGATCAAAATGACTAAAAATGGTTGAAAATCATAGGTTATAGTTCATGAAATCGTGAATTTTAGTCTCCACAAATTTATTTGCCAATGGGTAGAAATGATTAAAAATAGTTGAAAATCTTTGGTTATAACCCACAAAATTGTGAATTTTGGCCTCATGAAATTATTTACCAATGGGTTGAAATGACTTAAAATGGCAAAAAATCATTGGTTATAGCTCATGAAATCGTGAATTTTGTCGCCCACCTAAATTATGCAAATGTGACAAAATGACTAAAGATTGTCAAAAACATGGATAATTGCTCATAAAATAGTGACGCTTGTCCTCCATGAAATTATTTGCCAATTGGTCGAAATAAATAAAAATAGATAAAAAATACCGGGTATAGATCAAGGAATTGTACAGTTTAGACTCGCAAAATTATTTACTAATAGTTTAAAATGACTAAAAATGTTAAATAATCGTGGGTTGTAGCTCATGAAATCATGAATTTTGGCCTGTGTGCATTTATTAGCAAATGGGCCGTAATGACTAAAAATGGTCAAAAATCATGGGGTATGTAGCTCACAAAATCATGAATTTTGACCACTATGAAGCCATTTGATAAGAGGTTAAAACAACTAAATATGGCAAAAAATACCATGGGTTATAGCTCAAGAAATTGTGATTTTTAGCCTCCGCAAAATTATTTACCAATTAGTCAGAACTAATAAAAAATGATGAAAAATCGTGAGCTAAAGCTCATGAAATCATGAAGTTTGGACTCCGTGAAATTATTTGACAATGGTTCAAAATGACAAAGAATGGTAAAAAATCATGGCTTATAGGTTATGAAATCTTAGATTTTGGACTTCGCAAAATAATTTGCCAACGATCAAAATGACTAAAAATGGTTGAAAATCATAGGTTATAGTTCATGAAATCGTGAATTTTAGTCTCCACAAATTTATTTGCCAATGGGTAGAAATGATTAAAAATAGTTGAAAATCTTTGGTTATAACCCACAAAATTGTGAATTTTGGCCTCATGAAATTATTTACCAATGGGTTGAAATGACTTAAAATGGCAAAAAAATCATTGGTTATAGCTCATGAAATCAGGAATTTTGGCATTCATGAAATTATTTGACAATGGGTTAAAACAACTAAAAATGGCTAAAAAAAAGTTGGTTATATCTCATGAAATCATGAAGTTTTGACTTAAAAAATGATATACTAATGATTCGAAACAACTAAAAAGTGTCCTATAATCGTGACTACAGTTCAGGAAATCATGAATTTTGGCCCCACGAATTTATTAGCCATTGGGTCAAAACGACTAAAAAATAGCTAAACATTATAGGTTATAGCTCACAAAATCATAAAATTTACCACTGCAAAATTATTTGACACTGGGTCCAATGGACTAAAAATTGCTAAAATCGTGGGTTATAACTCGTAAAATCATAAATTTTGGCCTCCTTGAAATTATTTGCCCTGGGCTCGAAACTTCTAAAAATGGCCAAAAATTGTGAGTTATTGCTCACCAAATTATGAATTTTGGCCTTCGTAAAATTATTTGTCAATCGATCGAAACAAATAAAAAGGCCAAAAATCGTGGGTTATAGATCATGTAATCATGAATTTCGGACAATGTGAAATCATTGACAATGGGTTGAAATGACTAAGTATTTTTAAAAATCGTGGGTTATAACTCATGAAATCATGAATTCTGTTCTCCACGAAATTAGTTGCTTACAGGTTAAAATGACTAAAAATAGCCAAAAATTATGGGTTATATAGTTCATGAAATTGTGAAGTTTGGCCTCCTCAAAATTATTTGCCAACAGATAGAAACGACTAAAAATGGTCAAAAATTATGAGTTATAGCTTATTAAATCGTAAATTTTGGCCTCCACATAATTTTTTGACAACGAGTCGAACAACTAAAAATGGCCAAAGACTATGGGTTATAACTCATGAAATTGTGAATTTTGGCCTTAGCAAAATTATTTGCCAACAAATCAAAATGACTAAAAATGGCCAAAAATCGAGGGTTATAGCTCATGAAATTGTGAATTTTGGGATCTGCATAATTATTTGCCAACGAGTCGAAATGACTAAAATGGCTAAAAATCATGGGTTATTACTCACAAATATGTTGAATTTTGGCCACCGCTAAATTATTTGACAAAAGGTAGAAACGTCTAAAAATGGCCATAAATCACGGGTTATATCTCATTAAATCGTCAATTTTGATCTCTGCAAAATTATTTGCCCTCAGGTTAAAATAACTAAAAATGGCTAAAATTTATGGATTATGGCTCATGAAATCATGAATTTTGGTCTAATTAAAATTATTTGTCAACAAATCAAAATGAGTCAAAATGGGTAAAAATGGCCAAAAATCATGAGTTATAGCTCATGACATTGTGAATTTTACCCTTAACGTATTTTTTGCCAATGGATCGAAATGACTAAAATGACCAAAATTACGGTTATAGCCCATTTAATCATAAATTTTGGTTTCTACAAAATTATTTGCCAATGTGTCAAAATGACTAAAATGGCCAAAAATCATAGGTTATAGCTCATGAAATCGTGAATTTTAGCCTCATCAAAATTATTTCCCAATGGATCAAAACAACTAAAAATATCCAAAATCTATAGCTCACGAAATCATAAAATTTAATCTTTAAAAATTATGTGCTAACGGGCTAAAACGGCTAAAATGACCAAAATCATGAGTTATAGCTCATGAAATCATGAATTTTGGTCTAATTAAAATTATTTGTCAATCGATCGAAACAAATAAAAGGCCAAAAATCGTGGGTTATAGATCATGTAATCATGAATTTAGGACAATGTGAAATCATTGACAATGGGTTGAAATGACTAAGTATTTTTAAAAATCGTGGGTTATAACTCATGAAATCATGAATTCGTTCTCCACGAAATTAGTTGCTTACAGTTAAAATGACTAAAAATAGCCAAAAATTATGGGTTATATAGTTCATGAAATTGTGAAGTTTGGCCTCCTCAAAATTATTTGCTAATGAGTCGAAATGACTAAAATGGCTAAAAATCATGGGTTATTACTCACAAATATGTTGAATTTGGCCACCGCTAAATTATTTGACAAAAGGTAGAAACGTCTAAAAATGGCCATAAATCACGGGTTATATCTCATTAAATCGTCAATTTTGATCTCTGCAAAATTATTTGCCCTCAGGTTAAAATAACTAAAAATGGCTAAAATTTATGGATTATGGCTCATGAAATCATGAATTTTGGTCTAATTAAAATTATTTGTCAACAAATCAAAATGAGTCAAAATGGGTAAAAATGGCCAAAAATCATGAGTTATAGCTCATGACATTGTGAATTTTACCCTTAACGTATTTTTTGCCAATGGATCGAAATGACTAAAAATGACCAAAAATTACAGGTTATAGCCCATTTAATCATAAATTTTGGTTTCTACAAAATTATTTGCCAATGAGTCATAGCGGCTAAAAATGGTCAAAAACTATAGGTTATGGCCCACGAAATCGTGAATTTTAGCCTCATCAAAATTATTTCCCAATGGATCAAAACAACTAAAAATATCCAAAAATCTATAGCTCACGAAATCATAAAATTTAATCTTTAAAAAATTATGTGCTAACGGGCTAAAACGGCTAAAATGACCAAAATCATGAGTTATAGATTACAAAATCATGATGTTTAGACTCTGTTAAATTATTTACCAATGGATTGAAAAGACTAAAAATGGCCAATAATCATGGGTTACGCTCATGAAATTGTGAATTTTAGCCACCGCGAAATTATTTTCAAAAGGATCGAAATGACAAAAAATGGTCAAAAGTCGTGGGTTGCTCATGAAATCGTGAATGTTGGCCTTCGTGAAATTATTTTCCAATGGATCCAAATGACTAAAATGGCCAATAATCATGGGTTACGCTCATGAAATCGTGATTTTCAGCCTTCGCAAAATTATTTGGCAGTGGGTCACAATGATTTAAAATGGCCAAGAATCGTAGGTTATAGCTCATGAAATCGTGAATTTTGGCCTATACAAAATTATTTGATAACGGGTTGAAACAACTTAAAATGGTCAAAAATTGTGTGTTATAGATCACGAAATCGTGAACTTTGTCCTTATAAAATTATTTGCCAACGGGCCGAAATAACTAAAAATGGCCAAAAATCATAGGTTATAGCTCATCAAATCATGAATTTTATCCTCCATATAACTATCTACCAATGAGTCAAAAGGACTAAAAATGATCAAAAATCACGGGTAGCTCATGAAATCGTGAATTTTCGCCTTCGCAAAATTATTTGCCAATGTGTCAAAATGACTAAAAATGGTCAAAACTCCTGCATAATTGCTCATGAAATCATGAATTTTGACCTTCATGAAATTATTTACATTGGGTCGAAAAAACTAAATTCGGCAAAAAATCGTGGGTTATTGCTCATGAAATTGTGAATTTTGGTATCCACAAAATTATTTGCCAATGGATCCAATCAACTATAAGTGGCCAAAAATTGTTGGTAATAGCTCACGAAATCATGAGTTTTGAACTCCGTAAAATTATTTACCATTGGGCCGAATAGACTAAAAATGCTAAAAATAATGGGTTATAGCTCATAAAATCATGAATGTTGGCCATGAAAAATTATTTGCCAATGGGTCCAAACAACTAAAATTGGCCAAAAACCATGTGTTATAATCCATGAAATTGTGAATTTTTACCTCAGCAAAATTATTTGCTAATGAGTCGAAATGACTTAAAATGGCTAAAATTGTTGGTTATACCCCACAAAATTATTTGATAACGGGTTGAAACAACTTAAAATGGTCAAAAGTCGTGGGTTGCTCATGAAATCATGAATTTTGACCTTCATGAAATTATTTGACAACGGTTTAAAATAACTAAAATGGCCAAAAATCATGGGTTGCTCAAGAAATCAAGAATTATGATGTCAATAAATTATTTACAAATGGGACAAAATGAGCAAAATTGCCAAAAATTATAGGCTATAGCTCATGAAATCGCGATTTTGACCTCCATAAAGTTATTTGACAAGTGTTGAAATGACTTAAAATGGCTAAAAATCATGGGTTATAGATCATGAGATTGTGAATACGGCATTTGTGAAATTATTTAATAATGGGTTGAAACAAATAAAATAGCCAATAATCATGGGTTATAACTCATGAAATTGTGAATTTTGGCCTCCGCAAATTATTTACCAATGGATTGAAAAGACTAAAATGGCCAATAATCATGGGTTACGCCATGAAATTGTGAATTTTAGCCTCCATGAAATTATTTTCAAAAGGATCGAAATGACAAAAATGGTCAAAAGTCGTGGGTTGCTCATGAAATCGTGAATTTTAGCCTCCATGAAATTATTTACAAATGGAACTAAATGGCTAAAAATAGCCAAAAATTATCGCTTTAGCTCATGAAATTGTGAATTTTGGTATCCACAAAATTATTTGCCAATGGGTTGAAATGGCTTAAAATGGCCAAGAATCGTAGGTTATAGCTCATGAAATCGTGAATTTTGGCCTATACAAAATTATTTGATAACGGGTTGAAACAACTTAAAATGGTCAAAAATTGTGTGTTATAGATCACGAAATCGTGAACTTTGTCCTTATAAAATTATTTGCCAATGGATCCAATCAACTATAAGTGGCCAAAATTGTTGGTAATAGCTCACGAAATCATGAGTTTTGAACTCCGTAAAATTATTTACCATTGGGCGAATAGACTAAAAATGCTAAAAATAATGGGTTATAGCTCATAAAATCATGAATGTTGGCCATGAAAAATTATTTGCCAATGTGTCAAAATGACTAAAATGGTCAAAACTCCTGCATAATTGCTCATGAAATCATGAATTTTGACCTTCATGAAATTATTTACATTGGGTCGAAAAACTAAATTCGCAAAAATCGTGGGTTATTGCTCATGAAATTGTGAATTTTGGTATCCACAAAATTATTTGCCAATGGATCCAATCAACTATAAGTGGCCAAAATTGTTGGTAATAGCTCACGAAATCATGAGTTTTGAACTCCGTAAAATTATTTACCATTGGGCGAATAGACTAAAAATGCTAAAAATAATGGGTTATAGCTCATAAAATCATGAATGTTGGCCATGAAAAATTATTTGCCAATGGGTCCAAACAACTAAAATTGGCCAAAAACCATGTGTTATAATCCATGAAATTGTGAATTTTTACCTCAGCAAAATTATTTGCTAATGAGTCGAAATGACTTAAAATGGCTAAAATTCGTTGGTTATACCCCACAAAATTATTTTCCAATGAGTCGAAACAATTAAAAAGGGGCAAAAATCATGGGTTGCTCAAGAAATCAAGAATTATGATGTCAATAAATTATTTACCAATGGATTGAAATGACTAAAATGGCCAAAAATCATAGGTTATAGCTCATGAAACCGTGAATTATGGTCTCCATGAAATTATTTACAAATGGGACAAAATGAGCAAAAATTGCCAAAAATTATAGGCTATAGCTCATGAAATCGCGATTTTTGACCTCCATAAAGTTATTTGACAAGTGTTGAAATGACTTAAAATGGCTAAAAATCATGGGTTATAGATCATGAGATTGTGAATACTGGCATTTGTGAAATTATTTAATAATGGGTTGAAACAAATAAAATAGCCAATAATCATGGGTTATAGCTCATGAAATTGTGAATTTTGGCCTCCGCAAATTATTTACCAAGCAAAAGTTAAGGGAAATAGCTCATGAAATCATGACTTTTGGCCTTCGTGAAATTATCTGCCAATGGGTCAAGAGTAAGAATGACCAAATATCTTGGATTATAGCCCATGAAATTGTGAATTATAGCCTCCGCATAATTATTTTTCAACGGGTCTAACAACTTAAATTTATCTACCAGAGGGTCAAAAAAACTAAAAATGGCTAAAAATAATGGATTATAGTTCATGAAATTGTGAATGTTGGCCTTCGTGAAATTATTTTCCAATGGATCCAAATGACTAAAAATGGCCAAAAAAATTGTGTTATAGGTCATGAAATCTTTAATTTTGGCCTCTTAAAAAATTATTTGCCTACAGATAGAAACCAATAAAAATAGCCAAAATTCATGGGTTACACTCCATGAAATTATGAATTGTAACCTAAAAATGGTAAAAAATTATGGGTTTCTCATGAAACTGTGAATTATGGTCTCCATGAAATTATTAGCCAATGGGTCGAAATGACTAAAAATGGCTAACATTTGTGGGTTATAACCCACAAAATCAAGAATTTTAGCCTCCATGAAATTATTTTCTAATGAGTCGAGACGACTACGAATGGCCAAAATTTGTGGTTTGCACATCAATTCATAAACTTTTGTCTCCATGGAATTATTTACAAATGTGTCGAATATAGTAAAAATGGTCAACAATTATGGGTTATAGCTTATGAAATCGGGAATTTTGGCTTATGTAAAATTGTTTGCCAATGGGTTGAAATGGCTTAAAATGGCCAAAAATCATGGGTTATAAGTCATGAAATCAAGAATTTTAGCCTCCATGAAATTATTAGCCAATGGGTCGAAATGACTAAAATGGCTAACATTTGTGGGTTATAACCCACAAAATCAAGAATTTTAGCCTCCATGAAATTATGAATTGTAACCTAAAATGGTAAAAATTATGGGTTTCTCATGAAACCGTGAATTATGGTCTCCATGAAATTATTAGCCAATGGGTCGAAATGACTAAAATGGCTAACATTTGTGGGTTATAACCCACAAAATCAAGAATTTTAGCCTCCATGAAATTATTTTCTAATGAGTCGAGACGACTACGAATGGCCAAAATTTGTGGTTTGCACATCAATTCATAAACTTTTGTCTCCATGGAATTATTTACAAATGTGTCGAATATAGTAAAAATGGTCAACAATTATGGGTTATAGCTTATGAAATCGGGAATTTTGGCTTATGTAAAATTGTTTGCCAATGGGTTGAAATGGCTTAAAATGGCCAAAAATCATGGGTTATAAGTCATGAAATCAAGAATTTTAGCATCTGCGAAATTATTTGACAACGGTTTAAAATAACTAAAATGGCCAAAAATTATGGATTATATCTCACAAAATTGTGAATTTTAGCCACCGCAAATTATTTGACAACTGGTCGAAATGACTGAAAATAGCTTAAAAATAGTAAGTAATAACTCATAAAATCATGAATTTTTGTCTCCACAAAACTATTTGCCAAATGGCTAAAAATGACTAAACTTCTGTTGCTTATAGCTCATGAAAACTTGAATTTTGACCTCAGCAATATTATTTACCAACGAGGCAAAACTTCTATAAATGGCCAAAACATGGGCTATAACTTACAAAATTGTGAATTTTAGCCTCCATGAAATTATTTGCCAATGGGTCCAAACAACTAAAATGGCCAAAATTATGGGTTATAGCTCATAAAATCGTGAATTTTAGCCACCGCAAATTATTTGACAACGGATCGAAAAGACTAGAAATGGTCAAAATTGTGGGTTATAAATCACAAAATCACGAATTTTGTTCTCCATAAAATTATTTTCTAATGGATCGAAATGACTAAAATGGCCAAAAATCATGGGTTGCTCAAGAAATCAAGAATTATGATGTCAATAAATTATTTACAAATGGGACAAAATGAGCAAAATTGCCAAAATTATAGGCTATAGCTCATGAAATCGCGATTTTGACCTCCATAAAGTTATTTGACAAGTGTTGAAATGACTTAAAATGGCTAAAAATCATGGGTTATAGATCATGAGATTGTGAATACTGGCATTTGTGAAATTATTTAATAATGGGTTGAAACAAATAAAAATAGCCAATAATCATGGGTTATAACTCAAGAAATTGCGAATTTTGGCCTCCGCAAATTATTTACCAAGCAAAAGTTAAGGGAAATAGCTCATGAAATCATGACTTTTGGCCTTCGTGAAATTATCTGCCAATGGGTCAAGAGTAAGAATGACCAAATATCTTGGATTATAGCCCATGAAATTGTGAATTATAGCCTCGTGATAATTATTTTTCAACGGGTCTAACAACTTAAATTTATCTACCGAGGGTCAAAAACTAAAATGGCTAAAAATAATGGATTATAGTTCATGAAATTGTGAATGTTGGCCTTCGTGAAATTATTTTCCAATGGATCCAAATGACTAAAATGGCCAAAAAATTGTGTTATAGGTCATGAAATCTTTAATTTTGGCCTCTTAAAAATTATTTGCCTACGATAGAAACCAATAAAATAGCCAAAATTCATGGGTTACACTCCATGAAATTATGAATTGTAACCTAAAATGGTAAAAATTATGGGTTTCTCATGAAACCGTGAATTATGGTCTCCATGAAATTATTTGCCAATGGGTTGAAATGACTAAAATGGCTAACATTTGTGGGTTATAACCCACAAAATCAAGAATTTTAGCCTCCATGAAATTATTTTCTAATGAGTCGAGACGACTACTTAATGGCCAAAATTTGTGGTTTGCACATCAATTCATAAACTTTTGTCTCCATGGAATTATTTACAAATGTGTCGAATATAGTAAAATGGTCAACAATTATGGGTTATAGCTTATGAAATCGGAATTTTGGCTTATGTAAAATTGTTTGCCAATGGGTTGAAATGGCTTAAAATGGCCAAAAATCATGGGTTATAAGTCATGAAATCAAGAATTTTAGCCTCCATGAAATTATTTGACAACGGTTTAAAATAACTAAAATGGCCAAAATTATGGATTATATCTCACAAAATTGTGAATTTTAGCCTCCATGAAATTATTTGACAACCGGTCGAAATGACTGAAAATAGCTTAAAATAGTAAGTAATAACTCATAAAATCATGAATTTTTGTCTCCACAAAACTATTTGCCAATGGGTTGAAATGGCTTAAAATGGCCAAAAATCATGGGTTATAGCTCATGAAAACTTGAATTTTGACCTCAGCAATATTATTTACCAACGAGGCAAAACTTCTATAAATGGCCAAAAACATGGGCTATAACTTACAAAATTGTGAAATTTGGCCTTTGCGAAATTATTTTCCAATGGACCAAAACAACTAAAAAAGGCCAAACATGGTCGGTTATAGCTCCTAAAAATCATGAATTTTGGCCACTGTAAAATTATTTGACAACGGATCGAAAAGACTAGAAATGGTCAAAAATTGTGGGTTATAAATCACAAAATCACGAATTTTGTTCTCCATAAAATTATTTTCTAATGGATCGAAATGACTAAAAATGGCAAAAATTTATGGGTTATGACTCATGAAATCATGAACTTTGTCCTCTGCGAAATTATTTGCCAACAGATCGGAATGACGAAGATAGGCCAAATGTCCTGGGTTATAGCTCATGAAATCGTGAATTTTGGCCTACACATAATTATTTAACAACGAGTCGATACAACTAAAATTTGCTAAATATTATGGGTTATAGCACATGAAGTTGTCAATCTTTGCCTCTTGCGACAATAGATTTAAATGACTAAAAATGGCAAAAAAATCATGGGTTATTGGTCATGAAATTTTAAATTTTGGCCATCGTCAAATATTTTGACAACGGGTTGAAATGACTGAAAATGGTCAAAATTCATGGGTTATAACTCATGAAATTATGTATTTTAGTGTGTGTGAAATTATTTTCTAAAGGGTCGAAATGACTAAAATGGCTAAAACTTGTGGGTTATAGCTAATGAAATAGTGAATTTTGGTCTCCGAGAAATTATTTGCCAATGGATTGAAATGACTAAAAATTACCAAAATCTAGGGATTATAACTCATAAAATAGTGAATTTTGGTCTCCGTGTAATTATTTGCCAATAAATCAAAATAATTAAAAATGGCTAAAAACTGTGGGTTATAGCTCCATGAAATTTTGGCCTTCTCGAAACTATTTGCCAACAGATGGAAATTACTAACAATGGTAAAAAAAATATGGGTTATAGCTCATAAAATCATGAATTTTGGCCTGCACGTAAATATTTGCCAACGGGTTAAAATGACTTAAGATGACAAATATGGATTATAGCCTCTGAAATCATAAATTCTAGCCTCAACAAAATTATTCGCTATAACAGATCAAAATGACTAAAAATAGCAAAAAATCTTGGACTATAGCTAACAAAATCGGTTATACCTAAAAAAATCATGAATTTTGACCTTCACAAAATTACTTGCAAACCGATCAAAATGACTAAAATTAGCTAAAAATTGTGGGTTAGAGCTCATGAAATCTTTAAGTTCAGCCACCACAAAATTATTTACCAACAACTCGAAACGACTAAAAATTGCCGAAACTTGTGGGTCATGGCCCATGAGATCGTAAATTTTAGCCTCCATAAAATTATTTTCTAATGGATCAAAACGGCTAAAAATAGTCAAAATTTGTGAGTTATAGCTCATGATATCATGAATTTTGACCTCTGCATAGTTATTTGCCAACGGATCGTAAATTTTGGCCTCTAAAAAATACATTGCTAACGGGTCAAAACGGCATAAATTAGTCAAAAATCTTGAGTTATAGCCCACAAAATAATGAATTTATTTCAACAAAATCATTTCCCAATCTATCGATATGATTAAAAATAGCAAAAAATCTTGGGTATGGCTCATGAAATCGTGAATTTTGTTCTTAGAGAAATTATTTGCTAACGGGTCGAAATGACTAAAAATGATCAAAAATTATGAGTTTTATAGCTCATGAATTTGTGAAGTTTGGACTCTATAAAATTATTTGTTAACGGGTCGAAACAACAAAAAATGGCCAATAATCGTGGGTTATAGTTAATGAAATCATGAATTTTTACCTCTGCAAAATTATTTCCCAGCGGGCCGAAATGACTTAAATTGGCTAAAAATCATGGGGTGCTCATGAAATCGTGAATTTTGGTCTATGCGGAACTATTTACCAATGGGTTGAAATGAATAAAAAAGGTAAAAATTGTGGGTTATAGCTCATGAAATCTTGAATTTCGACCCTTATAAAATTATTTTCCAATAGGTCAAAATGACTTAAAATAGCCCAAAATTATGGGCTATAGCTCATGAAATTGTGAATATTGGCCTCCACAAAATTATTTGACACCAGGTTAAAACGACTAAAAATAGCCAAATATCATGAGTTATAGCTCACGAAATCATGAATTTTAGCCTCTGCGAAGTTATTTGCCTACGGGTTGAAATAACTAAATGTGACAAAAAATTATGGATCTTAGCTAATGAAATCGTTAATTTCATTCTCCATGAAATTATCTACTAACGGGTTGGAAAGACTAAAAATGACTAAAAATCGGGGGGCAGCTTATGAAATCGTAAATTTTTGCATCCACAAAATTATTTGTCAACGGGACGAAATGACTGAAAATGGCCAAAGATCATGGGTGATCGCTTATGAAATCATAAATTTTGGCCACCATGAAATTATCTACCAGCGAGTCAAAAAGATAAAAATGGTCAGAAAGTTTCAATTATAACTCATGAAATCATGAATTTTGGCCTCCGCAAAATTCTTTCCTAATGCATCAAAAAGATTAAAATGGACAAAAATCATGGGTTATAGCACATGAAATTGTGAATTTCAGCCTTCATGAAATTATTTGCCAACAGGTCAAAATGACTAAAAATGATCAAATAGTGGGTTATATAGCTCACGAAATCATGAATTGTGGTCTCCGCAAAATTATTTACCAATGGGACAAAATAAAAACAATGGCCAAAGACCATGGGTTATAGCTCATGGTATCGTGAATTTTGGGCTCAGCAAAATTACTTGCTAAAAAGTCGAAACTATGAAAAATGGCTAAAAATGTGGGTTATATAGATCATGATTTCGTGAATTTTGGCGTTGGCAAAATTACTTGTTAATTGGTCAAAATGACTAAAAATGGTCAAATATAGTGGGTCATAGCTCATAAAATTATGAAATTTGAACTCTGCAAAATTATTTACTAATGGTTCGAAATGGCTAAAATGTCCAATAATAGTGGGTTATAGCTCATGAAATCTTGAATTATTACCTCCATGAATTTATTTGCCAATAAATTGAAATGACTAAAACAATCAAAATTTATGTGCTCACAAAATCTTGAAATTTTGCCACCATAAAATTATTTGACAATCGGTGAAAATGACTAAAATAGCCAAAAATCATGGGTAAATAGCTCAAAAATCGTGAATTTTGATGTCCGCCATTTGCCAATGGGTAGAAACAACTTAAAATAGCCAAAAATTATGGAATATAGCTCATAAAATTATGAATTTTTACCTCCGTAAAATTATTTGCCAACGGATCAAAACATCTAAAAATGGCCAAAAATCATGGGTAATAGTAGCTCACGAAATCATGGCAAACTATCATGGGTTATAGCTTAGGAAATCATGAATTTTGGCCATCGCAAATTATTTGATGATGGGTTGAAATAATTAAAAATGCTTGAAAACTATAAAAAATAGCTCATGAAATCTTGAATTTTTAGCATAAGCGAAATTATTTGCCAATGAGTTGAAATGACTAAAAATGACAAAAAATCATAGGCTATAAGCTCACGAAATTGTGAATTGTGGCCTTCACGAAATTGATTGCTAGCAGATCAATACAAATAAAATGGCCAAAAACCATGGGTTGTAGCTCATAAAATAGTGAAGTTCTAACTTCACTAAATTATTCGGAAATGGTTTGCAACAACTAAAAATATTCTGTAATCATGAGTTATAGCTCATAAATCATGAATTTTGGACACCATGAATTTATTTGCTAATAGATCGAAATGACTAAAAAACGAGAAAAAATTATGGAGTATAGCTCATAAAATCGTGAATTTTTGACTCTGTAAAATTATTTGCCAACAGGTGGAAATGACTAAAAATGAGCAAAAATCAAAATCATGAATTTTGACCTCTATGAAAATATTTGCCTATAGGTCGACACGACTAAAAATTGCCAAAAATCATGAGTTCTAAAATCGTAAATTTTGGCCTTTACAAAATTATTTGCTGAGGGGTCAAAAAAGCCAAAAATAGCCTAAAATCATGGGTTATAACCCACGAAATCATGAATTTTGGTGTCTGTGAAATTGTTTCCCAATGATTAGAAATGACTAAATTTGGCCAAATTTTATAGGCTACGTAGCTCACAAAATCGTGAATTTTAATTTCTAAAAAATTATCACTAACGGGTCGAAATGACTAAAAAAGACCAAAAATTATAAGTTATAGCTCACAAGATTATGAATTTTGGCCACCACAAAATTATTTAACAACAGATCAAAATGACTAAAAATGGACAAAAATCTTGGGTAGCTCACAAAATTGTGAATTTTGGCAACCATAAAATTATTTGACAACGAATTGAAATGAAAAACTTGGCCAAATATTATGTGTAATAGCTCATGAAATCATAAATTTTGGCCTCTTAGAAATTATTTGCCAATGGGTCAAAATGATTAACCATGACCAAAAATTAAGATTATAACTCATGAAATTGTGAATTTTGGCCTCCGCAAAATTATTTGCCACCTGGTCAAAATGACTAAAAATGGCTAAAAATTACATGTTATAGCTCATGAAATCTGAAAATTTATTTACCAATGGTTTGAAAGAACTAAAAAGGTCTAATAATTGTTGGTTATTTAGCTTATGGAATCCTAACTGTTGGCCATTGTAAAATTATTTGCCAACAGGTTGAAACGACTAAAAATCACCTAAACTTGTGGGTTATAGTCAATAAAATTTTGAATTTTGGCCTCCACAAAATATTTTGCCAATGGATCATAACGATAAAAAATAGCCAAAATTGTTAGTAAAAGCTCATGAAATCATAAATTTTATCCTCGGAGAAATTATTTGACAATGGGCCGAAATAACTAAAAATAACTAAAAATTATGGATTATAGCTCATCAAATTGTGAATTTTAGCCTCCGTGAAATTATTTGCCAATGAATCAAAAAATTAAAATTGGCCAAAAATCGTGTGTTATAACTGATGAAATCATGAATTTTAAACTTCCCGAAATTATTTCCTAGTGGAACAAATCAACTAAAAATGGACAAAAATTATAGGTTATAGCTCATGAAATCATGAAGTTTAAACTCTGCAAACTTTTTGCCAACAGGTTGAAATGACTAAAAATTGCCAAAAGTTGTGGATTATAGATCATGAAATAGTAAAGTTTTGCCTCTACAAAATTATTTGCCAATGGGTTGAAATAATTAAAAATGATAAAAAATCCGGGTTATAGCTCATGAAATCATGAAAGTTTTGTCTCCATGAAATAATTTGCCAATGGATCAAAGTGACTAAAAATAGCTAAAAATCATAGGTTATAACTTATGAAATCATGAATTTTGGTATCCATGAAATTATTTTCCAACGGATCAAAACAATTAAAAATGGCCAAAATTTGCTGGTTATAACCTATGAAATAGTAAATTTTAACCTCTGCAAAATTATTTACAAGCAGATCAAAATGGCTAAAAATGGCCAAGCATCGTCAGTTAGAGCCCACGAAATCAGTAATTTTGGCCTCCATGAAATTATTTCCCAACGGGCCGAAACATCTAAACATGGCCCAAAACCTTGGGTTATAGCTAATAAAATTATGAACTTTGATATCTAATAAATTATTTGCTAATGGGGTGAAGTGATAAAAAATAATCAGAAATTGTGAACTATAACTCACAAAATCATGAAGTTATTTGCCAATGGTTCGAAACTACCAAAAGTGGCTAATAATTGTGGTTATAGTTCATGAAATTATGAATTTTGGCCTTCGTGAAATTATTTCTCAATGGATCAAAATGACTAAAATGGACAAAAATTATAGGTTATAGCTCATTAAATTGTGAATTTTGGTCTCCGTGGAATTATTTACTAATGGGTCAAAAGGACTAAAATTGCCAAAAATTATGGGTTATAGCTCATGAAATTGTGAATTTTGGCCTCCATGAAATTATTTTCCAACGGATCAAAACAATTAAAATGGCCAAAAATCATAGGTTATAACTTATGAAATCATGAATTTTGGCCTTCGTGAAATTATTTCTCAATGGATCAAAATGACTAAAATGGCCAAAAATTATGGGTTATAGCTCATGAAATTGTAAAGTTTAGTATCCAAAAATTATTTGCCAATGGGTTGAAATGACTAAAATGGCTAAAAATCATGGGTTATAGCTCATGAAATCATGAAAGTTTTGTCTCCATGAAATAATTTGCCAATGGATCAAAGTGACTAAAAATAGCTAAAAATCATAGGTTATAACTTATGAAATCATGAATTTTGGTATCCATGAAATTATTTTCCAACGGATCAAAACAATTAAAATGGCCAAAATTTGTGGTTATAACCTATGAAATAGTAAATTTTAACCTCTGCAAAATTATTTACAAGCAGATCAAAATGGCTAAAATGGCCAAATATCATGAGTTATAGCTCATGAAATCATGAATTTTGGCCTCCATGAAATTATTTCCCAACGGGTCAAACATCTAAACATGGCCCAAAACCTTGGGTTATAGCTAATAAAATTATGAACTTTGATATCTAATAAATTATTTGCTAATGGGGTGAAGTGATAAAAATAATCGAAATTGTGAACTATAACTCACAAAATCATGAAGTTATTTGCCAATGGTTCGAAACTACCAAAAGTGGCTAATAATTGTGGTTATAGTTCATGAAATTATGAATTTTGGCCTTCGTGAAATTATTTCTCAATGGATCAAAATGACTAAAAATGGCTAAAAATCGTAGGTTTTCTCATTAAATTGTGAATTTTGGTCTCCGTGGAATTATTTACTAATGGGTCAAAAGGACTAAAAATTGCCAAAAATTATATGTTATAACTCATGAAATTGTGAATTTTGATATCTATAAAATTATTCGCCAATGGATCGAAACGACTTAAAATGGCCAAATATCGTCGATTATAGCTTATGAAATCGTGAAATTTGGCCTCTGTGAAATTATTTGCCAATGGGTCGATATGACTTATAGTGGCTAAAAATCACATGTTATAGCTCATGAAATTGTAAAGTTTAGTATCCAAAAAATTATTTGCCAATAGGTCGAAATGACTCAAACAAGCTAATAATCATATGTTATCGCTCATGAAATCGTTAATTTTGGCTTTCGCAAAATTATTTGCCAATTAGTTGAAACCACCAAAAAAAGAAAAAAATCATGGATTATAGCTCATTAAATTGTAAATTTTTGGCCTGCGTATATTTAGCAATGAGTCAAATGACTATAAATGGCCAATAATTGTAGGTTATAGTTCACGAAATTGTGAATTTTGGCATGTGTAAAATTATTTGCCAAATGGCCGAAATGATTTAAAGTGGAAAAAAGAGGTGGGTTATAGCTCAAAAAATTGTGAATGTTGGCCTCAAAATTAAAGGTTTCATGAGCTATAATCCACTATTTTGGCCATTTTTAGTTGTTTTGACCCAAAGGCAAATAATTTTATTGAGTCTAAAATTCATGATTTCATGAGCTATAACCAATAATTATTAGACATTTTTAGTCATTTTGAATCATTGGTAAATAATTTTGCATTGCGGAGTCCAAACATCAAGATTTCACGAGCTTTAACTCACAATTTTTGACCATTTTTATTCATTTTGATCTACTGGCGAATAATTTCACGTGACAAAACTTTAATATTTTGTAAGCTATATAACCTATGATTTTTAGCAATTTTTACTCATTTTGATGCATTGGCAAATAATTTCGTGGAGACCAAAGTTTATAATTTCATGAGCTACACCCCAAGATTTTTGGACATTTTTAGTCATTTTCATCCATTGGCAAATAATTTTGTGTAGGCCAAAATTCACAACTTCATGAGCTATTAACCATAAAGTTTGGTCATTTTTCGTCATTTTGATCCGTTGTCTAATAATTCGTGATGGTTATAATTCATAATTTCATGAGCTATAGCCCATGAATTTTGGCTGTTTTTTGTCATTTCAACCCGTCATCAAATAATTTTGTGATGGCCAACATTCATGATTTCGTGAGCTGTAACCTATGATATTTGGCCATTTTTAGTTATTTCGATCCTTTGCCAGATAATTTTGCGGAGACTAAAATTAAAGATTTTGTGAGTTATAACCCACAAATTTTCGCCATTTCGACCCACTAGCAAATGCTTTGTAAGAGGCCAGTAGTCACGATTACATGAGCTATATTTCACGATTGTTGGCTATTTTTAGTCATTACGACTCGTTGGCAAATAATTTTGTATAGGCTAAAATTCACAATTTTATTAGCTATTACCCACAAATTTTGACCATTTTTAGTCATTTGACCCGTTATCAAATAATTTTGCAGTGGCTAAAATTTACGATTTCATGAGATATAATCCATGATTTTTGACCATTTTTAGTCATTTTGACCTGTTGTCAAATATTTTGCGGTGGTTAAAATTCACAATTTCGTGAGTTATAACCCACAATTTTTGGCCATTTTGAGTCATTTCGACCCATTGGCTAATAAATTCATGGTAGTCAAAATTTATGATTTCATGAGCTATAACCTTTGGTTATTGGACATTTTTATCATTTCAACCATTGACAAATAATTTTATGGAGTTCAAAATTCATGAACCAAAGGACTAGAAGCTTTATTATGGCCAAAATTCATGATTTCTTAAGCTATATAACCCATGATTTTTGGCTATTTTAGTCATTTCTCCCATTTGCAAATAATTTCAAAGAGGCCAAAATTCTCGATTTCATGAGGTATAACCCATGATTTTTGGCCATTTTATATATTTTGAACCATTAACAAATAAATTTTTAGAGGATAAAATTCAGGATCTCGTGAGCTATAACCCATGATTTTAGGCCATTTTAGTTATTTCCACCTATTGGTAAACAATTTTGTGAAGTCCAAAATTCATAGTTTTATGAGCTATAACCCATGATTTTTGGCCATTTTGAGTCATTTCGACCTATTGACAAATAATTTCATAGATGCCAAAATTCATGATCCTGTGAGCTATATAATCCATAATTTTTAGGCAAGTTTAGTCATTTTAACCCTTTGTCAAATAATTTTGCGGTGCAAATTTTAAAATTTCAGAGCTATAACCCATGATTTTTGGCTATTTTAGTCATTTTGACCCATTCGTAATAGATTCGTGAAGGACAAAATTCATGATTTCATGAGCTATAACTCATGATTTTTAGATATTTTAATCATTTCAAACCATTGGTAAATAATTATGTGGAGTCAAAACTTTCGATTTCATGAGCTATAACCTCTTGGTTATGTTTTGTCATTTTGACATTGTTAACTAATTTTGTCAAGTCCAAAATTCATGATTTCATGAGTTATAACCCACAATTATTTGACATTTTTAGTTGTGTAGAATTATTAGTAAGTAATTTTGCTAAATCCAAACTTCACAATTTCATGAGCTATAGCCCATAATTTATGGCCATTTTTATTCATTTTGACTCAAAGGCGCACCAAACTTTACTATTTTCTAATCTATGACCCATGATTTTTGGCCAATGTTTATCATTTTACGCATTGGTAATTTCACGAGGCCAAACTTCACAATTTCATGAGCTACACCCTACTATTTTTAGCCATTTCTAATTGTTTTGACTTATTATCAAATAAATTAATAGAGACCAAAATTCACAATTTTATGAGCTATAATCCATGATTTTTGAAATTTTAGTCATTTAAACTGTTGGTAAATAATATTACGAAGGACAAAATTCACAATTTAATGAGCTATCACCCACAAGTTTTGGCCATTTTGATTCATAATTTTGTGAGCTATAATCCTAATTTTTACTATTTTTAATCATTTTGACTTGTTGGTATATAATTTTGTGGGAGTAAAATTCATAATTTCGTGAGTTATAACCCACAATCTTTAGCCTTTTTGGTCGTTTCCATCCATTGGCAAATAATTTCGTAAAGTCTAAAATTCATAATTTCGTGAGCTATAATTCAATATTTTTGCCATTTTTAGTTGTTTCAACCCATTGGCAAATAACTGCCAGAGGTGAAAATTCAAAATTTCATGAGCTATAACCCATGATTTTTGGCTATTTTAGTCATTTTGACCCATTGGCTAATAAATTCATGGTAGTCAAAATTTATGATTTCATGAGCTATAACCCATGATTTTTGGCCATTTTAGTCATTTTGACCCATTGGCAAATAATTTTGTATAGGCTAAAATTCACAATTTTATTAGCTATTACCCACAAATTTTGACCATTTTAGTCATTTTGACCCATTGGCAAATAATCTCATGGTGGCTAAAATTCATGATTTCATGAGCTATAACCCATGATTTTTGGCCATTTTAGTCATTTTGACCCGTTATCAAATAATTTTGTGATGGCCAACATTCATGATTTCGTGAGCTATAACCCATGATATTTGGCCATTTTAGTTATTTCGACCCATTGGCTAATAAATTTATTGAGACTAAAATTAAAGATTTTGTGAGTTATAACCCACAAATTTTCGCCATTTCACCCACTAGCAAATGCTTTGTAAGAGGCCGAGTCACGATTACATGAGCTATATTTCACGATTGTTGGCTATTTTAGTCATTACGACTCGTTGGCAAATAATTTTGTATAGGCTAAAATTCACAATTTTATTAGCTATTACCCACAAATTTTGACCATTTTTAGTCATTTGACCCGTTATCAAATAATTTTGCAGTGGCTAAAATTTACGATTTCATGAGATATAATCCATGATTTTTGACCATTTTTAGTCATTTTGACCTGTTGTCAAATATTTTGCGGTGGTTAAAATTCACAATTTCGTGAGTTATAACCCACAATTTTTGGCCATTTTGAGTCATTTCGACCCATTGGCTAATAAATTCATGGTAGTCAAAATTTATGATTTCATGAGCTATAACCTTTGGTTATTGGACATTTTTTATCATTTCGAACCATTGACAAATAATTTTATGGAGTTCAAAATTCATGAACCAGTGACGAGAAGCTTTATTATGGCCAAAATTCATGATTTCTTAAGCTATATAACCCATGATTTTTGGCTATTTTTAGTCATTTCTCCCATTTGCAAATAATTTCAAAGAGGCCAAAATTCTCGATTTCATGAGGTATAACCCATGATTTTTGGCCATTTTTATATATTTTGAACCATTAACAAATAAATTTTTTAGAGGATAAAATTCAGGATCTCGTGAGCTATAACCCATGATTTTAGGCCATTTTTAGTTATTTCCACCTATTGGTAAACAATTTTGTGAAGTCCAAAATTCATAGTTTTATGAGCTATAACCCATGATATTTGGCCATTTTCAGTCATTTCGACCTATTGACAAATAATTTCATAGATGCCAAAATTCATGATCCTGTGAGCTATATAATCCATAATTTTTAGGCAAGTTTAGTCATTTTAACCCTTTGTCAAATAATTTTGCGGTGCAAATTTTAAAATTTCGTAGCTATAACCCATGATTTTTGGCTATTTTTAGTCATTTTGACCCATTCGGTAATAGATTCGTGAAGGACAAAATTCATGATTTCATGAGCTATAACTCATGATTTTTAGATATTTTTAATCATTTCAAACCATTGGTAAATAATTATGTGGAGTCAAAACTTTCTGATTTCATGAGCTATAACCTACTGGTTATGTTTTGTCATTTTGACACATTGTTAACTAATTTTGTCAAGTCCAAAATTCATGATTTCATGAGTTATAACCCACAATTATTTGACATTTTTAGTTGTGTAGAATTATTAGTAAGTAATTTTGCTAAATCCAAACTTCACAATTTCATGAGCTATAGCCCATAATTTATGGCCATTTTTATTCATTTTGACTCAAAGGCAGACCAAACTTTACTATTTTCTAATCTATGACCCATGATTTTTGGCCAATGTTTATCATTTTTACGCATTGGTAATTTCACAGAGGCCAAACTTCACAATTTCATGAGCTACACCCTACTATTTTTAGCCATTTCTAATTGTTTTGACTTATTATCAAATAAATTAATAGAGACCAAAATTCACAATTTTATGAGCTATAATCCATGATTTTTGAAATTTTAGTCATTTAAACTGTTGGTAAATAATATTACGAAGGACAAAATTCACAATTTAATGAGCTATCACCCACAAGTTTTGGCCATTTTGATTCATAATTTTGTGAGCTATAATCCTAATTTTTACTATTTTTAATCATTTTGACTTGTTGGTATATAATTTTATGGAGTAAAATTCATAATTTCGTGAGTTATAACCCACAATCTTTAGCCTTTTTGGTCGTTTCCATCCATTGGCAAATAATTTCGTAAAGTCTAAAATTCATAATTTCGTGAGCTATAATTCAATATTTTTGCCATTTTTAGTTGTTTCAACCCATTGGCAAATAACTTCAGAGGTGAAAATTCAAAATTTCATGAGAGATATAACCTATGATTTTTGGCCATTTTCAGTCATTTCTCCTTTGCCAAATAATTTTGCAGAGCCAAATTTCCAAAATTCATGAGCTTTAACCCATAGTTTATCACCTGTTTGTTCATTTGGACCCATTGGCAAATAATCTCATGGTGGCTAAAATTCATGATTTCATGATCTATAACACACGATTTTTGCTATTTTTCATCGTTTCCAACCATTGGCTAATAAATTTATTGAGACTAAAATTCATGATTTTATGAGCTATAACCCATGATTATCGACATTTTAGTCATTTCGACTGTTGGCAAATAATTTCATGGAGGCCAAAATTCACAATTTAATGAGCTATCACCCACAAGTTTTGGCCATTTTGATTCATAATTTTGTGAGCTATAATCCTAATTTTTACTATTTTTAATCATTTTGACTTGTTGGTATATAATTTTATGGAGTAAAATTCATAATTTCGTGAGTTATAACCCACAATCTTTAGCCTTTTTTGGTCGTTTCCATCCATTGGCAAATAATTTCGTAAAGTCTAAAATTCATAATTTCGTGAGCTATAATTCAATATTTTTTGCCATTTTTAGTTGTTTCAACCCATTGGCAAATAACTTCGCGTAGGTGAAAATTCAAAATTTCATGAGAGATATAACCTATGATTTTTGGCCATTTTCAGTCATTTCTCCTTTTGCCAAATAATTTTGCAGAGCCAAATTTCCAAAATTTCATGAGCTTTTAACCCATAGTTTATCACCTGTTTGTTCATTTGGACCCATTGGCAAATAATCTCATGGTGGCTAAAATTCATGATTTCATGATCTATAACACACGATTTTTTGCTATTTTTCATCGTTTCCAACCATTGGCTAATAAATTTATTGAGACTAAAATTCATGATTTTATGAGCTATAACCCATGATTATCAGACATTTTAGTCATTTTGAACCATTATAAAATAATTTTGCGCGGCCCAAACTTCACAAGTTTATGAGCAATAACCCACTATTTTAGGCCATTTTAGTTATTTCGACCCATTCACAAATAATTTCGTGGAAGCAAAAATTCACGATTACATGAGATATACAACTCATGATTTTTAACCATTTTCTATCATTTCTCCTATTGGCAAATAATTTCATGGAGGTTAAATTTACTGATTTCATGAGCTTTAACCCATAATTTTTGGCCATTTTTTTCATTTTAAACAATTAGCAAATAATTCTACGGAAACTAAAATTCACGATTTCATGAGCTATAAACCATAATTCTTGGTCATGTTTAGTTATTTTGACCCATTGGAAAAATAATTTCGCGGAGGCCAAAATTCACAATTTTGTGGGCTGTAACCCACTATCTTTGGCCTTTTTTACTCGTTTCAACCCAATGGCAAATAACTTCGCAGAGGTCAAAATTCACGATTTCATGGGCAATAACCAAAGTTTATAGGAGACTTTTAGTCATCTCGAACCATTCGTAAATAATTTCATGGAGCCTAAATTTCACGATGTCATGAGCTAACCCACTATTTGGGCTATTTTTAGTCATTTTGACCCATGGCAAGTAATTTTGTTGAGTACAAAATTCACAATTTTAGGAGCTATAAGCCACAAATATTGGATATTTATAGTCATTTCAAACCATTGGTAAATAACTTTGTAGACTCCAAACTTCAAGATTTCGTGAGCACCCGCGAATTTTGGTAATTTCAAACCATTGGTAAATAACTTTATAGTAATTTTTATTCTTTTCTATCCATTACCAAATAATTCCGTGTAGACCAAACTTCACTATTTTGTAAGATATAACCTATGATTTTTTGCTAATTTTTAGTCGTTTTGACGAATTGGCAAACAATTTCACAGAGGCAAAATTTCAAGATTCCATAAGCTATAACCCATGATTTTTGGCATTTTTAAGTCTTTTTGACCTGTTGATAAGTAATTTCGTGGAGGCCAAAATTTAAGTTTCCATGAGCTATTAGCCTATTACCCACGATTTTTAGCCATTTTTAGTTATTTCGACCTACTCTCAATTAATTTTTTGTAGGCTAAAGTTAAATATTTCGTGAGCTATAATTGATGATTTTTGTTCATTTTTAGTCATTTCGACCCGTAGTTAAATAAGTTGGCGGTGCTGAAAATTCACGACTTCATGAGTTTTAACCCAAGATTTTTGGCTCTTTTTAGTCAGTTTTATTTGTTGTCAAATAATTTTGTGGTGATCGAAATTCAAGATAATGTTAGCTATAATCCATGATTTTTGGCCATTTTTAGTCACTTTGACCCATTGGCTAATAAATTCGAGGCCAGAATTCTTGATTTCACGAGCAATAACTCATGATTATTAGACATTTTTAATCATTTCAAACCATAGGTAAATAATTTTGAGGACTCAAAACTTCTTGATTTCATGAGCTATACCCCACGATATTTTGGCCATTTTTGTTACGCATTGGCAAATAATTTTGCAGGGACCAAACTTTACTATTTCGTGAGCTATAACCCATGATTTTTAGCCATTCTTAGTAATTTTGATGCAGTGGCAAATAATTTCATGGAGGACAAAATTTACAATTCCATGAGCTACAATCTATGATTTTTGAATATTTTTAGTCATTTCGACTGTTGGCAAATAATGTTACGGAGGTCAAAAATCACAATTTCATTTGCTACTATTCACAATTTTTTGTCATTTTTAGTCCATTCGACCCGTAGTCAGATACATTCATGATGGCCAAAATTTATGATTTCGTGAGGTATAACCCATGATTTTTGGCCATTATTAGTTATTTCAACTCATTGCGAAATAATTTCGTGGAGCCCAAAGTTTACTATTTCATGTGCTATAAACCCATGAATTTTGGCCATTTTTAGTTATTTCGACCCATTAGCAAATAATTTCGCAAAGGCCAAAATTTATGATTTCATTGGCTATAAGCCACAACTTTTGGCCATTTTTAGTCATTTTGACTTGTTTGCAAATAATTTTGCTTAAGTCAAAATTCACGATTTCATAAGCTAAAATCGCTATTTTTGGTCATTTTTTGTCATTTTGTCTCATGGAAAATAATTTTGCGGTGCCTATAGTTTGACCCATGATTTTTGGACATTTTAAGTCATTTCCACCTATTGATAAATAATTTTTCAGAATCCAAAAGTCAAGATTTCGTGAGCTATACCCACGATTTTTGGTTGTTTCTAGTCATTTTGACCCTGGGATAAATAATTTCATGGAGGCCAAAATTCAAGATTTTGTGAGCTATAAGCCACGATTTTTTACCATTTTAATTCGTTTTGACCTGTTGTTAAGTAATTTCATGGCGACCAAAATTCATGATTATGTGAACTAAGTTTTAGTCATTTTGGCCCTTTGGCAAGAAATTTTGTCGATTCTAAAATTTATGATTTTATGAGCTATAATTCATAATTATTAGACATTTTAGTAGTTTCAAACTAGTGGTAAATAATTTTGTGGAGTTCAAACTTAATGATTTCATGAGCTAACCCATGAATTTTAGCAATTATTATTCATTTCGACCCATTATCAAATAATTCTGTTTAGACCAAACATCACTAGTTCGCGAGCTATAACCCACTAGTTTTGGCTATTTTTAGTCATTTCCATGCATTGACAAATAATTTCGTAGAGACAAAAATTCGTGATTTCAAGAGCTATAAGCAACGATATTTTGCCATTTTAATTTGTTTTAACCCGTGGTCAAGCAATTTTATGGTGACCAAAATTCAGGATCACATGAGCCAATTTTTAGTCATTTTGACCCTTTGGCAAGTAATTTCATCGATTCCTAATTTCATGAGCTATAACTCACAATTATTAGACATTTAAGTAGTTTCAAACTGGTGGTAAATAATTTTGTGGAGTTCAAATTTCATGATTTTATGAGGTATAACCCATGAATTTTAGCAATTATTATACATTTTGACCCATTAGCAAATAATTCTATTTAGATCAAACATCACTATATCACGAGCTATAATCCACTAGTTTTCTCCATTTTTCGTCATTTCGAAGCATTGGCAAATAATTTCATCGAGGCAAAAATTCATGATTTCATGAGCTATAACCTATGGATTTTGACCATTTTTAGTCATTTCAACCCTTTGTCAAATAAATCCACAGTCAAAACTTCTCAATTTAATGAGCTGTAACCCTTTATTTTTTATCATTTTTAGTCATTTTGACCCATTGACAAGCATCTTCACTGTGGCCAAAATTTGTGATGACTTGAGCTATATTTTCCATGATTTTTAGCCATTTTTAGTCATTTCTCCCATTTGCAAATAATTTTGAGGAGGCAAAAATTCTCAATTTCATAAGCTATAATCCATTATTTTGGCCATTGTTGTTCATTTTGGCCCATTAATAAATAATTTCGGAAATGATAAAATTTATGAATTCATAAGCTATAACCTATGATTTTAGGTCATTTTTAATCGTTTCCACCCAATGGTAAATAATTTTGCGGAGTCCAAAATTTATGATTTCATGAGCTATAACCCACGATATTTAGCTATTCCTAGTCATCGGATGCCAAAATTCATGAATTCATGATTTATAACACAAGATTTTTTGCCATTTTTAGTCATCTTAACCCCTTGTCAAATAATTTCGCAGTGCAAAATTTATAGTTTCATGGCTATAACCAACAATTTTTTGGCCATTTTTAGTTATTTCGACCCATTCGCTATTAAATTTGCGAAGGTCAAAATTCACGATTTCATGAGTTATAACCCAGGATTATTTGATATTTTTAGTCATTTCAAACCATTGGTAAATAATTTTATGGAGTCAAAACTTTCTAATTTCATGAGCTAAAACCTACTATTTTGGCCATATTTAGTCATTTTGACCTATAGGCAACTAATTTCATCGAATCTAAAATTCATGATTTCATGAGCTATAACTCACGATTATTGAACATTTTTAGTTGTTTAGAACCATTAGTAAATAATTTTGCGAAGTTAAAACTTCACCATTTCATGAACTATAACCCACAATTTATGACCATTTTTATTTATTTCGACTCGTAGACAAACAATTCTAGGGACCAAACTTCACTGATTTCTTATACATAACACATGATTTTTGGCTAATTTTTTTCATTTCGATGCATTGGTAATTTCACGGAGGCTAAAACTCACAATTTCATGAGCTACACCCCATGATTTTTCACCATTTCTAGCTGTTTTGACCCATTATGAAATAAATTTGTAGAGACCAAAATTCACGATTTTATGAGCTATGCTCCATGATTTTTGGGTATTTTTAGTCATTTCAACCCGTTGGTAAATAATTTTACGGTGGAAAAAAATGACAATTTAATGAGCTATTACTCAAAATTTTTGGCCATTTTTACTCATTATGATCCGTCGTCTAATCATTTCTCGATGGCCAAAATGCACGATTTCATTAGCTATAACCCTCGATTTTTTGCTATTTTTAATCATTTTGACCACTTGCTAAATAATTTCATAGCGGTAAAAATTCACGTTTTCATGAGCTATAACCCACAATCTTTTGTCATTTTTAGTAGTTTCAATCCATTTGTAAGTACTTTTATGAAGTCCAAAATTCACAATTTTGTGAGCTATAACCGATGATTTTTTGCCATTTTTAATCATTTCTAACCATTGGGAAATAATTTCATGTAGGCCAAAATTTAGAATTACATGATATATTGGCCATTTTCAATCATTTCTCCTTTTGGCAAATAATTTCGCAAGCCATGCTAGCCGATTTCATGAGCTTTAACCAATACTTTTTCGCCATTTTTAGTCATTTTGACCCATTCGCAAATAATTTTGCTATGGTTAAAATTCACGATTTTGTGAGCTATACTACATGATTTTTAGCGGTGTTTCCATCGATTGGCTAATAAATTCACGCAGGCCAAAATTCATGATTTCATGAGTTATAATCCATGATTATTGGATATTTTTAGTCATTTTGAACATTGGAAAATAATTTTCTGGAATCAAACTTCACGATTTTATGAGCAATAACCCACTATTTTTGGCCATTTTAGATGTTTCGACCCATTGACAAATAATTTCGTGGGGGCAAAAATTTACAATTTCATGAGATATATACCTCATGATTTTTGGCCATTTTCTGTCATTTCTCTCATTGGCAAATAATTTCGCGGAGGCCAAATTTCTGGATTTCATGAGCTTTAACCCATAATTTTTGGCCATTTTGGTTCAGTTTGACCCATTAGCAAATAATTCCTTGGAGATTAAAATTCAAGATTTTGAGAGAACACATCATTTTTTATCATTTTTAGTTGTTTCGGCTTTTTGGGAAGTAATTTCACATAGGCCAAAATTCACATTTTTGTGGGCAATAACCCATGATTTATGACCATTTTTAGTTATTTCGACCGGTTAGCAAATAACTTTGTAGAGGTCAAAACTGACAGTTTTATGAGCAATAACCAAAGATTATAGGAACTTTTGTTTCGAACGATGGTAAATAATTTCGCGAAAACTTCACGATTTCATGAGCCAACCAACTATTTTGGCCATTTTTAGTTGACTCATGACAAGTAATTTTGTCGAGTCAAAAATTTAGATTTTATAAGATATAACCCTTATTTATTGGACATTTTTGTCATTTCAAACCAGTGGTAAATAATTTTGCGGAGTGCAAACTTCATGATTTCATGAGCGCCCACAAATTTTGGCCATATTTATTCTTTTTGACCCATTGGCAAATAATTGTGCATAGACCAAACTTCACTATTTTGTGGGCTATAACCTATAATTATTTTCCATTTATTTTGATGCATTGGCAAATAATTTCGTGCAGGCAAAAATTCAAGATTCCATATGCAATAACCCATGATTTTTGGCATTTTTCAGTCATTTTGACCCGTTGATAAGTAATATCGTGGAGCGAAAAATTAAGATTCCATGAGCTATAACCACGATTTTCGGCCATTTTTAGCTGTTTTGGCCCATTGTCAAGTAATTATGTGTAGGCCAAAATTAAATATTTCATGAGCTATGATCGATGATTTTTAGGCATTTTTAGTTGTTTTGACCCATTGTTAAATAATTAGGCGGTGGATAAGAATTCATGACTTCGTGAATTATAATCATCGATTTTTTTGCCATTTTTAGTCATTTTGACCCATTGGCAAATAATTTTGCTATGGTTAAAATTCACGATTTTGTGAGCTATAACCCATGATTTTTGGCCATTTTTAGTCATTTTGGCCTAATGGCTAATAAATTCGAGGAGGCCAAAATTCATGATTTCACGAGCTATAGCCCATGATTATTGGACATATTTAGTCATTTCAAACCATAGTTAAATAATTTTAAGGGCTCCAAACTTCCGATTTCATATAACCCACGATTTTTGCCCATTTCATTCATTTTGATGCATTGGCAAATAATTTTATGGGACCAAACTTTACTATTTCATGAGCTATATAACCCACAATTTTGGCCATTTCATTCATTTTGATGCATTGGCAAATAATTCTACGAGGACAAAACTTTACTATTTCATGAGCTATAACCACGATTTTTGGTCAATCTTTCAACACATTGGCAAATAATTTCACGGAGGCCAAATTTCTGGATTTCATGAGCTTTAACCCATAATTTTTGGCCATTTTGGTTCAGTTTGACCCATTAGCAAATAATTCCTTGGAGATTAAAATTCAAGATTTTGAGAGAACACATCATTTTTTATCATTTTTAGTTGTTTCGCCTTTTTGGGAAGTAATTTCACATAGGCCAAAATTCACATTTTTGTGGGCAATAACCCATGATTTATGACCATTTTTAGTTATTTCGACCGGTTAGCAAATAACTTTGTAGAGGTCAAAACTGACAGTTTTATGAGCAATAACCAAAGATTATAGGAACTTTTGTTTCGAACGATGGTAAATAATTTCGCGAAAACTTCACGATTTCATGAGCCAACCAACTATTTTGGCCATTTTTAGTTGACTCATGACAAGTAATTTTGTCGAGTCAAAAATTTAGATTTTATAAGATATAACCCTTATTTATTGGACATTTTTGTCATTTCAAACCAGTGGTAAATAATTTTGCGGAGTGCAAACTTCATGATTTCATGAGCTATATAACCCACAATTTTTGGCCATTTTAGTTGTTTTGGCCCATTGTCAAGTAATTATGTGTAGGCCAAAATTCACGATTTTGTGAGCTATAACCCATAATTTTGGCCATTTTTAGTCATTTTGACCCATTAGCAAATAATTCCTTGGAGATTAAAATTCAAGATTCCATATGCAATAACCCATGATTTTTGGCATTTTTCAGTCATTTTGACCCGTTGATAAGTAATATCGTGGAGCGAAAAATTAAGATTCCATGAGCTATAACCACGATTTTCGGCCATTTTTAGCTGTTTTGGCCCATTGTCAAGTAATTATGTGTAGGCCAAAATTAAATATTTCATGAGCTATGATCGATGATTTTTAGGCATTTTTAGTTGTTTTGACCCATTGTTAAATAATTAGGCGGTGGATAAGAATTCATGACTTCGTGAATTATAATCATCGATTTTTTTGCCATTTTTAGTCATTTTGACTAGTTGCCAAAGAATTTTGTGGTGGTTGAAATTCACCATTTTGTTAGCTGTAACCCATGATTTTTGGCCATTTTTAGTCATTTTGGCCTAATGGCTAATAAATTCGAGGAGGCCAAAATTCATGATTTCACGAGCTATAGCCCATGATTATTGGACATATTTAGTCATTTCAAACCATAGTTAAATAATTTTAAGGGCTCCAAACTTCCCGATTTCATATAACCCACGATTTTTGCCCATTTCATTCATTTTGATGCATTGGCAAATAATTTTGCGGGGACCAAACTTTACTATTTCATGAGCTATATAACCCACAATTTTTGGCCATTTCATTCATTTTGATGCATTGGCAAATAATTCTACGAGGACAAAACTTTACTATTTCATGAGCTATAACCCACGATTTTTGGTCAATCTTTCAACACATTGGCAAATAATTATGCGGAGGCCAAATTTACAATTGAATGAGCTACAACCCACGATTTTTTGATATTTTTAGTCATTTCAACCCGTTGGCAAATAATTTTATGGAGGCTGAAAATCACAACTTAATGAGCTACTACCCACAATTTTTTTCATTTTTAATCCATTCGACTTGTGGTAAAAAAATATCACGATAGCTAAAATTCATGATTTTATGAGCTACAACCCATGATATTTAGCCATTTTTAGTAATTCCAGCCCATTGTGAAATAATTTCGTGGGGCACAAAACTTACAAATTTGTGTGCTATAACCCACGATTTTGGTCATTTTTAGTCATTTTGACCCATTAGTAAATAATTTCGCAGAGGCTAAACTTTATGATTTTATGAGCTACAACCCATGATATTTAGCCATTTTTAGTAATTCCAGCCCATTGTGAAATAATTTCGTGGGGCACAGACCTTACAAATTTGTGTGCTATAACCCACGATTTTTGCCATTTTTAGTTATTTTAACCCATTAGTAAATAATTTCATAGAGGCTACACTTTACGATTTCATGGGCTATATAACCCACTATTTTTGGCCTTTTTTAGTTGTTTTGGCCAATTTGCAAATTGTTGACATAAAAAATTACCTATGAAACTCTAATTTACTTCATACCAGAGAAAAGATGATGAACGTCATTATCTGAGTCAAGGAGGATCGTCTAATGCTGCAGGTAAACTAATAAGCACATGAAACAAATCGGCGAAGCATACGGGTCAATTGAACGGCAAAACAACGAAGAAACGACTCTGCTGGGGAGCTGCAGAATGCCCATAAAGAACGTAGCACCATGTGTGTTGTACTCATGCCATGTGTATCTTGCTAATAGAACATTGTAGATATCTTCTCTTGCTTTCCAACGCAACTTAAATCACCTCATTCTGAGATCGGACGAGGGAGTTATGGCCAAAACAATCAAGACAGTCAAAACTGCCGCGGCCATGGTCGAGACACAAAAAGTGTCTCGGATGTGCCTCAGATATTTCGCACATTTTGGTCATGATGTGATTCAAATATGTAGAATATCAAAAGACAAAAGTTGTAATTCTCTTCATTAGATTTCCAACACATTTTGAATCACCTCATTCAGAGATTGGACGAGGGAGTTATCGCCAAAATGGTCCAGAGTGTCTCGGCAGTGGCCGAGACACAAAAAATGTCTCGGCTATGGCCGAGACACCAAATTTCTCACGGATTTTGGCCATGATGCGGTTTGAATTTGAAGAAACTCAAAAAAGATAAAAGTTATAGCTCTCTTCATCAGCTTTCCAACGCATCTTGAATTACCTCATTCTGAGATCGGACGAGGGAGTTATGGCCAAAACAATCAAGATAGTCAAAACTTCCGCGGCCTTTGGCCGAGACACAAAAAGTGTCGCGGCCAAAGAGCCTTTGGCCGAGACACAAAAAGTGTCTCGGCTATGGCCGAGACACCGAAGAGTTTTCTTGTCAACAGGAGGGATTTGTTTACATTTATGGGTCCCATTTGACTTTATATGCACGTGGGGACATCCATTAATGTTAGTGGATGGTTACACCCTTGAAATACGCCCACTAAGCGTGATAAATGGACCATTTAACACGTTTTAAAGTGGTGGGACAGCGGTTACAACGGCCCTTTGGCCGAGATAGTTATGCCGTCTCGCATCTAGAGAAAAATTCCTTTGTCGAGGCGGTTATGGCTGTCTCGGTAACTCTGACGATGAACATGAACTATTTGCATTCTTTATGGCAGTTATGCTTCCTAAAGCCTTTAAATACCCCTTTAACACGTGTTATTGTGGGGGGGTCATTTTACAGAGAGTCGAAGATCTATCTTAGCAGAGAGAAGTCCTTTGGTGAACTTCAAACACAAAAAGAGAATTCTTCATCAAATCAAGAGCGTTCTTGAAGCTTCCTTTGGAGATCCCTCGAGATTAAGCCTTGTCTTATTCTTGGGAAGAGTAGATATCTTACTTTGCTAAGACGTTTGCTTAAATCTTTGTTTCAACATTGAAATATTATTTTAACCTTTCTACATCGTCGATTTGAAGCATTGCTCAGGTGGTCCACGGACGACGCGTCCCCGGCATAGGCAAAGATCCCACGCAAGCAGCAGTTGATAAACATCCACTGCGTTTGTTTCTAGGAGATTGTCTTTGTTGTAAAGAGGTCTTATAAAAAGACTCATTTTTTCTTTCTTTGAATTCATTGTAAACAAAATTGAAGTTGTAATGGGTTCAAAAGCAACGAAACCAATTTCCGACACGAACACAAATAAATTTACTTAGGCTAAAATTCACAATTTCATGAGGTATAACCCACTATTTTTGGTCATTTTTAGTCGATGGAAAATAATTTCGTGAAGGCCAAAATTCACGATTTCGTGAGCTGTGGCACATGCTTTTTAGACATTTTAAGTCATTTCCTCCCATTGGTAAATAAATTTGTAGAGCCCAAAATTCAAGATTTTATGAGATATAATCCATGATTTTTGGTTATTTTTAGTCATTTCGACCAATGGACAAATAATTTCACGAAGGCCAAAATTCACGATTTCGTAAGCTATAACCCACGACTTTTAGCCGTTTGAATTCATTTTGACCTATCCTCAAATAATATTGTGGTGACCAAAATTCATGATTGTGAGCCAAATTTTTGTCATTTTGACCCTTTAACAAGTTATTTCATCGATTCCAAAATTCATTATTTCATGAGCTATAACTCATAATTATTGGATAATTTTAGTCATTTCAAACCAATGGTAAATAATTTTGTAGAGTTAAAACTTCACAATTTCGTGAGCTATAACCCATGAATTTTGGTTATTATTATTTATTGCAACCTATTAGTAAATAAATCTGTTTAGACCAAACATCACTATTTCGTGAGCTATAACCCACTACGTTTTATAATTTTTAGTTGTTTCGATACATTGGCAAATAATTTAACGGAGGCCAAAATTCATGATATCATGAGCTAGAACCTATGATTTTGGTATTTTTAATTCATTTAGATCCGTTGACACGTAATTTTGTGGAGGCCAAAACTCAAGGCTTCATGAGCTATAACCCGCAATTTTCAGTTATTTTTAGTCATTTTGATCCGTTGTAAAATACTTTTGTGGCGGTAAAATTAAATATTTCATGAGCTATAACAACCCATGATTTATGGTTATTTTTAGTTGTTTCGATACATTGGCAAATAATTTAACGGAGGCCAAAATTCAAGATTTTATGAGATATAATCCATGATTTTTGGTTATTTTTAGTCATTTCGACCAATGGACAAATAATTTCGTGAAGGCCAAAATTCACGATTTCGTGAGCTGTGGCACATGCTTTTAGACATTTTAAGTCATTTCCTCCCATTGGTAAATAATTTGTAGAGCCCAAAATTCAAGATTTTATGAGATATAATCCATGATTTTTGGTTATTTTTAGTCATTTTGACCCATTGGCAAATAATTTAACGGAGGCCAAAATTAAAGATTTAATGAGCTATAACCCACGACTTTTAGCCGTTTGAATTCATTTTGACCTATCCTCAAATAATATTGTGGTGACCAAAATTCATGATTGTGAGCCAAATTTTTGTCATTTTGACCCTTTAACAAGTTATTTCATCGATTCCAAAATTCATTATTTCATGAGCTATAACTCATAATTATTGGATAATTTTAGTCATTTCAAACCAATGGTAAATAATTTTGTAGAGTTAAAACTTCACAATTTCGTGAGCTATAACCCATGAATTTTGGTTATTATTATTTATTGCAACCTATTAGTAAATAAATCTGTTTAGACCAAACATCACTATTTCGTGAGCTATAACCCACTACGTTTTATAATTTTTAGTTGTTTCGATACATTGGCAAATAATTTAACGGAGGCCAAAATTCATGATATCATGAGCTAGAACCTATGATTTTGGTATTTTTAATTCATTTAGATCCGTTGACACGTAATTTTGTGGAGGCCAAAACTCAAGGCTTCATGAGCTATAACCCGCAATTTTCAGTTATTTTTAGTCATTTTGATCCGTTGTAAAATACTTTTGTGGCGGTAAAAATTAAATATTTCATGAGCTATAACAACCCATGATTTATGGTTATTTTTAGTTGTTTGGACCCAATGTCAAATAATTTTATGGTAGCCAAAATTAACGATTTCGTGAGATATAGCTTACAATTTTTTTGCCATTTTTAGTAATTTCGACCCATTGTCAAATAATTTCATGGTGACCCAAATTACAATTTCGTGAGCAATAACCCATGATTTTTGGCCATTTGCGATCATTTGGATCCACTAGCAAATAATTTCATGGAATCCAAATTCAAGATTTTGAGAGCTATAACCCACGATTTTTGGCCATTTTTAGTCATTTCCACCAATTGCCAATTAATTTCTCGAGGGCCAAAGTTCACAATTTCCTGAGCTATGATCCAAATTTTGGTCACTTTTAATCGTTTTGGTTCATTATATATATATATATATATATATATATATATATATATATATATATATATATATATATATATATATATATATATATATATATATATATATATAATTTTTCCTAGGTTAAAATTCATGATTTCATGAGCTATAATTTATGATTTTCTACCATTTTTAGTGATTTCCACCCATTGGTAAATAATTTGTGGAGACTAAAATTAAAGATTTCATAAGCTATAACCCATGATTTTTGGTCATTTTAGTCGCTTCTACCAATGTTAAGTAATTTTGTTGAGTCCAAAATTCACGATTTCATGAGCTATAACCCATGATTTTTGGCCTATTTTAGTTATTTTGACTAGTTGTAAAATAATTTTGCAATTCCAAAAGTCACAATTCCATGAGCTATAATCCATAATTTTTCACCATTCTTAGTCATTTCACCCATTGTCAAATAATTCATGGAGGCCAAAATTAAAGATTTCATGAGGTATAACCCACGATTTTTGGTCATTTGCGTCATTTCGCCTAGTGTCAAATAATTTTATGGTAGCCAAAATTTAAAATTTCGTTGGCTACAACCCACGACTTTTGGCCATTTTAGTCATTTCACCCATTGTCTAATAAATTTGCGAAGGCCAAAGTTAATGATTTCATGATGTATAACCCACGATTATTAGAAATTTCTAGCCATTTTGAACCATTGGTAATAAGTTTTGCGGTTAAAACTTCAAGATTTTATGAGCTATAACTTGCTATTTTGGCCATTTTATTTATTTTGACCCATTGGCAAAATTTTGTTGAGTCCAAAATTCACGATTTTATGAGCTAGAAACCACAATTATTGGACATTTTAAGTCTTAGAACCGTTAGTAAGTAATTTTCAAGCCAAAATTCACGATATTATGAACTATAACCCAAGATTTATTGCAATATTTATTCAATTCGATTCATAGGCAATAAATTCCATTGAGACCAAACTTCACTATTTGGTGATCTATAACCCATGATTTTCAGCCATTTTTAGTTATTTTTATCTATTGTAAAATAATTTTATGGTGAAAAAAATTAAAGATTTAATGAGCTATAACCCATGATTTATGGTTATTTTTAGTTGTTTCGACCCAATGTCAAATAATTTTGTGGTACCCAAAATTCACAATTTTGTGAGATATAACTTACAATTTTTTTGCCATTTTTAATAATTTCGACCCATTATCAAATGATTTCATGGTGACCCAAATTCATAATTTCGTGAGCAATAACCAATACTTTTTGGCCATTTGCAGTCATTTGGATCCACTGGCAAATAATTTCATGGAATCCAAATTCAAGAATTTGAGAGCTATAACCCACGATTTTTGGCTATTTTTAGTCATTTCCATCAATTGACAAATAATTTCTCGAGGGCCAAAATTCACAATTTTATGAGCTATGATCCAATTTTTTGGCCACTTTTAATCATTTTGGTCCCTTCATATATATATATATATATATATATATATATATATATATATATATATATATATATATATATATATATATATATATATATATATATATATATATATATATATATATATATATATATATAATTTTTCCTAGGTTAAAATTCATGATTTCATGAGCTATAATTTATGATTTTCTGCCATTTTTAGTGATTTCCACCCATTGGTAAATAATTTGTGGAGACTAAAATTAAAGATTTCATAAGCTATAACCCATGATTTTTGGTCATTTTTAGTCGTTTCGGCCCAATGTTAAGTAATTTTGCTGTGACAAAATCTCACGATTTCGTGAGCTGTAACCCATGATTTTTGGCCTATTTTAGTTATTTTGACTAGTTGTAAAATAATTTTGCAAAGTCCAAAATTCACGATTCCATGAGCTATAATCCATAATTTTTCACCATTCTTAGTCATTTCGACCCGTTGTCAAATAATTCATGGAGGCCAAAATTAAAGATTTCATGAGGTATAACCCACGATTTTTGGTCATTTGCAGTCATTTCGGCCTAGTGTCAAATAATTTCGCGGTAGCCAAAATTTAAAATTTCGTTGGCTACAACCCACGACTTTTGGCCATTTTTAGTCATTTCGACCCATTGTCTAATAAATTTGCGAAGGCCAAAGTTAATGATTTCATGATGTATAACCCACGATTATTAGAAATTTCTAGCCATTTTGAACCATTGGTAAATAAGTTTGCGAAGTTAAAACTTCAAGATTTTATGAGCTATAACTTGCTATTTTGGCCATTTTTATTTATTTTGACCCATTGGCAAAAATTTTGTTGAGTCCAAAATTCACGATTTTATGAGCTAGAAACCACAATTATTGGACATTTTAAGCTGCTTAGAACCGTTAGTAAGTAATTTTCTGAAGCCAAAATTTCACGATATTATGAACTATAACCCAAGATTTATTGCAATATTTATTCAATTCGATTCATAGGCAATAAATTCCATTGAGACCAAACTTCACTATTTGGTGATCTATAACCCATGATTTTCACCATTTTTAGTTATTTTTATCTATTGTAAAATAATTTTATGGTGAAAAAATTAAAGATTTAATGAGCTATAACCCATGATTTATGGTTATTTTAGTTGTTTCGACCCAATGTCAAATAATTTTGTGGTACCCAAAATTCACAATTTTGTGAGATATAACTTACAATTTTTTGCCATTTTTAATAATTTCGACCCATTATCAAATGATTTCATGGTGACCCAAATTCATAATTTCGTGAGCAATAACCAATACTTTTGGCCATTTGCAGTCATTTGGATCCACGGCAAATAATTTCATGGAATCCAAATTCAAGAATTTGAGAGCTATAACCCACGATTTTTGGCTATTTTAGTCATTTCCATCAATTGACAAATAATTTCTCGAGGGCCAAAATTCACAATTTTATGAGCTATGATCCAATTTTTGGCTATTTTTAATCATTTTGGTCCCTTCATATATATATATATATATATATATATATATATATATATATATATATATATATATATATATATATATATATATATATATATATATATATATATATATATATATATATATATATATATATAATTTTTCCTAGGTTAAAATTCATGATTTCATGAGCTATAATTTATGATTTTCTACCATTTTTAGTGATTTACACCCATTGGCAAATAATTTGTCGAGACTAAAATTAAAGATTTCACAAGCTATAACCCATGATTTTTGGTCATTTTTAGTAGTTTCGGTCCAATGTTAAATAATTTTGCCGTGGCAAAAATTCACAATTTCGTGAACTATAACCCATGATTTTTTACCTATTTTAGTTATTTTGACTAGTTATAAAATAATTTTGCAATTCCAAAAGTCACAATTCCATGAGCTATAATCCATAATTTTTCACCATTTTTAGTCATTTTGACCCGTTGTCAAATAATTCATGGAGGCCAAAATTGAAGATTTCATGAGGTATAACCCATAATTTTTGGTTATTTACAGTCATTTCGGCCTGGTGTCAAATAATTTTTAAGTGGCCAAAATTTAAAATTTCGTGGGCTACAACCTACAACTTTTGGCCATTTTTAGTCATTTCGACCCATTAGCTAATAAATTTGCAAAAGCCAAAGTTAATGATTTCACGATGTATAACCCACGATTATTAGACATTTCTAGCCATTTCGAACCATTGGTACATAATTTTGCGAAGTTAAAACTTCAAGATTTTATGAGCTATAACTTGCGATTTTGGCCATTTTTAGTTCTTTTGACCCACTGGCAATAATTTCGTCGAGTCCAAAATTCATGATTTTATGAGCTAGAATCCACAATTATTGGACATCTTAAGCTGCTTAGTACCATTAGTAGGTAATTTTGCAAAGCCAAAACTTTACGATATTATGAACTATAACCCAAGATTTATGGCAATATTTATTCATTTCGACTCATAGGCAATAAATTCCAATGAGACCAAACTTCACTATGTAGTGATTTATAACCCATGATTTTTAGCCATTTTTAGTCATTTTCACACATTGACAAATACTTTCACGAAGGCCTAAATTCACAATTTAATGAGCTACACCCCATGATTTTTGGCCATTCCTAGTTTTTTCAACCTTTGTCAAATAATTTCACAGAGATCAAAATTCATGATTTTAGGATCTATAACCAATAAGTTTTAGCCATTTTTAGTCATTTCAATCCATTAGTAAATAATTTCATGAAAATCAAAATTCTTGATTTTATGAGTTATTATCCATAATATTTTTAGCCATTTTTACTCGTTTCGACCCAATGTCTAATAATTTTGCAATGGCCAGAATTCTCGATTTTGTGAACTCTAATCCATAATTTTTTGCTATTTTTAATCATTTTGACCCGTTGTCAAATAATTTTTTGTAGGCAAAAATTAAAGACTTCAAAAGCTATAATCCATGATTTTTGGCCATTTTTTTCGTTTCGACTCATTGTCAAATAATTTTGCGGTGGCAAAAATTCACAATTTCGTGAGCAATAACCCATGATTTTTGGCCGTTTTAAGTCTTTTCGACCATATTTCAAATACTTTTGTGGTAGTCAAAATTCACCAATAACCCATAATTGTTGGCCATTTTTAGTCATTTCGACCCTTTGGTTAGCAAATTTGCAGAGGCTAAAATTTCACGATTTCATGAGCTATAACCCACAATTATTAGATATTTTTAGTCATTTCGAACCATTGGCACATAATTTTGTGGAGTCCAAAGTTCATGATTTCATGAGCTATAATCCACTATTTTGGCCATTTTTTGTCATTTCAACCCATTAGCAAATAATTTCATCGAGTCCAAAATTCATGATTTCATGAGCTATAACCCATAATTATTAGACATTTTTAGTCGTTTCGAACCATAGGTAAATAATCTTGTAGAGTTCAAACTTTCGGATTTCATAAACTATAATCTTTGATTTTTGGCCATTTTTATTCATTGACCCATTGGTATATAATTCCACGATGACCAAACTTCACTATTTTGTGAGATATAACCCACGAATTTTTTGCCATTTTAAATCATTTTTACGTAATGGCAAATAATTTCTTGGAGGTCAAATTTTAAAATTTCACAAGCTACAACCCACGATTTTTGGACATTTTTGGCCATTTCGAGCCGTTGGCAATTAATTTTGTGGTGGGCAAAAAATCACAACTTCATAAGCTATTGCCCACAATTTTTTATCATTTTTAGTGCATTCAACCTGTTGTCAAATAATTTTGCGATGGCCAAAATTCATGATTTCGTTAGGCACAACCCACGATTTTTGGCTATTTTTAGTCGTTTTGACCCGTTGTAAAATAATTTTATGGAGACCAAAATTCACAATTTTGTATGCTATAACCCACTATTTTTAAGCATTTTTAGTTATTTTGACCCATTTACAAATAATTTTGCTTAGGCCAAAATTCACGATTTCATTAGTTATAACCCAACTATTTCTTGCTATTTTTAGTCATTTAGACCAATTAGTAAATAATTTCACGTAGGCCAAAATTCACGATTTCCTGAGCTATAACCCATGATTTAAGGCTATTTTAAGTCATTGCCACCCATTGGTAAATAATTTGCAGAGTTGAAAATTCATAATTCGATAGCTATAACCCATAATTTTTGGCCATTTTTAGTCATTTTGACCCATGAAAGAATAATTTTGCAGAGGCCAAAACTCACCATAGTCTGAGCTATAACCCATGATTTTTGGCTATTTTTATTTGTTTTGACCCTTTGTCAAATAAGTTCGTGGTGGCCAAAATTCATGACATGAGCTATAAGCCACTATTTTAATAATTTTTAGTCATTTTGCCCCATTGGCAATAATTTTATTGAGTCCAAAATTCAGGATTTCATGAGCTATAACCCATGATTTTTGGTTATTTTTAGTCATTTCGACGTATTGGCAAATAATTTCTCAAAGACCAAAATTCACGATTTCATGAGCTATAACCCACGATTTTGGCATTTTTAAGTGGTTTTGACCTATTGACACATAATTTTGTGGAGGCCAAATTTCAAGATTTCATGAGCTATAACTCGCAATTTTTGGTCATTTTTAGTCATTTCGGCCCGTTGTCAAATAATTTCATGTAGGCTAAAATTAAAGATTTCATGAGCTATAATCCATAATTTTTGGCTATTTTTAGTCATTTCGACCCATTGTCAAATAATTTTACAGTGGCTAAAATTCACAATTTCGTGAGATATGACCTACAATTTTTGGCCATTTTTAGTTTTTTCACCCCATTGTCAAAAATTTTGTGGTCATCAAAATTCACTTCGTGAGTTATAACCCACGATATTTAGCCATTTTTAATCATTTCAATCCATTGGCAAATAATTTTGTGAAAGCTAATGTCTAAGATTTTGAGAGCTATAACTCATGGTTTTTTATCATTTTTAGTCATTTCGACCCGTTGGAAAATAAGTTCGCAGAAGTCATTATTCACAATTTCATGAGCTATAATCCATAATTTTTTACCTTTTTTAGTCATTTCTACCGAATGTCAAAGAATTCATGGAGGCCAAAATTAAAGATTTCATGAGGTATATAACACACAATTTTTAGCAATGACTAAAACATTTCGGCCCGTTGTCAATGAATTTCATGGTGGCAAAATTCATGATTTTTTGAGCTATAACCCATAATTTTTAGCTATTTTTTATTATTTTGACTAATTATCAAATAATTTTGCAGTGGACAAAATTCACTATTTTGTGAGCTTAGTTGTTTCGACTCATTGGTTAATAAATTAAGGCAGGCCAAAGTGATGATTTTATGAGATATAACCCATGATTATTGGACATTTTTAGTCATTTTGAACCATTGGTAAATAATTTTGCAAAGTCCAAACTTCACGATTTCATGAGCTATAACCCACTATTTTGGCAATTTTTAGGTATTTTGACCCACTGGCAAATAATTTCATCGAGATCGAAATTCATGATTTTATGAGCAATAACCCATGATTATTGGACATTTTTAGTCATTTCGAACCATTGGTAAATAATTTTGCAGAGTTCAAGCATCATGATTTCATGAGCTATAACCAACGATTTTTGACTATTTTTAGTTCTTTCGACCCGTTGGCAAATAATTTCGCAAAGGCTAAAATTCATGATTTCATAAGCTATAATCCATAATTTTTTGCTATTTTTAGTCATTTTGGCCTGTTGTCAAATAATTTCGCAGAGGCAAAATTTGCTATTTCAAGAGCTATAATCCACGATTTTTGCCATTTTTAGTCATTTCAACACGTTGTCAAATATTTCGTGGAAGCCAAAATTAATAATTTTGTGAGCAACAACCCCTGATTTTTGGACATTTTTAGTCGTTTCAACCTGTTGGCAAATAAATTCGTAGAGGAAAAAATTCACAACTTCATGAGATATTACCCACAATTTTTGGTCATTTTTATTCATTTGGACTTGTTGTAATTTCACGATGACCAAAATTCACGATTTCATGAGCTATAACCCACGAGTTTTGGCCATTTTTAGTCATTTCGAACCGTTTTCAAATAATTATGCGGTGGCCAAAATTCATGATTTCGTATGTTGTAACCCATAGTTTTTGGTTATTTTTTACCATTTCAATCCATTGGCAAATAATTTCGTGGAGGTCAAAATTCCCAATTTTATGAGTTATAACCTAATATTCTTAGCCATTTTTAGTCATTTTGACCCATTGACAAGTAGTTTCATCGAGGCTAAAATTAACAATTTCGTGAGTTTTATAACCCATGATTTATTGCCATTTTTAGTCATTTTACACATTGGCAAGAAGTAATTTTGCGGAGGCCAAAATTCCTAATTTCATAAGTTAAACCCACGATTTTGGCATTTTTTAAGCCATTTTGACACGTTGACACCTAATTTCAGGGAGGCCAAAATTTACTATTTCATGAGCTATAATCAATAATTTTTTATCCTTTTTGGTCATTTCAACCCGTTATAAAATAATTTTAGAAAGGCCAAGATTAAAGATTTCATGAGCAACGACCCATGATCATTGGCTATTTTTAGTTATTTTGACCCATTGTCAAATAATTTTGCAATGGCCAAAATTCACGATTCGATGATATATAACCCACAATTATTCGCCAAATTTAGCCGTTTCGACACGTTGTCAAATAATTTCATGGAGGCTAAAATTCACGATTTCATGAGTTATAATCCATGATTTTTGGTCATTTTTAGTCATTTCGACCCATTATCAAATAATTCCTAGAGGCTAAGATTTCATGATCTATAACCCATGATTTCTTGCTATTTTAGACATTTCGGCCAGTTCTCAAATAATTTCGCAGTGGCAAAACGTCATGATTTCGTGAGCTATAATCCACGATTTTTGGCCATTTTTAGTAATTTCAACTACTTATCCAATAAATTCCCATAGGACAAAATTCATAATTTCATGGGCTATAACCCACGATTATTGGACATTTTTAGTTATTTCGAACCATTGGTAAATATTTTTGTAGAGTCCAAACATTACGATTTCATAAGCTATAACTCATGATTTGTGACCATTTTTATTCATTTCGACCCATTAGCAAATAATTCCACACAGACCAAATATCACTATTTCATGAGCTATTATCCATTATTTTTAAAACTTTTCAGTTGTTTCGATACATTGGCAAATAATTTTGTGGAGGCCAAAAGTTACAATTTCATGAGCTACACCCAGCAATTGTTGGGCATTTTTAGTCGTTTCGACCTGTTGGCAACAAATTTTGCGGAAGAAAAAATTCACAAAGTCATGAGATATTATCCATAATATTTGGTTATTTTTAGTCATTTTGACCCGTGGTAAAATAATTTCACGGTGGCCAAAAATCATGATTTCGTAAGCTATAACTCATGATTTTTGGCCATTTATAGTCATTTCGATCCGTTGTCAAATAATTCCATGGTGGCCAAAATTCATGATTTCGTGAGTCATAGCCCACGATTTTTGTTAGTCATTTCGATCCATTGGCAAATAATTTCGTGGAAAACAAAATTCAAGATTCTGTAAGCTACCCACTATTTTTAGCAATTTTTAGTCATTTCGACCTGTTCCAAAATTCACGATTTCATGAATGATATTTCATGATTTTATACCATTTTTAGTCATTATGATTTTTTGGCAAATAATTTTATAGAGGCCAAAATTCACAATTTCATGAGCCAATATCCAAAAATTTTGGCTATTTTTAGTCGTTTGGACTCGTTGTTAAATACTTTTTTGGTGGCCAAAATTCACAATTTTGTGGGATATAAACCCATGATTTTTAGCCGTTTTTAGTCATTTTAACATGTTGTCAAATAATTATGCGATGGCCAAAATTTACGATTTCATGAGCTATAATCCAATTTTTTTGCCATTTTTGGACGTTTCAACCCATTGACAAGTAATTTTATTGTGATCAAAATTCACAATTTCTTGAGCTATATAACTTATAATTATTTGTCATTTTTAGTCACTTCTCTAATTTCATAAGCTATAACCCATAATTGTCGACCATTTTTGTTCATTTTGACCCACTAACAAATAAATCCACGGTGACTAAAATTTAGAATTTTTGGCCATTTTTAGTCATTTTAACCCTTTTGGAAATAATTTCGCTTAGACTGAAATTCACGATTACATGAGCTATAACCCACTATTTTTTGCCATTTTAGTCATTTCAACCCATTGGAAAATAATTTTGCAGAAGATAAAATTCATGATTAGAAGAGTTATAACCCTTTATTCAGGCCATTTTTACTCTTTTCCACCCATTGGTACGTAATTTTGCGGAGTTCAAATTTAATAATTTCATGAGGTATAATCTATGATAATTGGATATTTAGTCATTTTGACCCATTTGACAAATCATTTCGCGGATGCCAAAATTCACGATTTAATGAGCTATAACTCATAATTTTTTTACCATTTTTATGTCATTTTGAGTTGTTGTCAAATAAATTAACAGTTGCCAAAATTCACAATTTCCTAGGCTACAACCTACGATTTTTAGCCATTTTTAGTTGTTTCCACCCATTGGCTAATAAATTTGTGAAAGCCAAAATTCACGATTTCATGAGCTATAACCCATGATTATTGAACATTTCTAGTCGTTTGAACCAATAGTAAATTATTGAACGTTTCTAGTCATTCGAACCAATAGTAAATAATTTTGTAGAGTCAAAACTTAAAGATTTTATGAGTTATACTACTATTTTGGCCATTTTCACTTTGACCTATTGCCGAGAAATTCCGTCGAGTCCAAAGTTCACGATTTCATGAGCTATAACCTACAATTATTGGATATTTTTTGTTATTTAGAAGCATTGGTAAATAATTTTGTGAAGTCCGAACATCAAGATTTCTAGAATTATAACCCACCAATTATGGCCATTTTTATTCATTTTGATTCATGGGCAAATAATTCTGAGGAGATTAAACTTCCCTATTTCGTGATCTATAACCCAAGATTTTTGGCCATTTTTAGTCTTTTTAAGACATTGGCAAATAATTTTGTGCAGGCCAAAATTTACAATTTCATGAATTACACCCTAAGATTTTTGACAATTTCTAGTTGTTCCGACCATAAATAATTTCATAGAGACTAAAATATATGATTTCATGAGCTAACCCATGATTTTTGATCATTTTTAGTCGTTTCAACCCGTTGGCAAATAATTCGGTAAAAGGTAAAATACCCGATTTCATGAGCTTTTAAACATAATTTTTAGCCATTTTTAATAATTTCGACCCGTTATCAAATAATTTCATAGTGGCAAAATTTTACGATTTCGTGAGCTATAACTCACGATCTTTGACCATTTTTAGTTATTTCGATCTATTGGCAAATAGTTTTGTGGAGGCCAAAATTCACGATTTCATGAGCTATAACCTATGATTTTTGGCCATTTTCAGTCGTTTCTACCCATTGGCAAATAATTTCACAAAGGCCAAAATTCATGATTTCATGAGCTATAAGCCACAATCTTAGGCTAATGTTAGTTGTTTCAACTAGTTGGCAAATAATTTTAATGGAGGTAAAACTTCACGATTTCATAAGCTATTATCCATAATTTTTAGCTATTTTTAGTTATTTTGACCTGTTGTCAAATAATTTTATAGCGGCCAAAATTCTTGATTTCGTGAGCTATAACCCATGATTTTTTGCCATTTTTAGTTATTTTCACCCATTAGCTAATAAATTTATAGAGACCAAAATACATGATTTCATGAGCTATAACCCACGATTACTAGGCATTTTTAGCCATTTTGAACCATGGGAAAATAATTTTGTATAGTCCAAATTTCATGATTTCATGAAGAATAACCCATTATTTTTGGACATTTTAGTCATTTCAACCCATTGACAAACAAGTTCGTTAAGGGGGGGTTATTGGTTGGTGTAATTTTGGGGTAAGTGGGATAATTTTTGGGACTTTACTTTCTGGTGTTATTCATTGGGACAATGGGATTGAGATTTCACTTTGAGGTGTTATTCATTGGGGCAAAAATTCACAATTTCATGAGAAATATGACCTAAGATTTTTGGCCATTTTTTATCATTTCTCCATTGGCAAATAATTTTGTGGAGGCCAAATTTCCCAATTTCAAGAGCTTTTAACCCATAATTTTGACCATTTTTGTTTATTTTGAACCATTGATCGTAATCCCGAAGATAAAATTCACGATTTCGTGAGCTATAACTCACGATCTTTGACCATTTTAGTTATTTCGATCTATTGGCAAATAGTTTTGTGGAGGCCAAAATTCACGATTTCATGAGCTATAACCTATGATTTTTGGCCATTTTCAGTCGTTTCTACCCATTGGCAAATAATTTCACAAAGGCCAAAATTCATGATTTCATGAGCTATAAGCCACAATCTTAGGCTAATGTTAGTTGTTTCAACTAGTTGGCAAATAATTTTAATGGAGGTAAAACTTCACGATTTCATAAGCTATTATCCATAATTTTTAGCTATTTTTAGTTATTTTGACTGTTGTCAAATAATTTTATAGCGGCCAAAATTCTTGATTTCGTGAGCTATAACCCATGATTTTTGCCATTTTTAGTTATTTTCACCCATTAGCTAATAAATTTATAGAGACCAAAATACATGATTTCATGAGCTATAACCCACGATTACTAGGCATTTTTAGCCATTTTGAACCATGGGAAAATAATTTTGTATAGTCCAAATTTCATGATTTCATGAAGAATAACCCATTATTTTTGGACATTTTAGTCATTTCAACCCATTGACAAACAAGTTCGTTAAGGGGGGGTTATTGGTTGGTGTAATTTTGGGGTAAGTGGGATAATTTTTGGGACTTTACTTTCTGGTGTTATTCATTGGGACAATGGGATTGAGATTTCACTTTGAGGTGTTATTCATTGGGGCAAAAATTCACAATTTCATGAGAAATATGACCTAAGATTTTTGGCCATTTTTTATCATTTCTCCATTGGCAAATAATTTTGTGGAGGCCAAATTTCCCAATTTCAAGAGCTTTTAACCCATAATTTTGACCATTTTTGTTTATTTTGAACCATTGATACGTAATCCCCTGAAGATAAAAATTCACGATTTCGTGAGCTATAACCCACGATTTTTTACCATAATTAGTTATTTCAACCCATTGGGAAGTAATTTCTCGTAGGCAAAATTTCACGATTTCGTGGGGGTGTAACACACGATTTTTGCCATTTTTAGTCATTTTGACCCCTTAGCAAATAATTTCGCAGAGGTCAAAATTCACGATTTCGTGAGCAATAACCCATGATTTTTAGCACTTTTACTCGTTTCAACCTAATTCATGATAATATGAGCTATAGCCCAAAACTATTAGACATTTTTAGTCATTTCAAACTATTGGTAAATAATATTTTGGAGTCTAAACTTCATAATTTTAAGAGATATAACCTATGAATTTTGGCCATTATTATTCATTTCGACCCACTGGTAAATAATTTTGTGCAAACCAAACATCACTATTTCGTGACTATAATCCATAAATTTTGGCAATTTTTAGTTGTTTTGATGCATTGGTAAATAATTTCGCGAAGGCCAAAATTCATGATTTAATGAGCTATAACTCACGATTTTGCCATTATTAGTCAATTCAACCCGTTGGCAAATAATTTCGCAGAGGTCAAAATTCACGATTTCATGAGCAATAACCCATAATTTTTGGCCACTTTTACTCGTTTCAACCTAATTGCAAATAATTTCGCTTAGGCCAAAACTCACGATTTTATGAGCTATAACCTACTATTTTGGCCATTTTTAGTCATCTTGACCCATTGGCAAGTAATTTTGTTGAGTCCAAAATTTAAGATTTTAGGAGCTATAACTCACAATTATTGGACATTTTTAGTCATTTCACACCATTGTTAAATAATTTTGTAGAGTTCAAACTTCATGATTTCGTGAGCTATAACCCATGAATTTTGACTATTTTTATTCAATTAGACCCATTTGCAAATAATTCTGTGTAAACCAAACTTCACTGTTTTGTGAGCTATATAACCCATGATTTTTAGCCATTTTTAGTCATTTCGATGTTTTGGCAATTAATTTTGTGGATGCCAAATTTCAAGATTTCATGAGCTATAACCCATGAGTTTTTTTCATTTTTAAAGTCATTTTGACCCAATGATAAGTAATTTCGTGAAGGCCAAAATTCAAGATTCTATAAGTTATAACCCATAATTTTGACCATTTTTAGTCATTTCAAACTATTGGTAAATAATTTCAATTAGGCCAAAATTCATGATTTTATGAGCTATAACCCACGATTTTTGGTCACTTTTATTCATTTAGACCCGTTATCCAATAATTTTGGGGTGGTAAAAGTTCACGATATTGTGAGCTATAACCTATGATTTTTGGTCATTTTAAGTCATTTCGACTGGTTGTCAAATAATTTTGCGGTGACCAAAATTCACGATTTCGTGAGCAATAATCCGTTATCTTTGGGCTTTCTTAGTCATTTCGACACGATATTGTGAGCAATAACCCATGATTTTTAGCCATTTTTAGTCATTTTGACCCATTTGCAAATAATTTCGCTTAGGCCAAAATTCACGATTTTATGAGTGATAAGCCAGTATTTGGCCATTTTTAGTCACCTTGACCCATTGGCAAGTAATTTCGTCGAGTCCAAAATCCACGATTTTAGGAGCTATAACTCACAGTTATTGGACATTTTTAGTCATTTCATACCATTGGTAAATAATTAGTAGAGTTCAAACTTCATGATTTCGTGAGCTATAACCCATGAGTTCTGGCTATTTTTATTTGTTTAGACCCATTTACAAATAATTCTGTGTAGACCAAACTTCACTGTTTTGTGAGCTATAACCCATGATTTTTAGCCATTTTTACTCATTTCGACGTATTGGCAAATAATTTTGTGGAGGCCAAAATTCAAGATTTCATGAGCTATAACCCATGAGAGTTTTTCATTTTTAAAGTCGTTTAGACCCAATAATAAGTAATTTTGTGAAGGCCAAAATTCAAGATTCCATGAGTTATAACCCACAGTTTTTCAGCCATTTTTAGTCATTCAACCTATTGTTAAATAATTTCGTGCAGACATAAGTTACTGATTTAATCAGCTATAATCCATAATTTTTGGCTGTTTTTATTCATTTAGACCCGTTATCCAATAATTTTGGGGTGGTAAAAGTTCACGATATTGTGAGCTATAACCTATGATTTTTGGTCATTTTAAGTCATTTCGACTGGTTGTCAAATAATTTTGCGGTGACCAAAATTCACGATTTCGTGAGCAATAATCCGTTATCTTTGGGCTTTCTTAGTCATTTCGACACGATATTGTGAGCAATAATCCGTTACCACTTTTACTCATTTCGACCTAATTGAAAATAATTTCGCTTAGGCCAAAATTCACGATTTTATGAGTGATAAGCCAGTATTTGGCCATTTTTAGTCACCTTGACCCATTGGCAAGTAATTTCGTCGAGTCCAAAATCCACGATTTTAGGAGCTATAACCCACGATTATTGGACATTTTAGTCATTTCATACCATTGGTAAATAATTAGTAGAGTTCAAACTTCATGATTTCGTGAGCTATAACCCATGAGTTCTGGCTATTTTTATTTGTTTAGACCCATTTACAAATAATTCTGTGTAGACCAAACTTCACTGTTTTGTGAGCTATAACCCATGATTTTTAGCCATTTTTACTCATTTCGACGTATTGGCAAATAATTTTGTGGAGGCCAAAATTCAAGATTTCATGAGCTATAACCCATGAGAGTTTTTCATTTTTAAAGTCGTTTAGACCCAATAATAAGTAATTTTGTGAAGGCCAAAATTCAAGATTCCATGAGTTATAACCCACGATTTTTCAGCCATTTTTAGTCATTCGACCTGTTATCAAATAATTTCGTGTAGGCAAAAATTATTTATTTAATCAACTATAATCCATGATTTTTGGCTGTTTATATTCATTTCGACCTGTTATCCAATAATTTTTTGGTGGCAAAAGTTCACGCTATTGTGTAACCAATGATTTTTGGTCATTTTAAGTCATTTCGACTGGTTGTCAAATAATTTTGCGGTGACCAAAATTCACGATTTCGTGAGCAATAATCCGTTATCTTTGGGCTTTCTTAGTCATTTCGACACGTTGGAAAATAATTTCGTAGAGACCAAAATTCATAATTTTATGAGCTAACCCACGATTATTGGACATTTTTAGTCATTACGAACCTTTGGTAAATAATTTTGTGAAGTGCAAAATTCATGATTTCATGAGCTATAATCCACTATTTTGGCCATATTTAGTCATTTTGACCCATTGGCAAATAACTTCGTCGAGTCTAAAATTCATAATTTCATGAGCTATAACCCATGATTATTGGCCATTTTTAGTCGTTTCGATCCATAACTCTATAATTTTAAGGAGTCAAAATTTCATGATTTCATTAGCTATAACCCACGATTTTTGGTCACTTTTATTCATTTCAACCACTAGCAAATATTTCCACGGAGACCAAGCTTCACTATTTCTTGAGCTGTAAACCATAATTTTTAGCCATTAGTCATTTCGACGCATTAGCAAATAATTTCCCGGATGCCATAATTTACAATTTTATGAGCTCCACCCCACTATTTTTGGACATTTTTAGTCTTTTCGAGTCATTTGCAATAAATTTTGCAGAGGTCAAAATTCACCACTTCATGAGCTATTACCAACAAATTTTTTATTTTTAGTTGATTCGACCTGTTTATCAAATAATTTTGCGATGGCCAAAATTCATGACTTCGTGAGCTATAACCTATGATTTTTGGGCAGTTTTAGTCATTTCGACCCATTGACAAGTACTTTTGCCGAGACCAAAATTCTCGATTTCATGTGCTATAACCCACGATTTTTTTTCACTTATAGTCATTTCGACTCGATAGCAAATAATTTTGCTAAGGCTGAACTTTGTGATTTCATGGGCTATAACCCTCAATTATTGGCCATTTTTAGTCATTTCGACCTGTTTGTAAATAATTTCAATTAGGCCAAAATTCATAATTTCATAAGCTACATCCTGTGATTTTAGGCCATTATAAGTTTTTTCCACCCATTTGTAAATAATTTTGCAGAGCCTAAAATTCATAATTTCATGATCAACGATCCACGATTTTTGGCTATTTTTAGTCATTTCATGGACGAATAATTTCACGGAGGCCAAATTTCATGATTCCGTGAGCTATAATCCATGAGTTTTGGCTATTTTTATTTGTTTTGACCCGTTATCAAATAATTTTGCGGTGGTCAAAATTCATGATTTTGAGAACCATAACCCACTATTTTGGCATTTTTAGTCATTTTGACCCATTGGCAAGTTAATTCGTCGAGTCCAAAATTCAAGATAATATGAGCTATAGCCCAAAACTATTGGACATTTTCAGTCGTTTTAAACTATTGGTAAATAATATTTTGGAGTCTAACCTTCATGATTTTATGAGATATAATCTATGAATTTTGGCCATTATTATTCATTTCGACCCATTGGTAAATAATTTCGTGCAAACCAAACATCACTATTTTGTGTTTATAATCCATAAATTTTGTCCATTTTTAATTATTTTGATGCATTGGTAAATAATTTCGCATGGGCCAAAATTCATGATTTAATGAGCTATAACCCACGATTTTTGCCATTTTTAGTCATTTCGACCCGTTGGCAAATAATTTCACAGAGGTCAAAATTCACGATTTCATGAGCAATAACCAACGATTTTTGGCCACTTTTGCTCATTTTGACCTGAATGAAAATAATTTCGCTTAGGCCAAAGCTCATGATTTTATGAGATATAACCCACTATTTTGGCCATGTTTAATCATATTGACCCATTAGCAAGTAATTTCGTTGAGTCCAAAATCCACGATTTTAGGAGCTATAACTCACAGTTATTGGACATTTTTAGTCATTTCATACCATTGGTAAATAATTTTGTAGAGTTCAAACTTCATAATTTCGTGAGCTATAACCCATGAGTTTTGGCTATTTTTATTCATTTTGACCCATTGGCAAATAATTTTGTAGAGTTCAAACTTCATTATTTTGTGAGCTATAACCCATGATTTTTAGCCATTTTTACTCATTTCGACGTATTGGCAAATAATTTTGTGGAGGCCAAAATTCAAGATTTCATGAGCTATAACCCATGAGAGTTTTTCATTTTAAAGTCGTTTAGACCCAATAATAAGTAATTTTGTGAAGGCCAAAATTCAAGATTCCATGAGTTATAACCCACGATTTTTCACCATTTTAGTCATTTTGACCCATTATCAAATAATTTCGTGTAGGCAAAAATTATTTATTTAATCAACTATAATCCATGATTTTTGGTGTTTATATTCATTTCGACTGTTATCCAATAATTTTTGGTGGCAAAAGTTCACGCTATTGTGTAACCAATGATTTTTGGCCATTTTAGTCATTTAGAGTCATTTCTACTAGTTGTCAAATAATTTTGCGGTGACCAAAATTCACGATTTCGTGAGCAATAATCCGTTATCTTTGGGCTTTCTTAGTCATTTCGACCGTTGGCAAATAATTTTGTGGAGGCCAAAATTCATAATTTTATGAGCTAACCCACGATTATTGGACATTTTAGTCATTTTGAACCTTTGGTAAATAATTTTGTGAAGTGCAAAATTCATGATTTCATGAGCTATAATCCACTATTTTGGCCATTTTAGTCATTTTGACCCATTGGCAAATAATTTTGCGAGTCCAAAATTCATAATTTCATGAGCTATAACCCATGATTATTGGCCATTTTAGTCATTTCGATCCATAAGTACATAATTTTAAGGAGTCAAAATTCATGATTTTATGAGATATAACCCACTATTTTTGGACATTTTAGTCATTTCATACCATTGGTAAATAATTTCGAGCAAACCAAACATCACTATTTCGTGACTATAATCCATAATTTTGGCCATTTTAGTCATTTCGACACATTGGCAAATAATTTCCGGATGCCATAATTTACAATTTCATGAGCTACACCCCACTATTTTTGGACATTTTAGTCATTTTGACCCATTTGCAAATAATTTCACAGAGGTCAAAATTCACCACTTCATGAGCTATAACCCATGAATTTAGGCTATTTTTATTTGTTTTGACCCGTTATCAAATAATTTTGCGATGGCCAAAATTCACGATTTCATGAGCTATAATCCATGATTTTTGGCCATTTTAGTCGTTCGACCTATTGTCAAATAATTTTGCGAGTCCAAAATTCACGATTTCATGAGCTATAACCCACGATTTTTCACCATTTTAGTCATTTTGACCCGTTGGCAAATAATTTTGCTAAGGCTGAACTTTGTGATTTCATGGGCTATAACCCTCAATTATTGGCCATTTTAGTCATTTCGACCGTTTGCAAATAATTTCAATTAGGCCAAAATTCATAATTTCATAAGCTACATCCTGTGATTTTAGGCCATTATAAGTTTTTCCACCCATTTGTAAATAATTTTGCGAGTCCAAAATTCACAATTTCATGAGCTATAATCCACAATTATTGGACATTTTAGTCATTTTGAATCATTGGCAAATAATTTCAATTAGGCCAAAATTCATGACTTCGTGAGCTATAACCCATGAGTTTTGGCTATTTTTATTTGTTTTGACCCGTTATCAAATAATTTTATGGTGGCCAAAATTCATGACTACTTGATTCGACAAGTTTATCAAATAATTTTGCGATGGCCAAAATTCACGATTTCATAAGCTATAATCCTTGATCTTTGGGCCTTTTTAGTCATTTTGACCCATTGGCAAATAATTTTGCGAGTCCAAAATTCACGATTTCATGAGCTATAACCCACGATTTTTCACCATTTTAGTCATTTCGACCGTTGGCAAATAATTTTGCAAAGGCCAAACTTCACGATTTCATGAGCTATAACCCTCAATTATTGGCCATTTTAGTCATTTCGACCGTTGGCAAATAATTTCAATTAGGCCAAAATTCATAATTTCATAAGCTACATCCTGTGATTTTAGGCCATTATAAGTTTTTCCACCCATTTGTAAATAATTTTGCGAGCCTAAAATTCATAATTTCATGATCAACGATCCACGATTTTTGGCTATTTTTAGTCATTTCGATGCATTGGTAAATAATTTCAATTAGGCCAAAATTCATGATTTCATGAGCTATAATCCATGAGTTTTGGCTATTTTTATTTGTTTTGACCCGTTATCAAATAATTTTGCGATGGCCAAAATTCATGATTTTGAGAACCATAACCCACTATTTTGGCATTTTTAGTCATTTTGACCCATTGGCAAATAACTTTGTCGAGTCCAAAATTCACGATAATATGAGCTATAGCCCAAAACTATTGGACATTTTAGTCATTTCATACCATTGGTAAATAATATTTTGGAGTCTAACCTTCATGATTTTATGAGATATAATCTATGAATTTTGGCCATTATTATTCATTTCAACCCATTGGTAAATAATTTCGAGCAAACCAAACATCACTATTTTGTGTTTATAATCCATAAATTTTGTCCATTTTAATTATTTTGATGCATTGGTAAATAATTTTGCGATGGCCAAAATTCATGATTTAATGAGCTATAACCCACGATTTTTGCCATTTTTAGTCATTTCGACCGTTGGCAAATAATTTCACAGAGGTCAAAATTCACGATTTCAAGAGCAATAACCCACGATGTTTTACCACTTTTACTCATTTCGACCTAATTGAAAATAATTTCAATTAGGCCAAAATTCATGATTTTATGAGATATAACCCACTATTTTGGCCATTTTAGTCATTTTGACCCATTGGCAAATAACTTTGTCGAGTCCAAAATTCACGATTTCATGAGCTATTACTCATGATTATTGGACATTTTAGTCATTTCATACCATTGGTAAATAATTTTGTAGAGTTCAAACTTCATAATTTCGTGAGCTATAACCCATGAATTTAGGCTATTTTTATTCATTTTGACCCATTTGCAAATAATTCTGTGCAGATAAAACTTCATTATTTTGTGAGCTATAACCCATAATTTTTTGCCATTTTTACTCATTTCGACATTGGCAAACAATTTCAACCATTTTTAGTCGTTCGACCTATTGTCAAATAATTTTATGTAGGCAAAAATTATTGATTTAATCAGCAATAATCCATGATTTTTGGCCGTTTGTATTCATTTTGACCCATTATCAAATAATTTTGCGGTGGCAAAAATTCACGATATTGTGAGCTATAACACATGATTTTTCGTCATTTAGAGTCATTTCTACTAGTTGTCAAATAATTTTATGGTGGCCAAAATTCACGATTTCATAAGCTATAATCCTTGATCTTTGGGCCTTTTTAGTCATTTCGACACATTGGCAAATAATTTCGCAATGGCCAAAATTCACGATTTTTTTCGCTATAACCCACGATTATTAGACATTTTTAGTCATTTTGAACCTTTGGTAAATAATTTTGTGAAGTGCAAAATTCACGATTTCATGAGCTATAATCCACTATTTTGGCCACTTTTATTCGTTTTGACACATTGCCAAATAACTTCATCAAGTCTAAAATTTACAATTTCATGAGCTATAACCAATGATTATTGGACATTTTTAGTCGTTTCGAACCATAAGTACATAATTTTAAGGAGTTAAATTTTTATGATTTCATTAGCTATAACCCACGATTTTTGGCCACTTTTATTCATTTTGACCCATTGGCAAATAATTTCACAGAGGTCAAAATTCACGATTTCATGAGCTATAACCCATAATTTTTGCCATTTTTAGTCATTTAGATGCATTGGCAAATAATTTTGTGGAGGCCAAAATTCACAATTTCATGAGCTACACCCACTATTTTGGACATTTTAGTCATTTTGACCCATTTGCAAATAATTTCACAGAGGTCAAAATTCACGATTTCATAAGCTATAACCCATGAGTTTTGGCTATTTTTATTTGTTTTGACCCGTTATCAAATAATTTTATGGTGGCCAAAATTCATGACTACTTGATTCGACAAGTTTATCAAATAATTTTGCGATGGTCAAAATTCATGACTACTTGATTCGACAAGTTTATCAAATAATTTCGTGATGGCCAAAATTCATGACTTCGTGAGCTATAACCCATTTTCAGTCGTTTCGACCCGTTTGCAAATAATTTCAATTAGGCCAAAATTCATAATTTCATAAGCTACATCCTGTGATTTTAGGCCATTATAAGTTTTTTTCACCTATTTGTAAATAATTTTGCAGAGTCCAAAATTCATAACTTCATGATCAATGATCCACGATTTTTGGCCATTTTTAGTCATTTCATGGACGATTAATTTCTATGAGGCCAAATTTCATGATTCCATGAGCTATAACCCATGAGTTTCGGCTATTTTTATTTGTTTTGACCCGTTATCAAATAATTTGAGGTCAAAATTCACGATTTTGAGAGCCATAACCCACTATTTTGGCATTTTTAGTCATTTTGACCCGTTGGCAAGTTGATTCGTCGAGTCCAAAATTCACGATAATATGAGCTATAGCCCAAAACTATTGGACATTTTCAGTCTTTTTAAACTATTGGTAAATAATTTTGTAGAGTCTAAACTTCATGATTTTATGAGATATAACCTATGAATTTTGGCCATTATTATTCATTTCAACCCATTGGTAAATAATTTCGAGCAAACCAAACATCACTATTTCGTGACTATAATCCATAATTTTTGGCCATTTTTAATTATTTTGATGCATTGGTAAATAATTTCACGGAGGCGAAAATTCATGATTTAATGAGCTATAACCCACGATTTTTGCCATTTTTAGTCATTTCGACCCGTTGGCAAATAATTTAGCAAATATTAAAATTCACGATTTCAAGAGCAATAACCCACGATGTTTTACCACTTTTACTCATTTCGACCTAATTGAAAATAATTTCGCTTAGGCCAAAATTCACGATTTTATGAGCTATAACCAATGATTTTTGGCCATTTTAGTCACCTTGACCCATTGGCAAATAATTTTGCGAGTCCAAAATTCACAATTTTATGAGCTATAACCCATGATTATTGGACATTTTAGTCATTTCATACCATTGGTAAATAATTAGTAGAGTTCAAACTTCATGATTTCGTGAGCTATAACCCATGAGTTTTGGCTATTTTTATTTGTTTTGACCCGTTATCAAATAATTTTAGAGTGGCCAAAATTAACAACTTTGTGAGCTATAACCCATGATTTTTAGCCATTTTAGTCATTTTGACCCATTGGCAAATAATTTTGTGGAGGCCAAAATTCAAGATTTCATGAGCTATAACCCATGAGAGTTTTTCATTTTAAAGTCGTTTAGACCCAATAATAAGTAATTTTGTGAAGGCCAAAATTCAAGATTCCATGAGTTATAACCCACGATTTTTGGCCATTTTAGTCATTTTGACCTATTAGCAAATAATTTTGTGGAGGCCAAAATTCATGATTTAATGAGCTATAACCCACGATTTTTGGCCACTTTTATTCATTTCGACCTGTTATCCAATAATTTTTGGTGGCAAAAGTTCACGCTATTGTGTAACCAATGATTTTTGGCCATTTTAGTCATTTTGACCCGTTGGCTAATAATTTCATAGTGGCCAAAATTCACGATTTCGTGAGCAATAATCCGTTATCTTTGGGCTTTCTTAGTCATTTCGACACGTTGGAAAATAATTTTGCAAAGGCCAAACTTCACGATTTCATGAGCTATAATCCACAATTATTGGACATTTTTAGTCGTTACGAACCTTTGGTAAATAATTTTGTGAAGTGAAAAATTCATGATTTCATGAGCTATAATCCACTATTTTGGCCATTTTTAGTCATTTTGAATCATTGGCAAATAACTTTGTCGAGTCCAAAATTCACAATTTCATGAGCTATTACTCATGATTATTGGACATTTTTAGTCATTTCGATCCATAAGTACATAATTTTAAGGAGTCAAAATTTTATGATTTCATTAGCTATAACCCACGATTTTTGGCCACTTTTATTCATTTCCACCACTGGAAAATATTTCCACCGAGACCAAGCTTCACTATTTCTTGAGCTGTAAACCATAATTTTTCGTCATTAGTCATTTCGATGCATTGGTAAATAATTACACAGAGGTCATAATTTACAATTTCATGAGCTCCACCCCACTATTTTTGGACATTTTTAGTCTTTTCGAGCCATTTGCTATAAATTTTACAGAGGTCAAAATTCACCACTTCATGAGCTATTACCAACAAATTTTTCATTTCTAGTTGATTCCACCCGTTTATCAAATAATTTTGCGATGGCCAAAATTCATGACTTCGTGAGCTATAACCCGTGATTTTTGGGCAGTTTTAGTCATTTCGACCCATTGACAAGTAGTTTTGCCGAGACCAAAATTCTCGATTTCACGTGCTATAACCTACTATTTTTTTCCATTTTTAGTCATTTCGACTCGATAGCAAATAATTTCGCTAAGGCTAAAATTTATGATTTCATGAGCTATAACCCTCAATTATTGGCCATTTTTAGTCGTTTCGACCCGTTTGCAAATAATTTCAATTAGGCCAAAATTCATAAATTTCATAAGCTACATCCTGTGATTTTAGGCCACTATAAGTTTTTTCCACCCATTTGTAAATAATTTTGCAGAGTTCAAAATTCATAATTTCATGATCAATTATCCACGATTTTTGGTCGTTTTTAGTTATTTCATGGACGAATAATTTCACTGAGGCCAAATTTCATGCTTCCGTGACCTATAACCCATGAGTTTTGGCTATTTTTATTTTTTAGACCCCTTATCAAATAATTTTGCGGTGGTCAAAATTCATGATTTGAGAGCCATAACCCACTATTTTGGCCATTTTTAGTCATTTTGACCCATCGGCAAGTTAATTCATCGAGTTCAAATTTCACGATTACATGAGCTATAGCCCAAAACTATTGGACATTTTTAGTCATTTTAATTTATTGGTAATAATTTTTTGGAGTCTAAACTTCATGATTTTGTGATATATAACCTACGAATTTTGGCCACTATTATTCATTTCAACCCATTGGCAAATAATTTCGTGTTGACCAAACATCACTATTTCGTGACCTATAATCCATAATTTTTTTTCGTTTTTAGTTGTTTTGATGCATTGGTAAATAATTTTGTGGAGGCCCAAATTCATGATTTAATGAGTTATAACTCACAATTTTGGCATTTTTTTAGTCATTTTGACCCGTTGGCACGTAATTTCGTGGAGGCCAAAATTTATGATTTCATAAGCTATAACCCATGACTTTCAGCCATTTTAGTCATTTGTACCCTTTGTCAAATAAATTTTGTGGAAGTCAAATTTTTTGTTTGTTGGCCAAAATTAATGATTTTGTGAGATAAAACTTTTGGCCATTTTTAATCACTCGGACCCATTATCAAATAATTTTAGAGTGGCCAAAATTAACAACTTTGTGAGCTATAACTCATGATTTTTTGACATTTTTAGTTGTTTTGATCAACTGACAAATAATCTTGCGAAGGCTAAAATTCAAGATTTTGAAAGCTATAACCCACGATTTTTGGCCATTTTTAGTCATTTTGACATATTAGCAAATAATTTTGTAGAGGCCAAATTTCCCATTTCATGAACTATAACCAACGATTTCTGGCCACTTTTAGTCATTTTGATCCACTGAAAAATAATTTCGCTATGGCCAAAATTAAAGATTTTGAGAGCTATGACCCATGATTTTTAGCCATTTTTAGTCATTTCCACCCGTTGGCCAACAATTTCGCAGAGGCCAAACTTTAGGATTTCATGAGCTATAATCCATAAGTTTTGACCGTTTTTAGTTATTTCAACATGTTGCTAAATAATTTCGCGGAGGTCAAAATTCACAATTTTATGTGACATAACCAATGATTTTTGGCCATTTTTAGTCATTTTGATCCATTGTCAAATAATTTCACAGTGGCCAAAATTCACGATTTTCAAGAGCCATAACTCACGATTTTTGGCTATTTTTAATCATTTTGACCCATTGGCTAATAAATTCATGGAGGCCAAAGTTCATGATTTCTGAGCTATAATCCATGAATATTGGACATTTTTAATTATTTCAAACCATTGGTAAATAATTTTGTAGAGGCCAAAATTCACAATTTCATGAGCTATAACTCGCAATTATTGAACATTTTTAGTCGTTTTGACCCATTGGCAAATAATTCTATATAGACCAAGCATCATTATTTTGTGATCTATAACCCATGATTTTTAGCCATTTTTAGTCGTTTTGACCCATTGGCTAATAAATTCATGGAGGCCAAAGTTCATGATTTCGAGCTATAATCCACTATTTTGGTCATTTTAGTCGTTTTGACCCATTGGCAAATAATTCTATATAGACCAAGCATCATTATTTTGTGATCTATAACCCATGATTATTGGACATTTTAATTATTTCAAACCATTGGTAAATAATTTACGACATCCAAACTTCACAATTTTATGAGCTATAACCCACGATTTATGATCATTTTTATTCATTATGACCCATTAACAAATAATTCTATATAGACCAAGCATCATTATTTTGTGATCTATAACCCATGATTTTTAGCCATTTTTAGTCGTTTTGACCCATTGGCTAATAAATTCATGGAGGCCAAAATTCACAATTTCATGAGCTACACCCCACTATTTTGTGATTTATAACCCATAATTTTTGGCTATTTTTCTCATTTTGACCCGTTGTTAAATAATTTCACGAAGACCAAAATTCATAATTTTATAACCTACATTGCATGATTTTTGGCCATTTTAGTCGTTTTGACCCATTGGCAAATAATTTCATAGTGGCCAAAATTCACGATTTTCAAGAGCCATAACTCACGATTTTTGGCTATTTTTAATCATTTTGACCCATTGGCTAATAAATTCATGGAGGCCAAAGTTCATGATTTCGAGCTATAATCCATGAATATTGGACATTTTAATTATTTCAAACCATTGGTAAATAATTTTGTAGAGGCCAAAATTCACAATTTCATGAGCTATAACTCGCAATTATTGAACATTTTTAGTCGTTTTGACCCATTGGCAAATAATTCTATATAGACCAAGCATCATTATTTTGTGATCTATAACCCATGATTTTTAGCCATTTTTAGTCGTTTCGACCCATTGTCCAATAATTTTATGGAGACCGAAATTCACAATTTCATGAGCTACACCCCACTATTTTGTGATTTATAACCCATAATTTTTGGCTATTTTTTCTCATTTTGACCCGTTGTTAAATAATTTCACGAAGACCAAAATTCATAATTTTATAACCTACATTGCATGATTTTTGGCTATTTTTAGTTGTTTTGACCCGTTGGCTAATAATTTCATAGTGGCCAAAATTCATAATTTCGTGAGATATAATCCATGATATTTGGCCTTTTTTAGTCATTTCAACCTGCTGACAAATAATTTTGTAGAGGCCAAAATTCAAAATTTCATGAGCTATAATCCACTATTTTGGTCATTTTTAGTCGTTTTGACCCATTGGCAAATAATTTCGTCGTTGCCAAAATTCATGATTTCATAAGCTATAACCCATGATTATTGGACATTTTTAATTGTTTCGAACCATGAGTCTATAATTTTAAGGTGTCCAAACTTCATGATTTCATGACCTATAACCATGGTTGTTAGCCATTTTTATTCATTTCGACCCACTGGCATATATTTTCGTGGAGACCTAACTTTACTATTTTGTGTGCTATAAACCGCAATTTTTGGCCATTAGTCATTTCGATACATTGGCCATTTGTAGTTGTTTCCACTCATTGGTAAATAATTTTATGGAGTCTAAAATTCATGATTTCGTTAGCTATAGCCTAAAGTTTTTTGTCATTTTTTGTTATTTCGGCTTACGGACAAATAATTTCATGGAGGACAAAATTCACAATTTCATGAACTATAACCCACGATTTTTTGCCATTTTTATTCATTTCTATCCATTGTCAAATAACTTTGCGGTGGTAGAAATTTATGATTTCGTGAGCTATAACCCGCTGTTTTGGCCATTTATAGTCATTTTGACCTATTAGCAAATAATTTCGTCGAATCCAAAATTCACGATTTCATGAGCTATAACTCGCAATTATTGAACATTTTTAGTCGTTTTAAACCATTGTAAATAATATTGCGGAGTCCAAACTTCACAATTTCGTGAGCTATAACCCACGAATTTTTCCTGTTATTATTCATTTGGACCCATTGGCAAATAATTCTATATAGACCAAGCATCATTATTTTGTGATCTATAACCCATGATATTTGGCCATTTGTAGTCATTTTGACGCATGTGCAAATAATTTCACGAAGGATAAAATTTAAATTTTCATGAGTTATAACCACGATTTTTGTCATTTTTTAAGTCATTTCTACCCATTGACACGTAATTTCATGGAAGCCAAAATTCAAGATGTCATGAGCTATAACCCATGATTTTCGGCTATTTTTAGTTATTTCGACCTATTGTCGAATATATTTATGGAGGCCAAAATTCACAATTTCGTGAGATATAACCTATAATTTTTGGTCATTTTTATTTATTTCGACCCACTGTCAAATAATTTCACAATGGCTAAATTTCATGATTTTATGAGCTATAACCCCATGATTATTGGCCAATCTACTGGCAATAAATTTCACGGAGGCCAAAATTCAAGATTTCGAGAGTTATAACCCACGATTTGCAAAATTCACATTCTCATGAAGTATAACCTGCGATTTTTGTCTCTTTTTGTTCATTTCGACCTAATAGGAAATAATTAAATGAAGCTTAAAAATCATGATTTTCATGAGCTAGAACCCATGATTTTTGTTCAATTTTAATTATTTCTACCAAATATTTAGAGTTAAAAATTCACTATTTCATAAGCTATAATTTACAATTTTTGTCCATTTTTGTTTATTTCGAGTCAATAGCAAATAATTTGGCAGGATTCAAAATTCACGATTTCAAAGCTATAACCTGTGATTTTTCTCCATATTCATTCCTCTCAAGCCAATGACAAATAATTTACGGGGATTCAAAATTCATGATTTTATGAGCCTTAATCCATGATTTTTGCCCATTTTCGTTCGTTCTAACACAATGGCAAATATTTTTGTTGAGTTTAAAATTCACGATTTCATGAGCTATAATCCACAATTTTAGAATATTTTTGCTCAATTCAGCCAAATAGGAAATAATTAACAAAGTTAAAATTAACGATTATGATGAATAACCCACGATTTTTGTTCAATTTTGATTGTTTTGACCTAATTGCAAATATTATGTGGTGTTGAAAATACTCAATTTTATGAGCTATAATCCACCATTTTTATTTTGTTTGCTTCTACCACGTGGCCGAAGGGGCGAAGGTAGATGGCGGTTTATAGGACTAATATCTAAATAACCCATACAAAACTAACTAATATCTAAATAACCCATACAAAACTATCTGTATTATAAAATGATTAGTATATAACTTTAAATCATTAAAAAGAATGTTAGCTACTACTAGCCCACTAGGAAACTAAAGATCAGTATTATGATAATATTTGAAAGCGCTTACTTATTATATGTCATAATAGCGTATATTTCGTTGTAAGATAATGAATTTATCTGCAATTTCATGATAGTATTGTAAAGATAAATAAAAGTATTATGATATTTTTAATAATATTTTTAATATTTTTCTGCTATTTTTAAAGTTTTTATAGTACTTTTCTCATAAAAAATGTCTGTGTTTTTTATTAGTGAAGGCCTGGCTCAATCGAATTTTAAATGGATTAAACAAGTGAGCTGGGCTTGGCCCATGTTCAAACTCACGGTTTCATTAAGCAGTACCATAAGTTGTCTGGGATACATCTAAACCATAAAGAGGCAAATGAAACGTCTAATTTCTCTGAAATCTCATTAAATGAACGAAAACTGGAAACAAATTGAAGCTCATGAACATATGCAAAACCAAAGCTTTGGATCAGTTAGTACTCCAAGAAAGCAACTTGTTCTATCAAAGGTAAATTTTACAAAAACTCCCTTAAGTTTGAGGATTTCTCAAAGCCTCCCTTAAGTTTTCGGTTCTCAGAAAGTACCCTTCAAATTTAAGGGTGTTTGAAAAATAACCCCAACAAGGTTAGTTTGGCAGTGGCGGAACCAACATCCATGGGGTAGTGAGGCCAATAACTAAACAGCAGGGGGAATATTAAGGATATGTCTCAAAAAATCCAACAGTTGAGGGAATATTAAAGGCGGATATTAAAGAGAAGTTTTAAGAATAAGATAATTTTAGTGGAGGCGCTTGCCCACACTACGCTGTATGTGGCTTGGCCACTAAGGGAGAGAAGGAGTTTCGAGCAAAAACTTAAAAGGGATTTGTGACAGGGTAAATATCAGAAAACCCCCCTTAACTTTGGACGATTATTGGAAAACCGCCGTAGCTTTCAAAATATCAAAAAAAAACTCCCTTTTAAGTATAGACATTATCACAAAACCCCCTTTTAAGTTTTAGATTTTATTAGAAAAGCCCCTTTAACTTTAAGATTTTATCAGAAGACCCCCCTAATTTAGGGGGGGTTTCTGATAAAATCTCAAAGTTAAAGGGGGTTTTATGATAACCCCTAAACTTAAGGGACTTTTCTGATATTTTAAAAGTTAGGGGAAGGGTTTGTTTATGATATTTAGCTTAGAATAAAAGTTAGAAGTAGCACCTTTACTTTAGGGGGTATTATGACAAAACTTAAGAGGGGCTTGTAACAAAACTTAAGAGAGGTTTTGTGCCCTATTGAAAGCTAAAGGGGTTATCTGAGAAATACCCAAACTTAAATGAATGTTTTATTAAAATTGCCCTTCTATCAGTCAATAACAAGATTATGTTTATGCTCACTGTGCTACCACATTCAATGTGCCACCATGAACAAGCAAAAAAGTTGTCTTGGTAAATAAATAATACATGAAGATACCAAAGAAAGTTTACAGAATAAATATTCTACAAGAATAGTTATTCCATCCAAAGTTTGAAGCGACTCCTCTAGCAATTTCTGTGCTTTCTCTCTCTCCTTCTGCAGAGAAAATATGAAACAATAAATCACCAAAATAGTTCATAATTTAAAACATTGTCTACGATAAAACATTTGCTTGTAGATGTTTATATGATCAAGGTTCTAGTTCAAGCTTGGCTCTTGTGAAAAAGGCGATATATCGCCTTCCTACGAGAATGATCTCCAATCTGATCCTCATAATGTCTCCGCAAATGATGTCAAATCTAATACTAATCGTCTCTGCACATAATTTCCTTAGATCTTTTCCTCATGATAATTATTTCGAAAGAACTAACAGATTCGAGTGTCAGCAGAAGTTTTCATTTCACAGCCAGTTCGAGTAAGAAACTCTTTTTCATACCCCATATTTGTTAAATTTCGTATTCTTTATCAATCAGTACAAACTGCACAACTTCTACTATTTATTTGGTGTTTTTTCTTTTTTCTTTTTTTTTTTTTTTTTTTTTTGTGGAAAAGACGGTGGGTAAAGATAAACCCCTCGTTGTCTCATTAATAAGAATTTAACAGAATTTAACGAAACATCAGAAGAAAGGCAAAAGTGTGCCGAAGCAAAATAAAAACAAAATACAAGAGAAAGAAACCAAATAAAAAGAAGACAAAAAAGAGTGCAAAAGTAGGAGCAACAATACATAATACTCCTGTGATACATTACAAAACAAAACTGTAGAACATGCACAAAAACATGCACAAGACAGTTTTTCAGGTTCAGTAGTCGACTACTAGGCATTGTAGTCGACTAATCTGAAGTAGTAGTCGACTAATCTGAAGTAGTAGTCGACTAATCTGTATTGTAGTCGACTAATCTACAGTGCATTAGTCGACTAATCTGAAGTAGTAGTCGACTAATCTGGGCAGATTCCGAATACGGGTTTGGTTTTAAACCCGGTTCGTTTAGAGTTTATATATAACCCTAAACCTGATTATTAGGGATGTATGAAGCACGTTTTGGAGCACCTTTGAGAGGTTTGTGCATCTTTGGAGAGGAGATCTTTTGAGAGATTGAGAGGTTTGTTTTTAGGGTTTCTTTGTGAGAACTTGTAATCCTAATTTGTATTCTCTCTTTCTATTAGTGAAAATCCCCCCTCCTTACCCCGTGGACGTAGGCAACTTGCCGAACCACGTAAATCTCGTGTCTTTACTCTTTTATTGTGTTTTGGCTTTTCTGTTTGTGGTGGTTTCTCTCGACGGTTCCGCGGTCCGCTCGCCCAACAATTGGTATCAGAGCTATTGTTCAGATTGGAAATGGTGTAATTTCTAATTTGAGGGGGTGTTCGGTGATTCCTGAGAGAAGCGGATTCACGAAGACAAACAGAGGATGGCGTCAACCAGTAAATCAGTCAAAGTGGGAAAATTCGAGATTGAAAAGTTTAATGGGAAGAACGACTTTTCCTATTGGAGGATGCAAATGAAAAACTTTCTAATTTCGCAAAAATTGCACAAGGCTTTGGATGGAAAGGAGAAGAAGAACAAGGATATGTCTGGTGAGGATTGGGAGGAGTTGGATCCGAAGCACAGGCCGATTATCCTATGTCTTGAGAGGAATGTAGCTTTCTTGGTAGATGGAGAGGAAACCACAAGGGCGGTGGAAGAAGTTAGAGGGTACCTTCATGACGAAGAGTCTAACTAACCGGATCTACTTAAAATCCAAATTGTATACTTGCAAGATGGAGGAGGGCTCATCAATCCGAAACACATCAACAAGTTTGATAGGATCATATCAGATTTGAAAGACATAGATGTTAAAGTAGGAGACGAGGATCAGGCTTCTACTACTGTCTCGAAGTCTTATGAGAACCTGGTACAAACACCGATGCTTGTGGGAGAAAATTTGAAGATGGATGAGACTAGAACGGCACTTCTAGCGGACGATCTTCGAAGATTGCAACTAGTGACATGGCCATCGGTGGTAACAAGGAACAAGCGCAGGATTGTTTGCAAGAGGAATGAGCAATGAGCGAGGAAAAGGCAAGGGAGGAAAGTCTAGATCTAAATCAAGACCTCTTGCGGGAAAAGGATGTTTCAAGCGCGGTGAAGCTGGGCATTTCAAAGTCGACTGTCCAAATAAGAGAGTAGGTGGAAAGAAGAACAACAACAAGACTGAGAGGAGAGAGGGCAAGGAAGAAGCGAGCTACGTTTCAGAGGAAGGGAGCGATAAGGAGTGCTATGTCGTCAAGGGTGGCGAGGATATCTCCGGGAAGTGGATACTTGATTCTGGTTGCTCTTATCATATGTGTCCAAATAGGAAGTGGTTTACTACCTACAGAGGCATTGATGGTGGAACTGTATTGATGGGGAATAACCATGCTTGTAAAGATGGGGCTAGGTAATATCAAAATCAAGATGCATGATGGAGTGGTTCGAACCTTGACGGATGTGAGGCATGTTCCGACTTGCGGAAGAATCTTATCTCGGTTGGTGCTTTGGACTCCGGTGGTTGCGTGGATTGTGACGAAAAACGGAGTGAAGAAGGTTGTTCGTGGTTCCTTAGTAGTGATGAAGGGTGTTCGCCACGGTAATCTATATACTCTCTCGTGCACGACGTGACAGGAGATGCATGGTTGGAACCGGCGAAGTGGTGGAGACCCATGTGAGCACACACGGTTATGGCATAGGCGGCTTGGGCATATGTCAGAGAAGGGTCTAGTTCTGCTTGGTAAAGAGGGTTGTTCGCGGTAAAAGTCGGGATGATTGTCATTGATTTGAATTTGCTTACAGCTTCTTTGGCCTACAACAAAATTCAAAAAGAAATTGCCTTTTATTTTAAGGCGTACAATGAAAATCAAAAAAGATTGCGACTTCTTCCTAAACAAACACGAGGATCTCTGCTATGTCGAGGTCCTCGCTATGGGTTCTTTGCCCGTGTCGGGACTTTTGTGTCCGTGGACCACCGCAATTCGATCCGTAGAGACCCGGTTCGAACTACAGATGTAAAGGGGCTCGCTTCACGAAGGAAACGGTTACCGAGGGGATCACACTCACGAAGGAGAGGATCACCTGAGCGGGTGAGATCTACTAGGAGAAATCACAGCTATCCCCGAGATTAAGACGGCTTAATCTAGAGGGTATCTCAGAGTTCGACCAATTCGTTACCTTTGCTTATAGATCCGACGCCGATCGACTTGAGTCACGGCACTCTGAACCGTATACCATTATCGAGATCTCGCAAGAATTCTTCAAGTCCGAGCTCTTCCAAATCACCAAAATCCAAGCCTCCTAAGCCTTGAAATTCCCCAAATCCAAGACCTTCAAAACCAAGTCCAACCTCCCAGTCCAACCTCTCCCAAGAAGAAGACCCCCTCCCCATATAAAATGCGGAGGGTGGCTCTACCAGTGGCCGAGCCACCTCGGCCACTTGGCCGAGGCACCTCGGCCAAGTTGGCCGAGGTGGCTCGGCCAAAGTGGCCGAGCCACCTCGGCCACTTGGCCGAGGCACCTCGGCCAAGTTGGCCGAGGTGGCTCTACCAGTGGCCGAGCCACCTTGGCCACTTGGCCGAGGTGTCGCCGATTCTTCGCTGCCTTGCCGCCGTTTCCGCCGCTTTCCCGGTTGCCTCTCAGTCGGGTTCCGTTCACCAGATTTGATTCCGAACTAATCCTTGGTTCGCTCCGCTCAACGGTCCCGAACCGATCATCCGCTCGAAGTCCGCTTAAGTCGCTTGTGACGCTTTGCGAAGTTTGCCGCTGTTCGCCTCAACCGCTTGATGTCCGTGATCATTCGATGGGTCGCCATTCGCCGACTCGCCACGAAGTTGGTTTCGGGACCTTGTAAGCATTTTTCAACGCCACAGATACCCTCCAAAGCCGCCTCGGCCTCGATTCTTAATGAGTCCGATGCTTTGGACATGATGGTTCCCGCCTTCGCCGGCCGAGGGTCCCAAAAGATAGCTTCAAATCTTCGATTCTTTCAGATCATCCAGCTTCTTTGTAGGATTCCCGATAAGATCACGGTGTCGCATTTATTGTCCGACCGCTTGTTATCTTGACTCAAGCCGGTGGGTGAGTTTTGTTTGTAACTCGTGGTCGGCTGGTCGCTGTTTGACTAACCATCGATTTTTGACTTCTCCGTATGTCGGCGAACTCCTTGTTGGCAACGCTGGTCGTGGTCGAATACATGGAATTTCATAACCATCACTCTGCTAATTCCTCCATCATGACGCAGGCCGTTGGTTTAACTACAGCCGAGGATATGATTATCCGATGTCAACATGACTTTCACTCCTCATCGATTATCCTTCTTGGAGATTATGGTGGAGGAAATTAAGGGCTACCGAAGTTATCCTTAAGAATATGGATTTATTCTCCGTGAACTCCTCGCTGAAATTTTGGAAATAGTTTATACTGTAATCCTAGTTGAGTAGGATTAGGCGACGCTGCTGATCGGCCGATGCATCCAAGACGATCGAAGTTATCCCTAAGAATATTTTTGTGAAAATATTCTTCCGAACTTCTCGATAAATTGGGAAACAGTTTATACTCGTAATCCTAGTTGAGTAGGATTAGGCGACGCGCTGATCGGCGCCGATGCAATCCGCACGATCGAAGTTATCCCTAAGAATATTTTTGTGAAAATATTCTTCCCGAACTTCTCGATAAATTAGGAAACAGTTTATACCGTAATCCTAGTTGGAGTAGGATTAGGCGACGCGCTGATCGGCCGATGCAATCCGCATCGATCGAAGTTATCCCTAAGAATATTTTTGTGAAAATATTCTTCCCGAACTTCGATAAATTAGGAAACAGCTTTATACTCGTAATCCTAGTTGGAGTAGGATTAGCGACGCGTTGATCGGCGTCGATGCAATCCGCACGATCGAAGTTATCCCTAAGAATATTTTTTGAAAATATTCTTCCGGAACTTCTCGATAAATTAGGAAACAGCTTTATACCGTAATCCTAGTTGAGTAGGATTAGGCGACGCTGCTGATCGGCGCCGATGCATCCAAGACGATCGAAGTTATCCCTAAGAATATTTTTGTGAAAATATTCTTCCCGAACTTCTCGATAAATTAGGAAACAGTTTATACCGTAATCCTAGTTGAGTAGGATTAGCGACGCGCTGATCGGCCGATGCATCCGACGATCGAAGTTATCCCTAAGAATATTTTTGTGAAAATATTCTTCCCGAACTTCTCGATAAATTAGGAAACGCTTTATACCGTAATCCTAGTTGAGTAGGATTAGGCGACGCTGATCGGCCGATGCATCCGACGATCGAAGTTATCCTAAGAATATTTTTGTGAAAATATTCTTCCTGAACTTCTCGATAAATTAGGAAACAGCTTATACTGTAATCCTAGTTGGGTAGGATTAGGCGACGCTGCTGATCGGCGCCGATGCATCCGCCCGATCGAGTTATCCCTAAGAATATTTTTGTGAAAATATTCTTCCGAACTTCTCGATAAATTAGGAAACAGTTTATACTGTAATCCTAGTTGAGTAGGATTAGGCGACGCTGATCGGCGCCGATGCAATCCGCCGATCGAAGTTATCCCTAAGAATATTTTTGTGAAAATATTCTTCCGAACTTCGATAAATTAGGAAACAGCTTATACTGTAATCCTAGTTGGAGTAGGATTAGGCACGCTGATCGGCGCCGATGCATCCGACGATCGAAGTTATCCCTAAGAATATTTTTGTGAAAATATTCTTCCTGAACTTCTCGATAAATTAGGAAACATTTATACTGTAATCCTAGTTGGAGTAGGATTAGGCGACGCTGCTGATCGGCCGATGCAATCCGCACGATCGAAGTTATCCCTAAGAATATTTTTGTGAAAATATTCTTCCGAACTTCTCGATAAATTAGGAAACAGCTTATACTGTAATCCTAGTGGAGTAGGATTAGGCGACGCTGCTGATCGGCCGATGCATCCGCATCGATCGAAGTTATCCCTAAGAATATTTTTGTGAAAATATTCTTCCGAACTTCTATAAATTAGGAAACAGCTTATACTGTAATCCTAGTTGAGTAGGATTAGGCGACGCTGATCGGCGCCGATGCAATCCGCACGATCGAAGTTATCCCTAAGAATATTTTTGTGAAAATATTCTTCCTGAACTTCGATAAATTAGGAAACAGCTTATACCGTAATCCTAGTTGAGTAGGATTAGGCGACGCTGATCGGCGCCGATGCATCCGACGATCGAAGTTATCCCTAAGAATATTTTTGTGAAAATATTCTTCCGAACTTCTCGATAAATTAGGAAACAGCTTTATACCGTAATCCTAGTTGGAGTAGGATTAGGCGACGCTGATCGGCGCCGATGCAATCCGCACGATCGAAGTTATCCCTAAGAATATTTTTGTGAAAATATTCTTCCGAACTTCTCGATAAATTAGGAAACAGCTTATACTGTAATCCTAGTTGGAGTAGGATTAGGCGACGCTGATCGGCGCCGATGCATCCGCTGGGTGTTATCCTCGCCAATAAATCTTCTAATTTTTCCAAATATAGCGGAGGGAGTAGGGTCAATCAACGGACTGATTTGGCATTATTTTGGCATCCAATTAGGGTTCTAATTAGGACTCCTAATTAGGGGCTGATTAGAGTCCTAATTGGAATTGATTTGGGCCCCAATTAGAATTCCTACTTCTTGCCAAATAAGAGTCCTTGTTCAAAGAGGATTGGGTTCATATGGGATTGTTATAAATACCCATACTCCTCCTCCTTGATGACCTAGGCCGCCCCTTCTCTCGTGGTTTGCTCTTGTTTTCATCTCGCTTCCTGCCTTATCTCCTTCGATCAACGAGGTATGTGTACGAGGGTTTTGTAAATCCTTTCTTTCTTTTTTTTTCTTCTCGATGCAGTGACGCGACCGCTGGGAGACGATCTGACGGGCGGGCGAGCGGCTGGCTAGCAAGGGCGAAGCGGCCAAGGGCGGGCGTTGGCGGATGCGCTCGGCTACAGGAAGGGCCACGGCCGCCATGCCTGTTTGCCGCTGGGCGCCTGGACCACGGTCAGCTGGGTCGGGCTGGCTACTGCCCGCTGGCCGGGCAAGCCTGGTCGGGCTGGCTCGGGTTCGCTGGCCGGGCGCTTCTACTTCTGGCTTGGCGCTCGTCATGCAATTGGCGCTTCGGCTGGTCGTTCGCTTCGCCATTGGCGCCTGGTCGTCCAATTGTCGCCGTGCACCGATCGTGGTTGACGAGCCGCGACGGGTCTTTGATGCCTTTTGTTGATTTTCGACCGCATATCTGACTTTATTTGTCTTTTGCGCTTCCGATGTCGCCGGGAGATCACGATTCGAGGAGCCGATCAACTCGCGACGGCGCTGCGGAATGCACGCCTTCTTTCTTTGGTGGCCAATTACATCATATTCTCATACATATATGCGTTGTATCCCCGCTTCGCTCTCCTTTGTGAGGCGATTGGGAAGAGCCGAATCCTCCTTTGTGGGGATCGACGCTTCAGATTGTGCACGCTCGCTATGACCCCGCTTCGCTCTCCTTTGTGAGGCGATTGGGAAGAGCCGAGATTCTCCTTCGTGGAGGATTGAGGCTTCAAAGATCACCCGTCTCGATGTTTTTAACGGGAGCGATTTCACACCGTACTCTCGCTCTGTAGAACGGAATATATTGCTGCTTTGTTCACGCGACTATATTTATCGCTCTCCCGTGTTCGCACGGTGAAATCGCTGCATTCGCTATAAGGTCGTGACTCGATCTCATGGGTTTCTGAGAAGAGTTCTATGCCTTATACTGTTTCCTTTTTCAAGATATTCCTCCTAAATGATCTGTTGACCCTTTGTTCTCTTGTGGTAGGCGGATGTTCGATGATTATTCGCCTACCTCAAGGCTCCCAATGTCAAGTCTCGATTCTCAAGGTCATCCGAGAAGGCCTTTTTCCACCGAGGAAGCGAACCGCAATGAGGCTTAACACCCGCAGAAGAAACCAAATAAGCCCGAGCCTACTATCATAATTTCTGATGACGAAGTTTGAGGGATCGCTTCCATCATCCGGCCCATCCCCTTTCTTACCTTTGGCCGAAACCTGGATTTCCGACCCTTCGAGTATAGGGCGGGTGGAGGCCCTGTGTTAATCTTGACGGACCACTTCCACGATTCAACCTATTGCCGAGATTGCCCCGCCAAAAATCCGCTCCTCGACTCCGCCTGCGGATGGGTCTCCTTCACCGTTGGAGAATGGTTTGAAGCAGCGATCTCTATTATCGAGGTTAGATGGGCTTAATTTTATGGTCTTCGCCCATTCATATTGAGTATCTTGGAGGAAATTCGCGGTTGGTGGCCCTCGCCTAGTTAATCGCTAGAGCAAAGCTCACTAGCCGGCTAACTCTTGCATACCGTGGTGGATGATTTAGCCTTTTGAACCGTGACGATGAGGTGATGCGACTCGTCGACGAAGCTCGGATCAAGGCTTCTCGTGAACGCGCCCTTCGCGAGAGGAGAATATCAGAGCAAGAGGTCATCTTTGGGAACTCATATGAGCGATACCGCTTGCAACAAGAAGATAAATGCGTACCATGCCTATGTCGAACGCACAGGAATCAGGACTGTTCAAGGGGAGAAGACGTTGAAGGATTTCACGCGTGAGTGCGCCAGAGTCCAGGACGTCACTGAACGCGAGAAACAAGTCCTCGAGGTGATGCGTCGGGAACATGTAGCTGCAATTGCTGCGAATTCTGAAGAGGAACTCGAGAAGGAAGCCAAAGCTCAGGTTCAAGTGAAGCAGAAGGAAAAACTAGCCGCCGTTAAAGCTGACCTCGCTTCCTTCACAGTACTAGATTGCGCCAATGAAGTCTGATGTGTTGCTTTGGTTTCGAGATTTCTCTGTTTTCTTTGTTCGGCCACGTCGTTGTGATCATCACAATTTTGCTTGAATTGATTGTCTCGACAATTGTAGCTCCTTTTATATTTGCTTCAAATGAAATAAGATTTATTGCTTTCATTATTTATTATGATTCTCTTTATTTCGCCGTAAATAATTAACCATAATACTTATAGGATTTTGGCAAACCTCACCATCAACGGGTTTGATTAGCCTTTACCAACCACCGCTTGAGTTGGGCTAGCATGTAGATTATCTAAACCGCTCTACACACAACGCTGTGCTAAAAGAATGAAACTCTTCTAGACTTGTTGCTATGATATTGAATACATAGGCTTTGTACTCTTTTACCGCAAGAGACCACCCTAAGAACGCTGTTACATCGAGACTCGCCCCTCCTTAGGCTTCGGATAAAATGCCCCGTAATCGAACTCGTGTCTTCAATCTAAAAGACTAAACCGCAACGCTGCGGTGAGGCGCTGGCTTTATCCCTTCTTAGGCTGGATAAAATACCCTTAATCAACTCGTGTCTTCTTCAATCGGAGAAAGACTAAACCGCAACGCGGTGAGGCGCTGACTTTAGGATTTTGGCAAACCCTCACCATCAACGGGTTTGATTAGCCTTTACCAACCACCGCTTGAGTTGGGCTAGCATGTAGATTATCTAAACCGCTCTACACACAACGCTGTGCTAAAAGAATGAAACTCTTCTAGACTTGTTGCTATGATATTGAATACATAGGCTTTGTACTCTTTTACCGCAAGAGACCACCCGCAACGCTGTTACATCGAGACTCGCCCCTCCTTAGGCTTCGGATAAAATGCCCCGTAATCGAACTCGTGTCTTCTTCAATCTAAAAGACTAAACCGCAACGCTGTGAGGCGCTGGCTTTATCCCTTCTTAGGCTTCTCGATAAAATGCCCTTAATCGAACTCGTGTCTTCTTCAATCGGAGAAAGACTAAACCGCAACGCTGCGGTGAGGCGCTGACTTTAGGATTTTGGCAAACCCTCACCATCAACGGGTTTGATGAGCCTTTACCAACTACCGCTTGAGTTGGGCTAGCATGTAGATTGTCTAAACTGCTCTACACACAACGCTGTGCTAAAAGAATGAAACTCTCTTAGACTTAATGCTACGATGTTGAATACGAGGCTTCGCCTTTGTCACGGAATTGACTACCCTAAGAACGCCGCTGTAGGCGCTGGCTTTATCCCTTCTTAGGCTTCGGATAAAATGCCCCGTAATCAACTCGTGTCTTCAATCGGAGAAAGACTAAACCGCAACGCTATAAGGCGCTGGCTTTATCCCTTCTTAGGCTTCGGATAAAATGCCCCGTAATCGAACTCGTGTCTTCTTCAATCGGAGAAAGACTAAACCGCAACGCTGCGGTGAGGCGCTGGCTTTATCCCTTCTTAGGCTTCGGATAAAATGCCCCGTAATCAACTCGTGTCTTCTTCAATCGGAGAAAGACTAAACCGACAACGCCAGAGGCGTTGGCTTTATCCCTTCTTAGGCTTCGATAAAATGCCCCAAGATGAATCTTGGTGTCTTTGACCGAGAATGACCGAACCGATGAAGATTTGATTGAGGTGGGAAAGGAAGAATGTGTTCTATTTCCTGATGAGGCTAACAGCAGATTCCTGTCCGTAGGAATCGAAAAGACTCGTGACCTTCACCGGACAACCCGGTCTGAAAATCCCTACAAGATACCTTCACCGGCGCTACCTAAGATAAGAGGGGAACTAAGAGTGGATCTCCACCGAGAACCGAAAGACTCGTGACCTTCACGGACAACCTGGTCTCGAAAATCCCTACAAGATACCTTCAATCGGCTACCTAAGATAAGAGGGGAACTAAGAGGATCTCTACTCCGAGAACCGAAAGACTCAGCGACCTTCACGGACAACCCGGTCTGAAAATCCCTACAAGATACCTTCACCGGCGCTACCTAAGATGAAGATGGAACTAAGAGTGGGATCTCCACCGAGAACCGAAGAGACTCAGCGACCTTCACGGACAACCCGGTCCGAAAATCCCGGCAAGATACCTTCAATCGGCGCTACCTAAGATGAAGATGGAACTAAGAGTGGGATCTCCACCGAGAACCGAAAGACTCGTGACCTTCACGGACAACCCGTCCGAAAATCCCTACAAGATACCTTCACGGGCTACCTAAGATGAAGATGGAACTAAGAGGGATCTCCACCGAGAACCGAAGAGACTCAGTGACCTTCACGGACAACCCGGTTCGAAAATCCCACAAGATACCTTCAATCGGCTACCTAAGATGAAGATGGAACCCTTCCGCTTGACACGAAGGATTTTACGCTTGGAGAGGAAGGATTTTATATTCTCTCTCCAAGTGAAAGGAATTTTGAGTGGGCCTCTTGTTCATCGAAGGAATCAAGAGGGGATTTTGGTAATGTACCGTAAATTTGTAGACCCACCGCCAAGGAATTTGATCGGTGGGGAAATTGTGATGGAGGATAAATCTAGGGTTATCCTCGCAAAGGCGGTGAGACATCCCACGAGGAACTTCCCGCCGAACGGGTTATCCCAAGATACTATGGGTAGTATTTCTTCAGAACTTCCCATTTATCTAAGATTAATTGCCTGGCCGCCATTTTGGGTAATTAGGCGATATGCACCATTGAGTAAACCGCTTCTATTACAAACGGCCCTCCCATTTAGGTTCAATTTACCTTTCTTCTTGGAAGTGAGGATTATCGGTCGCCGAAAGCAAATGAGGACCAAATCTCCTTCTAAAGGTTCTCTCGTCGAACTTTCTTGTTGAAAGCCTTCGACATCCTAGCTTGGTAGAACTCAATGCATTGTTGAGCCTCCAGCGCTTCTCATCTAACATCTCAAGCTCTTCGAGACGCTTTTGATGTTGTTCTTCATCGCCATCTCGCTGAAAGGGCTGCGCGGCGACGGATCTGAATTTCCAATGGGAGAACCGCTTCACACCCGTAGACCGTAGAGTACGGGTCGCTTCCAGCTGGCGGCGCATTGCCAGCGATACCGTAGTGCTTCTCCGAAGTTTATCATCCCAGCCTCGCTTGTTACTTTTCACAAGCTTTGACGTAATTTTGATAATCGCCTTGTTGAATGCCTCGCTAATCCATTTGGTACCGGATTATAGGCCGCCGACGAGACGCCTTGTATCTTGAATTTCGCAAAACCCGATGAAGGAATTGCCGATGAACCGGGACCGCTGTCATGCACGATCCGTTTGGGACACCATGTCGATAGATGACATGGTGTTTGATAAACTTGATGACGGTATCGCCTTTACTTCTTTTAGCGGATTGCTTCACCACTTGGAGAAGTAGTCGGTGATCGCTAGAATAAACCGACGCTTTGACAGACGGAGGAAAAATGGGACCTACAATGTCCATTCCCATGTCTCAATGGCCGTGATGTGGTCAAGGATGCGCTTGCTCGGGCGGCCGATGCATATAATTCGCGGAATTTGACACGCTGCGGCATTTCCGAAATGCATCGACCGCCATTAACCATTGTTGGCCAAAAGTAGCCCATTCTCCCGATTCGATCAGAGTTTGGGACCAGCCGGTGTGCACCACATTCACCTTCGTGCTTCCCGAAGGACCTCTTCGCCTCCTTGTTTGAAAGGCATCGAGTAAAGACCATCGCATTCCTACGATATAACGCCCGGTCTTTGTGTCGTAAAGAATCTTGGAGCTCTTCACGGACCGACTTCTCCTTTACGCCTTCCGGTAGAATACCATGTAAGACGAATCGATGATAGAAAAGCCAATCTCGGCTCCAACTTGGTTTGGGTTGTATACACTTCTTTGGTAACTACCCCTTATCTTCTTGTGCCTCATCGTATAATGGTACGAAGAGTTGGTGAGTCCCGACCGTGACTAGTTGCTCGGTCTCTAAGGTTGTGCTAACGACACGCCTAATGCCGCCAGCGATCCGCTGCCGCTTTGGAGGCGCTGGATATATTCGATGAAAACTCTTCAATGAGTCCGCCATTTCCACGCTACCCGATGATAGGGGACTGATCGTGGTTCCTAACTTCAGAGTCACCACGACCGCTTAACTATCGGGCCAGAATCACCATACGCCGAGATATTCGACCCCAGCCCTTGGCGGCTAAGTCCGATAAGTAGCGCTGTATTCGCTACGCTATTGGAACAGGTTCTGAGTGAATAAGCACGGCATGACATGATTTCGGAAATCAAGACAACTCCGACTCCAAATGAGATTTTAGAACATCCGGGTACTCGCCACATTGGTGGCCCGAAGCTCCATCAAAATACAATCGCCATATTTGTTGGTGCGACGTAGTGTTGACTTCAACTTCATCCCAAGATCATCATATAGCTCAACCGCATCCGTTGTCGGCCGGGTACCAAGAGATCACAAATAGCTTGTCCTTTGACCGACTTCGTTGTTTGAAATACAAGTCATATTGAGACAAGAGCAAGGCCCATTTCGCCAAACGCCAACTCATCGAGGCCTACCGGTCATAAATATCCGATCGGATTTACGCTAGAGATAACATAAATCGCCCGTCCGACTAAATAGTGCCGATTTTTCAATCGCTAACACTAATGCAAGGCACCGCCACCATTGGGTATCGAGACTCGACCACTAATGTTCGCCGTAATACATCGCCGCTCGCGGACCGCCGCCGCCGCCTTGCGCGAGTAAAGCTTTAACGAGTGATCCGCTGCCTTGACGAGATCAAAAATGGTTTTCCATCACGTGCAACAAGAACAGAGGTTTAGCGAGATACGACTTGATCTCTTCAATGTTTTCGGCAAAGGCCGCCCCAAATATATGACACGCCTTCTTGTTCAACTTAGAGAACGGTTGGCACTTCCTGATAGGTTCGATATGAACCGCCGGATGTACGCCAATCGCCCTTGTAACCCCCGAAGTTCTCTCGCATTTCTGAGGTTGCAACTCTTGAATCGCCTTCACTTTGTCGATCGACGGGATTCCTTTGTTGGTGACGACGGCCAAGGAACTTGCCACCGACATCCCAAGGAAGGACTTGGCAGATTCATCTTTAGCCGATGAGTTCGCATGAGTTCAATACCGCTCTAAGATCTTTGATGTGATCTCCTTTGTCACGCTTTTCACGCACCAAGTCGCCGACGAGCATTCGACCGCTTTCCCGAGATGGTCCCGAAAATTTCCGCCATTGCTCTCGGTATGTTGCGCAAGATTTTGAGGCCGAACGGCATGACCGTAGCAATATATGCCGATATGCTTCAACGCTGCGGTGTTTACGCCATCGGGTACATCTTGATCCGATTATACCCCAAAAGCCATCCATAAAGGACATCCTCGAATCCACATGTATTGTCAACTATGACGCCGGTGATTGGCGAGGGAAATCATCCTTGGGCAAGCAGCTTAGGTCTCTCAGAATCGCATACGCATCCTAATCGAACCATTCTTCTTCATGACCGACTATATTCGCCACCCAATCCGATGTTGAATTTCCTCGACTAATCCCGATTCTATGAGTTTCTTCACTTCACAACAATTGCCTCCAATATTTGTGGACTAAACCGCCTTTGCCGTTGCTTGACAGTTTGACATCCGCCTTGATGTTGAGGCGATGTGTTGCCACATTAGGGTCGAGTCCTGGCATGTCCTCGTAACTCCAGGCGAATACATCGATATACTCCCTGATTAGGGCAATCAACTCTTCCTTTTCTTCCAAGGGAGAGTATTGCTGATGTTTATGAGTTTGGGATGCTCTTCATCACCCATATTAACTCGACTACCTCATCCTTAGTGGGGGTTCTTTGTTCAACCTATCCCCAAACCGCTCGAGTTGATGGATCCATGGGTCTTCCCATGTTGACATATCTTCATCACCCTCAATAGTAGCAGGATCGATCGTGGCCATATTCGACATCAAAGCCTTGAAAGCTTCTCCGAGGCTGGTGTCAGAATCCCAAGCCGAAGAGTCAGACGAATGTCCGCCTCTCACCGGTGGATTATTATCAATCGCCCACGCAGCATTCATCTTCTGAGGAGGATTCGTATCCCAATCCCCTTCTAAATGCGTAGTAATTATCCGGCTTTCCTCTTGGGACATATGCCGCTTTAGGAGGGACTCGAGGACCTCGCCCAAAACATAGACCTTCTCCTAGTGTCAAGTCATACCCCCATCTTTTCATGATACCTGTTTCGACTATATCTCAATGTGTGGAGGATAGGCCCATTGTCATCTTCACCTTCTTCAAAGAAATGATTCGCGTTGAACCGTGATCTCCTTTTCCGTGAAACCAAGTCTTTTCACTACTTGATCTTCGTGGGATGACAAGTGTTGTCCCAAAGGAATCCCGAATCGCTTTTGTGTGAAGTAAGATGATCGAAGTTGGCGTGTGCAACTCGATCATTGTATAACTCGCTATCACATCATTCAAAGATAAAGGATACTCTAAATCGCCATTTATTGATTCATCGGCAATTTGCCAATTACAATGTTCATCCGACGATTCTTCATCGCCAAGATTGATTACAAGGGTACAATGTCATTTAAAACAAAACCTCCACTATAACCAAGCCCGTTTCTAGACGCCTTCTTCACCGCTGTCCGCATCTTTGGGCCGATGATTCGCCGACTCATTACCGTAGAGGAGAGAATCGCTGAAATAATTCTCCATCCCCTTAAACGTTGTTTGTCCGCACCACCGCCTTGACTCATTATTCGTGGTCTACATATTTGAGACACCGATGAAGAGTAGATGGGACTATAACATTACCGTGGATCCAAGGTCACTCCAACAAGAAGTTATAGGAAGTCTCAGATCAATCACATAGCGTGACTTCGACTTTAAGTCTCCCATTTGGCACTTTATCCGATTTTACCAAGTGGCCGAGACCACCGGTGTTAAACCCAGATTATCAGGTTCGCTGACGCCACCATCGGGCAGGGATTCCAAGGTGATACATGAGGCGCAGGGCATGATGCTCATAATGAACCCGGATCGACTTGGATCCTGCTAACTTCACTAGAGCCAATATACCCGTGAAGTATAGCGCCTATCGTGCTTGAATTCCTCGCCCGCATATCCTCCTTGTAAAGGTGATGCAGGGAAGTGCTTAGTCGCAAGGTTGCATTGTTGGGCCGACTCTTCCGACTCGCCTAACTGGGTGAGGAAGACTTCAATCGGCGAGGGCTTCTTGAAGAGCTTCGCCTCTTTGATAAGCGCAGCACTCATAGAGAGTGATCCTTGCAGGATATTGGCCAATTGTGCCATTACATCAAAGCGGTATGGAGAGTTCGGTTCCCGCTTATCTCTTCCAATCGGGCGACCGAATCGAGACCGCCGAGTTGAACTTCATGCGGCCGCTTTGTCAGAGCTTTGGCGCCTACCGCCGCTATGCTTTCAGGCGAGTGAGGGGATTTGTTGGTACCCCCACCAGAGCCGCCTTGGCATTAGGGTCGGGACTTCCTGATACTTGTATTTGTACTGTGTCCACCTCGTGGCGTGGCATCGTTCTCTTCTGACACTGAATGTTACCACTGCTCATCGCCTCCTCCGAATTATGGAAGTAGCATGACATGCCTTTCCCTTCGCTCGCTTTTTCTTCAAGAAGAGGCTACCCATTGCTCGCCTTCCAAGAAGTTCGGTGGACCCACAAGACTTCGCCATTCGGGTCAGATAATGATACAAGTCCTTTCTCGGCGTTGTTTGTGCGGGTCGCCATTCACCGCCTTCACCGCAACTTTGACCACCGGTTCAGTTCAAACCATGTCAATGGCACCGACCAAACTTATGGATACCGATTCGCTCCGACCTTCTTTCTTTGACGGCCATAGTAATGACCCCTACATCAATTAAAGCCCGATTTTGTCCTTAAGGTGAAACAGATTTAGCGGGTGATGAACCGCCTATGGTATGCATGATCTTGGGTCATTCGTGTTCATCGCCTCTTGATTCTCGATCTGAGGGAGCTTGATCTTGTTATTTTCCACAAGATATTTGAAGAGACCGGAATCTCGCCGTCCCTAAAGGAATAGGACTTCGGAATCTCGCTCTAAGACCTTCGCTTTTGTGGCCCAGTTGCCACGCTTGATCGGCTCGCTGGCGGCGCTTCAGCCGCTGCTGGCCGCCGCTGGGTTGAGTTGAACGCTTGTTCGCGAACCGCCGCCTTGGCTTGCTCTTTCCTTTGCCACGGGACAAAGTTACGCTTCGAGCTTCCGTTGTCTACCGACCCTCTCTCGCTTTTTCCTTTTGAGGAATCTCTCGCTTGTTCTCCACGAACCTTCAAGTCCTTCCACGCTATCGATGGTGCTGTACCCATTGCTTCAAGCACATCTATTGATAAGTTGTCGCAGGTTTGAGGATGAACTCCTTCGTTATTGATCCCGGCAGCTCATTGCCTTGTTCCGAATCGCTTAACAAAGATGTCCACGCTTTCTCCGCCTTTCGCTTCGCCGAAAGTAACGCCCCGACGATACCTCGGTATCGCCATCAAAGAAATTGGTAAGGAAGCTAGACTCCATGTCGCCCCAAATTGCGGAATGCTCCCCGCTTGAGACGGCGGTACCATTCGGCGCCCCAATGGGGGTGCCGACGAATGACCGAACCATCAAGGGTTCGCCGTAAATAACTCCGAGGTGTGACTTGAAATAAATCAAGTGTCGTGGTCGGGAACCCTTCCCACAAATGGTGTGAAGTTTATTAAGTTAAACTTTGACGGCACGGATTGATTCCCACTTCTGTATGGGCAAGGAATACCCGCCTTCTTTACTTCTTGAGCGGAAATCAATGAATTGATTTTGCTCTCCAAGTCTTTGATCTTCTCGCCTCATGAGCAATGCAGCCGCTGCGGTTCGTGGGGTTATCATCTTCGTGCTTCCTCCTCGATCCAATCGCTATCATCTTCATCGACGTTGACGCTACCGACTCGATTCACCTTGATGTTTTGTCGTGGCTTGATCTGTTGGTCGCATTTCTCTCATCGCTCGCATGGCCAACTCCATTTCTAACTTGAAGTTTTCCGTTGTTTATTCAACGCCGCCTAGCATTTTGGCCACTTGATCTGCATCGATCATAAGTGTTTCTTGGGGCTCCTTCGCTAGATACAAGATGATCGACGCGATTGCGGAGCCAATATCTCGACGATCATCCTCCGCTGGTAACCCTTCGCTTATCGATCCGACCGCCGGATAGTCCCGACCGCAAACGAAAGCAATGCGAGCGCCGGGAATAGCCCGTGACGATGATTCTTTGCTGGTCATATTATTAGTGACCTCGGCAACTCACCCTCTCTCGAGATCATCCTTTGCGGAATCGCCTTGTCCTAGGTCTCAGATCTCCGCGGTGAGTCTCGAAGACCGACACCCTTTCGAGCTTCTTGATGGCAATTGCACCGAGAGCATCGCCTTAATGAGCTTGGAGCACAAGCATGACTGGTCAATTTGGGGAATTCTTCGAGATTTTCGCACTTTGCACGGTAGTACGTACCATCGGTGTGTGTACCGAGCGACTCGCCAGATGTCGGTTTGATCTCTGTATAACATCCTCATCATCGATGAAAACGCCTCCTTCCGAGGACGGATCAACCCATCAAACTTCCGAAGTGACTCGCCTAGACTTTCGCCGATGTGAGTGCGGTTCTTGCAGACTCTGACTTCGATTTTCAACCGATAGGGAGGCTATAGGAATCTTCTTGTCCTTGTTGGAACGGGTGCGACCTCCGCATGAGGAGTGACCCGTGATTCTCTCCGAGGACCAAGACGATCCTTGATAGTCGGTTTGGTAGTGGTGACGGAGTTGGCTTCACCATCGATTCGCATGCGCACGCCTTTGACTTTGAGGCGCCGCCTATCTTGGGCCTTGGCGCTGGAGCCGCAACGCCAGATCCTTCGGCTTAGGTGCCGACAGAGTGTGGACAACCGAGGTTGGGGCACCATTAGACTTGGGCCTCCAAACCTCGGCGGTACGCTGGTGGCTTCTTTGCCACTTCCTTCTTTAACTCACGAGCCCGCTGCACCAAAGCTCGCGGCTCGCAAGGAGTGCGCGGCGCCTGGATGCGCCTCGGTGTGGAGCGTTCCGCTTGACACGGACCCACTCGCTGGTTGACGGCTTGATGGACCGTCGATCACTTGAGGTCAAGCCTCGAGTAAGCCTAGATCTTAGATCCGCCAGAAGCGACCCCATCTACGGATTGCATGGCCTGGCAAGCTTGCGCCATGCTTTGTCGCCGCCTTTGGCGAAGCTCGCTGAGAGCCGCCAAGATCGCCGGCGCTCATCTCGCACCATCCGACTTCAGCGCCGGCGGGATTTCGCCACCGCTAGCCGGGTTGGACTCGGCCCCGGGCTCTACATCGGAGGCCCATCGGGTTCTCCTTGCGAGACCTTCTTGGAGCGCGGGGAACTGATCTCGAGGAGGGTGAGGACAGTACTCGAACTTCTCCGGTCGAACTCGAACTCGACCTCTTCTTCCACCGGATAGGGATCCGCTGGTTATGCACGACGACCGACTGAGGCCGCGGGTTCCCATCGTGGTCGCCAGCCTTGTTCGCGTAAAAGTCGGATGATTGTCATTGATTTGAATTTGTTTACAGCTTCTTTGCCTACAACAAAATTCAAAAAGAAATTGCCTTTTATTTTAAGGCGCATAATGAAAATCAAAAAGATTGCGACTTCTTCCTAAACAAACACGAGGATCTCGCTATGTCGAGGTCCTCGCTATGGGTTCTTTGCCCGTGTCGGGACTTTTGTGTCCGTGGACCACCGCAATTCGATCCGTAGAGACCCGGTTCGAACTACAGATGTAAAGGCTCGCTTCACTAAGGAAACGGTTACCGAGGGGATCACACTCACGGCGAGAGGATCGCCGAGCGGTGAGATCTACTAGGAGAAATCACACGCTATCCCCGAGATTAAGACGGCTTAATCTAGAGGGTATCTCAGAGTTCGACCAATTCGTTACCTTTGCTTATAGATCCGACGCCGATCGACTTGAGCTCACGGGTGCTCTAACGGGTATACCGATTACTGTAGATCTCGCAAGAATTCTTCAAGTCCGAGCTCTTCCAAATCACCAAAATCCAAGCCTCCTAAGCCTTGAAATTCCCCAAATCCAAGACCTTCAAAACCAAGTCCCCCTAATCCAAGACTTTCAAAACCAAGTCCAACCTCCCCTAAGAAGACCCCCTCCCCTATTTATACAAAATGCTGAAAGGGTGGCTCTACCAAAGTGGTCGAGCCTCCTCGCCATTTGTCGAGGCACCCTGCCAAGTTGTCGAGGTGGCTCTACCAAAGTGGCCGAGCCTCCTCGCCATTTGTCGAGGCACCTCGCTGTTGGTCGAGGTGGCTCGCCAAAGTGGCCGAGCCACCTGGCCACTTGGCCGAGGTGTCGCCGCCATTCTTCCGCCAAGCTGCTGCCGCCTGGCCGCTTTCCTGCCTTCGCTCGTGCTCTGGGTTCCGCTCAGATTTGATTCCGAACTAATCCTTGGTTCGCTCCGTTCAACGGTCCCGAACCGATCATCCGCTCGAGTCCGCTTAAGTCGTGCTTGTGACGCTTTGCGAAGTTTGCCGCTGGGTTCGCCTCAACCGCTTGATGTCCGTGACATTCGATGGGTCGCCATTCGCCGACTCCTCGCCACGAAGTTGGTTTCGGGACCTTGTAAGCATTTTTCAACGCCTACAAGGGTCTCGGCCAAGAATCAAGGAACCTAGCATGGATTTTTACGAGGATTGTGTGTATGGAAAGTCACACAGTGTCAAGTTTCGAACAAAGAAGTCTAAGAGCAGGGATACTAGATTATGTGCACACGGATGTTGGGGTCCTCCGACAACTTCCAAGGGTGGTTCCGTATTATGTCTCGCTTATAAATGATTATTCTAGGTATGCTTGGATTTACTTTCACAAGAATGAGGTGTTCGAGACATTCAAGAAGTGGAGAACAATGGTTGAGAACAGACAGAAAGAAATTGAAGACGCCGAGATCCGATAACGGTACAGAGTATACTGATGGTGCTTTCAAGGAGTTCTCGCGGATCGAGGGAATTGTTCGACACCGACGCCGTCTACACCACGCTGGAATGGGGTCGCAGAGATCGAACCAACACCGCGGGAGAAAGCGTGAGTATGCGATCTTATGTGATTGGGCAACGAATGGTGGGGCGTGTGGCTACAGCCTTGTTACATTGTGAACCGCTCACCACATTCGACATTGATGGTGATACACCCTATAGGGTGTGGTCGTGGGAGCATGATTATGATAGGCTCAATTTTCGGATGTACCGCCTACTATCACGCCAACGAGGGAAAGCTTGACGCGAGGCCAAGAAGGCAATATATTGGGATATGCAAAGGACGAAAAGGCTATCGCCTTTGGTGTACGGAAGATTCAAAGTTCGTGGTCACGGGATGTTACCTTTGATGAGAAATCTATGATTGCTAGGCGTCCAAGGATGATGGTGTTATGGACGGTGAGACTTCTAAGTCTCGTGTTATTGAAATAGAACCTAAAGACCAACTAGGTTCTAATCGTGCTCAAGTGGAAAGTCGTAGATGATGAGCTTGAGCGTGAGGAGGTTCACAGAAAATACAGTGCACTACAACAACAGAGCTCGAGGATAATTTGGCTTCCACTAGGCCAAAGCGAGCATACAAGAAGGTTCTCAAGTCGGGCTGATCAACCCCCAAGCACTATGGGCGTGCTAAAATGATTGAATACGACTCTGGAGGAGGACGCCGGCCTCCTTCAAGGAAGCTATTCGGGACAAGGATAGTGAGAGTTGGTTGGTCATGATGGAGGAAGAGATGGAATCTCTTGGAAGAATCATACATGGGAGGTAGTCCCATTGCCCATAGGAAGAAAAGCTATTGGTTGTAAGTGGGTGTATAAAAGAAAGGAAGATCTTTGAGCTTCGGTGGTGTAAGATACAAAGCGAGGCTAGTGGCTAAGGGTTTTGCACGTAAAGAGGGTGTGGATTACAATGAGATATTTTCTCCGGTGGTGAAACACACATCTATTCGGGTGCTATTGAGTATTGTTGCTTATGGTGATTTTGAACTGGATCAACTCGATGTTAAAATAGCCTTCTTGCACGGAGACTTGGATGAAGAGATCTACATGCATCAACCTGAGGGCTACAAGGTTGAGGATAAGGAGAATCATGTGTGTCGTTTGAGGAAGTCCTTGTATGGATTAAAGCAATCTCCGGCGATGGTACAAGCGATTTGACTCCTTCATGCTAAAGCATGGGTTTTCCCGAAGCGATCATGATTGTTGTGTTTACATTCGGAAGCTTCGCGGAGGTAATTTTATCTATCTTCTTTTGTATGTGGATGACATGCTTATTGCTTCTAAGAGCAGGGTGGAGATAGATAGGTTGAAATCTCAACTTGGTGAAGAGTTGAGATGAAGGACATGGGTCTTTGCTAGGAAAATCTTGGGTATGGAGATTAGAAGAGAGACGAATCGGCGATTGTTCTTGAGTCGAAGGGCTACATAGAGCGGGTGATCGCGAGGTTCGGGATGCAAAGTGCTAAGTCGGTGGTGACTCCATTGGCTCAACACTTTAGGCTTTACGGTAATCAATCTCCCACTCATTGAAGAAGCACATGGGCGTGTTCCCTATGCTAGTGCAGTTGGCGGTTTAATGTATGCAATGGTGTGTACACGCAAATATTTCCTGGCGGTTAGTGTGGTCGATGGATTCATGGCGAATTCGGGAAAGGCGACCGGGAAGCGTGAAGTGGGTCCTCAGTACTTAAAGGGTACCGTTGATCACGGAGTGCATATTTTGGTGGAGAAACATGTCAGTTAGCGGGTTTGTGGACTCGATTATGCGGCGATCTAGATAGACGGCGATCTACTACTGGTTATGTATTTAAGATACATGGAGCTCCGGTTAGTTGGTGATCGATGTTACAGACTCTGATGGCACTTTCTACTCTGGTGAGTACATGGCCATGGCGAGGGAGTGAAGAAAGCATTGTGGTTGTGGGGTCTTCTAGGCGATTTGGGGATTGAGCAGAAAACGTGAACTTGTGGTGTGATAGTCGAGTGCAATTCACTTGGCGAAGAATCGGGTTCATCATGCTCGTACCAAGCATATCGATGTCGTATCATTTTGTGCGGGATGTCATAGAGGAAGGTGATATTTCTCTCATGAAGGTGCACACGAATGAGAATCCAGCGGACATGTTAACCAAGGTGGTCACGGTAGTAAGTTTAAGCATTGCTTAGACTTGCTTCATATCGGCTTCGTGTTGATCACCCCGAGGGCATGGCCCTTGGCGGTAATGGATAAGGTGGAGATGATTTGAGGTGAACTACGATGAGCTTGATCCCGGTGGAGAATGCGTGAAGCGACAGCGGTGTAGTGGCCTTGTTGGATTGGCTGGATTGGTGATGGAGATCTCTAGATGTTCTTGGTGTTCTTCTGGTGTTCGTCCAAAATTTGAGGTAAATCAAATGATGTACGAGGTGGAGAATTGTAGAACATGCACAAAAACATGCACAAGACAGTTTTCAGGTTCAGTAGTCGACTACTAGGCATTGTAGTCGACTAATCGTATTGTAGTCGACTAATCGTATTGTAGTCGACTAATCTGAAGTAGTAGTCGACTAATCTGTATTGTAGTCGACTAATCTACAGTGCATTAGTCGACTAATCTGAAGTAGTAGTCGACTAATCTGGGCAGATTCCGAATACGGGTTTGGTTTTAAACCCGGTTCGTTTAGAGTTTATATATAACCCTAAACCTGATTATTAGGGATGTATGAAGCACGTTTTGGAGCAGCCTTTGAGAGGGTTTTGTGCATCTTTGGAGAGGAGATCTTTTGAGAGATTGAGAGGTTTGTTTTTAGGGTTTCTTTGTGAGAACTTGTAATCCTAATTTGTATTCTCTCTTTCTATTAGTGAAAATCCCCCCTCCTTACCCCGTGGACGTAGGCAACTTGCCGAACCACGTAAATCTCGTGTCTTTACTCTTTTATTGTGTTTTGGCTTTTCTGTTTGTGGTGGTTTCTCTCGACGGTTCCGCGGTCCGCGCGCCCAACAAAAACAAAAAAAAGGACAGATGAACAAAATCAAAGTCCCTCCATGACGTTGTCTAGCATCAGACCCCGCTTGTCAGCAAAATAAGAATCAATGTCCCTCCTGTGGGCCAAAATGCGAAATAACTGATCTGCACACTCCTTATCACCTCCTAAAAGAAGAGACAACCAATGTATATTGTTAGCAATAATTTGCTGATATATGAGAGAGTGAGATCTTTGAATGTTATTAAATATTCTATTATTATGCTCTCCCCAAATCCCCCAAATAACTGCAACTCCAATCGTGTCCCGCAAAGGTCGTATATTCCAATCGTTGAATGGAGATAAGAGGTTCGTGTATCTTAAAATGGACTAGAAATTTGTCCCAAATTTTAATAGAGTAAGAGCACTTAAAAAACAGGGGATCGACTGTTTCTTCATCTTTTTTGCATAACACACATATATTTGGCCCTTGCCATTTACGCTTAATGAGATTGTCCCTGCTAAGAATGACGTTTTTATTTATCAGCCAAATAAAAGCTCTTACTTTAAGAGGCGCTCTAACACTCCAAATGCTCTTAGCTAAAGGACATCTTATACCTCCATCATTCAAAAAAGAGTAAGTTCCTCTAACCTCAAACACAACTTTATTACACCATTTCCACTTAGACATGTTTTCAGGGTCTGAGAGCTCCGGCTGAAGCGATATTAATTTGATATGTCCTTGTCTGCTATAATACTCTTTAGTATCAGTCAAACAAAAAAGCGATAAGCAAGCTCTTTGAGAATAAAACTTGATTACGTTTTTGATATACTCAAATCATTGCAGGATAAAACACCCTAATTCGTAGGATATGCTGCATTGCAGCACATCAGAAAAGTAACCTGAAATCTACAGGACATGCTCTCAGAATTTAAGACAGATTTGATATCTGGCAAAACTAGCGTTGATAATTTTAGAAAGCATCCAAATATTTTTGTTTAATCAGCCTTAGTGCATGGAAAATAGTATAACAACATTCTTAGTTTATTGAAATGCATCTGGAGAGAAAATTAAGCTACAACCTACTAAACTTTAGGAATTAATCAAAAATAATAGGCATTCAACAATCTCATGCTTTCAGGTGTAACTGTGACCTATTAATATAAGATATCAAGAGACACAGGATAACAGCACAGATCAAGAGAGGAGAAAGAAGAAAAAGGAAAACAAAACCTGCAGCTAATGGAAAATAAATAGCCTCTTTTTAGTAAAGCAAGCACATAATTTTAGATGATGCTTATTCTCTTTATAATTGGGGAGGAATCCTTCATTCTAAACAAATATGAAGGTAAATGGGTACAGGATTTAAAATGCCTTAGGGGCATTACAGGTAGACTACTAACAGGAAGATATTGTTAAAAGAAAAACATTCAGATGTCACAAAATGCCTAGTTCTGTATCATTATCCAACTGCAAATGAATGAACGATGGAAGGCAATAGAAAGAAAATCTAAAAGTTACAAGACAAGATTTAACATCAACGAAGATCATCTGATTTCAGTATCTAGTTCATATACCTTAGTACCACAACAAAAATAAAGTCAGCGACTAAGGGCCAGTTTGGTATCACTAAAGCTTATAATAAGTTGCTTATAAAAATAACTTATAGAAGTAACTTATATAAGCTGCTGAAAATAGCTGTCTGGTAATCAAATATCAAAAACTACTTAAAAAGCAGTTACAATGTTCAGTAGAACTGCGCTTAGTGATCATTGTTAAAAGATAAAAGGTATATATAGTGTATAAACTAAAAAAACATAGAAGTTGCTTTTAAAAGCATCCTCAAGCTGCTTCTAAAAGCACTCCCTTGAAAACAATAGCAGTTTCAAGACGCACACCAAAAAAATTTTTTACCAAGCTGCTTCTAAAAGCACTCCCTTGAAAACAATAGCAGTTTCAAGACGCACACCAAAAATTTTTTTTACCAAACACTATTATTAGCTATTTCTTGAAAAAATAAGCAGAAGCACCCTAAAAAAGTAATATCAAACTAAAACTTGAAAAAGTAAGACACCCTTGAAAAAGGAAAACAAAACCTGCAGCTAATGGAAAATAAATAGCCTCTTTTTAGTAAAGCAAGCACATAATTTTAGATGATGCTTATTCTGTTTATAATTGGGGAGGAATCCTTCATTCTAAACAAATATGAAGGTAAATGGGTACAGGATTTAAAATGCCTTAGGGGCATTACAGGTAGACTACTAACAGGAAGATATTGTTAAAAGAAAAACATTCAGATGTCACAAAATGCCTAGTTCTGTATCATTATCCAACTGCAAATGAATGAACGATGGAAGGCAATAGAAAGAAAATCTAAAAGTTACAAGACAAGATTTAACATCAACGAAGATCATCTGATTTCAGTATCTAGTTCATATACCTTAGTACCACAACAAAAATAAAGTCAGCGACTAAGGGCCAGTTTGGTATCACTAAAGCTTATAATAAGTTGCTTATAAAAATAACTTATAGAAGTAACTTATATAAGCTGCTGAAAATAGTTGTCACGGTAATCAAATATCAAAACTACTTAAAAAGCAGTTACAATGTTCAAGAGAACTGCTTAGTGATCATTGTTAAAAGATAAAAGGTATATATAGTGTATAAACTAAAAACATAGAAGTTGCTTTTAAAAGCATCCTCAAGTCGCTTCTAAAAGCACTCCCTTGAAAACAATAGCGCTTCAAGACGACACCAAAAATTTTTTACCAAGTTGCTTCTAAAAGCACTCCCTTGAAAACAATAGCGCTTCAAGACGACACCAAAAATTTTTTACCAAACACTATTATTAGCTATTTCTTGAAAAAATAAGCGAAGCACCCTAAAAAAGTAATATCAAACTAAAACTTGAAAAAGTAAGCGAAGCACCCTTGAAAAGTAATACCAAACTAAACCTCAAAAGTACAAATTACATGGTCTTCTAATAAGTAGTTGCGAAAACACAGCATGAGCTCATGAAAAGTAAATATTTCATGGAGAGAGTATTTAAACTTCACTTGGAAACCAATCCATTCAAATAAATAAGCCTGTCAAACTCATCATAAAAAAAAACTATAGAAAAATTCCAAATGAAAAATCAAATACTGCACACAAATGCCAGAGTAGATATAGACTTAACAGAACTGTGGCATGAATTTTGGATCAATTGATTATGTTCCAACTAAGCAAATATCAGAGGAACAGAATTAGTATTGTTTTGCCCCTCTCTTCCTCTTTCGCCCCGCTCCTATGCTCAGGAAGTGGAGGGACAAAGTTTTTACAATACTAACTAAACTAAAACCACCCAGAATTAGAATACTCATTTAAATATTTAGTAATTCTAATTAAATTATAATTATTATGTGGACAGAACATCTAATCCTATCTTCACCTAAGAACACACATCAAATTAAAATTATCTACAATTATAAAATTCTGATCATCAAATATTAAATATTTGATAATCCTATTCAAATTATAACTCTATAGTTAAAAATTCTAATGATAAATCTCAAATTCTTCTTCTTTTTTTTTTCTTATGTATTTTTGGATATTCTTAAAAATGAGACTTCGTATCTTGAACATGCACAATAGATAAAGAAACCCCCAACTGGATCAAGTATCTTCCATATTTTTCTGTATTTTAATCAAATACCACCAGACAACAGGTTTTTTATGTCCAAGCTAGTGATACTTTTCCCCCAAGTAGAGAACTTATTACATATTCACATTTGAAACCCCTACGCTTCAAATTGAAGTGACAGATATAAAATGACCTCCCCATCTCCTGAAGCTTTTACAATATCATCTATCAAATCTTTCGAGCCTCCTGCGTCGAACCTCATCCACACTAAGATTTCCAGAACTATTCAATGTCCTCACCGGTGAGAAAGCACGACCACCACGTTCTGTACTGCACATCTCACATACATCCAGCAAGCCCGAGTTATCAAAAGTACACACTTCGCATCTCCAAACACTAGATGCATTCCTCACACCCTGGCTTCCTCCTACAGTTCCTCTTCCTGAAATCCTCTGGCGCTGAGGCCTAAACAAGCTCCTTATAAACCTCAATGGCCTCCCTATAATCCCACCAACATTTCTAATCAAAGCAGCAACAGGGTCAGGTCCAGTGTGAGAACCCCTCAACGATGGAAGGCAATAGAAAGAAAATCTAAAAGTTACAAGACAAGATTTAACATCAACGAAGATCATCTGATTTCAGTATCTAGTTCATATACCTTAGTACCACAACAAAAATAAAGTCAGCGACTAAGGGCCAGTTTGGTATCACTAAAGCTTATAATAAGTTGCTTATAAAATAACTTATAGAAGTATATAATTATCTTGTCTGGTAATCAAATATCAAAACTACTTAAAAGCGGTTACAATGTTCATTAGAAGCTGCGCTTAGTGATCATTGTTAAAAGATAAAAGGTATATATAGTGTATAAACTAAAAAAACATAGAAGTTGCTTTTAAAAGCATCCTCAAGTCGCTTCTAAAAGCACTCCCTTGAAAACAATAGCAGTTTCAAGACGCACACCAAAAAAATTTTTTACCAAGCTGCTTCTAAAAGCACTCCCTTGAAAACAATAGCAGTTTCAAGACGCACACCAAAAATTTTTTTTACCAAACACTATTATTAGCTATTTCTTGAAAAAATAAGCAGAAGCACCCTAAAAAAAAGTAATATCAAACTAAAACTTGAAAAAGTAAGCAGAAGCACCCTTGAAAAAGTAATACCAAACTAAACCTCAAAAGTACAAATTACATGGTCTTCTAATAAGTAGTTGCGAAAACACAGCATGAGCTCATGAAAAGTAAATATTTCATGGAGAGAGTATTTAAACTTCACTTGGAAACCAATCCATTCAAATAAATAAGCCTGTCAAACTCATCATAAAAAACTATAGAAAAATTCCAAATGAAAAATCAAATACTGCACACAAATGCCAGAGTAGATATAGACTTAACAGAACTGTGGCATGAATTTTGGATCAATTGATTATGTTCCAACTAAGCAAATATCAGAGGAACAGAATTAGTATTGTTTTGCCCCTCTCTTCCTCTTTCGCCCCGCTCCTATGCTCAGGAAGTGGAGGGACAAAGTTTTTACAATACTAACTAAACTAAAACCACCCAGAATTAGAATACTCATTTAAATATTTAGTAATTCTAATTAAATTATAATTATTATGTGGACAGGACATCTAATCCTATCTTCACCTAAGAACACACATCAAATTAAAATTATCTACAATTATAAAATTCTGATCATCAAATATTAAATATTTGATAATCCTATTCAAATTATAACTCTATAGTTAAAAATTCTAATGATAAATCTCAAATTCTCTTCTTCTTCTTTTTTTTTCTTATGTATTTTTGGATATTCTTAAAAATGAGACTTCGTATCTTGAACATGCACAATAGATAAAGAAACCCCAACTGGATCAAGTATCTTCCATATTTTTCTGTATTTTAATCAAATACCACCAGACAACAGGTTTTTTATGTCCAAGCTAGTGATACTTTTCCCCCAAGTAGAGAACTTATTACATATTCACATTTGAAACCCCTACGCTTCAAATTGAAGTGACAGATATAAAATGACCTCCCCATCTCCTGAAGCTTTTACAATATCATCTATCAAATCTTTCGAGCCTCCTGCGTCGAACCTCATCCACACTAAGATTTCCAGAACTATTCAATGTCCTCACGGTGAGAAAGCACGACCACCACGTTCTGTACTGCACATCTCACATACATCCAGCAAGCCCGAGTTATCAAAAGTACACACTTCGCCTCATCTCCAAACACTAGATGCATTCCTCACACCCTGGCTTCCTCCTACAGTTCCTCTTCCTGAAATCCTCTGGCGCTGAGGCCTAAACAAGCTCCTTATAAACCTCAATGGCCTCCCTATAATCCCACCAACATTTCTAATCAAAGCAGCAGGGTCAGGTCCAGTGTGAGAACCCTCAACGAAGATAGACAAGTCCAGCGAGTATTCCACCGAGATGGCCAAGGAAAGATACACCAGGTACGAATAGTTGAATGAGGATTAACTTCGGCCCAAGCAGCATGTCGTGATGGGACAATCATTCGTGCGTAAGTGTAGTCGTCTGCTTGGCGTTGAGGACTACTTTCATGGCAAAGAGAACGCCAGAGAATCCAACAGAATATTGCCGGTAGTATGGGGTGTCATAATCGAAGAAAAAGTAAGCCTTTGGCCATAAGGAGGGTGATCCTTGAGATAGACCAAGTAATGAAGCAATCATGGTAGCAAACTCAAACTACCCATTGAAGTTTCGAGCTGAATTCCTTTCCATAGGAGGGACAACATGTTGTAGACCAAGTGGGACTCTCCCATGTGATAGAAAGCGGATAAGAAGAAGCGTTTCAGGTCCCCATGCTGCCATAGACAAAATGTAAACCCTCAATATATTAAGATATCGTCATCATAAAAACATAGAGTGCAGATCTTGTTTCATGACATTGCAATGACAAAGGAAGAATATTCCTGAAATGTTAAACATAGGCTGATATACAAGAAAGATTTATGAGGAAACTGATTTGTCTTTTAACTCACTAAAGATTCATGTATATGAAAATACAGGTTTCAGTCACTATAAAAGATCAATTTAATAGTTTATAGAGCTTCTTTTTTATTTAAACGCGTCTTCGCCCAATATACGATGAGATTGAGACCTCATGTATAAGACTGCTAAGGTGCAGTACAGCCATCAAGGTCTAGACTCCGACACCCATCAATCTGCATCTCTTCTTTAAATCATGCATTATTTCAGGAACGGGTTATGAACTCTTCTGAAAATTTGAAAATAAGCATCCCCATATGGTAATATTGTAGCATCTCACTCATCTCTCTTCTCATAGTTTAGTGAAGTTACATTCAATATGCTATATTCTCCAGCGACAAATCCTACTAAATCCTTCTATATTATAAGACTTCCTCCACCTGTCTTCTTTAGATATAGACCCTTATATTCAGAAGAACATGTTGGGCTCAACTAGGATTAACTAGTGTTTTTAAAGATAAAGAAAAATGCTACTGTCTTCAAGCACTCACTAATCACCACTTTGGCATAACCTCGAGATTCTCATGTATATTTACACTATACATTTAACCATAAAACTCTGTTTCTACAATACATTATCTAGATCTCAAAGAGTCAAAATTATAAGGCTGATTGATTTAGGTACCTACAATAATACACTCCTTATAATTTCAGCTAAATTTGAATCCTACCCTATTACTATGTTTCTCATAGTATAAATCATATAACCTTAGGTTTATAAAATTCACCTTCCTAGGATTTATTTAGATCAAAAGCTTCTATCAAATTGAATTGAGCGTTCAATCTTAATATGGTGTAGATATAGATAAAGTTATTGGTGAATCCTACTTTCTTTTTTCTTTTTTTTGAAAAAAAAAGAAATAGTTGGAATCTAATAACACAACTCTTGTATAATAAAATTTACTGCTTCTCTCAACATTCTCATCAATCACTCATTTTTCAACATACCCCACTAACTTTCATCATTATTTTCGAAAACCACCATTAAACTTTGGACAAATTTTCAAAACCAACCCTTTTTGAACTTTATTTTGAAAAATCGACCTGTTTATCATTTATTTAGCATTTTCGACCTAGTTTGACCCTAAGTTGCAAAACTTCAAGGGATTTAGAATCCGTGAAGTTCAACCTTAATTATCAGGGCTAATCCTCCCCTGCTCCGGCAATTTTGATCGTGGATTTAATTAAGTGCAAAACTTCGTGTTCTAAATCCGTGTGAAGTTTCAACTTATTAACATTCAACCCAGTTTCAGCCATAGCCAGGTGTCTGAAACTAGGTTTGAAGTTTTGCAACTTATTAAGCATTTTCAACCCAGTTTCAGCGGATGGCTGTAGGTCAAAATGCTAAATAAAAGATAAATGGGTCAATCTTTGAAAATAAAGTTCCAAAATGTTGGTTTTGAAAATTTGTCCTTAAAACTTTCAACATTATTTTCAGAAAAAAACCGGATGAACTTCTAATGAATTTTCAGAAAAACCCCCATTTCGCCGTCAGGGGTATTTTAGAAAAAAATGCATCTACAATTTATCTGAAAATGCCGGAAAAATAGGGGTTATGAGAAATTTACCAATGATTTTTCATAAGCATCAATAAATTTCGATGAATAACGCCCTAGGTATTCAAATTAACTACCCAATTCAATAATAACAAAATGCGGGGACTCAAATTGAGAGAGAATTGGACTTTTACAATATCATCTATCAAATCTTTCGAGCCTCCCAAGGCCGAACCTCATCCACACTAAGATTTCCAGAACTATTCAATGTCCTCACGGTGAGAAAGCACGACCACCACGTTCTGTACTGCACATCTCACATACATCCAGCAAGCCCGAGTTATCAAAAGTACACACTTCGCATCTCCAAACACTAGATGCATTCCTCACACCCTGGCTTCCTCCTACAGTTCCTCTTCCTGAAATCCTCTGGCGCTGAGGCCTAAACAAGCTCCTTATAAACCTCAATGGCCTCCCTATAATCCCACCAACATTTCTAATCAAAGCAGCAACAGGGTCAGGTCCAGTGTGAGAACCCCTCAACCGAAGATAGACAAGTCCAGCGAGTATTCCACCGAGATGGCCAAGGAAAGATACACCAGGTACGAATAGTTGAATGAGGATTAACTCGGCCCAAGCAGCATGTCGTGATGGGACAATCATTCCGTGCACGTAAGTGTAGTCGTCTGCTTGGGCGTTGAGGACTACTTTCATGGCAAAGAGAACGCCAGAGAATCCAACAGAATATTGCCGGTAGTATGGGGTGTCATAATCGAAGAAAAGAAGTAAGCCTTTGGCCATAAGGAGGGTGATCCCTTGAGATAGACCAAGTAATGAAGCAATCATGGTAGCAAACTCCAAACTACCCATTGAAGTTTCGAGCTGAATTCCTTTCCATAGGAGGGACAACATGTTGTAGACCAAGTGGGACTCTCCCATGTGATAGAAAGCGGATAAGAAGAAGCGTTTCAGGTCCCCATGCTGCCATAGACAAAATGTAAACCCTCAATATATTAAGATATCGTCATCATAAAAACATAGAGTGCAGATCTTGTTTCATGACATTGCAATGACAAAGGAAGAATATTCCTGAAATGTTAAACATAGGCTGATATACAAGAAAGATTTATGAGGAAACTGATTTGTCTTTTAACTCACTAAAGATTCATGTATATGAAAATACAGGTTTCAGTCACTATAAAAGATCAATTTAATAGTTTATAGAGCTTCTTTTTTATTTAAACGCGTCTTCGCCCAATATACGATGAGATTGAGACCTCATGTATAAGACTGCTAAGGTGCAGTACAGCCATCAAGGTCTAGACTCCCGACACCCATCAATCTGCATCTCTTCTTTAAATCATGCATTATTTCAGGAACGGGTTATGAACTCTTCTGAAAATTTGAAAATAAGCATCCCCATATGGTAATATTGTAGCATCTCACTCATCTCTCTTCTCATAGTTTAGTGAAGTTACATTCAATATGCTATATTCTCCAGCGACAAATCCTACTAAATCCTTCTATATTATAAGACTTCCTCCACCTGTCTTCTTTAGATATAGACCCTTATATTCAGAAGAACATGTTGGGCTCAACTAGGATTAACTAGTGTTTTTTAAAGATAAAGAAAAATGCTACTGTCTTCAAGCACTCACTAATCACCACTTTGGCATAACCTCGAGATTCTCATGTATATTTACACTATACATTTAACCATAAAACTCTGTTTCTACAATACATTATCTAGATCTCAAAGAGTCAAAATTATAAGGCTGATTGATTTAGGTACCTACAATAATACACTCCTTATAATTTCACGCCCACAAATTTGAATCCTACCCTATTACTATGTTTCTCATAGTATAAATCATATAACCTTAGGTTTATAAAATTCACCTTCCTAGGATTTATTTAGATCAAAAGCTTCTATCAAATTGAATTGAACGCTCAATCTTAATATGGTGTAGATATAGATAAAGTTATCGTTGAATCCTACTTTCTTTTTATTTTATTTGAAAGGAAAAAAATAGTTGGAATCTAATAACACAACTCTTGTATAATAAAATTTACTGTTTCTCTCAACATTCTCATCAATCACTCATTTTTCAACATACCCCACTAACTTTCATCATTATTTTCGGAAAACCACCATTAAACTTTGGACAAATTTTCAAAACCAACCCTTTTTGAACTTTATTTTGAAAAATCGACCTGTTTATCATTTATTTAGCATTTTCGACCTAGTTTCAGCCTAAGTTGCAAAAACTTCAAGGGATTTAGAATCCCGTGAAGTTCAGCACTTAATTATCCAGGGCTAATCCTCCCCCCTGCTCCAGGCAATTTTGATCAGCGGTGATTAATTAAGTGCAAAACTTCACGGTGTTCTAAATCCCGTGAAGTTTTTGCAACTTATTTAGCATTTTCAACCCAGTTTCAGCCAGCTAGCCAGCTGGCTGAAACTAGGTTTGAAGTTTTTGCAACTTATTAAGCATTTTCAACCCAGTTTCAGCCAGATGGCTGAAACTAGGTCAAAAATGCTAAATAAAAGATAAATGGGTCAATTTTTGAAAATAAAGTTCCAAAAATGTTGGTTTTGAAAATTTGTCCTTAAAACTTTCAACATTATTTTCAGAAAAAAAAACCGGATGAACTTCTACTAAATTTTCAGAAAAAACCCCCCATTTCGCCGTCAGGGGGTATTTTACAAAAAAAAATGCATCTACAATTTATCTGAAAATGCCGGAAAAAATAGGGGTTATGAGAAATTTACCAATGATTTTTCATAAGCATCAATAAATTTCGATGAATAACGCCCTAGGTATTCAAATTAACTACCCAATTCAATAAAACAAAATGCGGGGACTCAAATTGAGAGAGAATCGGACCTTTACGATGAGGTGAGGGTTGAACCAGACGTCGTCGATGTGAGGGAGGAGCCCGTCGACGAAGCCGGGGCGGAGGTAGATGAGGGCGTTGGTGAGGATGAGGCCGGCGGTGACCGGAGGCTTGCGGCCGAGGCGGCGGTACTCGTTAAGCACTTGGAATGCCAGCAGGGGCAACATACCCCTCGTCATCCTCGATCCTCTCTCTCCTCCATAGTACCTGCTCATCTCTCTCTCTTCTCAATTTGTTCTTTTGATATATTTTATTCGCCTCTTTCTCCGATCTTTAGCTTAGATGCCAAGAAAATGATACAGGCTTCGTCTAGAAGAATCCAGAAGTCGCGGGCTGGATTTTGGGCCGGTCTTGACTTCTATCCCGGCCCGTCTGTAAAATCCCATCGTCCAAAAGCCTTCACAGACTTTAATAAATGGGCCGGGGTAAATATCAGAAAACCCTCCTTAATTTGAACGAGTAGTGGAAAACCACCCTTAACTTTCAAAATATCAGAAAACCCCCCTAAAGTGTAGAGATTATCATAAAAAAACCGCCCTTTAAGATATTTAGCCATAATTTTATTTACAGAACTACATAAACTATCGATAAAAATTATATGAATTGTTATGAAATTTTTTAATATTTTAACTAAAAATATAATATACTATAGAAAACTATACGCCACTTTATGATAATATCTGAAAGGTAACTTTCATTGTTATTAATGACTTTATCTGAGAGTTCATGATAGTCTTGTGAAACGTACATGAGAGTTACGATATTTAATTTACGGATATTTTTATATTTCCTCCAATAAACATGACACATGTATTTCTTCTATTCAGAATCTTTTACTTCATGATTGTTTTGTGAAATTTATTCATTTTATTCCCTTTCTATAATTTTGCACAAGTTATACTTATCAGTTTGCTATCAAATTCAATCTGCAACCATGAACACCGAACCAAAAAGGGTGAAGATATCAGAGAGGCTGAACACAGTTTAACATTCTACAAGACTAATTTCTCCAAATTTGATACAATCACACAAGTATTTCAATAGAAGAACTTACGTATTAACTACTATCGAGGCTGTCTAAGAAATTCAAATGCTCAAATTAACAGTCTAGGTTTCCGTCCAAAGTTTGAAGCGATTCCTTCAGCAATTTCTGTGCCTCTTCTCTCCTCCTGCGTAGAAATATATGAAACAATTAATCACCAAAAGAGTACATAACCTAAAACAAGATAAAAATAAGCTTATTCTCCTTCCTCTTTTTTTCTCCTCAACAGACGCAGTAAATAGATTATACGATTAGAAAAAATGTATTTGCTTGACAGACGTGTTTAATACGTTCAAATGTTTATATCATCAAGGTGAATGAATAAATTCGTACGTAATAATCCCTCAAATTAGAACTTTATTCCAAACTTTTGGGATCAGTTACCTCCAGAAACATGTAAGCACACACAGTACTATTCCCAACCACTCTATGCTGGTTGCCTGTTTTTGAATTCTGACCAGTGACCACCCTATAACGAGCAGGTGGTCCGAAACTGCTTTGTTTAAGTATCTCCATAAACAAATTAAAAGGCAGGATTAAGTTTGCTTTCAGTCAACAGATTGGGCCCAAAAGGAATTTGAGCGGTATCCATGGATCCACCTTCAGTTAATTGGCCAAAATTGCAACATTCATAAGCTGAATCACAAAGAGTTGTGATTGACAACTCTTCAAATATGCAGGCTACATACGGTCATTGCAGCAGGCTATTGCATATGTATTCGTGTTGTAAGCCCGGGCATATCTACTGAAAATTATAATAGTTCAGGAATCAGAACCAGTTTGTTCGTTCGTTCTTTCTTTCTTTCTTTCTTTCCTTTTTTTTTTCAATTTTAGCTATTCTAGTCTGATTTCTGAATAAAATCCTTCTCAGGCTCACTATAATAATAATCTTAAGTAACAAAATGACCACTCTCTAGCTCTCCTTTTGTTTTTGCTAGAATTACATTCTATATATTATATTTCATTTTCAAGTTCTCAATTTTTTTATTGTAGATCTTCTCTCTGCTCTCCACTATGGAAATTACCCTTTTCCAACACTAACCAATTCACATCGCATTGTCTGGATGAAATACAACAATTGATCTCTTTGGAAGTAGTTGGTAAGGTCTTTCAAGAAAAAGATATTAGAAGGTTTAGATGCATGCTAAGGCCTGCAACTTAATGCCACACCAAAGGAAGTATTTCCTGATTGATGAAGTCAACAGATTACTCGTGGACACTAAAGAAGAAACAGGAGGATGAAGAAATATGGGGAAATGAGTGTGGCACATATTTATTGAGACTAAAAGTTTGGTTATCAGAGAATATATAGTCATGATACTGTTGCTGCAGAAAACAACCCAAAAAAAACGGAAGGCAAGTAAGGTATAAGCCTGTTTCATAGTTAGTCATTATATAGATATACATATAGTACAATCAAACTAGGTATATGCTTTCACAGATGCTCATGAGTTGTTCAAGGGTTCAATATTGCTTATATGTAGAAGAACACAACAGCGTAAGTAATTAACTCAATACATGCAGCGGGACTAGCCCACCAAACTTGAAAGACCCCTCCTCTCTCAAGCTATCTGCTTTAGGCTATCATAAAGCACAAGATAATAAACCATTAGATCGTAAATGGGGTTCTAAATCACCTAGTTAAACTGGTGTATGCTTAACTGTCTGTTTTTTTTAATAATGACTCCCAGTAAGTTTCTAAGGATTTAAGTTTGCAATAATGAACTACGTCACCTTCTAAGTAACATCATCATTCATCTTATATATAGATATCTTTTAGAGCGAGTACTACTTTAAGTTGTAGCTGCCAAGCAGTTTTAATTCGTTCTCCATTGTCAATAAATTCAGTAAATCATCTATGTGCTACTGAAAATAGCTGTCAGACAAGTTAGAAAAACACACCTTTTTATGTCTTCCACTGCTTCCTTGCGGCGTTGAATCTGGCTTTCAAGTATGTGAATGAGTGTCGCTCTAGCCTTCAAGAAAACGTACAACCAATATTGTCAATAGAAGTTTTTATAATTTCGATTATCTGAAAGTTAAAGTTATATATCTATTACCTGGTGAGGTCGCAACGAATTGAGGAGATGGTGCAAGTTCTTGAAAATAAGAGAAATCTCTTCAACTCTTCGTGCATATTGTGATGGTCTCTCTACGAGAACATCAGCAAGCTCCAAGATATGCAGCTGGAGCTCTCTATTAAGTGCCCTCAACTCTTTCTTAAAATCTGGATTAAACAACATCAATATCAAAAATGCTCTCAAGTGCAAACCAATTATATTCCAAAGTAAATTCGATTTATGATACATCAATTATAAGCATTCACAAAACTACATAAACTATATGCCAATAATAATGCCCAAATCTTCAGTTGAGCAGATTTCAACTTTCTGAATCCTAGGGCATTCTTTTCCTAGCTCAATTACGAAATTTACTAGAAATATAAACTATGCCCAACAACCAGAAATAATGCCCAAATATTCACTATAGCAGTGACATACACACAAAATTCATAAAGATTTCAACTTCATTAATCCTATCACATCTCTTTTCCTATCACATCTCAAATTTAGTACGATTTCAAGAAAGAAGAACATTTAGGAAGTAGGGTTACCAATATTAGGGCCTTTTGGGTACAACTGGCGAACTCCTGATCCTCCAAGCTCGGAAGCACTACATCCGTCTGCAAAAAACAAAATTTGGGTTAAAAAGGAGAAATTTTGAAAAACCTAAAAGAGAAATTTGGGAAATTTTCGTATAACTAATAGATTACAGTGTAAGTGGTAAAGAGAGGGTAAGCGCCGTCGGCGGGGGATCGGGTGAGCTCGGATCTTGAAGATAGTCCTTGTAGAGGCGGTAATAAAGCGGTGGCGGAGTCACGATGATGCGTCGTTGCATCGCCATTTTCTTCGTCGATGTCGCACTACAAAAATTTGGAGAAAGAGGGGCTAAAGTTAATTCTGGGTTTTGGGCACGAGCGGGTATCGCGAGCTAGGGGTGCATTTGGTTCGGATATGGTTCGGATATGACACTTATCATATCCATATCCGCTTTCTAAGCGGATCTGATACGTACGGTTGGATATTCATCGGTAGAAAAAGGCATTACCATATCCGCACTAAGGAAACGGATACGGTTCGGATATTAGAGAGTCGGATCAGGATAGGATCTGAATCGGATATTTGGGAAATGGATATGAATAGGATATGACAAAAATATATACATGATTTTAATAACTCGCAAATAACTAAAATTAATATACTTGCAAGCAAAAAATCCATTACATTCGACACAGATTCAGATATGCACTCTCTCGTGGTATATAATTTTAAAAATTGGACATTACAAACTTACAGTTACATATCAATGTGCATTCTCTATTTATTTGTGTGTTTGTGGGTATTGGGAATGGGGTGGAATTGGCACTTAGGTATCAGTTGAAATTTTGAACACTAATTTTAGTAGCTTGTACTTCCTAATTCCAAGCAAGTTTTAGCTTATAACCTACTTTAATTCAAGGTGCATGCGCTCTAGAACTTCACAAAATTTTAAGCTAAATCATTTGTCAAACAAACTAGGTCTTTTCAGTTTTCAGTCAATAAAGGGTAGTAAATTAGGGCTTCTTATCAAACAAATTAAAAGGCAGGATTAAGTTTGCTTTCAGTCAACAGATTGGGCCCAAAAGGAATTTGAGCGGTATCCATGGATCCACCTTCAGTTAATTGGCCAAAATTGCAACATTCATAAGCTGAATCACAAAGAGTTGTGATTGACAACTCTTCAAATATGCAGGCTACATACGGTCATTGCAGCAGGCTATTGCATATGTATTCGTGTTGTAAGCCCGGGCATATCTACTGAAAATTATAATAGTTCAAGAATCAGAACCAGTTCGTTCGTTCTTTCTTTCTTTCTTTCTTTCTTTCTTCCCCTTTTTTTCACTTTTAGCTATTCTAGTCTGATTTCTGAATAAAATCCTTCTCAGGCTCACTATAATAATAATCTTAAGTAACAAAAATGACCACTCTCTAGCTCTCCTTTTGTTTTTTTGCTAGAATTACATTCTATATATTATATTTCATTTTCAAGTTCTCAATTTTTTTTTATTGTAGATCTTCTCTCTGCTCTCCACTATGGAAATTACCCCTTTTCCAACACTAACCAATTCACATCGCATTGTCTGGATGAAATACAACAATTGATCTCTTTGGAAGTAGTTGGTAAGGTCTTTCCAAGAAAAAGATATTAGAAGGTTTAGATGCATGCTAAGGCCTGCAACTTAATGCCACACCAAAGGAAGTATTTCCTGATTGATGAAGTCAACAGATTACTCGTGGACACTAAAGAAGAAACAGGAGGATGAAGAAATATGGGGGAAATGAGTGTGGCACCTATTTATTGAGACTATAGAAGTTTGGTTATCAGAGAATATATAGTCATGATACTGTTGCTGCAGAAAACAACCCAAAAAAACGGGAAGGCAAGTAAGGTTATAAGCCTGTTTCATAGTTAGTCATTATATAGATATACATATAGTACAATCAAACTAGGTTTATGCTTTCACAGATGCTCATGAGTTGTTCAAGGGTTCAATATTGCTTATATGTAGAAGAATACAACAGCGTAATTAACTCAATACATGCAGCGGGACTAGCCCACCAAACTTGAAAGACCCCTCCTCTCTCAAGCTATCTGCTTTAGGCTATCATAAAGCACAAGATAATAAACCATTAGATCGTAAATGGGGTTCTAAATCACCTAGATAAACTGGTGTATGCTTAACTGTCTGTTTTTTTAATAATGACTCCCAGTAAGTTTCTAAGGATTTAAGTTTGCAATAATGAACTACGTCACCTTCTAAGTAACATCATCATTCATCTTATATATAGATATCTTTTAGGCGAGTACTACTTTAAGTTGTAGCTGCCAAGCAGTTTTAATTCGTTCTCCATTGTCAATAAATTCAGTAAATCATCCATATAATGTGCTACTGAAAATAACTGTCAGACAAGTTAGAAAAACACACCTTTTTATGTCTTCCACAGCTTCCTTGCGGCGTTGAATCTGGCTTTCAAGTATGTGAATGAGTGTCGCTCTAGCCTTCAAGAAAACATACAACCAACATTGTCAATAGAAGTTTTTATAATTTCGATTATCTGAAAGTTAAAGTTATATATCTATTACCTGGTGAGGTCGCAATGAATTGAGGAGATGGTGCAAGTTCTTGAAAATAAGAGAAATCTCTTCAACTCTTCGTGCATACTGTGATGGTCTCTCAACTAGAACATCAGCAAGCTCCAAGATATGCAGCTGGAGCTCTCTATTAAGTGCCCTCAACTCTTTCTTAAAATCTGGATTAAACAACATCAATATCAAAAATGCTCTCAAGTGCAAACCAATTATATTCCAAAGTAAATTCCCGATTTATGATACATCAATTATAAGCATTCACAAAAACTACATAAACTATATGCCAATAATAATGCCCAAATCTTCAGTTGAGCAGATTTCAACTTTCTGAATCCTAGGGCATTCTTTTTCCTAGCTCGAATTACGAAATTTACTAGAAATACGCAAACTATGCCCAACAACCAGAAATAATGCCCAAATATTCACTATAGCAGTGACATACACACAAAATTCATAAAGATTTCAACTTCATTAATCCTATCACATCTCTTTTCCTATCACATCTCAAATTTAGTACGATTTCAAGAAAGAAGAACATTTAGGGAAGTAGGGTTACCAATATTAGGGCCTTTTGGGTACAACTGGCGAACTCCCTGATCCTCCAAGCTCGGAAGCACTACATCCGTCTGCAAAAAAACAAAATTTGGGTTAAAAAAGGAGAAATTTTGAAAAACCTAAAAGAGAAATTTGGGAAATTTTCGTATAACTAATAGATTACAGTGTAAGTGGCAAAGAGAGCGGTAAAGCGAGCGAGGATGGTGAGCTCGGATCTTGAAGATAGTCCTTGTAGAGGCGGTAATAAAGCGGCGGTGGATGATGATGCGTCGTTATCGCCATTTTCTTCGTCGATGTCGCACTACAAAATTTGAGGAGAAAGAGGGGCTAAAGTTAATTCTGCGGGTTTTGGGCTGAGCAGGTATCGCGAGCTAGGGGTGCATTTGGTTCGGATATGGTTCGGATATGACACTTATCATATCCATATCCGCTTTCTAAGCGGATACGGATCTGATCGGTTCGGATATTCATCGGTAGAAAAAGGCATTACCATATCCGCACTAAACGGAAACGGATACGGTTCGGATATTAGAGAGTCGGATACGGATAGGATACGAGATATTAATCGGATATTTGGGAAATGGATATGAATAGGATATGACAAAAATATATACATGATTTTAATAACTCGCAAATAACTAAAATTAATATACTTGCAAGCAAAAAAAATCCATTACATTGCGACACAGATTCAGATATGCACTCTCTCGTGGTATATAATTTTAAAAAATTGGACATTACAAACTTACAGTTACATATCAATGTGCATTCTCTATTTATTTGTGTGTTTGTGGGTATTGGGAATGGGGGTGGAATTGGCACTTAGGTATCAGTTGAAATTTTGAACACTAATTTTAGTAGCTTGTACTTCCTAATTCCGAAGCAAGTTTTAGCTTATAACTTACTACTTTAATTCAAGGTGCATGCGCTCTAGAACTTCACAAAATTTTAAGCTAAATCATTTGTCAAACAAACTAGGTCTTTTCAGTTTTCAGTCAATAAAGGGTAGTAAATTAGGGCTTCTTATCAAATAAATTAGGGCATTCCACTCAACAAAGGGCTACCAAGAAAATTAGGGTTTTATCATACAGATTAGGGCTTTTCATTCAACCAATTAGAGTTTCGAATTCACCTTAGCGTTAGAAGAAACCGAGGAGGAGAATTTTCGAAGGTCGCTGTTGATGGTCGGTCGAGCTTTGAGATCGTCAATTTTAGGGCAGAAGAACAGCGAAGGATTTTGATCTCTGCTATCGGGAGAAGTTTCATTTTACTTAAATCGGGTCGGGTAGAGGATAAGATGGGTTGTATATTAAAGACCCGACCCAACATCCAAGTATAAAATTAGCTGAGTTGCACAAAATCGACCCGAAAACCGTATCTAAATGAAAACCAAAACTAAACCGAACCGAAACCGTATCCGGATGGTTTAATTTTTCTAAATATCCGCTTCAAATGGATATGGTGGTTGTCGATCGGATATATCCGGATTGTTTTACACCCTAGGTATCAGGTAGGCTACTGATATTTTCAAGGGTTATTTCGATATTAGTCCCTGAAATCTTTTATGTTTTAATATTAGTCCCCAAAATCAATGAAATTCAAATTAGTCTCCGAAATCTTATAGCTGTCAGACAAGTTAGAAAAACACACCTTTTATGTCTTCCACTGCTTCCTTTGCGTTGAATCTGGCTTTCAAGTATGTGAATGAGTGTCGCTCTAGCCTTCAAGAAAACGTACAACCAATATTGTCAATAGAAGTTTTTATAATTTCGATTATCTGAAAGTTAAAGTTATATATCTATTACCTGGTGAGGTCGCAACGAATTGAGGAGATGGTGCAAGTTCTTGAAAATAAGAGAAATCTCTTCAACTCTTCGTGCATATTGTGATGGTCTCTCTACGAGAACATCAGCAAGCTCCAAGATATGCAGCTGGAGCTCTCTATTAAGTGCCCTCAACTCTTTCTTAAAATCTGGATTAAACAACATCAATATCAAAAATGCTCTCAAGTGCAAACCAATTATATTCCAAAGTAAATTCCCGATTTATGATACATCAATTATAAGCATTCACAAAAACTACATAAACTATATGCCAATAATAATGCCCAAATCTTCAGTTGAGCAGATTTCAACTTTCTGAATCCTAGGGCATTCTTTTTCCTAGCTCGAATTACGAAATTTACTAAAAATATGCGAACTATGCCCAACTACCAGAAATAATGCCCAAATCTTCACTATAGCAGTGACATACACACAAAATTCATAAAGATTTCAACTTCAATAATCCTATCACATCTCTTTTCCTATCACATCTCAAATTTAGTATGATTTCAAGAAAGAAGAACATTTAGGGAAGTAGGGTTACCAATATTAGGGCCTTTTGGGTACAACTGGCGAACTCCCTGATCCTCCAAGCTCGGAAGCACTACATCCGTCTGCAAAAAACAAAATTTGGGTTAAAAAAGGAGAAATTTTGAAAAACCTAAAAGAGAAATTTGGGAAATTTTCGTATAACTAATAGATTACAGTGTAAGTGGCGCCAAAGAGAGGGTAAGCACCGTCGACGGGCGGCGGAGGATCGGGGGCGGAGCTCGGATCTTGAAGATAGTCCTTGTAGAGGCGGTAATAAGGCGGCGGTGGCGGGTACGATGATGACGTCGTCGCCGTCGCCATTTTCTTCGTCGATGTCTGCAGTACAAAAATTGACGGGGAAAGAGGGGGCTAAAGTTAATTATTGCAGGTTTTGGGCCTGAACAGGTATACCGCAGGCTAGGGGTGCATTTGGTTCGGATATGGTTCGGATATGACACTTATCATATCCATATCCGCTTTCTAAAAACGGATACGGATACAGATACGGTTCGGATATTCATCGGTAAGAAAAAGGCATTACCATATCCGCACTAAACGGAAACGGATACGGTTCGGATATTAGAGAGTCGGATACGGATAGGATACAGATATTAATCGGATATTTGGGAAATGGATATGAATAGGATATGACAAAAAATATATACATGATTTTAATAACTCGCAAATAACTAAAAATTAATATACTTGCAAGCAAAAAATCCATTACATTGCGACACAGATTCAGATATGCACTCTCGTGGTATATAATTTTAAAAATTGGACATTACAAACTTACAGTTACATATCAATGTGCATTCTCTATTTATTTGTGTGTTTGTGGGTATTGGGAATGGGGGTGGAATTGGCACTTAGGTATCAGTTGAAATTTTTGAACACTAATTTTAGTAGCTTGTACTTCCTAATTCCGAAGCAAGTTTTAGCTTATAACTTACTACTTTAATTCAAGGTGCATGCGCTCTAGAACTTCACAAAATTTTAAGCTAAATCATTTGTCAAACAAACTAGGTCTTTTCAGTTTTCAGTCAATAAAGGGTAGTAAATTAGGGCTTCTTATCAAATAAATTAGGGCATTCCACTCAACAAAGGGCTACCAAGAAAATTAGGGTTTTTTTTTATCATACAGATTAGGGCTTTTCATTCAACCAATTAGAGTTTCGAATTCACCTTAGCGTTAGAAGAAACCGAGGAGGAGAATTTTCGAAGGTCGCTGTTGATGGTCGGTCGAGCTTTGAGATCGTCAATTTTAGGGCAGAAGAACAGCGAAGGATTTTGATCTCTGCTATCGGGAGAAGTTTCATTTTACTTAAATCGGGTCGGGTAGAGGATAAGATGGGTTGTATATTAAAGACCCGACCCAACATCCAAGTATAAAAATTAGCTGAGTTGCACAAAATCGACCCGAAAACCGTATCTAAATGAAAACCCAAAACTAAAACCGAACCGAAACCGTATCCGGATGGTTTAATTTTTTCCTACCATATCCGCTTTCTAAATGGATATGGTCGTTGTCGGTCCGGATATATCCGGATTGTTTTGCACCCCTAGGTATACCGTAGGCCCAGAGCCCTGATATTTTCTAAAAGGGTTATTTCGATATTAGTCCCTGAAATCTTTTATGTTTTAATATTAGTCCCCAAAATCAATGAAATTCAAATTAGTCTCCGAAATCTTATAACTATCTTGAAGTTAGTCACTTTGGTTACTAGTTTTTTGATTTAGGGTGGAATATTCCTTTAATTCTAGAATGAAAGTTGATCCAGCCTAGTTTCAATCAAGTTATACTTATCATGTTGGATTGGAAGTTCAATATCTATATCCGCATTCATTTCAGATGCAGTTACCAGTCGAGTCTGAATAATATCACTCTATCAGTTTCCTTTTCTTTACTTTAACAATTTTATTTGCAAATAAACAGCCTATTTCACTTATCTGTTGACGTGTATACACTTTCACACTTATTAACAAAATGATTTTCACATTTTCAGATGTGCAGTTCCAATTTGCCAGACACACCACCTCAATGAAAGCCACTTATTACGGGTCTTTCACTCTGATTAGACCAAGCTAATGTCTCCAAGTACTTTAGGCATTGTATATTCCTGCTTTAAACGACACATGGATAAATCTAAGTCAACTATATAGAGGCATATGCATCATGTTTGGAATTGATTATACCGTTGCCTCTATATAGTTTAGCATGGGCCATAAAAAATCTGAGAAATATTCAAAACAAATTATTATGGCTAATATAATTTTTTATTTTTATTTCAGAGGCAAGGAAGTTTTAGCTTGCTAAATAGGTAAAGAAAGTTTTTTTTTTCCTCAGATAAATAGTACTCCTCTTCAACTAGTAAAAAGCAATCATCATGATATGTTCTGATCAGATCATTGAACTTTAACCAGAGTATATCATTGATAAACAAAATATTATAGGAAACATCCTCATTAATCAATAAGTTATACAGATATGACACCATATCAAGATATTCTTCCAAAAAACAAAATCATGACAGAAAATTCTCATCACCATCCTCCTCCATGTGCAATATCCACAAAAGTCATAACACAGAGCCTAATCATCACAAAACCTGGCCTTAAACTCTTGACACCTCTCATATATTCTTCATTTAATTATAATTATAGTGATTGTTATACCAACCTCAAGTATGCAACCTCTGATTTCAGCATATCCCTTACATTTTGTTTGAATAACACATTGACAATTATTCTGGCCTTGCTTCTACACGCAATGGCATGTTACTTACAATTAACAATCGAATAGTCCAGTTGATGATTTTGTATTAATTAATAGAGTTTGAATTCAAACATTTCTGCATTCTGAAAGTACTGATCATGTACTTGTTATCCAATAATTGTGGCAATGTGAACCAAAAACATTCCTCTCACCTCCAATCACTGAAATTCTCAAAGCTATAATTGTAATTTTTGTCTGTGTTAGTTGTCAACTAATGAAATGATTAAACTGAGTTAGTTATGTCATTATAAATAGAGAAGATGAGGAGAGGCATTGACACAGAGAGAGCTAAAAGATGGCTAATTTCAGAATCAGAGGTGCACTTCTCATGTTTCTGACATTGCTCACCCCCGAGCTCAGACGCTCATCGGCTGTCTGGGTGCCTGCGACCGCTACCTTTTATGGCGGAAGCGATGCATCAGGCACAATGGGTAAGTAATTCACCTTACGAGTACTCGAAATGTTTGACCATTGTTAGGAAAAGAAACAATGTTTGTTCATCTTCATAATAGAATGCTTGTGATATCCTATATATACACATTAGTCTTTATATAGGAACAACAACTTAAAAGAAAGAAAATTTTGGTACGCAGGTGGAGCTTGCGGATATGGAAACCTATACACCAATGGATATGGCATAAAAAATGCGGCACTTAGCACTGCTCTGTTCAACAGTGGGGCATCCTGTGGCGCATGCTATCAGATTATGTGTGATGGCACAAAAGCGCCACAATGGTGCAAGAGGGGGTACATAACAATCACAGCCACAAATTTCTGCCCACCGAACTACAACCTCCCAAGTAACAACGGCGGCTGGTGCAATCCACCGAGGCAGCATTTTGATATGGCTCAGCCTGCGTGGGAGACCATCGCCATATATCGTGCAGGGATTGTGCCCGTGTATTACAGAAGGTAACTATTAGGGCCCGTTTGGCAACTCTTGCTTAAACTGATTTAGTGGAACAAACCAGTTTAAGTCCGGAGTCTAGTTTGGCCAAAAAAAAGTTTGTTTTACTGTAAATAAAACCTGACTGTTTTTCGATTGTAGGGTTCAGTGCGGGAGGAGTGGAGGCATGAGGTTCACGATCAACGGAAGGGACTACTTCGATCTGGTTCTCGTGACCAATGTAGGAGGAAGCGGGGTGATAAAGGCAATGTGGGTCAAAGGTTCGAACACAAATTGGCTGGCGATGAACCGGAATTGGGGGATGAATTGGCAAAGCAACTCGTACCTCAGAGGTCAGAGCCTGTCATTCAGGGTTCAGACCGACGATGGTAGTACCAGGACTGCCTATAACGTCGCACCATCTAACTGGGCATACGGCCAAACCTATTCCACATGGACCCAGTTTTAGTAACAGATCAGCAAAAATCTTGTTTGCTGTGGATTTTCCCTCATTTGTTCTTGTTTATGCGTGTTTGCTGAGATTTGTGACACCTTACGTTTGTGGCTAATGAAGGGGTTAATGTCCTGTACTATGCACAAGTTGCTTTAGATGTTTTTGTTGAAGCAACTTCCCTGTACAAAATTGATCTTTTCAAGTTGATTCCAATAATAAAGTATCATTTCACTGGAAAAAGGACTAATAGAAGTACTTATGATCACCTTAGGAAACTAATGCAAGCTTTCTTCTATTTTTCTGTCTCAGTGTTTGTCTCTAAAGCCTGCAATGGTCATTATAGAGATCACTAGCTTTATGCTTGATTCTCATTCACTTCCCTTTTTTCTTTTCCCAAAAAAGAAATTACCCCAAAAAACAAGTAATCTTACATCTGCCACTAGTAAATAACTCGCTAAATTAGTTACGTACATAGAGAAAGGAGGGAAAAATGATGAGCAACCAGAATCATATCCCCATTTTTAATACACCAGGACTCAAAAATCTCAGTAAATGAAACTCTCTTTGCATTTGGGGAATAAATCATTTACATGTTAGCTAGCAAAGAGTAAATACCAAGTTTTCTAGTTAATTAAAAGCTGTCATATGAAAGCCTCATAAAAAGTGAGTAAAGAAAAGATAATCTTGTAGCACATATTTAGTTAAATTTCCTCATTTTCACTCTCCTTCAATACATTTCCCATTTCATGCCACTTTGAACTTCACCATCATAAACTGCTTGATGTATCCATCTCCTGATTTCTATCTTTTACTAAATATTTAGAGACAAACTAGAAGAACTTCATTCTTAATTTTTAGTTCATGAAGAAAAGTACTTAGGCTTGTTTACAATAGAAAAGTACTTATACTTGATAATTATTCATACGTTGTAAATGTGTGTAAGAAGAATGCATTCAACTGATTTTTCTTTCAAACACAACTGCATGAATCATATAGTACAGGACATATACTAGCAAAATTATAATTATTTTAGAACAAACTTGACATAAGATAATAAACACAACAGTTATCCACACTTTAATATCTTAAAGTTTCATCTTATTTAACTTTGATATTCTGAAGTTCTAATTTGACAGTTTGTTACGCAAAGTCCTAACTTTATTCCTCCTCGGTCTCCAAAGACTGGAGTTTGATAAAATAAAGTTTCTTATTCAATTTTTTTTGTTGATATTCTTGAACGTAATTAACGTCAATATTCATACATTTTGGGTATCAAATGTCAACATAGAACTCTAGAATATCAAAGTTATAAGAGGGCAAAACTTCGGGGTACCAAAGTGCAAATAACCCAAACGAACAGAAAAGATAGATAGAAGATAAGGCCTAATCTCCCAAAGCCCAAAGAAAAAGAGAACAAATTGAGAGAAGAGAGAGCAGAGAGAACAGAGCACAATGTTAGCTTCATCAACAACGACAGCTGCATCTCCTTTCTCTCTCCTCTCTTCATCGAGATCAATCTCTACTTTCCCTTCAGTTCAGCGCTTGTCAATTCCCAACGCCAACGCCTCTTCATTATTCTCCATTGAAGCCAAGGCCACCACTCGCCGAGAGAGCCGAACTGCTCGCCACCAGCGCATCAGAAAGAAGGTACCCATGTCAAGTTTTTCAATAATTGATCCTTTTTCTTGTGATTTTGGACTGTTCATAGTTTATATTCACTTGGGTATCTTAAATTTTGTCCTATTAATGTTGTGAAATTTTTCAATAATTGATGTTTTTTCTTGTGATTTTGGACTGTTCATAGTTTATATTCACTTGGGTGTCTTCAATATTGTCCTATTAATGTTGCCCATAAACAATTTATATTTCTCTGGAATTATAATTTGGATAGTGATGAATTGCAGTGAAGTTTAGTTTTCATTAATTTGATCAGATTGATATACATTTGATAATGATTATTGCAATTAAAAATGTGATTGTGGTATGTGCAAAGCTGAGAGTTCAAGCTTTGAGTGTTTTGTGGAACTCTGTATGTTAGTATTCCATCTTCTCGGGAATTGATTCAGTATGCATAGCTCCCCTACCCTGATATTAGTTTAGGTTGTGCACAGAATCGGAAATGGAGAAAACAACTATTTGACTTTCGGAGGAGAAGATCCTTCGGTTACAGTCATGTTTGAGAAATGAAGCGATAGAGAGCCCTCTATTGAAAATCATATCCGGAGTAAGCACATAGTGAAAAGTGTCCAACACATAATTTGAAGGTGGTTATTGCACTAGTACAATAGCCTGATTGCACTAATGCAGTAGCCTGATTGCATTGATAGTGTTTGCACCGAGACTGATTGCGGTGATATAGCATTGATATTGGGACATATAGCACCATCTTCTTCCTCCCTCTATGATTTTCTATAGAGGACCCTCTAGTGGATTTTTTTTCCCTGCCAAATTGAACAAAAAATAACTATGACATTTGGAACTGCATATCATACACATCTGCTGCCAATTAGTCCTCTACGCTATCCAGCCCTTGCTTGAACAGCTCTAAGATTAGCATGTGTGGTAGCAATGGGGTAAGCGATTGGATTTAGTTTCCAAAAAGAGTGCAGATGAACAGGTTTGAATAAAGAAAAATCAGTCATCCTGTTGGTGCTATGTCACTCTCACCTGAGTTTTTCGTGTTTTTGTTTGGGGTTCGGGGTGGGGAATGGAAGTGTGCTTTTGAGTCTGTGCCTCCCAACATAACGATGCGAAGGGGACAAAGAAAAACTAAGAGGTCGAGTATATTATAACTTTTGCACAGCAAATTCAACAATGAGGTTATCGGCAAAATCTTAAGATAATCTTGTAGCACATATTTAGTTAAATTTCCTCATTTTCACTCTCCTTCAATACATTTCCCATTTCATGCCACTTTGAACTTCACCATCATAAACTGCTTGATGTATCCATCTCCTGATTTCTATCTTTTACTAAATATTTAGAGACAAACTAGAAGAACTTCATTCTTAATTTTTAGTTCATGAAGAAAAGTACTTAGGCTTGTTTACAATAGAAAAGTACTTATACTTGATAATTATTCATACGTTGTAAATGTGTGTAAGAAGAATGCATTCAACTGATTTTTCTTTCAAACACAACTGCATGAATCATATAGTACAGGACATATACTAGCAAAATTATAATTATTTTAGAACAAACTTGACATAAGATAATAAACACAACAGTTATCCACACTTTAATATCTTAAAGTTTCATCTTATTTAACTTTGATATTCTGAAGTTCTAATTTGACAGTTTGTTACGCAAAGTCCTAACTTTATTCCTCCTCGGTCTCCAAAGACTGGAGTTTGATAAAATAAAGTTTCTTATTCAATTTTTTTTGTTGATATTCTTGAACGTAATTAACGTCAATATTCATACATTTTGGGTATCAAATGTCAACATAGAACTCTAGAATATCAAAGTTATAAGAGGGCAAAACTTCGGGGTACCAAAGTGCAAATAACCCAAACGAACAGAAAAGATAGATAGAAGATAAGGCCTAATCTCCCAAAGCCCAAAGAAAAAGAGAACAAATTGAGAGAAGAGAGCAGAGAGAACAGAGCACAATGTTAGCTTCATCAACAACGACAGCTGCATCTCCTTTCTCTCTCCTCTCTTCATCGAGATCAATCTCTACTTTCCCTTCAGTTCAGCGCTTGTCAATTCCCAACGCCAACGCCTCTTCATTATTCTCCATTGAAGCCAAGGCCACCACTCGCCGAGAGAGCCGAACTGCTCGCCACCAGCGCATCAGAAAGAAGGTACCCATGTCAAGTTTTTCAATAATTGATCCTTTTTTCTTGTGATTTTGGACTGTTCATAGTTTATATTCACTTGGGTATCTTAAATTTTGTCCTATTAATGTTGTGAAATTTTTCAATAATTGATGTTTTTTCTTGTGATTTTGGACTGTTCATAGTTTATATTCACTTGGGTGTCTTCAATATTGTCCTATTAATGTTGCCCATAAACAATTTATATTTCTCTGGAATTATAATTTGGATAGTGATGAATTGCAGTGAAGTTTAGTTTTCATTAATTTGATCAGATTGATATACATTTGATAATGATTATTGCAATTAAAAATGTGATTGTGGTATGTGCAAAGCTGAGAGTTCAAGCTTTGAGTGTTTTGTGGAACTCTGTATGTTAGTATTCCATCTTCTCGGGAATTGATTCAGTATGCATAGCTCCCCTACCCTGATATTAGTTTAGGTTGTGCACAGAATCGGAAATGGAGAAAACAACTATTTGACTTTCGGAGGAGAAGATCCTTGGTTACAGTCATGTTTGAGAAATGAAGCGATAGAGAGCCCTCTATTGAAAATCATATCGGAGTAAGCACATAGTGAAAAGTGTCCAACACATAATTTGAAGGTGGTTATTGCACTAGTACAATAGCCTGATTGCACTAATGCAGTAGCCTGATTGCATTGATAGTGTTTGCACGAGACTGATTAGGTGATATAGCATTGATATTGGGACATATAGCACCATCTTCTTCCTCCCTCTATGATTTTCTATAGAGGACCCTCTAGTGGATTTTTTTCCCTGCCAAATTGAACAAAAATAACTATGACATTTGGAACTGCATATCATACACATCTGCTGCCAATTAGTCCTCTACGCTATCCAGCCCTTGCTTGAACAGCTCTAAGATTAGCATGTGTGGTAGCAATGGGGTAGCGATTGGATTTAGTTTCCAAAAGAGTGCAGATGAACAGGTTTGAATAAAGAAAAATCAGTCATCCTGTTGGTGCTATGTCACTCTCACCTGAGTTTTCGTGTTTTTGTTTGGGGTTCGGGTGGGGAATGGAAGTGTGCTTTTGAGTCTGTGCCTCCCAACATAACGATCTGAAGGGACAAAGAAAAACTAAGAGGTCGAGTATATTATAACTTTTGCACAGCAAATTCAACAATGAGGTTATCGGCAAAATCTTAAGGGAATGTTGTTTCAGCAGAATGATGCCTACTTCCATAATCTGAGTCAACCAGTTTCCTTGTTCACCATCACCATGGAACATGGTTAGTTTGTCTGATGACTTAATCAGTTCTACCTAGCTATGTTTCTCAGTTTTATCTATATTCATTTCTAATTTAGTTAGAAACTTTTTAAAAAAGCGTCCATGTTTTCTTTAACGTAACGTAATGAATTTATTTATGTGGACCTAAAGAGATTTTGCAGTTATTCAGTATCCCAGATTCCCTGGTTTCAAGAGTGGAAGAATGAATTCAGCACAAATTAATATGTTTTTACATTTTCACATTTTTATTCCGTCATCAACTTCTCTCTTTTAGTCAATATTGTTTCAGAAAAATCTGACAGTAATTGTTTTCAGGCTGCAATTCTCAATAATCTTTGCTTTAATACTTTCATGCTTCTTGATAGTAAAGACTTGCTAATATCTCCCCATTTTATGTTGTGCAGGTTGAGGGTACCCCAGAGACCAAGGCTGTGTGTTTTCCGTTCCAACAAGCATCTATATGTGCAAGTGATAGATGACACTAAGATGCATACTTTAGCATCGGCTTCAACAATGCAGAAACCTACATCTGAGGAATTTGATTACTCTGCTGGACCAACACTTGTAAGTTCGCGGGTTCCTTTTTTCTTATATCATTCAACTGTTCCGAATGTTTTTCAACTGAAGTCTGTATTTTTCAGGTTACCATCACATGATCAGACTCTAATTATGAAACTATATTGCACTAAATTAATTAAACAGAAAACTAGTATTCATATCTTCCTACCATTTTCAAGCATAAAAGAATAAAGAAGAGGCCTACACTTCCAACAAAACAAATGAACACATTCATATGTGCAAAGGGTTATATCTCAGTGCACTTACAGAAGGGTGAATAACTCATCTTCCATATCATGTACTACAACAATACCTAGACCTCAATGCCTCATCCTCATAGAAACTTAATGAGTTCAAATCTTCACAATTTTGGGCAAAACTTCGGGGTACCAAAGTGCAAATAACCCAAACGAACAGAAAAGATAGATAGAAGATAAGGCCTAATCTCCCAAAGCCCAAAGAAAAAGAGAACAAATTGAGAGAAGAGAGAGCAGAGAGAACAGAGCACAATGTTAGCTTCATCAACAACGACAGCTGCATCTCCTTTCTCTCTCCTCTCTTCATCGAGATCAATCTCTACTTTCCCTTCAGTTCAGCGCTTGTCAATTCCCAACGCCAACGCCTCTTCATTATTCTCCATTGAAGCCAAGGCCACCACTCGCCGAGAGAGCCGAACTGCTCGCCACCAGCGCATCAGAAAGAAGGTACCCATGTCAAGTTTTTCAATAATTGATCCTTTTTTCTTGTGATTTTGGACTGTTCATAGTTTATATTCACTTGGGTATCTTAAATTTTGTCCTATTAATGTTGTGAAATTTTTCAATAATTGATGTTTTTTCTTGTGATTTTGGACTGTTCATAGTTTATATTCACTTGGGTGTCTTCAATATTGTCCTATTAATGTTGCCCATAAACAATTTATATTTCTCTGGAATTATAATTTGGATAGTGATGAATTGCAGTGAAGTTTAGTTTTCATTAATTTGATCAGATTGATATACATTTGATAATGATTATTGCAATTAAAAATGTGATTGTGGTATGTGCAAAGCTGAGAGTTCAAGCTTTGAGTGTTTTGTGGAACTCTGTATGTTAGTATTCCATCTTCTCGGGAATTGATTCAGTATGCATAGCTCCCCTACCCTGATATTAGTTTAGGTTGTGCACAGAATCGGAAATGGAGAAAACAACTATTTGACTTTCGGAGGAGAAGATCCTTGGTTACAGTCATGTTTGAGAAATGAAGCGATAGAGAGCCCTCTATTGAAAATCATATCGGAGTAAGCACATAGTGAAAAGTGTCCAACACATAATTTGAAGGTGGTTATTGCACTAGTACAATAGCCTGATTGCACTAATGCAGTAGCCTGATTGCATTGATAGTGTTTGCACGAGACTGATTAGGTGATATAGCATTGATATTGGGACATATAGCACCATCTTCTTCCTCCCTCTATGATTTTCTATAGAGGACCCTCTAGTGGATTTTTTTCCCTGCCAAATTGAACAAAAATAACTATGACATTTGGAACTGCATATCATACACATCTGCTGCCAATTAGTCCTCTACGCTATCCAGCCCTTGCTTGAACAGCTCTAAGATTAGCATGTGTGGTAGCAATGGGGTAAGCGATTGGATTTAGTTTCCAAAAAGAGTGCAGATGAACAGGTTTGAATAAAGAAAAATCAGTCATCCTGTTGGTGCTATGTCACTCTCACCTGAGTTTTTCGTGTTTTTGTTTGGGGTTCGGGGTGGGGAATGGAAGTGTGCTTTTGAGTCTGTGCCTCCCAACATAACGATGCGAAGGGGACAAAGAAAAACTAAGAGGTCGAGTATATTATAACTTTTGCACAGCAAATTCAACAATGAGGTTATCGGCAAAATCTTAAGGGAATGTTGTTTCAGCAGAATGATGCCTACTTCCATAATCTGAGTCAACCAGTTTCCTTGTTCACCATCACCATGGAACATGGTTAGTTTGTCTGATGACTTAATCAGTTCTACCTAGCTATGTTTCTCAGTTTTATCTATATTCATTTCTAATTTAGTTAGAAACTTTTCGAAAAAAACGTCCATGTTTTCTTTAACGTAAACGTAATGAATTTATTTATGTGGACCTAAAGAGATTTTGCAGTTATTCAGTATCCCAGATTCCCTGGTTTCAAGAGTGGAAGAATGAATTCAGCACAAATTAATATGTTTTTACATTTTCACATTTTTATTCCGTCATCAACTTCTCTCTTTTAGTCAATATTGTTTCAGAAAAATCTGACAGTAATTGTTTTCAGGCTGCAATTCTCAATAATCTTTGCTTTAATACTTTCATGCTTCTTGATAGTAAAGACTTGCTAATATCTCCCCCATTTTATGTTGTGCAGGTTGAGGGTACCCCAGAGAGACCAAGGCTGTGTGTTTTCCGTTCCAACAAGCATCTATATGTGCAAGTGATAGATGACACTAAGATGCATACTTTAGCATCGGCTTCAACAATGCAGAAACCTACATCTGAGGAATTTGATTACTCTGCTGGACCAACACTTGTAAGTTCGCAGGTTCCTTTTTTCTTATATCATTCAACTGTTCCGAATGTTTTTCAACTGAAGTCTGTATTTTTCAGGTTACCATCACATGATCAGACTCTAATTATGAAACTATATTGCACTAAATTAATTAAACAGAAAACTAGTATTCATATCTTCCTACCATTTTCAAACGCAAAAGAATAAAGAAGAGGCCTACACTTCCAACAAAACAAATGAACACATTCATATGTGCAAAGGGTTATATCTCAGTGCACTTACAGAAGGGTGAATAACTCATCTTCCAATATCATGTACTACAACAATACCTAGACCTCAATGCCTCATCCTCATAGAAACTTAATGAGTTCAAATCTTCACAATTTTGGGTAAAAGTTTTCAGGGAATGCTTAAAGTAGAATACCTTTTTCATGGCAAAAATAATAAAATGGAAGATGTAATCTTCAACCATGGCTGCCATAAGGAGATTTATGGGGCAATAAAGAGAATGGTAGAGGATGAAATCTGGAGAGACTGCTTTAAGTGTGCGCATCTTTGAAGGAGGTGAAAGATACCTTTGATGAGTCGGTTAATGATAATCTTACAGCAGGTTTTTATAACAATGAATGCATAAATGTGCAGAGAGTACCTATTGCCAAGCTTTCTGATGTTAGAGAAGCACTCTAAAGATTTTCATTGAATTGCAAGTAATCAAAAGTTGGCATGTTAAAAGTGTCATTGTGATGGCTTGCCATTCCACTGCACGGGGTCAGGGTGGTATTCTTTAGAAATGCATATTAGTATACGTGCTACTAGCTTAGAGCTGGTTTAGAGGAAATATAACTTGTTGAGCTTTCAGTTATCAGCATAGCAGTCTGCCAGTTAGAGGGGTCTAACAAGTGATAATGAGATGGAAAAAGAAAAAGGTGAATTGCAGGTAACTTCCCTCATCTATGTCTGCAGTAGCACTTATTACCTTCAACGGTTCAACCTAAGCTACATGGATACGAGTATGGGTGTAGGTACGAGATACAACAAATTTGTAAAAAGGTAGGTTATGGGGACACAACCGAAACACATGGGCTGAAGTCATAATTCCGAGCTAGATACGCATACAACCCTTTGAAATCATAGTTTTTAACTGAACATGGGTTGAAACGAACACTGTCTTTGTTCAACAAGTTTCAAAAGTGGATGTCAAAGTGTAGGATATATGTCCAAAAAGAGTGTGGCGAGTGTTTAAAATTAAATTATGTATTGTATAATTGAGTACAAATCTAAATGAATGTTGTGCCAGGTTTGGGTACGGGTACGGGATGTGCCGGGTACGGGATGTGCCAGGTTCATGATAGAAGTACCAAGGCAACATAGCCTTCAACTCGTGTTAGCATTTAGCAACCCTCATACGAGAGAGTGTGGGCTCATCTGCAATTTATCTTTCTCAAAATTACAATTTAGGGTGGTAAATGCTAGTAAAAGAGTTGACGGGTGATAAGTCCTACTGAAGATTTAGATATGAGGTTTATTTATAGTTTACTCGAGAAAAACTGATCAAGTTTCTCTTTGTCAACATTTTCACATTTTTATTCGTCATCAACTTCTCTCTTTTAGTCAATATTGTTTCAGAAAAATCTGACAGTAATTGTTTTCAGGCTGCAATTCTCAATAATCTTTGCTTTAATACTTTCATGCTTCTTGATAGTAAAGACTTGCTAATATCTCCCCATTTTATGTTGTGCAGGTTGAGGGTACCCCAGAGACCAAGGCTGTGTGTTTTCCGTTCCAACAAGCATCTATATGTGCAAGTGATAGATGACACTAAGATGCATACTTTAGCATCGGCTTCAACAATGCAGAAACCTACATCTGAGGAATTTGATTACTCTGCTGGACCAACACTTGTAAGTTCGCAGGTTCCTTTTTTCTTATATCATTCAACTGTTCCGAATGTTTTTCAACTGAAGTCTGTATTTTTCAGGTTACCATCACATGATCAGACTCTAATTATGAAACTATATTGCACTAAATTAATTAAACAGAAAACTAGTATTCATATCTTCCTACCATTTTCAAACGCAAAAGAATAAAGAAGAGGCCTACACTTCCAACAAAACAAATGAACACATTCATATGTGCAAAGGGTTATATCTCAGTGCACTTACAGAAGGGTGAATAACTCATCTTCCAATATCATGTACTACAACAATACCTAGACCTCAATGCCTCATCCTCATAGAAACTTAATGAGTTCAAATCTTCACAATTTTGGGTAAAAGTTTTCAGGGAATGCTTAAAGTAGAATACCTTTTTCATGGCAAAATAATAAAATGGAAGATGTAATCTTCAACCATGGCTGCCATAAGGAGATTTATGGGGCAATAAAGAGAATGGTAGAGGATGAAATCTGGAGAGACTGCTTTAAGTGTGCGCATCTTTGAAGGAGGTGAAAGATACCTTTGATGAGTCGGTTAATGATAATCTTACAGCAGGTTTTTATAACAATGAATGCATAAATGTGCAGAGAGTACCTATTGCCAAGCTTTCTGATGTTAGAGAAGCACTCTAAAGATTTTCATTGAATTGCAAGTAATCAAAAGTTGGCATGTTAAAAGTGTCATTGTGATGGCTTGCCATTCCACTGCACGGGGTCAGGGTGGTATTCTTTAGAAATGCATATTAGTATACGTGCTACTAGCTTAGAGCTGGTTTAGAGGAAATATAACTTGTTGAGCTTTCAGTTATCAGCATAGCAGTCTGCCAGTTAGAGGGGTCTAACAAGTGATAATGAGATGGAAAAAGAAAAAGGTGAATTGCAGGTAACTTCCCTCATCTATGTCTGCAGTAGCACTTATTACCTTCAACGGTTCAACCTAAGCTACATGGATACAGTATGGGTGTAGGTGCGAGATACAACAAATTTGTAAAAGGTAGGTTATGGGGACACAACGAAACACATGGGCTGAAGTCATAATTCCGAGCTAGATCATACAACCCTTTGAAATCATAGTTTTTAACTGAACATGGGTTGAAACGAACACTGTCTTTGTTCAACAAGTTTCAAAAGTGGATGTCAAAGTGTAGGATATATGTCCAAAAAGAGTGTGGCGAGTGTTTAAAATTAAATTATGTATTGTATAATTGAGTACAAATCTAAATGAATGTTGTGCCAGGTTTGGGTACGGGTACGGGATGTGCCGGGTACGGGATGTGCCAGGTTCATGATAGAAGTACCAAGGCAACATAGCCTTCAACTCGTGTTAGCATTTAGCAACCCTCATACGAGAGAGTGTGGGCTCATCTGCAATTTATCTTTCTCAAAATTACAATTTAGGGGTGGTAAATGCTAGTAAAAGAGTTGACGGGTGATAAGTCCTACTGAAGATTTAGATATGAGGTTTATTTATAGTTTACTCGAGAAAAAACTGATCAAGTTTCTCTTTGTCAACATTGTCACCTAAGCCTTTCACCATCAAAGGATTTGCCTGTCAAGCATGACTCATTATAGAAAGTTCGGCAAGGAGAATGAAAAATTTTCCTCGCTGGCAGACAATCCTCTGTGGTCGACCCAGATTTCTGGCCACGCAACTGTAAACAGGTGAGAACTTTTTGATAAATCTTGATGCATAATTGGTAAATAGGTGGACCTCTCTATCTTTAGGGCATGTTTGGCTAATACTTATTTTGTAAAACCTTATAAATTACTTGTTACTTATTCTTACTTATTTTATCAAAGGACAAAGTTGTCTTTCAACAACAATAAGTAAACCTACTTATAAGCAGAGAAAAATAAGTTGGGATTTGCCAACTTATTGTTTTGGCACTTATAAGTAAGAAATAAGTAAGTAAAACTCACCTGATAAACTCACCTGATAAGAAATAAGTAAGTAAAACTCACCTGATAAACTCACCTGATGTTGGATCGTTATAAGGAAAAACTTACTTATAAGTTAAAATCGTAGGTTGCCAAACATGCTCTTAGTCATGAGATATCCTTCATATTTCCTAGATGAGAAAATAGTACATGAATTTCTCTCATTGGTGCAAACACAAGCTAAAGAGCTAAATAGAACCACATTCCTCAAAACTCTTTGCTATACCTGCTGCAAGAAATTATAAAGACAATGGTGAAAATAAAATGGTAAATCAAAGGTGAAATTCATGATTGCCAATCTCTTTCACTACTTCCAGTGTGGCCCTTGAGGGAAAAGTATAATTTCTACTTGGGTGATCAACCAGATTTGACTGTTGGACTAGCACAAGCAAGTTTGATTGTTAGGTTAGGAAACTGTTTTTTTAAAGTTATTATTGTAGAATTAGGGTTTATTGAAAGTTTACTTCACCCTTCTTACTCTTTATGTCTATTGGTGGATATTCAAGGCCTCAGGCACAGTCATTATCACCATCTCCATCAGTATCACCATCGTTGCCTCCAAATTTTGCGGTATAGCATTGTCTATTAAAAGAAAAGTTAATGTTAGCCTTCGGTCTTGGTGCGAACTTCATACTAAAGGAAATTCATAGAAGAATAGGCTCTCATAGTACATAGAGGTCCAGTACAGTTGGATTTGAAGCTTCACCTTAATGATTATGCGGTTTAGACTTCTTGCAGCAAGTGAGAAGCACTCTAAAGATTTTCATTGAATTGCAAGTAATCAAAAGTTGGCATGTTAAAAGTGTCATTGTGATGGCTTGCCATTCCACTGCACGGGGTCAGGGTGGTATTCTTTAGAAATGCATATTAGTATACGTGCTACTAGCTTAGAGCTGGTTTAGAGGAAATATAACTTGTTGAGCTTTCAGTTATCAGCATAGCAGTCTGCCAGTTAGAGGGGTCTAACAAGTGATAATGAGATGGAAAAAGAAAAAGGTGAATTGCAGGTAACTTCCCTCATCTATGTCTGCAGTAGCACTTATTACCTTCAACGGTTCAACCTAAGCTACATGGATACGAGTATGGGTGTAGGTACGAGATACAACAAATTTGTAAAAAGGTAGGTTATGGGGACACAACCGAAACACATGGGCTGAAGTCATAATTCCGAGCTAGATACGCATACAACCCTTTGAAATCATAGTTTTTAACTGAACATGGGTTGAAACGAACACTGTCTTTGTTCAACAAGTTTCAAAAGTGGATGTCAAAGTGTAGGATATATGTCCAAAAAGAGTGTGGCGAGTGTTTAAAATTAAATTATGTATTGTATAATTGAGTACAAATCTAAATGAATGTTGTGCCAGGTTTGGAGTGCAGTGCGGGATGTGCCGGCACGGATGTGCCAGGTTCATGATAGAAGTACCAAGGCAACATAGCCTTCAACTCGTGTTAGCATTTAGCAACCCTCATACGAGAGTGTGGGCTCATCTGCAATTTATCTTTCTCAAAATTACAATTTAGGGGTGGTAAATGCTAGTAAAAGAGTTGACGGGTGATAAGTCCTACTGAAGATTTAGATATGAGGTTTATTTATAGTTTACTCGAGAAAAAACTGATCAAGTTTCTCTTTGTCAACATTGTCACCTAAGCCTTTCACCATCAAAGGATTTGCCTGTCAAGCATGACTCATTATAGAAAGTTCGGCAAGGAGAATGAAAAATTTTCCTCGCTGGCAGACAATCCTCTGTGGTCGACCCAGATTTCTGGCCACGCAACTGTAAACAGGTGAGAACTTTTGATAAATCTTGATGCATAATTGGTAAATAGGTGGACCTCTCTATCTTTAGGGCATGTTTGGCTAATACTTATTTTGTAAAACCTTATAAATTACTTGTTACTTATTCTTACTTATTTTATCAAAGGACAAAGTTGTCTTTCAACAACAATAAGTAAACCTACTTATAAGCAGAGAAAAATAAGTTGGGATTTGCCAACTTATTGTTTTGGCACTTATAAGTAAGAAATAAGTAAGTAAAACTCACCTGATAAACTCACCTGATAAGAAATAAGTAAGTAAAACTCACCTGATAAACTCACCTGATGTTGGATCGTTATAAGGAAAAACTTACTTATAAGTTAAAATACGTAGGTTGCCAAACATGCTCTTAGTCGTGAGATATCCTTCATATTTCCCTAGATGAGAAAATAGTACATGAATTTCTCTCATTGGTGCAAACACAAGCTAAAGAGCTAAATAGAACCACATTCCTCAAAACTCTTTGCTATACCTGCTGCAAGAAATTATAAAGACAATGGTGAAAATAAAATGGTAAATCAAAGGTGAAATTCATGATTGCCAATCTCTTTCACTACTTCCAGTGTGGCCCTTGAGGGGAAAAGTATAATTTCTACTTGGGTGATCAACCAGATTTGACTGTTGGACTAGCACAAGCAAGTTTGATTGTTAGGTTAGGAAACTGTTTTTTTTTTAAAGTTATTATTGTAGAATTAGGGTTTATTGAAAGTTTACTTCACCCTTCTTACTCTTTATGTCTATTGGTGGATATTCAAGGCCTCAGGCACAGTCATTATCACCATCTCCATCAGTATCACCATCGTTGCCTCCAAATTTTTGCCGGTATAGCATTGTCTATTAAAAGAAAAGTTAATGTTAGCCTTCGGTCTTGGTGCGAACTTCATACTAAAGGAAATTCATAGAAGAATAGGCTCTCATAGTACATAGAGGTCCAGTACAGTTGGATTTGAAGCTTCACCTTAATGATTATGCGGTTTAGACTTCTTGCAGCAAGTGAGAAACATTCCAAATTTTGCCTAATTTGGAAACACATACAAAAATGGAAATTGATGGTGATTGTTCAAGCAGAATTTATTAAAGGGAAATTGACTTCATATTCTAAGCGAAGCATAAGCCAAAAATGTCTAAAAGCACATAAACCAAATAGTTCAAGCATAGTTTCCTGTTCCTTTTATGTTTACATCTGCTTGGTGATCAACACCTTAGGGTGCAAGCATTCCATAAAGGTAACTTTCACCAAACCCTTCGATTTTTGGATGTTTGTCCGAAACACCCTAAACTTTATAAATTATAGAAAATCCTTTAACTTTCAAAATCATACAAAAGCCCCTGAACTATTGGAAATTTTCATAAATGGTGTTAACGTGATAACTAGACTACCCTTATTAACATCTATCAATCCTAACCCCATAAAACTCTCTCAGTAAAAGTAAAACTCCTTAAGGGCCAAACCGTTCCAAAAGTCGTGACAATTTTAACCAACTGTCATCAGTCATGGTACTTTGTGAGGCAAGTTTCGGGGATTTTCTCTGATTTATGAAATTTGGGATGATTTTGTGCAAAACACCCCAAAGTTGATGGGGTTTTCTAAAATTTACCCTTCAAGAAACTGTAGTTCAAGAATTATTATGTGATTAAAATTTTTAATTCAATATCTTTTCCAAGCATTTACCGATCCCTCAAATTTCTACATTACAGGAGGTTGCAAAGAAAGTAGGTGAAGTCATTGCCAAAGCTTGCGGAAAAAGGAATAACAAAGGTGGCTTTCGACCGTGGTGGGTATCCTTACCATGGACGATAGAAGCCCTCGCTGCTGCTGCTCGAGAAAATGGCTTGCAGTTCTGAAACCCTTTTACTTTGTAAAAAAGCTAGCCTGTATCGCAAATTTCTTCTCACTTCCCTGTATTGTGCATTTCCTTTCATGTAAGTGTTTTCAAGGAATTCTAGAGTGATGGCTACTAACAAGTGATAATGAGAAGAAAAGGTGAATTGCAGGTAACTTCCCTCATCTATGTCTGCAGTAGCACTTATTACCTTCAACGGTTCAACCTAAGCTACATGGATACAGTATGGGTGTAGGTACGAGATACAACAAATTTGTAAAAGGTAGGTTATGGGGACACAACGAAACACATGGGCTGAAGTCATAATTCCGAGCTAGATACGCATACAACCCTTTGAAATCATAGTTTTAACTGAACATGGGTTGAAAGCGAACACTGTCTTTGTTCAACAAGTTTCAAAAGTGGATGTCAAAGTGTAGGATATATGTCCAAAAAGAGTGTGGCGAGTGTTTAAAATTAAATTATGTATTGTATAATTGAGTACAAATCTAAATGAATGTTGTGCCAGGTTTGGAGTGCAGTGCGGGATGTGCAGTGCGGGATGTGCCAGGTTCATGATAGAAGTACCAAGGCAACATAGCCTTCAACTCGTGTTAGCATTTAGCAACCCTCATACGAGAGTGTGGGCTCATCTGCAATTTATCTTTCTCAAAATTACAATTTAGGGGTGGTAAATGCTAGTAAAAGAGTTGACGGGTGATAAGTCCTACTGAAGATTTAGATATGAGGTTTATTTATAGTTTACTCGAGAAAAAACTGATCAAGTTTCTCTTTGTCAACATTGTCACCTAAGCCTTTCACCATCAAAGGATTTGCCTGTCAAGCATGACTCATTATAGAAAGTTCGGCAAGGAGAATGAAAAATTTTCCTCGCTGGCAGACAATCCTCTGTGGTCGACCCAGATTTCTGGCCACGGCAACTGTAAACAGGTGAGAACTTTTTGATAAATCTTGATGCATAATTGGTAAATAGGTGGACCTCTCTATCTTTAGGGCATGTTTGGCTAATACTTATTTTGTAAAACCTTATAAATTACTTGTTACTTATTCTTACTTATTTTATCAAAGGACAAAGTTGTCTTTCAACAACAATAAGTAAACCTACTTATAAGCAGAGAAAAAATAAGTTGGGATTTGCCAACTTATTGTTTTGGCACTTATAAGTAAGAAATAAGTAAGTAAAACTCACCTGATAAACTCACCTGATAAGAAATAAGTAAGTAAAACTCACCTGATAAACTCACCTGATGTTGGATCGTTATAAGGAAAAACTTACTTATAAGTTAAAATACGTAGGTTGCCAAACATGCTCTTAGTCATGAGATATCCTTCATATTTCCCTAGATGAGAAAATAGTACATGAATTTCTCTCATTGGTGCAAACACAAGCTAAAGAGCTAAATAGAACCACATTCCTCAAAACTCTTTGCTATACCTGCTGCAAGAAATTATAAAGACAATGGTGAAAATAAAATGGTAAATCAAAGGTGAAATTCATGATTGCCAATCTCTTTCACTACTTCCAGTGTGGCCCTTGAGGGGAAAAGTATAATTTCTACTTGGGTGATCAACCAGATTTGACTGTTGGACTAGCACAAGCAAGTTTGATTGTTAGGTTAGGAAACTGTTTTTTTTTTAAAGTTATTATTGTAGAATTAGGGTTTATTGAAAGTTTACTTCACCCTTCTTACTCTTTATGTCTATTGGTGGATATTCAAGGCCTCAGGCACAGTCATTATCACCATCTCCATCAGTATCACCATCGTTGCCTCCAAATTTTTGCCGGTATAGCATTGTCTATTAAAAGAAAAGTTAATGTTAGCCTTCGGTCTTGTGCGAACTTCATACTAAAGGAAATTCATAGAAGAATAGGCTCTCATAGTACATAGAGGTCCAGTACAGTTGGATTTGAAGCTTCACCTTAATGATTATGCGGTTTAGACTTCTTGCAGCAAGTGAGAAACATTCCAAATTTTGCCTAATTTGGAAACACATACAAAAATGGAAATTGATGGTGATTGTTCAAGCAGAATTTATTAAAGGGAAATTGACTTCATATTCTAAGCGAAGCATAAGCCAAAAATGTCTAAAAGCACATAAACCAAATAGTTCAAGCATAGTTTCCTGTTCCTTTTATGTTTACATCTGCTTGGTGATCAACACCTTAGGGTGCAAGCATTCCATAAAGGTAACTTTCACCAAACCCTTCGATTTTTGGATGTTTGTCCAAACACCCTAAACTTTATAAATTATAGAAAATCCTTTAACTTTCAAAATCATACAAAAGCCCCTGAACTATTGGAAATTTTCATAAATGGTGTTAACGTGATAACTAGACTACCCTTATTAACATCTATCAATCCTAACCCCATAAAACTCTCTCAGTAAAAGTAAAAACTCCTTAAGGGCCAAACCGTTCCAAAAGTACGTGACAATTTTAACCAACTGTCATCAGTCATGGTACTGTGAGGCAAGTTTCGGGGATTTTCTCTGATTTATGAAATTTGGGATGATTTTGTGCAAAACACCCCAAAGTTGATGGGGTTTTCTAAAATTTACCCTTCAAGAAACTGTAGTTCAAGAATTATTATGTGATTAAAAATTTTTAATTCAATATCTTTTCCAAGCATTTACCGATCCCTCAAATTTCTACATTACAGGAGGTTGCAAAGAAAGTAGGTGAAGTCATTGCCAAAGCTTGCACGGAAAAAGGAATAACAAAGGTGGCTTTCGACCGTGGTGGGTATCCTTACCATGGACGCATAGAAGCCCTCGCTGCTGCTGCTCGAGAAAATGGCTTGCAGTTCTGAAACCCTTTTACTTTGTAAAAAAGCTAGCCTGTATCGCAAATTTCTTCTCACTTCCTGTATTGTGCATTTCCTTTCATGTAAGTGTTTTCAAGGAATTCTAGAGTGATGGCTACTAACAATGGAGCCAACATTTTTGAAACTGAGCAGAAGCTGTACTTCATGGAATGTAGTGTTGTATTTCTAACTTCATTAATGCATGAAAGACATAATTAGCTACATTCTGCATTACCTTCGTTCATGCACAAAATGACTTAAATGAGAATAAATGTTTGAAGTAGTGCAAACAAGATATTGTTGGTGTGACAATCATTAATGTTGCGTCTGACATAATGAGACTTCCTGATAGTTATGCTTTGTGTTAGCGAATACAACACTATAAATCCTTGCCACAACTTCGATGCTTTGGTAAGATATTTTGGTGTAGCGGAAGAAACATTTTGCCATAGTTTTCTAACAGCAAGAACTGTGCGTCAATTTTTTAGAAACTTCAGAAATATCCCACACTTTCAAAACGAACGCCTCGCATGCAGAAAACAACAGAAATGCCCTCATCTTGGAAAATTGACATAAATATCCTTAACGTCGCTAAAATCAAGTGAAATTCCTTCTAACATTTGGAAAAATCCCAAAATAAAATAAAATAAAAAGTCCATCAGCATCCTTGACAATTTGACAAGATCACTCCCCTACGTTCTGTGTCATGCACGCAAGTACTGGTACTCTTATTACAATGATAATCTACATTTATAAGCGACCTAACTTAATACTCTCCCTGGTATTTGAATTGTTATGAACTCAAGTCATACTCTCTACTTGTATTCTGGTACTTTGTTGCAGGTGGTGCAAACACAGATACATCAGCAGTACAAACTGATGCGAGAAACAAAAGAGAGTTTTCTTTCGGCTTCCGTTACTTTTTCCTTCTTTAATTTTACTTTATAAAAAACAGTGTTGTCTTGAACTAGAAGACTTCAGGTGACGGTTGGCTGTTATGGCAATGACATGGGACCCAAGTGGGCAGTTGCGGATTCCTGGGCCCATTCATGGGTTAATCTTGTGGTGGGGCCCATATTATCCATTTTTTCTGGGTGAACTATCATGCTATGTTTCATAGTTTGACTTCAATTTTAATTTAAAATATCAGCAAAAGAATTTTGATGGTTTTCAATAGGCATTACAGATCCAAGCGAAGCATAAGCCAAAATGTCTAAAAGCACATAAACCAAATAGTTCAAGCATAGTTTCCTGTTCCTTTTATGTTTACATCTGCTTGGTGATCAACACCTTAGGGTGCAAGCATTCCATAAAGGTAACTTTCACCAAACCCTTCGATTTTTGGATGTTTGTCCGAAACACCCTAAACTTTATAAATTATAGAAAATCCTTTAACTTTCAAAATCATACAAAAGCCCCTGAACTATTGGAAATTTTCATAAATGGTGTTAACGTGATAACTAGACTACCCTTATTAACATCTATCAATCCTAACCCCATAAAACTCTCTCAGTAAAAGTAAAAACTCCTTAAGGGCCAAACCGTTCCAAAAGTACGTGACAATTTTAACCAACTGTCATCAGTCATGGTACTTTGTGAGGCAAGTTTCGGGGGATTTTCTCTGATTTATGAAATTTGGGATGATTTTGTGCAAAACACCCCAAAGTTGATGGGGTTTTCTAAAATTTACCCTTCAAGAAACTGTAGTTCAAGAATTATTATGTGATTAAAAATTTTTAATTCAATATCTTTTCCAAGCATTTACCGATCCCTCAAATTTCTACATTACAGGAGGTTGCAAAGAAAGTAGGTGAAGTCATTGCCAAAGCTTGCACGGAAAAAGGAATAACAAAGGTGGCTTTCGACCGTGGTGGGTATCCTTACCATGGACGCATAGAAGCCCTCGCTGCTGCTGCTCGAGAAAATGGCTTGCAGTTCTGAAACCCTTTTACTTTGTAAAAAAGCTAGCCTGTATCGCAAATTTCTTCTCACTTCCCTGTATTGTGCATTTCCTTTCATGTAAGTGTTTTCAAGGAATTCTAGAGTGATGGCTACTAACAATGGAGCCAACATTTTTGAAACTGAGCAGGAGCTGTACTTCATGGAATGTAGTGTTGTATTTCTAACTTCATTAATGCATGAAAGACATAATTAGCTACATTCTGCATTACCTTCGTTCATGCACAAAATGACTTAAATGAGAATAAATGTTTGAAGTAGTGCAAACAAGATATTGTTGGTGTGACAATCATTAATGTTGCGTCTGACATAATGAGACTTCCTGATAGTTATGCTTTGTGTTAGCGAATACAACACTATAAATCCTTGCCACAACTTCGATGCTTTGGTAAGATATTTTGGTGTAGCGGAAGAAACATTTTGCCATAGTTTTCTAACAGCAAGAACTGTCGTCAATTTTTAGAAACTTCAGAAATATCCCACACTTTCAAAACGAACGCCTCGCATGCAGAAAACAACAGAAATGCCCTCATCTTGGAAAATTGACATAAATATCCTTAACGTCGCTAAAATCAAGTGAAATTCCTTCTAACATTTGGAAAAATCCCAAAATAAAATAAAATAAAAAGTCCATCAGCATCCTTGACAATTTGACAAGATCACTCCCCTACGTTCTGTGTCATGCACGCAAGTACTGGTACTCTTATTACAATGATAATCTACATTTATAAGCGACCTAACTTAATACTCTCCCTGGTATTTGAATTGTTATGAACTCAAGTCATACTCTCTACTTGTATTCTGGTACTTTGTTGCAGGTGGTGCAAACACAGATACATCAGCAGTACAAACTGATGCGAGAAACAAAAGAGAGTTTTCTTTCGGCTTCCGTTACTTTTTTCCTTCTTTAATTTTACTTTATAAAAAACAGTGTTGTCTTGAACTAGAAGACTTCAGGTGACGGTTGGCTGTTATGGCAATGACATGGGACCCAAGTGGGCAGTTGCGGATTCCTGGGCCCATTCATGGGTTAATCTTGTGGTGGGGCCCATATTATCCATTTTTTCTGGGTGAACCATCATGCTATGTTTCATAGTTTGACTTCAATTTTTAATTTAAAATATCAGCAAAAAGAATTTTGATGGTTTTCAATAGGCATTACAGATCCAAGTGGAGCATCATGCCACTGGAAATGTATTGTGTGTAGTATGTTTTGTTCAAAACTCAGTCATTTATTCTCTTCCTCCGATGATATTTGAACATTGGTTGTTTCGATATCTTCTTAAATTTTCTTCATCAACATCTAAATCTTGGAGTGAAATTTGGAGATTAGAATTTTCTTTATCCCAACAATTAATACTTTTGCTTTTTATTTTTATGGATTGTTTAGTTGAGTGAAATAGAAATGCAAAAGTAAATAAAGCAGTCAGATTTATATTTCCAATGTTTGATTAGCAACACTAGCTAGTCAAAAAACATATAATAAACCAATGTCCCATCGTCAAAAAAAACTTTCTCAAATATTTTAGTTTGCTCCCATTTAACTAAACACTGAATTTGAAATGAGGATGCACTTTTCACGATAAATTTGCAGACATCCAAACAATAAATTTGAAGTAGATTCCGGCAACAAATTAATGCTTGATATCATTTACTAAAAATTTTTTGTCGACAAACCAATATGGTGTTTGGGAAGGCTTATTTTTTGAAGCTTATAAGTTATGCTAGCTTTTAGTGGCTTTTGGATTTTATGATAAAAATATTATAAAAATTATTTGGGTAGTATAGTAATTTGTTTGGTCAAACCTAACTTATATAGGTGAGCTTATAAGTTAGTTTTGAAAAGTGAGGATATCAAACTTTTGAAAATATGACTTATAAGCTAACTTATTTTGTATTTTACCAAACAGATAGAAATGAAAAAGCTAGCTTAAAAGCTAGATTGACCAAAAAATAAGCCGCCCCAAACACCTTCCAAATAGCCTCTTATTTTCACCGTGTGCGCTTGATTTGATCTATGCAATCTCTTCTGTAGATGTTGTCAACTTTGCACGGGATAACAATGAGTTTAATGCAATTGCAACAGAAGTTCCGTCTTCAAGTTTGTTTTCAAGGATAAAACAACGAGGTATCCCTCACGCAAGGAAGTATGAATTAATGCGAGTCCAACTAACAAACTGAAAGCTTTCAGTGACAAAATAAAACAAACAGGAGAGCCAAGAGGTGAAAATACATACGTACGTATGTACGTACATACATACATCGGACTATAATATTATAAGGAAATCTAACGAATCGCGTACATAAGCAAGCAAGTTTGCAGGTTAGCTTGAAGGGATAGAAGAAGATTGCTTACAATTTAAGGAATACAATTTTATGATGGCGCACGGAATGCAGTTGCACAACGTGCATCAGCTTTGTGCACCTGCAACTTTCTGCCTGAGTAGAAGGTAGAAATTAATGTTATCCTGAATTTAATTACTGTCATAGACTGGTGAACTGATACAATTGTAATAGTTCATAAAAATGATAAATAATCATGATTAGAGAAAAAAGTGAATTTTCTGTATCCACACTAGAATGATAAATATGAAAGAGAATGAGAGAAGAAAAAGGGGAGAGCGAATACAGAATTCAAATCCTATTGGCCGAGGTCCATGCCCTACACTCTTGCATTGCGACGAGGGTTGTAAGTTTATGCTCTAGTTGTGATGGAAAATAGACGGTAAAAAGTGAAACACAATAAACTAAAATTGGAAGACAACACATAAAAATTAACTTCTCTCACTTCTGATCACTTTACTTTTCCTCCATCTTCTCAAATTTTTGAGAAAATGAAAGAGGTTAAAAAGCCAATAATGTGACACGCTCACTTTCACTTACTTTCCAGACACTTTCTATTGCCAAATATGAAATTTATTCAGAAGGTGAGTCACTTTTCAATTTTCATCACTACCCATTTATTTTCCGATTGCCAAACATACCCTTGGTAGCATAATTAAAACTAACAATGTACCAATATCCATGTTGGTCTACTGTAATTAATATCTCTCCTCTTGATGTAATCCAATGAGAAATTGTATGTTACTTAATTTTACAGATAAAATTTATAAATTCATCAGGATTTTAAAGTTTCTGAAGTTAGATACTTCTGTCTCAGAGTTATATATCTACATTCAGTTTCTTCTTTAAAAACAATAACTCAAAAAAAAAATGTAACAGAAAGTTTCGGTGCTCATGTGCATCTCAATCCCCTCATTGGCTACCTCCTTCATCATCTCACCAAATCTTCAGCAGTAAAATCTGAACACCCTTTTGTTCTCTTGCACCCCCACAAACCCTATATAAACCCCCCTCAACCATTCAAACCTCCAACACAACCCAAACCAAAAACCATCAGATCAAAATGAGCAAACAAGCCATTTTCAGCTTTCTCTTCCTCTCCCAGCTCCTCTTCAACCTCTCCATTGCCAATGCTGCAGTGATCAGAAGAGGCTCAGGTTTTGCCTCGACCCGTGGGACCCGTTTCATAATGAACGGGCGCCCGTTCTACGCTAACGGGTTCAATGCTTACTGGATGATGTACACGGCGGGCGACCCATCGACGAGGCATCAGGTGTCGGATGCGTTTAAGCAAGCCACCAGTCATGGGCTGAATGTTGTTAGGACTTGGGCTTTTAGTGATGGTGGTTATAGGGCTCTTCAGATATCCCCTGGCAAATATGATGAGAACATGTTCAAGGTATATAATGTGTGCATGTATATATATATCTAGTTATGGTCTCAGTGTTAATTTGCATGTCAAAGAGAAGTAGAGATTTCAATTTTCTTTAGGGTAAACTCCACAAATCCCTCAAAAAAGTTTGAAAATGTCACTTTACTCTCCTAACTTTTCACAGAATCCCCACAAAGTTGGTAGTTTATCTGAAAAAAAATTCAAAAGAATTATGTAAGTTTTGGGTGTTAAGCAATATTTCCAAACCTTTTGAGGTTATCGTAAAATGGATCAAACTTCTTGTGGGTTTTAAGAAATTCACATTTTTAATCATACTTGTCCGTCTCTAATTCTTTAAAGGATTCACTAGTAGAAAAAAGAGCAAACTAGACGGAAAAACCGCCTAGTTTGCTCAAATTTCCGTCTAGTTTGACCAAACTAGGCGAATTCGATCTAGAAAAATCCGTCTAGAATATTTCCGTCTAGATTGAGTCAAACTAGGTTTTAATCCCATTGATCAACCTAGGCGGAAAACAATCTAGACGATTTTTTTCCGTCTAGGTTGCTACTTAGCGGAAAAAAACCGTCTAGGTAGCAACCTAGGCGAATTCCGTCTAGATTGCTTGTGCTACAGTAGTTTTTTTTTTTTTTTTTTTTGAATCTAATTATGTGTGCACAATATTGCACTAACACCAAATCACATTCATATGTGCACAATATTGCACAACAACAAATCACATTCATATCCTTAACAACCTAATTATATTATTTCATATCAAATCCAATTATATTCAAATAATACATTCACCAAAATACTAGAGCAATACAATCTGCTTATAACATGTCTCATACATTCAAAAAACACAATACACAAGATTAAATATCCACAAACTAATCAACAACGCCAAATAAACAAATCCATAACTAAAAACATGATTACAACGCATTTACAAACATGTCAATATCCCCACATAATTGAAAGCATGATCCCCATATCTTCACAAACATGCCAATATCCTCACAAGCAAGTCCAAGCCATAAAGTGATACAAACTTGATAAACAAATTTACAAATCGTGATACTTGTATGTCCGAGATACAAAATATTAAAAACTCACTACGTGAGGCCTTCCGCCTCATCGATATTATCATCTCGATCATTACCGGTGTCTCCATGTCGACGATTGCTACTACCCATGGCATCATCATCATGCTAACAACAAAACAAATTCATATCAGTTCAGTTGATAGCAAATTTAAAATGTAAGATGATTGATAACTTTTTATTAAAATATCAATTTTGTGCCAGTAATCACATTTCCGTTCCAATCTTTATTTGATAGACATGCAAGTTAGATATATGAAGATTTGGAACCTAATATAAAACTGAGAAATTATTAGGGTCTAGTATGACAAAAAACCGATCATATTTCCTTAAAATTTGGTTTTTTTCGATTGAAATATCAATAACCTCAGGTTATTGAAATTTTCAAAAAGAACCCCCTCAATTTCCAAAATTTTGAAGAACAAACAGAAAAGCAGGTCATTTCAATTAAATGTAGGGTTCAGTTACTTAACCATTCCGAAATTTCGGTCCGATCGTCCCAGCTCCCCAGCGACAAGCAATATAGATCCTTAAACTTCATCTCCGCCTACAACCAAAAGAACCACTAACACACAATCCTCCACCAACCAAAACCCTAAAAATTCCAAATTTAGTAAAAACATACCTTTACGATCTCTATTAGTATAATTAAATGAGAAATGACGGCGAATTAGTGAACTTGTTAGGATCAAATTATTTGGTGCATCCATAGGACCATAGAAAATATGTGAGAGTGAAGAGAGCATCAAATCCGGGATCAGATCATCGAAAGGTCAGGGGATCAGATCCAGGTTAGAGGTTTTATTTTTTTTTTTTAGGGGACCCACAATCTGGCCCAATTAGTCTAGGTTGCAATCTAAACGAATTTCGTCTAGTTTGCAACCCTAGGCAATTACCTCCGTCTAGGAATTTTTAAATAAAAATAAAAAATTCAAATTTGGACCAAACTAGACGGAATTTTAAATTCCGTCTAGTTGTCGAATCTAGATGCTCCAAATTCTACTAGTGATTGTGACTCATTTCATATTTGCCGTTACTATGGTAACTTCCATAATTTACATTCATTTCGATTTTTAAGTCACAATCATTCATAAAATAATAGATGATTATGATTGAGAAAGTGAACTCTCTACTACATTCTGGCTTTAGAGATAATGAAAATGATAGTGCTACATTAGAAAGAAGTAAAAGACTAACCGACTTGAACTAAAAGTTGTAATCTGATATCTAATAGTATAAGCCTTAGGATTATTCCAGCCTCTAATTAATTATGCCCATTTAATTCCTTACTACCTGAGTTCTCTCGAACACTATTAACTTTTACCTTCCATTTTTGTTATGCCAGGCTCTAGATTTTGTGATTTCTGAGGCCAAGAGGAATGATGTGCATCTAATACTAAGTTTGGTAAATAACTGGGAGGGGTATGGAGGAAAGAAACAGTATGTGCAGTGGGCGAGGAATCAAGGGCAGCAGTTGCACTCTGATGATGATTTCTTCAGGCATCCTCTCACCAAGCAATTCTACAAAAACCATGTCAAGGTACATAAAATTGAACTTCGATCATCAATCTATATAGTGTTCTATAAATCTTGATTGAAATCTCATGACGGTCATTGATTCAGGCTGTTCTCACAAGGAGGAACTTCGATAACGGGTGTAATGTACAAGGACGATCCTACCATATTAGCATGGGAGCTCATGAGCGAACCCCGTTGTCAGAGTGACAATTCTGGTGCAACTCTGCAGGTTTAAAACATAACCCTCTCAATACCTTTCTCACTTAAAACTCTTGATATAAAGCAAAATATATGAACTATGCTAATGTTTTGTGCTACAGAATTGGATATCTGAAATGGCTGGTTATGTGAAATCGATCGATGGTAATCATATGCTTGAAGCTGGGCTAGAGGGATTCTATGGCGGTGAGGCCTGATAGGAAACAATTCAATCCTGGTTATGAAGTTGGGTTTTATTTTTTTTTTTTAGGGGACCCACCAATCTAGGGAAATTCCGTCTAGGTTGCAATCTAGGCAGAATTTCCGTCTAGGTTGCTGCAACTAAACATTAAATCAGGGTTACCTTTTTTTAAATAAAAATAAAAAATTCAAATTTGGACCAAACTAGACGGAATTTTAAATTCCGTCTAGTTTGATCCGTCTAGATTGCTCCAAATTCTACTAGTGATTGTGACTCATTTCATATTTGCCGATTACTATGGTAACTTCCATAATTTACATTCATTTCTGATTTTTAAGTCACAATCATTCATAAAATAATAGATGATTATGATTGAGAAAGTGAACTCTCTACTACATTCTGGCTTTAGAGATAATGAAAATGATAGTGCTACATTAGAAAGAAGTAAAAGACTAACCGACTTGAACTAAAAGTTGTAATCTGATATCTAATAGTATAAGCCTTAGGATTATTCCAGCCTCTAATTAATTATGCCCATTTAATTCCTTACTACCTGAGTTCTCTCGAACACTATTAACTTTTACCTTCCATTTTTGTTATGCCAGGCTCTAGATTTTGTGATTTCTGAGGCCAAGAGGAATGATGTGCATCTAATACTAAGTTTGGTAAATAACTGGGAGGGGTATGGAGGAAAGAAACAGTATGTGCAGTGGGCGAGGAATCAAGGGCAGCAGTTGCACTCTGATGATGATTTCTTCAGGCATCCTCTCACCAAGCAATTCTACAAAAACCATGTCAAGGTACATAAAATTGAACTTCGATCATCAATCTATATAGTGTTCTATAAATCTTGATTGAAATCTCATGACGGTCATTGATTCAGGCTGTTCTCACAAGGAGGAACTCGATAACGGGTGTAATGTACAAGGACGATCCTACCATATTCGCATGGGAGCTCATGAACGAACCCCGTTGTCAGAGTGACAATTCTGGTGCAACTCTGCAGGTTTAAAACATAACCCTCTCAATACCTTCTCACTTAAAACTCTTGATATAAAGCAAAATATATGAACTATGCTAATGTTTTGTGCTACAGAATTGGATATCTGAAATGGCTGGTTATGTGAAATCGATCGATGGTAATCATATGCTTGAAGCTGGGCTAGAGGGATTCTATGGCGAGTCGAGGCCTGATAGGAAACAATTCAATCCTGGTTATGAAGTTGGGTCTGATTTTATTGCCAATAATCGGATTCCTCATATCGATTTCGCTACCATTCATATCTATCCTGATCAGTGGTAAATTGTCTTGAACCTTATCAATCTGATCAAAAAAGCTGAACTTCATTAGAGAATATGTATTGTGATCCGATCCGTATAGATTAAGAACTTTCATGGCCTAAAAGTTTATGCAGATGATTATTAACCTGAACTTTCTATTTAAATCAATTATAATCTTTTTATGTGAACCTATACATACATGTGTCTCAACACTAACGGTATGCTCCGCAATGTATAAGAGGTGTGAAACTCACGCATTTTGTAGAAAACAGAAAGAGAGAGCAAATATTGCATGCGTCATGCATATAAGGACAAACCAGAGTTGCATAATCATACAATGCACGCACCTCCTTAAATTTTCCATATGTAAACCTTAAAAAAATAAAAAAGATAAATTGCACGTATCTATTCTTTCTAGATTGATTTGAATGATTTTGCTACTCAAAAGCAGTGGAATAATCAAGGAGTTGCTCTCCAGTGTTAGAGTATATAATTATAACCCTCAATTATCATCACAACTTTAAAAATTTGGTGCCATAAAAATAAGTTTAAAATAATATCAGAGCAACATAAGTTCAAATTTCACTCATCATACAGTTAAAGCAAATTTAAGAAAAAAATTGCACCTACTAGCTAGAATAGTTTATATTTCAACCATATAAAGAATGCACATGCATGTTAGAATATAAAACTATAACTAGTGCATTTCGATCCTAACCGTCCATACACTATTCAAAACAGGATCAACGGCGCAGACGACAACGCGCAAACCGCCTTCCTCCAGAGTTGGATCACGTCGCATACACAAGACGCAGGCTCCATTGGAAAACCACTCCTCGTTACAGAATTCGGAAGATCTACCAAACAATTCAACACAAACCAAAGGAATGCCTACTATTGGACTGCATACAACACCATCTATGCTTCGGCCCGAGTTGGAGGCCCATTAACTGGTGGGCTTTTCTGGCAGTTTCTAGGCCCAGGAATGGATAATTTTAGAGATGGATATGAGGTGGTTTTCCAAGAATGCCCCTCGACCGCCGGTATAATTTCACAGCAGTCCCGCAGGATGGCGAGCCTGAACAGCTAACTTTATCAGAAGAACTGCATACAATAGGGTGATCTGTGCCATTCACGACTCGCGAGGTTGATAAGATTGGATAATAAGGGAGAATATGTATACCTATAGAAACTATTTTCTTTTTGTTTCTTTGATTAATGGGATGATTTGGGTTCATCCATTTGAAGAAATTAATTAGTAAGGAAAGATGATTAATATGTTTCTTAATTCTCAGGTTTATCAATATATATATTGTGATTTAAAGTTGAGCAGTTATCATAGAATCTCTCTGTATAATATTGCTGTTTTTCTTAACATCATGATGATAAGTGCTGCTGTGTGATTGTTCTTCATTAATATTGAAAAAGACGATTAATTATGACTTACACATCAAAGGTCTTTTCCTTAATTTAATGAAGGCATAAGTCACCATTAAATATCTATAAGATCATACTCAATGCAAGAGCATATATATGCATTTTATTTTCTTTCTTAAATATATGTATGGATTTTTCACAGATATTATAGTTTAATAATAGAATAAATTTCAAATAAAAAACCAAAAGATTGGGCCATTTTAAGATAATCGCCAAAAGTTCGGAAATATCATTAATCCCAAATTTTGGAAATTTTTTTTTGAATCTATGTATTTTTCGTACAACCCCAATCTTCAGGTGATTATTTTAAAATGGGTCAAACTTTTGCAGGTTTTGTGAATCTTATCTAGAAATAGGCCAAATTTTACGAAAAATTATTTTGGAGACAAAGTACAGGACCATTCAATGGGACATCTAATATGGAAAGAAATCATCAATTAGAGTATTTTTATTTCAATTACACCACAAATTTCTTCATGTTGATTGCTTTGCTTTCTTTCTTCATTTCCTCGCTTAATTTGCTAATGAAGAGGCGGATAATGTTAGATTTAAATCTAATTAAATCTATTTGTGGGCACATATGTTAAATTAATGTGTAAATCTATCACTTAAGGAAACCCACTAAAGTGATCAATTAAGTTGGGTTATCGGTATTTATATATTGTCATGGGCTAAATGTGAGATACAGGGTTGTAATTACAATTTGATGAGGGCCAAATTGTAAAAGTGCAACACCTATATATATGGGGTTATGGTCCCTAATCTAGGGTTAACACAAGAATTCTCATCTCTTTTACCCCATCTAAAAAGAGATCTAAGGAAGAGAAGAAGCCCAAGATTAGAAGATCCATCAATCCACTCAAGATCCAAACCATGGATTCGTGTATAATTCCGCTTTAGTTTTTATCAATCTCTTTGAGGTAATCAAGTATTATTAAAGATTTTACAAGTGGTATCGAGCCTCTTGATTAACTCTTAGAGATTTTTGAGTTTTATGATTTTTCGGGTGGATTTATGGTTAAAGATCAAATCTTTTGGATTTTTGGGTTGGATGAGCAGTAAATGTTTTAGTTCAATGAACAGTAAAGTTTTTTCGGATGAACAAGAAGGTTTGATCTCGGATGAGCGATAAATGAAATAATTAGCGATGAACGGTAAAATTTTTCATCGTGAACAGTAACTTTTTCGCTTTTTTGGTTAAATTTTCTATGATTTTAGAAAATTAATATAAGGTTTGGATCTGGATTGAGTTTAAAAAAAAATTTGTGGCTAATCACGAATAAACCTTAATGGTTCAAAAGCCTAAGCGGCTTTGACGGTTCAGATCTAAACCCTAAGGGGTTCCTGTAGTTCAGACGAGGTTCGAGGTTCATTTTGGCGAACCTCGCTTTTTTGGCGAACCTCGCACTTTGGCGAACCTCGTTTCCTTTTGGCGAACCTCGCCTTTTGGCGAACTTCGCACTTTTGGCGAACCTCGCCTTCTGGCGAACCTCGGTTCATTTTGGCGAACCTCGCCTTTTGGCGAACCTCGCATTTAGGCGAACCTCGGTTCATTTTGGCGAACCTCGCCTTTTGGCCAACCTCGCACTTTGGTGAACCTCGGTTCATTTTGGCAAACCTCGGTTCATTTTGGCGAACCTCGCTTTTGGCGAACCTCGTGTTCATTGGTCGAACCTTGTGTTCACTTTGGCGAACCTCGCCTTTTGGCGAACCTCGCCTTTTGGCGAACCTCGCTTTTGGCGAACCTCGTGTTCATTCATCGAACCTTGTGTTCACTTTGGCGAACCTCGTGTTCATTGGTCGAACCTTGTGTTCACTTTGGCGAACCTCGCATTTAGGCGAACCTCGGTTCATTTTGGCGAACCTCGCATTTAGGCGAACCTCGGTTCATTTTGGCGAACCTCGCCTTTTGGCGAACCTCGCATTTAGGCGAACCTCGGTTCATTTTGGCGAACCTCGCATTTAGGCGAACCTCGGTTCATTTTGGCGAACCTCGGTTCATTTTGGCGAACCTCGCCTTTTGGCGAACCTCGCATTTAGGCGAACCTCGGTTCATTTTGGCGAACCTCGCATTTAGGCGAACCTCGGTTCATTTTGGCGAACCTCGTGTTCATTCAAATAACCTTGTGTTCACTTTGGCGAACCTCGTGTTCATTCAATAACCTTGTGTTCACTTTGGCGAACCTCGTGTTCATTCAAATAACCTTGTGTTCACTTTGGCGAACCTCGTGTTCATTCAAATAACCTTGTGTTCACTTTGGCGAACCTCGTGTTCATTGGTCGAACCTTGTGTTCACTTTGGCGAACCTCGGTTCATTTTGGCGAACCTCGCCTTTTGGCGAACCTCGGTTCATTTTGGCGAACCTCGCATTTAGGCGAACCTCGGTTCATTTTGGCGAACCTCGTGTTCATTCAAATAACCTTGTGTTCACTTTGGCGAACCTCGTGTTCATTCAAATAACCTTGTGTTCACTTTGGCGAACCTCGTGTTCATTGGTCGAACCTTGTGTTCACTTTGGCGAACCTCGTGTTCATTCAAATAACCTTGTGTTCACTTTGGCGAACCTCGTGTTCATTCATCGAACCTTGTGTTCACTTTGGCGAACCTCGTGTTCATTCATCGAACCTTGTGTTCACTTTGGCGAACCTCGCATTTAGGCGAACCTCGGTTCATTTTGGCGAACCTCGTGTTCATTCAATAACCTTGTGTTCACTTTGGCGAACCTCGTGTTCATTCATCGAACCTTGTGTTCACTTTGGCGAACCTCGTGTTCATTCATCGAACCTTGTGTTCACTTTGGCGAACCTCGCATTTAGGCGAACCTCGGTTCATTTTGGCAAACCTCGGTTCATTTTGGCGAACCTCGCATTTAGGCGAACCTCGGTTCATTTTGGCAAACCTCGGTTCATTTTGGCAAACCTCGGTTCATTTTGGCGAACCTCGTGTTCATTCAAATAACCTTGTGTTCACTTTGGCGAACCTCGCTTTTGGCGAACCTCGCATTTAGGCGAACCTCGGTTCATTTTGGCAAACCTCGGTTCATTTTGGCGAACCTCGCTTTTGGCGAACCTCGCCTTTTGGCGAACCTCGCATTTAGGCGAACCTCGGTTCATTTTGGCGAACCTCGCCTTTTGGCGAACCTCGTGTTCATTCAAATAACCTTGTGTTCACTTTGGCGAACCTCGGTTCATTTTGGCAAACCTCGGTTCATTTTGGCGAACCTCGCATTTAGGCGAACCTCGGTTCATTTTGGCGAACCTCGCACTTTGGCGAACCTCGCATTTAGGCGAACCTCGGTTCATTTTGGCGAACCTCGCATTTAGGCGAACCTCGGTTCCTTTGGCGAACCTCGTGTTCATTCATCGAACCTTGTGTTCACTTTGGCGAACCTCGCTTTTGGCGAACCTCGCATTTAGGCGAACCTCGGTTCCTTTGGCGAACCTCGCACTTTGGTGAACCTCGGTTCATTTTGGCGAACCTCGGTTCATTTTGGCGAACCTCGTGTTCATTCGGTCGAACCTTGTGTTCACTTTGGCGAACCTCGTGTTCATTCATCGAACCTTGTGTTCACTTTGGCGAACCTCGGTTCATTTTGGCGAACCTCGTGTTCATTCATCGAACCTTGTGTTCACTTTGGCGAACCTCGTGTTCATTCGGTCGAACCTTGTGTTCACTTTGGCGAACCTCGTGTTCATTGGTCGAACCTTGTGTTCACTTTGGCGAACCTCGCCTTTTGGCGAACCTCGTGTTCATTCATCGAACCTTGTGTTCACTTTGGCGAACCTCGTGTTCATTCAAATAACCTTGTGTTCACTTTGGCGAACCTCGCCTTTTGGCGAACCTCGGTTCATTTTGGCGAACCTCGGTTCATTTTGGCAAACCTCGGTTCATTTTGGCGAACCTCGGTTCATTTTGGCAAACCTCGGTTCATTTTGGCGAACCTCGTGTTCATTCAAATAACCTTGTGTTCACTTTGGCGAACCTCGTGTTCATTCAATAACCTTGTGTTCACTTTGGCGAACCTCGGTTCATTTTGGCGAACCTCGCCTTTTGGCGAACCTCGCATTTAGGCGAACCTCGGTTCATTTTGGCGAACCTCGTGTTCATTCAATAACCTTGTGTTCACTTTGGCGAACCTCGCATTTAGGCGAACCTCGGTTCATTTTGGCAAACCTCGGTTCATTTTGGCAAACCTCGGTTCATTTTGGCGAACCTCGCATTTAGGCGAACCTCGGTTCATTTTGGCAAACCTCGGTTCATTTTGGCGAACCTCGCATTTAGGCGAACCTCGGTTCATTTTGGCAAACCTCGGTTCATTTTGGCAAACCTCGGTTCATTTTGGCGAACCTCGCGATTCGAACTCAAGTCGAACCTGCCGTTCGAACTCAAGTCGAACCTCGCGATTCGAACTCAAGTCGAACCTGCGTTCGAACTCAAGTCGAACCTCTGATTCGAACTCAAGTCGAACCTGCGTTCGAACTCAAGTCGAACCTCGCCGTTCGAACTCAAGTCGAACCTGCCGTTCGAACTCAAGTCGAACCTCTGATTCGAACTCAAGTCGAACCTGCCGTTCGAACTCAAGTCGAACCTCATGATTCGAACTCAAGTCGAACCTGCCGTGGGGACTAGCTTCACGAGATGAAGAAGTGGTGGCGCAATCCGGCGTCAAGCTCATTGGGACATTTGAAACTCGACGTAGAGTTCGATCAAGCCAAGTTCGAGGAGGCACTCTCCTTCGGATCCCTTAGCCCCAGGCTATCGCCAAGATCCACAAAGCCTCTAAGGAGACCAAAGTCCCTTCGGTTGCCGTGGCTAACGATCAATAAAGAGGGTGATGTCACCGCAAAAGCCTCAAATCGAGGAAAAGGCCGGCCGCCGAGGAACCACGGTCGAGATGGCCAATCGACCAACCAACGCGAACCGGCGTTTGTGAGCAAAGCGATCACGAGCTTGGCGTTTCTTTTCTGAACGCAAGCCTGGCGTTTATGTGCTGAACGAACCTCGCGAGCCGGCTGACGCAACCCTCAATGGCGTTTCCGCGATCAAGCGGGTCCCAACCCGGCGTTCAATTGCTCAAGCGAACCTCGCGTTCAGGCGAGGGTTGCCGCGATCCTCGCGTCCCCACTATAAAGCGAGTCACAACCCGCGTTCAATTGCTCAAACGAACCTCGCGTTGTTTGGGGTTGCCGCAGCGATCCTCGCGTCCCCACTATAAGCGGGTCACAACCCGGCGTTCAATTTTCAAGCGAACCACCTGCATTGGGGTTGCAGCGACCCTCGCGCCCTATCACGAGGCGGGTCTCAACCCGGCGTCCAAGCATTCAAGCGGACCTAGCGTTCACAATCTAAAGCGGTGCGAACCTGCGTTCAAATGCTCAAGCGCGATCTTCGGCGTTCAAGTGCCAAATCATCGGCATATCGGCTTGCTCACATGCGGCCAAGCCGTCGGTGTTTGACCAATTGACAAATATCATTTGGTCGCCGACGGCGGCATTCTCACAGAAGGAGGCTTCGAGGTCGAATACCTTGGAGTCACTTCTAACATGATGAGTAAGCCCGATCGTCAATCTCTAGCTCTAATGAGCGAGGCAAATCGGTCCCCGACTTGGAAGAGGCTTTGAATGACTCGACGGAGTTTACCGACATACTGGGACTCGAGCAGGGTCATACCCCGTCAATTATCACAAGTTGGTTAAAGGAATTGAGTCCGATGATGAGCATTCACCATCGCAGATCTCAATCCTCTAGTTCTTTCATAGAGCATGTGATAGCTTCACGCACGGAGACCGGAAGATTTCAAGAAGAGGCTCAAGAGTATCGCTATGATGCAAGAGGCCTGCGATCACAACAAGAGTCCATCGATCAACTTCGAGATATGATAAACCAACTTGTTGAGATAGGGCTCAAGTTCACATGTTCGCTCAACACCTCAACCGAGAATCATCACGAAGGAGGGTCGATCCTCAAAACGAAAAGAAAAAGTGAATGAAGCTCCCATCAAGAAGCTCATCACGTAGAATCTTCATTTGAAGAAGAGAATAGGCCAAAACGAGCAAAGTCCTCAATCGACAAAAATGCGAGAACCGAAGCCCGCCAATGCCATGGTTAATAGGTGCGAGCTCCAAGATCGGGGGTTGTCGGACCGTATCTGCGAGAATGGGATACGGTTCCTTATCCTCCAAAATTCAAAGTCCCTACGCTACAAGCTACTGCACGGGATCACCGAACCAACATATCTACCATTTTAAGTCACAGATCGAATGGGATGTCAAACGATGCCATAACAACTCGTTTGTTCATTGGCACCCTCAAGGGGTTGCCTTTGAATGGTTCATGAAACCGCTCGCAGGATGTATCAAATGGGCGATTTAGAGACTCTTCTGGCACGATTCTTTGAAGATGACACGAAATCACTGTCACTTCTCTCCTTGCCCTTAAGCAAAGGGAGGAGAGCCTATCAAAGTCTTCGTCGAGCGGTTCGAAGCATGGCTCTTCGATGCTGCATGACACACCGCCTATTGACACCTGCACAATTTACAAACTAATCTCCTAGCTCGAATGGGGTTGCAAAATGTCGCTCCTGAAACAACTAGTCTCCTGATAACAATGGGCAATTATTGCTAGGATTGAAGTGAAGAAGAGGAGGTCGACTCAAGACTGGCTATTGATGACCCGCTCTAAATCATGAGGTCGAAGACTCGGTTAGTATCAACCTAGAATAATTACTGGTGGGGTTGATTATCATTATTTTCCAGTAGAATAATAAATTCTAAATATTATCAAGTTAACAAAACACTTTTGACAAGGTAAGCACTTCAGCGTCTTGGCACCACCACAATCAACTTATCAATCCTCTCCAATAGGATGATAAGCCCACAAAGTTGCTCACATCGTAACACAATCCCGTCGGGTTAACAATGCACCTCGACGATCAACTTATCAATCCTCTCAATATAGGATGATAAGTCCACAAAGTTGTTCCAATCGTAACATACCCTTGTCATGTTAACCTCACCCTCGACAATCAACTTATCAATCCTCTCCAATAGGATCATAAGTCCACAAAGTTGTTCCAATCAACATATCCTTGTCCGTTAACCTCACCTCGACAATCAACTTATCGACTCTCTTCAATAGGCGATAAGTCCTCAAAGTGCTCAATGTGACATGTCCTCTCCAATAGGATGATAAGCCCACAAAGTTGCTCACATGCAACACAATCCCCACAGTTTAGATTAGCTCGTCTAGATTATTAAGGCCCTCTTCGACAATCAACTTATTGACTCTCCTCAATAGGCGATAAGTCCACAAAGTTGCTCAATCATAGCGTATCCTTGTCATGTTAACCTAACACCTCGACAATCAACTTATCGACTCTCTTCAATGGCGATAAATTCTCAGTTGTTATTAATAACAATCCACCCACTCCTTGGTGGGAAAATTTTATCGAATCCTAAGTAGGGATAAGTCAGCGTCTAACACTGCGTTAGGTTTAGTCTTTGACCGATCAAAGAAGACACGAATTCAAATCAGGGGAATTTTATCGAATCCTAAGTAGGGATAAGTCGGCTAACACCGTTAGGTTTAGTCTTTCCAGATCAAAGAAGACACGGAATTTAAATCGGGGAATTTTATCTGAAACCTAGCGAGAGATAAGCGCATCTAATACATGCGGTAGGGTAGTCTATTCAGTGAGAAAGGCGGCTCACGTTATTCAACATCGTAGCATTAAGCCTAAAAGAGTTTTATTCTTTTAGCACAAGCGTCATCGCGAACAGATTTAGATAATCGCATGCTAGCCGATTCAAGCGGTGTCGGTAAAGGCTCATCAAGTCCGTTGATGGGCGGGGTTGGCAAATAACCCTAAAGTCAGCGCCTAACGCAGCGTTGCGGTTAGTCTCTTGCGTAAAGGCGACAAAGTCTACATTATTCAATATCGTAGCACAGCGTCCGCGTCTTGGCGAACTCCTCTAACATCAACTTATCGACACTCTTCAATGAGAACGATAAGTCCTCAAAGTTGTTCAAATCATAACTAAATCACGACAAACAACTTATCAATCCTCATCAATAGGATGATAAGTCCTCAAATTTGCTTAAATCGCAATCAACTTATCAGTCCTCCTCAATAGGATGATAGGTCCTCAAAGTTGCTCCGATCGCAACGTATCTTCATCAAGTCGACACTATACCTCTGATGATATAATCAACTTATCAATCCTCCCCAGCAGATAAGTTCCTCAAAATTGTTCAAATCACAACTAAACCCCGTCAATCAACTCATCATTCCTTTCCAATAGAATGATAGATCCACAAAGTTGTTCAAATTACAACACAATCCTATCAAAATCTGTACACATCCTCAGCAGAGTTTGATAACCAACTTATCAATCCTCTCCATAGGATGATAAGTCCACAAAGTTGCTCCAATCGCAACGCATCCTTGTCATGTTAACCTCACACCTCCTCGACAAATCAACTTATCAATCCTCCTCAATAGGATGATAAGCCCCAAGCCTTGTTCACATTACAAGCCTAAAGCCTTGTTTAAACCAAGCCCAAAGCCTTGTTTAAACCAAGCCCAAAGCCTTGTTCAAACCACAAACCCAAAGGCCTTGTTTAAACCACAAGCCCAAAGCCTTGTTCAAACCACAAACCCAAAGGCCTTGTTTAAACCACAAGCCCAAATCCTTGTTCAAACCACAAGCCCAAAGCCTTGTTAACACCAAGCCCAAAGCCTTGTTCACACCACAGCAACGAAGCCTTGTTCACATCATGCCTTAAACCTTGATTTCATATTTTATCCCCGATAAAACCTAAACTTATCGACTCTCATCAATAGAGCGATAGGTCCTCAAAATCTTGTTCAAATCACAAATACCCAACTTTATCAAGTTAACCCCACACCTCTGATAAAATCAACTTATCGACTCTCTCCAATAGAGCGATAAGTCCTCAAAATCATCATCAAGTTAAAAATTTCACCTCGATGATAAAACCAATTTATCAACTCTTTACAATAGAGTGATAGGTCCCAAAAGCTTGTTCAAACAACAAGTATGAAAGGCATGCCAAGTTAACACTATACTTTTGGCACCTTAAAGAAAAGTCTAAAAGACTTAGTTGGAAACGTGGGGTTCATCCCCACGTTTTACTCATGAAACGCGAAGGACCACCCACGCGCGAGGGTTGCGCCCACGTTTTAAACAAAGAACGCGATGGCCATCTCCGTGTTTCAACCTCAAATCGCGAGGATCGGTCTCACGTAGCAAAGTTCAAGACGCCACTCCCCGCATTTCAAAAAGGCAAAACGCCGGAGTTCATCCATGCAAGACGAATGACTAGCGTGGGGCAAAGGAGACACAACTTCGTTGAAGACGTAATGAGGAGCAATACCTTCGTGATCAAACAAAGAAGATATCAAAGTATTTCAAAGCTCGCCCTACCAACCAAAACTTTAAAACTTTGGAGGGGTCTCGAGGTCAGAAAAAATTATCAAGACCCAATATCCGCAAACACTATCGATGAAGGTTACAAGCCGACGACTTTCACGATGACAAAGGAGAATTAGAAGCTAATGTCTCCAGTACAAGGATTACAAGTTGACAATCCTTGTGAAAAGATATCACAAGTTTTGATCTCTTCATTCAAAATGCGGCTCATCCCGCGCTTCAATTCAAAACGCGGAGCACATGGCCCGCTCGCCCCCAAACGCTGAGCACATACCGCGCCCGCCCTGCCCAAAACGCGGAGCACACGCCCGCGCTTCGTGCCCAAAACGCGGAGCACATGGCCCGCTCATTTTAAATGCGGAGCACGCGTGGCTGCTTTCAACCCAAACGCAGAGCACACCCGCCTGCGTCAAGCCTAAAACGCGCACACATGGCCCGCGCTCGAAGCTCAAAACGCGGCTCATGCCCTGGCTCAAGCTCAAACGCAGACGCAGGCTTGCTCTAACGGAACCTCGCTTTGACTCATTCAAACATGAGTTGAACGGTTCATAAACCGTTTGAGAGATTTAAGGGGGGTGGTTACACCCCACTAAACCCCCATTGAGGAGCAATTCAAGGGGGCAGTTACACCCCTTTAACCCCTATAAATGGGGGGTTTTCACAGCCGAATGGAGGTTGGAGAGGTTTTGGCCAGAGAACTAAAAAAGGGGAGAGAACAGTTTCTGCTGCGCAGCTGTGATCGGCATGACGATCGGACCTTCATCCGTGGTCTGATCGGAGTGAAACTTGGAGGGTGGCCTCAACACTCGTCGTTCCTAATTATGAACGGTGGAGATTGATTTATACCGGTTGGATTTGGAGATATCGAGGTTTTACCGAAGCCAATTGTGCAGAGAACGGCTTCTTCCGTGCAGCTGTGATCGGCGTGACGATCGGACCTTCATCCGTGGTCTGATCGGAGTGAAACTTGGAGAGAAGCCTCAACACTCATTGTTCCTAATTCTGAACGGTGGAGATTGAATCCTACTGGTCGGATTTAGAGATATTGAGGTTTTACCGAAGACCTCCTTTGCTGGAATCAACTCTCCTAGAGAGTTCAACTCGATTAGAGTTTTCAAACTTGCACGACAAGTTCTTCTCCACCATTCTTGGCTAAAAGGATTACTAATCCTTTTCTAAAATCAACTCTATCAAAGAGTTCTTAACTCGGCCAGAGTTCTAAACTTGCTCCTGCGAGTTATTTTTCAACCTCGTCCCACGAGTCAAGACGGTCGGATCGTCAACGGGATACAAGATTCAAGCTCCTACCGCCACCGTGAAGAACCCAGATTAAATAAAGGGAAGGGTCTTCGTTGAACCTTCCCTCTTTTGTAAATCGGGCAACCGATCGAGGAATTTGTAATTTCTTTTTATCTAAGTCAGTTAGAGAGAGAGATTGCATTCGAGAGATTGTATTCATTATTCTTCAAATAGAATAGATCAATTTTCAAATTTTTCCTCGCGAACAAATATCACTTAGGTTAATATTCTTGTCCAAAGACTTGATATTAATGTTGTACAAGATATCTTGGATGGGGATATGTCATTATTTGAATTTTATTGATTACTAATTACGATTATTAATGTGAAATCTTTTGTTTATTTCACTAATGCATCTTTGCATCAATTTACGCTAACATCAACTCAATTCCCATGCTAAATGGGACTAATTTCAAGGTTTGGAAAGAGAACATTTTAATTGTTCTTGGGCATGGATCTAGACCTTGCATTAAACTCGAACAACCTCAACCTCTCATCATGGAAAGCACTCGATGCAAAGAAGGAGTATGAGAGGTGGGAGCGTTCAAATCGCATGAGTCTCATGATCATCAAGCGGCATTAGGAAGCCTTTAGGGCACAATCCGAAGGGATTACTAAAGCCAAAGATTTCCTTCTTTGAAATTGAAGCGTTTTGCTAAAAACGATAAGGTAGAAACAAGCACGCTATTAGCTCGCTTGATTTCAATGAAGTATAAAGGCAAAGGAAATATCAGGGAGTACATTATGGAAATGTCTCATATTGCTTCAAAACTTAAGGCACTGAAACTCGATCTATGTGACGAGTTACTAGTGCATCTCGCTCACATCTCTTCCTGCACAATTCAATCAATTTAAGGTCAGTTATAACTGCCAGAAGGAGAAATGGACTCTGAATGAGCTCATTTCATACTGTGTGCAAGAAGAAGACAGATTGAAGCAAGATAAGACAGAAAGTGCTCATTTGGCTTCTGCCCATAAGGATAAGGGCAAGAAAAGAAAGAATGATAAAGAAGCTGCTAAGGGTCGGTTCAAAAGAAACAACATAAGGATAATCGGGGTTGTTTCTTTTGTCATAAGGATGGACACGCAGAAGGATCAGACCAAATATCACGCTGGCGTGTCAAAAGAATGCGTTCCTTACTTTGGTGCGTTACGAGGTTAATTTAGTCTCAGTACCTAGAAACACTTGGTGGTTAGATTGGCTTCTACTACTCACATAAGTGTTTCTATGCGGGGTTGCTGAGCTACCGAAAGCCAAGTGATGGTGAAAGACACATCTTTGTGGGCGATGGACAATCGGTAGATGTGGAAGCAATTGGGCACTTTAGGTTATTGTTAGAACCGTTCCTATTTGGATTTGAAAGATACTTTTGTAGTCCCGCTTTTAGACGAATTTGGTTTCTATTCCTTTATTGGACAAATCGTGTTATTATTGTTCATTTGGAAATAACCGTGCTAGCTTATCTTTAAATTCAAATATTGTGAACCGGTTTTTGAGTACTTTTGATAACCTATATTTGCTTGATACGCTTGCTTCTTATAATGAAACCCTAATGTGGAATCACGTGGTACTAAACGTAAATTAAATAAGGAAAATTCAAGATCATTATGGCACAAGCGCTGGGTCATATCTCAAAAGGTAGAGTTGAGCGCCTTGTGTCGATGGTATTTTGGATTCTCGATTTTACGTGACTTTGATGTATGCATTGATCAGATCAAGGAAAACAGACTAAAGTTAAGAGATTAGGTGCCAACGATCTTCTTCGACGCTTAGAATTGATACATACAGATATTTGTGGGCCATTCCCACGGATCCCTCGAATGGTCAACAATATTTTATATCATTCATGTAACGATTACTCACGCTATGGGTACCTATATATCATTAAAGAAAAATCGAGTCTCTCGACGATTCAAAGCTTTTAAGGTCAGTTGAGAACCAACTCAATAAAAGATTAAAACCTAGATCTCGATCGCGTGGTGAGTACTACTGGAGATATGATGGTTCGTGAACAACGCCCGTGACCATTTGCTAGATACCTAGAGGATTCGGTATCGCCCCACGACACCATGCCGTGATCACCTAGCATGAATGGTGTAGCCGAAGATCTAAACAGACTCTTAAGGATATGGTAAGAAGTATGATTGCTCATTCTTCTTTACCGAGTCACTGGGAGAAGCACTAAAGACCGCAGCCTTACATTCTTAACAGAGTAATAAAGCGTTGCTAAAACACCTTATGAGCTTTGGATCGTCAAAGCCCGCCTAAAGCACTTACATATTTGGGGATGTCCAACTGAGGCAAGGCCTTATAGGCCAAATGAAAAGAAATTGGACTCCAAAGCAGCCTACTTTATTGGGTATTCTAAACGATCCAGGGCTATAAGTTTTATGATCCCACACTCGTGAATATTTTTGAGACGGAACAACAACATTCTTTGAGGATGTTGAGTTTGGGGAGAAATAAGGTTAGAGACATTGCCTTTGAGGAGGAATTGGCTTTAAATCCAATCCATACGATATTTCGACAATATTCAAGTACCTATACCTGTTATTGTTCAAGAAATGAATCCGTAACCTCAAGAAGGCAATATTGAACAACTCCTGCTCCGAAGAACAAACTCAACAACCTCAAGAACCAAGTACATTAAGATCCACGAGAGAAAGGAGAAATGCTATTCGGATGATTATATTGTATTTCTTCAAGAACATGAGGAAAGTAATGGAATGATGGAAGATGATCCAATCAACTTCCTTCGGGCCATGAAAAGTTCTAACTCTCAAAAGTGGATTGATGCCATGAATGAGGAGTACAAGTCTATGCAAGACAATAAGGTTTGGGAACTTGTTCCATTGCCGAAGGTGCAAAACCAATTGGTTGTAAATGGATATTTAAAACCAAGCCGATGCAAATGGTAATGTGGAAAAGTATAAAGCACGCCTTGTAGCTAAAGGCTATACTCGTAAGGAAGGCATTGACTATACGAGACTTTCTCTCCGTTTCATCAGACTCTTTCGTGACTATCATGGCACTTGTTGCTCATTTCAATCTTGAGTTACATCAAATGGATGTTAAGATTACATTTCAATGGAGACATTGATGAGATGATCTATATGGTATAACCGAAAACTTTGTGTCGAGACCCAAAGAATATGGTTTGTAAACTAAGGAAATTCATTTATGGACTCAAGCAAGCTCCTCGTCAATGGTACCACAAGTTTCAACAAATAATTATCTCGCTTGGTTTTGAGATGAATATTGTTGATGATTGTGTATATCAAAAATTCTGAGTAAGTATATTTTTCTCGTTCTCATGTGGATGACATTTTGCTTGCCACTAATGATATAGGCTTGTTGTAACGAAACCAAGAGATTTCTATCAAAGAATTTTGAGATGAAAGATCTTGGGGATGCCTCTTTATATTAGGAATCCGGATACATCGAGATCGCTCGAGGTATACTTGGATTATCACAAAAGAGCTATATCAATAAAGTACTCATAAGGTTTGGCATGCAAAATTGCGCACTGTGATACCCTGTTTCTAAAGGAGACAAGTTTAGTCTCAATCAATGCCCTAAAGGTAACCTTGAAATTGTGAAATGCGTAAGATTCCCTATGCTTCATGTAGGGAGTCTAATGTATGCTCGTGTATGTCTGTCCGGATATTGCGTACATTGTTGGGATGTTAGGCAAATACTTAAGTAACCCCGATGGATCATTGGATCGTAAAAAGGGTTATGCGGTATCTTCGAAAACAAAAGATTATATGCTCACATCAGAAATCGAATCGGTTGGAGGTCATTGGGTACTGATGACGATTTTGTCGATGCCAAGACAAAGAAAGTCTACTGTGCTACATTTATATGTTAGCGGGAGGAGCTATATCATGGAAAAGTGTCAAACAGACACTTGTAGCTTCCTCCACTATGGCAGAGAATTTATAGCTTGTCATGAGGCATCCAAATCATGGAATATATCGCGAAATTTTGTCAGCAGTGCGTATTGGAAAATATTGAAAGACCACTAAAGTTATTTTGTGACAATAAATCCAGCGATCATGTATTCAACAACAACGAAGCTCAACTAAGTCAAAACATATTGACATTAAGTTCCTAGTTGTGAAAGAAAAGTCAGTGGGACGGATATCCATAGAGCATATTGGGACAAACTCCATGATAGCGAGATCCTCTTACTAAAGGATTACCACCCAAAATTTTTCAAGAGCACCTTGCTCATATGGGGTGGTAATATTTGAGATATCATGTTTTAGTGGGAGTTTGTGATTTTATTGCTTTATGAGTATTTTGGACCTATTCAGCTTTGGTTATTTTACGTCGAATAAAGTATTGATTAACCACTCTTTACATTATGATTAAAGTTGACCTCACTAATATTTGAGGATGTAGCTTAATTGTAGAACATGCACAAAACATGCACAAGCGGTTTTAGGGCTTAGTAGTCGACTAATGCGTGTTGTAGTCGACTAATCTGCACGACGAAGGTGTGTTTACTGCGTTGGAGTGCAGTAGTCGACTAATGCGTGTTGTAGTCGACTAATCTGAAGTAGTAGTCGACTAATCTGAAGTAGTAGTCGACTAATCAGGCGGTCAGCGGGTTTTGGTTTTAAACCGGTTCGTTTAGAGTTTATAAATAACCCTAAACGATTATTTGAAAGTAATCAAGCGTTTTGGAGCGACCTTTGAGAGAGTTTGGTGCATCTTTGGAGAAGAGATCTTTTGAGAGATTGAGAGGTTTGTTTTAGGGTTTCTTTGTGAGAACTTGTAATCCTAATTTGTATTCTCTCTTTCTATTAGTGAAAATCCCCTCCTTACCCGTGGGCGTAGCCAACTTGCCGAACCACGTAAATCTCGTGTCTTTACTCTTTTATTGTGTTTTGCTATCGTTTGTGATGGTTTCTCTCGGCGGTTCAGCGGTCCTTGCCATGACAATTGGTATCGAGCTATTGTTCAGATTGGAAGTGGTGTAATTTCTAATTTGAGGGGTGTTGGTGATTCTGAGAGAAGCGGATTCACGAAGACAAGCAGAGGATGGCGTCAACGATGCATCGATCAAAGTGGGAAAATTGAGATTGAAAAGTTCAATGGGAAGAACGATTTTTCTTATTGGAGGATGCGGATGAAAAACTTTCTAATTTCGCAAAAATTGCACAAGACTTTGGATGGAAAGGAGAAGAACAAGGATATCGATGAGGATTGGAGGGCTGGATCAAAGCACGGGCGTCGATTATCCTATGCCTCGAGAGGGATGTAGCTTTTTGGTAGATGGAGAGGAAGCAGGCGTGTGGAAGAAGTTAGAGGGTACCTTCATGGCGAAGAGTCTAACTCAAATTGTATACTTGCAAGATGGAGGAGGGCTCATCAATCGGAACACATCAACAAGTTTGATAGGATCATATCAGATTTGAAAGACATAGATGTTAAAGTAGGAGGCGAGGATCAGCGCTTCTACTATACGTCTCTGCCGAAGTCTTATGAGAACTGGTGCAAACAGAGGCTTGTGGGAGAAAATGAAGATGGATGAGACTAGAGCGGCACTTCTATGGACGATCTTGAGGAAGGCGCAGTGACATGCTGGCGCGAGGAACAAGCGGTTGTTTGCAAGAGGAAGAGCAATGAGCGAGGAAAAAGGCAAAGAAAGTCTAGATCTAAATCCTGATCATGTATTCCAACAACAACGAAGCTCAACTAAGTCAAAACATATTGACATTAAGTTCCTAGTTGTGAAAGAAAGAGTACAGAGTGGACAGATATCCATAGAGCATATTGGGACAAACTCCATGATAGCGAATCCTCTTACTAAAGGATTACCACCCAAAATTTTTCAAGAGCTGCTTGCTCATATGGGGTGGTAATATTTGAGGATATCATGTTTTAGTGGGAGTTTGTGATTTTATTGCTTTATGAGTATTTTGGACCTATTCGGGCTTTGGTTATTTTTCGAGAATAAAGTATTGATTAACCACTCACACATTATGATTAAAGTTGACCTCACTAATATTTGAGGATGTAGCTTAATTGTAGAACATGCACAAAACATGCACAAGCGGTTTTGGGCTTAGTAGTCGACTATCTGCGGTAGTAGTAATCTATGACGACGAAGGTGTGTTTTACGTTGGAGTGCAGTAGTCGACTAATCGTTGTAGTCGACTAATCTCGATGAGTAGTCGACTAATCTGAAGTAGTAGTCGACTAATCGCAGATTCAAAACGGTTTTGGTTTTAAACCCGTTCGTTTAGAGTTTATAAATAACCCTAAACCTCGATTATTTGAAAGTAATCAAGCACGTTTGGAGCGACCTTTGAGAGAGTTTGGTGCATCTTTGGAGAAGAGATCTTTTGAGAGATTGAGAGGTTTGTTTTAGGGTTTCTTTGTGAGAACTTGTAATCCTAATTTGTATTCTCTCTTTCTATTAGTGAAAATCCCCTCCTTACCCCGTGGACGTAGCCAACTTGCAGAACCACGTAAATCTCGTGTCTTTACTCTTTTATTGTGTTTTGCTATCGTTTGTGATGGTTTCTCTCGGCGGTTCAGCGGTCCTTGGCAACAATTAGTATCGAGCTATTGTTCAGATTGGAAGTGGTGTAATTTCTAATTTGAGGGGTGTTAGATTCTGAGAGAAGCGGATTCACGAAGACAAACAGAGGATGGCGCCAACCAAGAATCACCAAAGTGGGAAAATTGAGATTGAAAAGTTCAATGGGAAGAACGATTTTTCTTATTGGAGGATCACGGATGAAAAACTTTCTAATTTCGCAAAAAATTGCACAAGACTTTGGATGGAAAGGAGAAGAAGAACAAGGATATGTCCGATGAGGATTGGGAGGAGGCGGATCACGGAAACAGTCGATTATCCTATGCCTCGAGAGGGATGTAGCTTTCTTGGTAGATGGAGAGGAAGCAGTGCGAGTGTGGAAGAAGTTAGAGGGTACCTTCATGACGAAGAGTCTAACTAACCGGATCTACTTAAAATCCAAATTGTATACTTGCAAGATGGAGGAGGGCTCATCAATCAGGAACACATCAACAAGTTTGATAGGATCATATCAGATTTGAAAGACATAGATGTTAAAGTAGGAGGCGAGGATCGGCTTCTACTATACATCTCTGCAGAGTCTTATGAGAACCTCGTGCAAACACCGAGGCTTGTGGGAGAAAATCAAGATGGATGAGACTAGAAACGGCACTTCTGAGACGATCTTGAAAGGCTGCAAATGAACATGCATACTTAAGCTGATAACGAGGAATTCATATGAGGATTGTTTACAAGAGGAAGATAAGCGAGGAAAAGGCAAGGGAGGAAAGTCTAGATCTAAATCAAGACCTCTTGCGGAAAAGGATGTTTCATCTGGTGGTTTGGCATTTCAAAGTCGACCGTCCAAATAAGAGAGTAGGTGGAAAGAAGAACAACAACAAGAGGAGAGAGACAAGAAGCGAAACTCGTTTGAGAGGAAGGGGCGATAAGGAATATGTAATCACGGGTTGAGAGAGATCTCGGGAAGTGGATACTTGATTCGGTTGCTCTTACCATATGTGTCCAAATAGGAAGTGGTTTACTACCTACAGAGGCATTGATGGTGGAACTGTATTGATGGGGAATAACCATGCTTGTAAAACAGTGGGGCTAGGTAATATCAAAATCAAGATGCATGATGGAGTGGTTCGAACCTTGACGGATGTGAGGCATGTTCCCGACTTGCGGAAGAATCTTATCTCAGTTGGTGCTTTGGACTCCGGTGGTTGCAGGATTGTGACGGAAAACGGAGTGAAGAAGGTTGTTCGTGGTTCCTTAGTAGTGATGAAGGGTGTTCGTCACGGTAATCTATATCTCTCAGATACGACGGTGGCAGGAGATCAGGCGGTTGGAACGAAGGAAGTGGTGGAGACCCATGTGAGCACACGCTTATGGCATAGGCGCTTGGGCATATGTCGAGAAGGGTCTAGTTACGCTTGGTAAAGAGGGTCTGGCGAAGAATCAAGGAACCTAGCATGGATTTTTGCGAGGATTGTGTGTATGGAAAGTCACACGAGGTCAAGTTCGAGCAGCAAGTCTAAGAGCGAGGGATACTAGATTATGTGCACACGGATGTTTGGGGTCCGGCTCGGACAACTTCAAGGTGGTTCAGGTATTATGTCTCGCTTATAGATGATTATTCTAGGTATGCTTGGATTTACTACGAAGCACAAGAATGAGGTGTTCGAGACATTCAAGAAGTGGAGAACAATGGTTGAGAACAGACAGAAAGAAATTGAAGGCGGAGATCGATACTGATGAGTATCTGAGATGGTGCTTTCAAGGAGTTCGTGATCGAGGGAATTGTTCGACAGACTGATCAGTCTACAGTGAGAATGGGGTCGCGGAGAGCGAGAACCAACTCTGGGAGGAGAAAGCGGTGAGTTATCTGATCTATCTGGGGATGGGCATGGTGCCTTGTGCTGTGATTGTGAGGGCCTTCACATGTTGGATACATGGTGATACACCCTATAGGGTGTGGTCGAGAACATCTGATTATGATAGGCTCGAAATTTTGGATGTACCGCCTACTATCACGTCAACGAGGGAAAGCTTGACGCGAGGGCCAAGAAGGCAATATTCTTGGGATATGCAAAGGGCGTAAAAGGCTATCGCCTTTGGTGTACGGAAGATTCAAAGTTCGTGGTCAGCAGGGATGTTACCTTTGATGAGAAATCCATGATTGCTAGAAGGCCCAAGGATGATGGTGTTATGGTGGTGAGACTTCTAAGTCTCGGGTTATTGAAATAGAACCTAAAGACCAACTAGGTTCTAATCGTGCTCAAGTGGGAAGTCGTAGATGATGAGCTTGGCGGGGAGGAGGTTCGTGAGGAAAATACAGGCACTACAACAACGGCATTTCGAGGATAATTTGGCTTCCACTAGGCCAAAGCGAGCATACAAGCGTTTTGAAGTCGGGGCTGATCAACCCCCAAGCACTATGGGCGTGCTAATATGGTTGAATACGACTCTGTGGAGGAGGACGAGCCGGTCTCCTTCAAGAAAGCTATTCGAGACAAGGATAGTGAGAGTTGGTTGGCTGCGATGGAGGAAGAGATGGAATCTCTTGGAAGAACAAACATGGGAGGTGGTCCCATTGCCCGTAGGAAGAAAAGCTATTGGTTGTAAGTGGGTGTATAAAAGAAAGGAAGATCTTTGAGCTCGGTGGTGTAAGATACAAGGCGAGGCTAGTGGCTAAGGGTTTTGCAGAAAGAGGGTGTGGATTACAATGAGATATTTTCTCCGGTGGTGAAACACACATCTATTCGGTGCTATTGAGTATTGTTGCTTATGGTGATTTTGAGTTGGATCAACTTCGATGTTAAAACAACCTTCTTGCACGGAGACTTGGATGAAGAGATCTACATGCATCAACCCGAGGGCTACAAGGTTGAGGATAAGGAGAATCATGTGTGTCGTTTGAGGAAGTCAGCGTATGGATTAAAGCAATCTCGGCGGTGGTACAAGCGATTTGACTCCTTCATCTTTGAAGCATGGATTTTCAGCGATCATGGTATTGTGTTTACATTCGGAAGCCGGAGGTAATTTTATCTATCTTCTTTGTATGTGGATGACATGCTTATTGCTTCTAAGAGCGGGGTGGAGATAGATAGGTTGAAATCTCAACTTGGTGAAGAGTTCGAGATGAAGGACATGGGTCTTTGCTAGGAAAATACGGGTATGGAGATTAAAAGAGAGCGGCGAATCGACGATTGTTCTTGAGTCGGAAGGGCTACATAGAGCGGGTGATCGCGAGGTTCGGGATGCAAAGTGTTAAGTCGGTGGTGACTCCATTGGCTCCACACTTTAGGCTTCGGTAATCAATCTCCCACTACCCGGAAGAAGGCACATGGAGCGTATTTCTATGCTAGTGCGGTTGGCGTTTAATGTATGCAATGGTGTACATGAGATATTTCCTGGCGGTTAGTGTGGTCGGTAGATTCATGGCGAATCCGGAAAGAGCCTGGAAGCGATGAAGTGGGTCAGTACTTAAAAGTACAGTTGATGCAGTCTGTGTTTTGGTGGAGAAACATGTCGATTGACGGGTTTGTGGACTCGATTATGCGGCGATCTAGATAGGCGGCGATCTACTACTGGTTATGTATTTAAGATACATGGAGCTCCGGTTAGTTGGCGATCGATGTTGCGAGCTCTGATGGCACTTTCTACTCTGGAAAGTACATGGCCATGGCGAGAGAGTGAAGGAAGCATTGTGGTTATGGGGTCTTCTAGACGATTTGGGGATTGAGCAGAAAACGTGAACTTGTGGTGTGACGGTCGAGTGCAATTCACTTGGCAAAGAATCAGTTCATCATGCTCGTACCAAGCATATTGATGTCGTATCATTTTGTGCGGGATGTCATAGAGGGAGGTGATATTTCCCTCATGAAGGTGCACACGAATGAGAATCCAGCGGACATGTTAACCAAGGTGGTCACGGTAGTAAGTTTAAGCATTGCTTAGACTTGCTTCATATCGACTCTTGTTGATTTGCCCAAGAGGGCATGGCCCTTGAGGCGGTAATGGGTAAGGTGGAGATGATTTGAGGTGAACTACGGTGAGCTTGATCGGTGGAGATGCGTAGGCGTCAGCGGTGTAGTAGCCTTGTTGGATGCTGGATTGGCTAATGGTGATCTCTAGATGTTCTTGGTGTTCTTAGGTGTTCGTCCAAAATTTGAGGTAAATCAAATGATGTACGAGGTGGAGAATTGTAGAACATGCACAAAACATGCTGGCGGTTTTGGGCTTAGTAGTCGACTAATCTGAAGTAGTAGTCGACTAATCTGCGAGCAGCGAGAAAGGTGTGTTTACGCATTGGAGTGCGAGTAGTCGACTAATGCGTGTTGTAGTCGACTAATCTACGATGAGTAGTCGACTAATGCGTGTTGTAGTCGACTAATGCAGGCGGTCAGCGGGTTTTGGTTTTAAACCCGTTCGTTTAGAGTTTATAAATAACCCTAAACCCGATTATTTGAAAGTAATCAAGCACGTTTTGGAGCGACCTTTGAGAGAGTTTGGTGCATCTTTGGAGAAGAGATCTTTTGAGAGATTGAGAGGTTTGTTTTAGGGTTTCTTTGTGAGAACTTGTAATCCTAATTTGTATTCTCTCTTTCTATTAGTGAAAATCCCCCTCCTTACCCGTGGGCGTAGGCAACTTGCGAACCACGTAAATCTCGTGTCTTTACTCTTTTATTGTGTTTTTGCTATCGTTTGTGGTGGTTTCTCTCGGCGGTTCCATGTCCGTAGCGCCAACACATGTAATTTTTCATCTTTGTACATCCATGATTGATCTATGTCATTTGGTCAGTACTAGTATATGTGACCATTGATGGGTTTAGTCACGATAAATGTGACGAAAACCGCTTTGATCCTATATTGATATGGTCAATGGACGAGATTGTTTGGAAATACCCTTGTATGTGATAGAGATTTTGAGCTCATAAGGTAATACACATTTTAAGGATACATATGGTGCCCAAGTGGGAGATTGTTAGATTTAAATCTAATTAAATCTATTTGTGGGCACATATGTTAAATTAATGTGTAAATCTATCACTTAAGAAAACCCACTAAAGTGATCAATTAAGTTGGGTTATCGGGTATTTATATATTGTCATGGGCTAAATGTGCGAGATACTGGGTTGTAATTACAATTTGATGAGGGGCCAAATTGTAAAAGTGCAACACCTATATATATGGGGTTATGGTCCCTAATCTAGGGTTAACACAAGAATTCTCATCTCTTTTACCCCATCTAAAAAGAGATCTAAGGAAGAGAAGAAGCCCTAAGATTAGAAGATCCATCAATCCACTCAAGATCCAAACCATGGATTCGTATAATTCCGCTTTAGTTTTTTATCAATCTCTTTGAGGTAATCAAGTATTATTAAAGTTCTTACAGATAAATCTTGTCATTTAGTTCAAACTTTGATACAGAATGGCCTTTTGAGTGATATGACCTATTGATGAGGCAAACTTAGGACCAAGGAATCAAGGCAAAGCGAGAATCATGCATGCCATTTGTTCATTTCGTTGACAATCATTGAGTATTTATTTGCAGTTATTAGTTGATCAATTCCCTTAGCTCACGTGATTGCAGTATACTTCAATGCCTTCGTATTATTTTTTGCTTGCTTTGAGACATGGTTAATCAATTAGCCTCGTTCAATGCTAAAGCAACATTCAAGATAAGGGGATTACTCAATTTAAAAACGTTATCAGCAATGAGTCATATTTGTATTAGGATTCTGTCATCATTTTTATCCAGTTCCATTCTTTTGAAAGTCAAAAAAATAAAATAAAGACAATCTTTTCTTTACTATTGATAACAAGGGGTGCAAAAGAAAATATTTGTATCAACATATATGTTCAGATTCAGATCGAATCGCTAAAATACAAATATATATGATTATGAAATGTCTACATCTGATAGGATGTGATTACGGATACAGATATATAATTAACTATTTAAAACCATATTTATTTCAAACTTTGATACAGAATGGCCTGTTGAGTGATATATATGACCCATTAGGGCGGCAAACTTAGGACCAAAGAATCAAATCAAGGCAAAGCAAGAATCGCATCATTTCATTGGCAATCATTGAGTATTTATTTGCATAAGTCGATCGATCAATTCCCTTGGTTCACATGATTGCATTATATTTCGATACTTTCATATTATATATATTTTGCTTGCTTTGAGTCATGATTAATCAATTAGCCTGGCTCAGTGCTAAAGATAAGGCGTTGACTCAATTTGAAAATATTATCAATGCAACGGATCATATTTGTATTTGGATTCTGTCATTATTTTTTATCCAGCTCCAATCTTTTGAAAGTCAAAAAGTAAAATAAAATAAAATAAAGACAATCTTTTCTTTACCATTGGTAACGAGGGGTGCTAAAGAAAATATTTGTATCAACATATATGTTCATATCTATATCCGAATCCGTTAAGATACAAATATGATTATCAAATGTCTATATCTAATAAGATGTGATTACAGATACATATATAGAATGAAATATTTGAAACCATATTTATTTCAAACTTTGATACAGAATGGCCTTTTGAGTGATATATATGATCTATTGGTGAGGCAAACTTAGGACCAAAGAATCAAGGCAAATCGAGAATCACGTCATTTCGTTGGCAATTATTGAGTATTTATTTGCATAAGTCGATCAATCCCCTTGGTTCACGTGATTGCAGTATACTTCGATGCTTTCATATATATTATGTTTTGCTTGCTTATTAGTCACCAAAATCTTCAATTTTCTTGCAATCTTGTCCCTCATGTTAGGTGACATTAGTAGTAAAGGTTAAATATAATAGAAGTAGGTAGATTTCTATTTATATACCCATGAATATTAATTCTATCATTTATAACCCCAATTACCCGACGGGTTTAAACCTGAGACCCACTCACTCTAAAACCCAAACCCACTAAGTCTTTCTTTTCCAACGACCCTCAACTTCCCCAAACTCATATCTGAGCTGCTTCTAATGGCTATTTTCCCTCTGAACACTCTATAATGTTCAAAACTTGGGATTGTAGGGTTAGGTATTATCAAGGGGCACTAAGTCAATTTGAGATGTTGGGTTAATGCTCATTCCAACTAGACTTAGAGGAGTTAACAGATTTTCTACCACATTGCAAGAAAATTGAAATTTTAAGAGACTAATAAGCAAATAATGTGATTTGAGGGACTATTTGGCATTTAAAATTGATTTAAGGGACTAACATGCAATTAACCCATCTCATAAGTATGTCGAAATAATTTGGGTAATAACATATCAAAACAAGTTAGTTTACAATATATGCATGTCAAATGAATGCACCTAGTATAGAGATTTTATTTGTGAGTTAAGGCTTCCTCTACAAACGAAAGGATGTTAAGTCAAATAAAGCTAAAAGTAAAACAGCCATAATTTCTGAGAAAACCAACTCCCCCTCCTCCCCCAAGAATGGAATGGAAAACACAAAGCTTACGCGTCCTAGCTAGCAACAACCATCATCTAAAAATAAAACTAACTCTATCCTTACTTCCAAGCAAACAAGAATGGAATGATTCTCTTACATATTATGCTTTGCTTGCTGTGAGTCATGGTTAATGAATTAGTCTGGCTCAATGCTAAAGCGACATTCAGGATAAGGCGATGACTCAATTTTAAAATGTTACCAAGGCAATGGGTCATATTTATATTTGGATTCTATCATCAATTTTGATCCATCTCCATTCTTTGGAAAGTCAAAAGATAAAATAAAATAAAATACAATAAAGACAAACTTTTCTTTTGATAACTAGGGTGCAAAAGAAAATATTTGTATCGAGGTATATGTTCAGATTCAGATCCGAATCCGTTAAGATATAACTATGATTATTAAACGTTTATATATGATAGGATGTGATTATGGATAAAGATATATAGTGAAAGAAACCATTTTCAAATATCCAAGTAAATGTTGATCGTACAATTATTTTTCGGATATAACTAACATATTAATAAACTCGCTTGTATTCTATGAGCTATTTTTTCCAATCTTATTTAGTTTTCTCATATCCACAAATATATTTGCATGTATATCCATATTCGCATTCGATGTTAGCGGATATAAGTATGAGGTTTCTCATAACCGTGATTGGTAAACAAATACAAATACGGTAACGATCATATCAGAGCAGTATCTGAAATATTTACATCCCTACTAGTGATAATCATACTAAGTTTATACTATTTTGTATTACCACAAACAAAAGAGTTGGTTCCATGTCGACTCACAATTTTTTGATAATTTCCAAAAAGACCCACATATTTGTTATTGAGAGTACAAAAATAATACAAATCATGTAGTGCAATTGATCATTTTCTCCTTTTCTTTATTTTAAATACTTTAATTACTCCATCCTTAAAAATAAAAATAAAAAACTACTTTTATTACTCAAAATCAAGCTTCGACTTTGCCGTTAAAATTTGTTTGCACATTTGAGCCACTGAATTAAATATAGATTAGATGTGTGAGGAACTTTTTACCTCAAATAGTATATTTTCATTCTGTCTAGAGATGATGATGTTTTTTTTTCCTTCCATATAAATTTATTAATTTGTGATGTTGATAGCAGTGATGACTCTCTCTCTCTCTCTCTCTCTCTCTCTCTCTCTCTCTCTCAATTTTTTTTTCTCTTGCTCAAAACTGATCACCTTCAATAGCCTAAGAATTTTTCCTTCAATAGAAGGAGGCCAGCCGTAGCAATCGCAAAAGTTAAAATTTATCTTTGGTAGAAAACAAATCTAAAACAGGGAAAGACTAGACGCATTTAGTTTTGGAAACTTTCCTTTAGATAAATTTACTTTTAATAAACATATAAAAAATCAACTAGCAAATAAGAAAGGAAAAAGAAATTTTGAAAAGAAAAAGGAAAGAAGAATGATTTCCAAGTGTCTTCTCAAATGGTAGAAATTAATTTGAAGCATCTTCAAATATATGGCTATGTTAGTACCATAATAATCCTTTGTAAAAAAAATGTCATAACTTGAAATCATTGGTTCTCAACAAGTTTGTACAGGATTAACATATATGAGTAATTAATTCATGATCATTATTTATGATAATAATTAAGGTTAGATTCTCATATCATTTTCCACGTCACTCTCTCACAGTAAAAGTGGGTAGGATAGATCCATGCCCGATATGACCTCGGCCTGCTCTTACTTAAAGTATCTTGAAGCATGATTTGGGTACGGGTCGAGATCATAACCTAAAAAAATCCGCCAAGAGTTGGGCATAAATCCAACCCATGGATTAAGTTAAAAGATACGGGTGAGGCACTCATATGTCGATTTGACTAAGCACAAACCCAAACCCGGCCCATATAAGGTAATCTGAATAGGGGTAGGTGCTATGGAAATATGTAGGTAGATGTGACAAGATCCACACAATAAAACCTGGTTGGGAAAGATGATTTGTTCGATACTAACTTAAATTCCAAGTTGGATTCGGACTTGAAGACTAATAATAGGCTAATTCATAATAGTTTTATAGACCAAGTGAGCTTAGTTTTTCAGTTAAGAATGTCTATAAATAAAGCATCCTAATCTAGAATCAACAAAAGCTGTAACCAGGTTTAAAGATAGTGTGAGAGTGGAGAGAGTTTCACGTTCTTTGCCTTTCCAAAAGATTATAACATTTTTGTTGTTAATAGTGAATTGATTTAGATCCTGTGATTTTTAAATTCTTGAGTTTGATTCATTTTATTTTCCGTTTTTGCATATTGTGTTTTTGAAACTATTTGCAAGTTCTAAAAATCACAATACCACTGTGATTAATAAGTCGTGGGCACCAATCAAAGCCGACAAGAGATTTTGTTAAAATCGTTTTGTTAAGTGGGCGCTAACCTGAATTTTCTATGTGGATATTGGGAGCAGGGCCTTGGGCTTCGGTGCAATTGGACACTTGGATGCATTTGTGGCGTTTGTTTGTTTACATGATGAAAATGATAACTATACATAAGAGTTATCATTAGTACACACATGACAAGATGAAACCTTTTCTTATAAATTAATTATAAAGAGAAATTATGAATTACTATGAACCTTAATTCTTTGTGTCTAATAGTATAAGAGTAGTACAACTCTTATAATACACCTAACATTTTCCTAAATAAAAGAGTAAAACTAACACACTTTCACGACTTTACATGTACATTTTATCAAAAGTGATTATGAAAGTGAAATGAAAAAGAGATGCAAATCAACTTTAATTCATTTTTAATTACCTAAAAATTTCTTAGAAGTAAGTCATGAAAGTGAAATGTAGAAATCACTATAAATTAAATACTATATTTATTTAATTTTCTAAGTGATCTTTGCATGATTTAAAAATATAATAAATAAAATAGTTTTCTACATCACCTAATGTGGACGCACTTTGTGCTTGTCAAAAAGAAACTAAATTCACATTTTCAATTCAATTTCAGTTCTTCAAATATTGTGAATAAGAATCCCCTCAGAATCGCCTGCATGCAAGTGGGCGGTTCTAAGATGCATGTTACCATCGCTTGGGAAGGTGAGAGAACTTATTGATGACTCTACAGGTGTATGGAATCAATGACTTGTTCAACAAACTTTTGATCCTCAAGTTGCCGAGAAAACTTTTTCTTTGTCATTTAGCTCACAATGATACCCGGATTAAATTATATGGCCTGCTTGTTCAAATGAGATGCTTTGAGTTAAAAGTGCGAAGTTCCGAACAAATTCAAGATCTTCGAATGACAGGATTTACATGATATTTTATCAACAAAGACGGGATTGATACACCGAGGAGTATAAATTGGAGAGGTGTGTGAAGTGTGTGGCAAAGAGATTGAAATAGTGGGTCATGTATTATGGGCAAAAGGAGTATGGTTCAACTCTCCTTATGCTAGTTTTGTCAATGGAATTGATGAAATGGGCACTATGGCGCGCATATATAGCTGCGTAGAGACTCATGATCCTGAAGCATTAGAGATAATCTTGGTGATGACATGGAGAATATGGTTCCATAGAAACCAAGTGGTGCATGGTGAAGCTAGGATAAAACAAAATGAAGTGGGGTCTTCTGCGATAAGTTTTCTTGATGACTTTAAAATAGCGAATAACACGTTAGAAACACATCATAATGGGGTTGAAAGTCGTAAGTTGTGGCAAATACCGAAGGTGGGTATGATAAAGATAAATTGTGATGGTGGGTGGAAGAAGGAGATGAGGCCGGTGTGGTGATTTGTGACCATGAGGGAAAATTTCTGACAGCACGTAGTGTGGTGATGCGAAGGCCCCAATCTTCCATGATGATAGAGTTGAGGGCTCTAGGTGAGGGTATGAAGTTAGCAAGTAAATTGCAACATCGCCGAGTGATGTTGGAGTCTAACTCGTAAACTTCTTCAAAGCAATGGCAAATCATTTCACCAATGGTTGCAGATGTAATTGAGATGACTGTGGATTTCGATGGATGTCGATCGCTTATGTGGCTAGAATTGAAAATAGGATTGCTCATCATCTTACACAATGGGCTAGACATAATTAATTCTAAACTATCATCTATTTGGAGGCAATGGCCCATTTTTTGGCATATAATGTTTTGATGGATTTACAAAATTAATAAAAGCATTCTACTATTTCCATTAAAAAAAACACAAAATAGTAACCTGAATAGACCAACGAGATTAGTCAAACAAGGATAGGATGCGCGTGTGCAGAATAGAAATCTATTGCTAATTCAGAATTAAATAGTAACAATATCCACAAGTCTTATAGATAAAATTTGCCCATATTCTTCTCTTTATCCTTTATTATATGATTTCATCATTCACTAGCCATACTTACTTCCCTAATTCGTCACCAAATATTTATAGGAATACATATTTGCAATGAACCCTCACTGATTTTTTGGTTCAGAAATATACTCAATTGAATGTTTTTAACACTTAAGACTAAAAACATTAATTAAGTTTGACCCTTTTAAGATAAAGTCCCTTAATTTCAATAGGTACAAAACCTCGTTAGTTTTTGAGGGGTTTTTCACATAACCCTCTAAACTTGTTTTATTTCACTAAAACTCATTGAATATTGTGCAGTTTAATTAACACCGAACCCCAAAAAACCCCCACCCCAACCAAAAAATTCGTCATCGAATCTAACTCCTTATGGTGTAGGCACATGACGAAAAAATTGGTAAATTAGTTAAGTATTTCCATGTTGTTACCTTGGGGCTTGTTTGGATTTGCACCTAGCGAAGGAAAGTTAAGGAAACATAAGATAAGTTAAGTTAATGAAAGGTAAGGGAATATGTAAAACTTGTTTGGTAAATTAGTAAGGGAAATCAAGGGGAACTTATTTCATCCTGTTTGGAAAGTTTAATAAGGTGAAGGAAATGGAAGGGAATATATATAAACTTACATAAACAACCTTGTATGTTGTTAAGTATTTAATTGTTAGAAGTTATATTGAAGGTAAAATGGTCTCTCCATAATTATTTTTTTAAGTTCCCTTAACTTCCCTTCACCCTAGTTACACCCCAAATTGGAGGGGAACAAAAATTTGATTCCCCACCCTCCCCACTCCCTCCCTCCCTTTACCTTACCTTCTCCCCCATTACCTAGCATAAATTAATTCCCAAACAAGGATAAAAAGTCCCCTAACTTCGCCTACCCCTCATTACCCCCAATCCAAATAAGCTCGAGAATTCAACTCTTCAACGATTTTAGCATAATAGAAGAAGTTCAGGGGGTACACGAAAAATCCTCAAATTTTAAGGGGGTTTTTTCAATTGGGTTATTTAAAAAACCGCCAAACTTATGGGGTTTTGTGAAAATTACCCTTATGATAACTCCTAATCGGTTTGAGCTAAAATTCCAAAAAGCTCAAAATTTGTGAATAGATTTGTTATTCAGTTAATTGCTCCTAACTAAAACAAAAGCATATTATATTACTTCATGCTCCCAAGACCTAACCCCAAAATACTCGGAACCCTAGTGAACAAAGGAAACCAAACAAACCAGTATATATAAAAAAATCCCATGGTTGAGAGTAATACGTGCAGAATCTCAATCCCCCCAACGCCAACCTCTCACGCTCAACAACAGCAACAACATCAGGAACCCTAATCAAACAAACCCACAGGTGATAATAATAATCAACCTTTATTTCTTGGGGTCCTTCTATAATAATCTCTTGATCCCATATTCCATCTCAATTCAATATATACATTGCATGCAGATTCATTTTCTTGAGATAGAGGGAGAGAGATTCTTTGGATTGTTATTAGTGTTGCAATGGCTGCGGTGGCGAACTCGTCGTGCCCGAGGCCGATGAAGGCCGTGTCGAATGGGTCGCTGCAGGGGGAGAACCCGCTCGAGTTTGCGCTGCCGCTGATTATTCTGCAGATTGTCATCGTCGTCGCTCTCACTCGGTTTCTTGCTTTCGTTCTTCGGCCTCTTCGTCAGCCTCGTGTCGTCGCCGAAATCATCGTGAGTTCTAAAAAATCTCTTTTCTTCGAATTTTTTTTTGTTTGTTTAGATTTATAAGGATAATCTTGAATGTTATCAGGGAGATAACTTTTTCCCCAAAACATGTTTTTTTTTAAAGATATAAATAGTTTGACGAGTTAAATTAGAGATAGAAATAGGTAACCCTGAGTTTATTTTTAGAATATATATGTTGGATTTTTTTTTTTTTGGATACTCTCTGGTTAGTTTTGGATGAAGAAGATGATTCATTGTATGTGTAATGAAATTGAAATTTAGGAAACCAAATTAGTACATAATTATAGTGAACCAAATCATATACTTTGTAGTCCTTTTTACTATATATATGCTAATGAAAATGGGGAAATTAGAGTTCCATGGTAATTATATTTTCTAAAATAAATCATAGATTAATGGATAAAAATCTTGCAACCAATGTCACAAAATCTACATGTATAATTGTTCATTATGAAATCATTCTTTATAATGTTTAAGCTTTAGAAATAACCCATAAAAGCATGTTTCTTTTTATTTTAGAAAATTAAGATAAGGTCATAAATATGCACAAAATAATATTAGATTCCTAGCTTTGGAGTCATCTTATGCCAATTGACTGTGCTAAAGTTTTGGACTTGATCTTAAAGTCTCTTCATACATGGGAAAAGAGTGAGCTGACTTTTTGAATATTATGCCCAATCGATGGATTTGATTGCTACCAAGGCTGTCACTAGCTTAAATAGGAATGCAACCATTAATAACCAAATCATGTGATTAAAGTTATGGACCCTCGTGAAGCTTTATTTATATATACTCATCAATATAAGTAGGAGACTAGGAGTATAGACCAAAAATAATTAACTTGTACTAATTTACATAATGGCCAGTGTATAAACATGATAACAATGAATTTATACTGTTATTTTATGTTGATGAGAAGTATATATATAACCAGAGTTAAGTGGTTGGTTTTGGTTTCAATAGTGGAGGATATAGATATAGGCTGATTGATTCTCTTTAAAAATTAGTAGAATGAAACTTGTAGTACAAAATTAGTAGAATGAAACTTGTAGTACAATTATCATTTTATGGACTTTTTACTCTATATCTGCAAAATTCTCAAAATCACATTATAGGGTAATAAGTTCCAAAGCAGGGGTTAATGTGCAATTAATCCTTAAAAGATATTGTTATACAAGTTTGAGCTCCCTCAAAATTCCTTTTGGGTCAAATTAGATAAAAATAGGATTTGACCAACTGGTGTTCCTCCATGATTCAAGGATTCATGCAGTTTCTTTCGCTTGTTGTTTTCACTTTGAAATTTCAACAAGGTTCTGATATATACTAGTTAGATAATATATATGTTAAAGTGCTAATAATAGTATTGTGATACTACTATGCATGTCATCAGAAAAGATCACTTAAAATTACTCTTCAACTGTCATGAAATTGTAGATTATGTAATTTTAAATAAAACACCCCAAAAAAAAAGTTGCCCTGGTTGGCAAAAGTGCTAAAAGAATCTCAAATTTGACTATTATTAAACTAGAAGAAAGTTTGTGAACACTAGTGTCACTATTAAACATAAAACTGTGCATCAATATTCAGATAATTTTTCCTATGTCTAGCTATTTCTTGGAAAACTATACAATGGTTGTTGCTTGGAGCTAGTTTTCCAAGATGAGCTATAAAATCTTTTAACTAGTGTTACTCATCCAAGATCTTATGTTTCACAAATTGATAATGTATAATCTTTAAATCATTAAGTAATCAATAGAAAAGATATTATTTTTATATCTCTTGGTTAAATATTAGTTAACCTTTTGTAATTAGTTTAGTATATTTTAATCTCATTAATAAACTTGTTAGTTTTATAATGAAATTTGTTTTTAGACATTTGGACAAATGTTTGAATGCATAATTCGAGATTAATAATATAACAATTGGATTATTTGTTTTTAAGGACTATTTTTTTCTCTATTTTCTTTCTTTTGCTCTCAAAATATATGACTTCTGAAATACAGACGTCTCTCTAGCTTCAATCCAAGCTCAAATTTTTGTACAGACGCATTTTCGCGATATTGATATTATATCAGTACAACATATTTAGGTGCACATATCCTGAATTTTTTCTTATATAAAAATGTATCTTAACGTCGGGTCTTCTTGAGAGTCCAGAATGAATCTGTAACAAAATAATCGATGAGGCAATATAATTGAGTCATGTTAGGGACTCTCACTTTCTCAAAAATCACAATCATATACCAATTTGTTAAACTTTTTAGATGAGAAAATGTCATGAATGTAGTGTAATTTTGTACATGATAACTGATAACATCCCTCAAGACTGTGAGCTAATTCATGGTTACTTGCAGGGAGGAATACTTCTAGGACCATCAGCCATCGGCCGAAGCTCCAAATTCCTCAATACAGTCTTCCCAGCCCGCAGCCTGACGGTCCTCGACACAATCGCCAACATCGGCCTCCTCTTCTTCCTCTTCCTGGTGGGCCTGGAGCTCGACCTCCGCTCCATCCGCCGCACAGGCAAGCGGGCCCTGGCCATCGCGGTCGCGGGCATCTCCCTCCCCTTCGTGATGGGCATTGGCACCTCCCTCGTCCTCCGCTCCACTGTTAACAAGGGCGTCCACTCCGGCCCCTTCCTCGTCTTTATGGGCGTCTCTCTTTCTATTACAGGTGCACAAACAATCTGTTCGATCGGTTTTAACTATTTTTCTTCAAATTAAACTGAACCGAACTAGATTCAAAATGGAACCTAACCGAATCAAATCGGTCCGGTACAGTTTGGTTTTTGTTCGGGTTGAACCTAGACATGTCAAATTAGAGAGCAAACTCATCACGTCAACTATTTCACATTCAGTCCTTACTAATAAACTAATAAAGATATATGAAAATATTAGTTTATATATATATGTGAGTATTAGACATATATTGATAGCAGTCGGTTCAGTTATTTCGGTTCAGACAAATTAATGCCCACCCCTTTTTTATAACAGCTTTTCCAGTCTTGGCACGTATCTTGGCGGAGCTGAAGCTCCTCACCACTGACCTCGGCCGCATGGCAATGTCGGCCGCTGCCGTCAACGACGTGGCCGCCTGGATCCTCCTCGCCCTTGCCATCGCGCTCTCCGGCAACGGCAGTCCCATCATCACCCTCTGGGTCCTCCTCGCCGCCACCTTCGTGGTCTTCGCCGCCTTCGTCATCCGCCCCGCCCTCACCTGGATGGCCCAGCGGTCCCCTGAAGGCGAACCCGTCAAAGAAGCCTACATCTGCGCATCCCTCGTCATCGTCCTCGCCGCAGGCTTCGTCACCGACACGATCGGAATCCATGCATTGTTCGGCGCGTTCGTCGTGGGGATCGTGGTCCCAAAGGACGGGCCGTTTGCAGGGCTGTTGATAGAGAAGATTGAGGATCTTGTGTCGGGGCTGTTTCTGCCGCTGTACTTCGTGTCGAGCGGGCTGAAGACGAACGTGGCGACGATCAGTGGCGGGCGGTCGTGGGGGCTGCTCGTACTGGTGATCGGGACGGCGTGCATCGGGAAGATTCTGGGGACGGTGGGGGTGGCGATGGCGGTGAAGATTCCGGCGAAAGAGGCGGTGACATTGGGGGTGTTGATGAATACCAAGGGGCTTGTTGAGCTTATCGTGCTCAATATCGGCAGAGATCGCAAGGTATGTCAACTATAATTCCTTCTTTACAATCAAGAATGTAGAGAATCTCTATCCCGTGAAATGTGAAAACTGACATAATACTTTTGCAGGTTCTGAATGAGGAAACATTTGCAATCCTAGTCCTGATGGCTCTCTTCACGACCTTCATGACCACCCCAATCGTGATGGCCATCTACAAGCCGGCCCGGCGCCCGGGCTCCTACAAGCACCGGACCATCGTCCGTTCCAACTCCGACTCCGACACCGAGCTCCGAATCCTCGCCTGCTTCCACGGCAGCCGCCACATTCCGACCATGATCAACCTCGTCGAGTCATCCCGCGGCACGAACCGCCGCCGCGGCCTCACCGTCTACGCCATGCACCTCATGGAGCTCTCCGAGCGCTCCTCCGCCATCTCCATGGTCCACAAGGCCCGCCGCAACGGCCTCCCCTTCTTCAACACCAAGAAGCCCTCCGACTCCGACCAGATGATCGTTGCCTTCCAAGCTTATGAACAGCTCAGCCATGTTGTCATCCGTCCAATGATCGCCATCTCCGACTTGCACACCATCCATGAGGATGTCGTCGCCAGCGCCCGCTCCAAGCGTGCCGCGCTGATCCTCCTCCCCTTCCACAAGCAGCAGAACATCGATGGCTCGATGGAGTCAATCGGACGAGATTATCAAAACGTCAACCAGCGTGTGCTCCGCCACGCCCCGTGCTCCGTCGGCATCCTCATCGACCGTGGCCTCGGCGGAACCTCGCAAGTCTCCGCAAGCGAGGTCTCCTATGCGGTCGTCGTCTTATTCTTCGCCGGTGCCGACGACCGAGAGGCGTTGGCGTACGGCGCCCGCATCGCCGAGCACCCTGGCATCGAGCTCACCGTCTACCGGTTCACCGCTGCCCCAGGCCAGTCGCTGGTCGGACCCGGCAGTGTCGGGATATGGATCAACGACAAAGAGCGAACCAAGGACGAGGAGTATCTGAATCTCTTTAAAGAGAAGGTGGCGGCGTCGAACGAGTCAATCAAGTACGAGGAGAAGGCGGTCGGGGGCAAGGCGGGCATTGTGGCAGCGATCAAGGGGATTGGGAGGTGCAACTTGATTTTGGTCGGGCAGGGGGCGCCGACGATGATGCTTGCGGATCACCGGAGCGACATTTGCCCAGAACTCGGGCACGTCGGGAGTTTTCTTGGGACGTCGTTTGCAACGTCGGCGTCGGTTCTGGTTGTGAAGCAGTACGATCCGACGGTGGACCCGGCGGAGGTGCTGGAGGACGGGCCGGCAGTGGATTTGGAGCCGGACACTCCGATGGCCGACGATCAGCCTAAACCCACTGGGTTTTAGAATTGAATGGGGTTTAAGCCCTTAATTTGTATGTCTTTTTATATACACGTTGATGTAATATTCTTTTCTGTACTCTTGAAATTTGAAAAGGACAGCAATCTAAGCAAATAAGAATATAATGTCAATACTGGTCAATCACTAAGAATAATGCACAATAAGAAAAAAATTGTGAGGCCTGTTCAATCACTAAGAATAATGCACAATAAGAAAAAATTTTGTGAGGCCTGTCATCTATAAGATCATGCATTCTTTTGAATAGACAAAGGAGTATGGAGGCAAATCTAATACATTAATATATCATTTTCTAGAAAAGTTAATCCATCATGTTGTTCTTCATGCTTTTGATTTGAGCTAGCCATAATTTATTCTCTACAAAAATGGAAATTATGGGAGAAAAATAAGAAGAAATTGTATGCTGCACCTGGTGGCCAATCAATTAAAATTCAACAACAGTGATTTCCCAATGTATAATTTAACAGTGGATAACTAATACAAAAACCGACAACAACATGAATATTTATCTCTTGTTGTATCCAAGTTGAACATTTATAAACAAATGTGATTCTTAGTGATTAGCCTCTCAGTCAGCAATGCATTGAGAAGTTGGAAGCAATACATATAACATATAAAAAGATGCTACATGATCATAATTAAAGATAATGAAATACAAGCTTATTTATTGTCAGGCTAATGTAACTTGAGACCAGTAGATCATGAAACTAATGAAACCAAAAAAAACCAAATATGAATATGCATCACTATCTAAGTGGAGTGGTAGAACTCCTGAAGAATTTCAATTTGAAGAAGAAAATGTTAGAAACTCTTATTCTTTGTAAATACAATATCTGAATTAAAATAAAATAAAAATACAAGTATCAACTCAATTGGCCCCATTACTCAAAATCTCCACCAAAATTAACCCAATCAGCCTATCAAAATCAAATTTTGAAGCATGCCCAGATCAATTTCAACAACAAACACCCTCCTCCCACAATCAATTCCTCCAGTGACAAAACATAATAACACAGATAACAACAGGGCAAAATCAATCAACCCCTATTCATCTCTATGAACATTACACTCAGGAGAGTAAAAATCATTCCTTTGAATTAAATTCCTCAAGGAACCAGTATAAGATGAGGTTTTGACACCTGGGTTTTGTCTAAGAGGTGGCAAATCATCAAGAACTCTAGGCTGCAAGAAACAGAAATGATGAGGACAACCATTTTTAAAATCCTCAGAGTAAGGAACAGGAGCAGGGGGTGGGCTCCTCTTCTTTTTCTTTGAGCAGACTTTCTCAAGTTTTCTCAATGGAAGCATGATCAGATTCTTTGCTCCCATCAATTTGCTCTCAACCCAATAATTTTTCCTATTTGGTTGCTGCTGCTGTTGAGTTTGATTTTTTTTTTTTTTAAAGTAGGAAAGGGGAAGTTAGGAATAAGAGTTGGGGAAAGAACACAGTTGTGTGGTTTGTTGAAGGGACCAAAAATTTGCGCCAAGATAAGAAAAGATGACGGGAAAAAAAGAAAAAGCTCTTTTTGCATATTGGCTCCTATAAATTTAGATCTTGCAATTTTTGGGCAAATGAAGAGGGAAGTTTTTTCAATATTAGTCCATTACAACTGTAATATTTTGAAATTAGTCTTTGCTAAAGTTGTAAGTTGTTTCAAAATCAGTCCCTCAAATTGCTGAAATTGCTATTAGGTCCCCTAATTCTCATAACTTGTTTCAAAATTTGTCCTTCAGATCATTGGAATTGCTATTAGGTCCTTCAATTGTTAAATTTTGTTTCAAACTAATCCCTCCAATCAAAAGCAGCAATAATAAGATGTAAGACTTGGGGGCCTAATAGCAATTGGAAAGATTTGAGGGACTAAACATAAACACTTATGAACTTTATTATGAACAAAAAGAAGAGAAAAGAATAGCTTACACATTATCAAATTGGTATATTATCTCAGCGACCAGCATACAATGTTTAAATCCTCAATCATATTGGTTCATGGTGTTCATCTTTGTAACTACAAATTCTCTTCAGCATAAATAAATCTCATGTCCAGCTGTTTCCTTAAAAAGAATATAACTTTCATGGTGTGAATTCTAATTAGGTATCAAATCTCCTCTGGAAACTACAAATTGAAGCAGCCAGAGATACCAGTAAATTTTGGTCGACACCTCTTTTGACCATTTTCTAGTCTCACAACTTGACAAAATAACTTAACTTTAAACAAACGCACATTACACATAAAATGAAGCCAACATACTATAAATAAAAAAACTACTAAACATCACCATTCAGAGTTTGAATACACTTCACAGATTCACAAAACGTAATCCTTCCTCCAACAACACTCAAAACATTCCAAAGGAACCTGCAACAACTTCACGGCACTTTCTCAATGATTGAGAAATTGGGGAGGCAATAGTCACTGTTAAAATATCTATATAAACCAATGCCATCTTTGTGTTTTAAATCACAAAACAGTTATTGATTAACTAACCATGGCTTCTTTGGCTTCACACAAATGCCTATTGTTCTCTTTGGTGATCTTCGGCATTTGGGTTTCGGTCTCTACAGCGTCTCGTGATCTGAGTGAGGCGTCGATGGAGGAGAGGCACGAGAAATGGATGGCTGAGCACGGGCGAGTCTACAAGGACGCAGCAGAAAAGTTGCACAGGTTCAAGATATTCAAGGCCAATGTCGAGTACATTGAAGCGTTTAACTCTGCAGGAGTGCACAAGTACAAACTCGGAGCTAACCAGTTTGCTGATCTGACGAACGAGGAGTTCAGGGCCTCTTATAACGGGTTCAAGCCTTCTAAGTCAAATGCAGTAAAGGCGGCAGGCCGAAGCAACTTCAAGTATGAGAATTTTACTGCAGCTCCGGCGAGCATGGATTGGAGGACCAAGGGTGCTGTAACCCCTATCAAGAATCAAGGCCAATGCGGTGAGCACAATTATAGAAATTTCCAAATAGTGCCCCCTGTAGTATCACGCTTTGTGTCTTAATTATATCCCTAAGGTTTGATTTGGGCAGATAGAGCCTCTTACTAAATCTTTTTTGAGTTTTTTTACCCTCAGATAAAGAGAAATGTTTATTGGCATGTAGACCCCGACAAAAAGAGTCAAAATAAAAAATATTTTACTTGGGGCTCTATCTGCCAAAGATCAAACTACAAGGATTATAAGTTACAAAAAATAATACCTGAAGCAGTCTATGTGCAATTAACCCCGTTATGTAGTAAAGTTCTCATGGCATGTACATGTGAATGCAGGATGCTGTTGGGCATTCTCAGCGGTAGCATCAACAGAAGGAATCCACAAGCTGAGCACGGGCAAACTCATCTCCCTCTCCGAACAAGAGCTCGTTGACTGCGACACCAGCGGCGAGGACCAAGGATGCAACGGCGGTTTAATGGACGACGCCTTCAAGTTCATAATGAAGAACAAAGGCCTGACAACCGAAGCCAAGTATCCATACACAGCCACCGATGGCACCTGCAGTTCTAAAAAGGCTTCAACCAGTGCTGCGACCATTACAGGCTACGAGGACGTGCCTGCCAACAATGAAGCGTCACTCCTCAAAGCAGTGGCGAGCCAGCCAGTGTCTGTTGCGATTGATGCAGGGGGTTCAGACTTTCAACTGTACTCGAGCGGGGTGTTCACAGGGGAATGCGGTACTGATTTGGATCACGGCGTGACTGCAGTTGGATATGGGAAGGCGAGTGATGGGATGAAGTATTGGTTGGTGAAGAACTCGTGGGGGACGTCGTGGGGAGAGAAGGGATATATCAGGATGGAGAGGGATGTCGACGCTGAAGAAGGGCTTTGCGGGATCGCAATGCAGGCTTCATATCCAACTGCTTGAAAAACAATAGTAGATATCCTCCTGTGTTAAATGATTGATGTACATGCTTCATGTTGAAGGGAGTCTATCTGTTTGAATTACTGTACTCTTGGTTAATGCTTGTGGTGAATTTCAAAGGGAGGATGTATTTGTACTTGTCCTTGTAAAGGTGTGAATGAATACACATTGTGTTTGGCTAGTTTGGCTTGTTTCTTCGTCCTCACATTAGACCATCTCAACATAACGAAAAAAGTAATTAGAACGCCAAAGAAAAAGATAAAATTTCTTCTACAAAATTAAAAAAAAAAGGAACTAGAATGTTTATCTACTCATGCTAAATCTACATGCATTTAACTGAAAGGTGGTGTTTGGCAAATCAAAAGTAAATTGAAAGTGTGAAAGTCACTTTTTTTTTTTTTGGCAAGTGAGAAAATGTATCCCCATCAGGATGCAAGTGAAATTCAGTGTTTGTTTACAAAAGCTTACTTAAAATCATATCATATCAGGATGCAAGTGAAATTCAGTGTTTGTTTACAAAAGCTTACTTAAAATCATATCATATCATATTCGAAAGATTTTTGGTAACTACAATTGAAAGTAATCATGGATCATGTTAAAAATACACAACTAGCAAAATTAGAAGCAAAGCATAAAATTTAGTATATAGCATAACAGTTTAGGAAAAAATTCATGCGCAGTCCCCTTACAAAATTAAATCGATAACTAGATATTACGATAAAAATAAGGTTCTTTCACAATAGTCCCTCAAATCTTTAATATTTTGGTACTAATCCCCTCATTATTGAAATTGCTATTAGGTCCCTCAATTCTTGTATCTTGTAACTACTAACCTTAACTAAATGGATTAATTTGAAGAAACTTAAAAGTATTCAAGGACATAATAGCAATTTCAATGATTAAGGGGCTAGTTTTGTAACAACTCATAAGTATTTAGGGACATGAGGAAATTTTAACAATTTGAGGAACTAACTTAAAAAAAGTAAGGATTTATAGAACTAATATAAAAACTCCAAAAATATCATATTCCAAACTTAAAATTATGTCAACAGCATCGGACATAAAAATTCTTCAGCAGCAGCAAAAATTGAAGAATTAACTAAAAAAAACTATTTTCAGTTAAAAGTGGTCTCCACTTCTTCACTTTCATGTGACATCCGCACCTTTTTAGGGGAAGTTGACTTTACATTAAATCTTACATGGCAATTTTTTTTGTATTTCATTTTCATATACACTTTCAATGACGCAAACACCGAAACTGATAAAAGCTGAGCTACTTTCAAATTTTCACTTTTGGGTAAACAAACAGCCCCAAAATACAGATACTAGACTAAATAGAACAACTTTTCATTTGGATTCTAAGTGATTATGGACATCTATCAAACATCTATGATAAGCAAAGCTCTACTTTATCAACAAAAAAAAAAGGCAAAGCTCTACACCATTTTTTGTTACTGTTAAGAATCAATGCAAATGGGGTGTGCATTCAAGGTCAAAAGAACTTCAGCCACAACACTAATCAGGTTTTAAGGTATCCACAAGGAAAGAGAATAATGCATATCAAAAGACACAATGTGAACTACAAAGTGAGCCTTCCAATTATACTTCAATACTTGCAATCCAAATATATGATTGAAACTTCAGCAACCTGTCAGGCTTTATTCATTGCTAAATTATTCTTCATTGAAATACATAGAAATTAGCAGAACTAGAGGAAATCTTGGGACCTTTCGTCAAATAAAAATTTAGACAAGGACAGATAGTATCATAGAACTTTATTACCAGTCTCAGAAACCAGTACAAATCTCGGCTGAGAGGTCAACAAGTATATGCACTATTTGCTGGCTTCAATGTCCAGTTCCCAGGCAATAGCAGCTTCTTCTCTGAGAGTAGCGTAGAGGGTCTCAGCAAGCTTAAGGAGAAACTGATCATTACCCTTACTTGCTAAAAGGGAAATTGACACTGGCAGGTTATCATGCATTCCAAGAGGTATTGTTACCTGTAGATAAGAACAAAATAGATAGTTGAGAACAGATATAGCTTGTACGTAGAAGCAAGCGTTAATTGCAGATACTCCCTGTACTATCACCCAATTGCGAATAGACCTCCTGCAGTTCTATTGTTGCAGATAGACCCCCTAAATGAAAATTTTTGTACTCTTTTACCCTCAGAGTAAGAGAATATTGATTTTTGACAAATAGACCTCCTAAGGGTAAAAGAGTAATAAAAAAAATCACTCAGGGTGTCTATCCGCAATTAACCCTAGAAACAAAGTGATGGTAATGGTGATGAAAGATACCTGACAAATCCCCGACAATCCAGCAATGCAGACTAGACGTAATGCATGAGCTCGGAAATCACCTAATGTTTGCGTCTTCATTTGCAGTTCTGGTGGAGGCCCAGTAATTGTAGGGATTGCAAGGACCCCAAAGTCCTGCCAGGAAAAAGACAGATGACAGCATATAGAGGAAGCTTGAAACATAAATTTCACCTTATTTCATTCCAAGTTATAAAAATGAAGGGCATTAAAAGGGGGAGAACCAGATAATGTGCTAAATCTGATAAAGAAATAATGTCGTCTTACTTAATTGCATAATTCAATGACAAGCAGCAAAAACTAATTATGGCATATTCATGGGACATATGTTGCCTCGGGATGAATGCTGCAGCCTGTCATTTTACCCTTACTATGTTTGAAGATCCACATTGAGAGATGAGAAGGGTATTTTTATTGGATTTGGATCCTCTACAATTAGGTGGTAATTGGAGAGTTCATTCGTTGCTAGGAAATGTTGGCCTAGATAAGGAAATAGTAAAATTTGAAGGGTAAAAGTGTAAATAGGATAGATTTGGCGTATATAGGTAAAATGCATTGGCTCTAGTATAATAACTAGATCGAAAACATGATGTAATTTCGTCTTCCAAATTTGCTTGTTGATTTGTGCTCCTGACGCAATGAAATTTTTGATAGGACATGGCTTATATTTATGTGGCAGTAGAGATGGTGATAGACAAAGAATGTTGTTTCTATTTGATTAACATTGGACCCTTTCACAAATTCAAACTAACAAGACATCAATTATAATCAACTGAATTAGACATAGAAAAATTCCTTCAAAGCCGTATTTATAACAACCAGTTTCCATACCTCTAGAAGAGCATCCATAGCAGTTTGCAATTCAGCCCTCAATGTTTGATAAATGTCTATATTTTCAAATGTTTCCTTGGAAATTCCTGATAACCTGGCTATCACTCCAGGACCAAAATCAGCTTTGACTTTGTTTATCCACTCATAGTGATTGGCTTTAAACTCAAACCTACACAGCAACAGAGATTTATCATTTACTAACATTATATTGTAAATTCAACTATTAGAACCTAATGAACCTCTACAAACTACATAAATATAATCATAAATCTTATAATCCAGCATTTACTCAATAATACTGATGTTAAAGCTATGTGGAATCTAGACAACCAATCGAGTATAAATGGTTAGGAAAGCACTAGAAAGTAAGAGATTAGATTGATGATACCAAATACCTCTGCAGTATCGTGTTGGCAGAAGAAAGAGCTGATAAGGCAGCTATTATATTAGCTTCATCATTAGATACTTCACTCATGAAAGAGTTTAAACTTGGAACTCTGTGGGACAAGTAGTCCCCAAAGTTCTCTTGATTTATAACAACACCTGCATAATTATGAACCATCACGGTTACCAGGACCACATATAGTACAAATATCAGAAGCCAAATACCAAAGAGAAGACAACTTACTTCCGAAGATTTTCTGTACAGAATTAATAAGAATATCAGAAACTCCGTCATTAGGAGAGCCTAAACGTTGGAAACAGTCTTCTGGTACAATAATATGTGTAGGTTCTGTAGTCACATCAAAAGGCAGTTGCAAGAGCACACGGCCAACTTTTGTTAAAATACTGGGGTCTCTTGCAAACCATCCTTGGAAAAAGAGATGTATTAGTAACAGGAAGCCCTAAGTGCAAGACTATAACACCAAAAGCCGAAGAGTATCCACTGGAAAACCAAAGAATAACTATTAACCAACCCTGCTTATAATGTCACTTTAGCATTGAGTTCCACAGAAATTAAGTTGCACTGTTGTAACACAAAGTAAAAGCACAAAGTACCATAAGAATGACAAACAAAACATTTTTTCCTAGTATATAAAAACAGTGGAAACAAAGACAAAGAGGAAAGAAGAAAGTTTTGATGATAAATTGAAGGGTTGTGAAGTTGAAGATATTGTAGACAAATTTAAAACTAACCAATATAAGAAAGAGAGAATGAAAGAAGAATCTACAAATGAAGTGCTAGATAAAAGAAGCTTGTCCTACCAACAGTATCAAAGCTCTGAGCAAAAGGAATGACACCACTAATAGATATAATGCCATGTGAAGGCCTGAAACCCAAAATTCCACAGTATGCTGCAGGTACCCTTACACTTCCTCCAGTATCAGTACCTAAACAACATGGCAAACATAATATTATACAAGAAACATTATTTGCCAAGATTAATATCTTGAAGAAAAAAGATATTAATTAAGATGTCGGTACAATGAAACTATACTAGACTACAAGTAAATACATTATAATCACATCATATTTAGAGAATGCAATCTGCGCTGGAAAAAAAATTATGGATTAACTGTCATGGGTATAATCCTGTCAATACTATATAACCTAAGAATTTTAGCATAGTATACTTATCCTAGTATTGATTTAAAGAGAACAGTTAATGTCAAATGAAACATGCTTGACAAAATAAATAGCTACTTGTGACTTCTGAGGTACAAAAATGACCTAGTGAGATGAATTACATGCATAAAGCCTTGCAGGTTTCAAGAAGAAATTACCTAAAGAGAAATCGACGAGCTTTGCAGCTACGGCAACAGCAGATCCACTAGAAGATCCCCCAGGTGCTCTATCTGGAGCACATGGATTAATGGGTGTCCCATAATGTTTGTTTTCTCCATTTACACTGGCATTTGATTGATAATCTGAATGTTCATATGCCAAAAAAACGAGAAAAAAGAAAGGGCGTTTTCGATACAAGTCCCTTATTCCCAAATCATTGAAATTTATATCACGCCCCACAATGCTTATAGCTTACAGCTGCTACTCTTGGTTAGAGAGATTAATTTGAAACAACTTATAAGAATTTGGGGAGTTAATAGCAATTTCAATAATTTGAGAGACTAATTCTGAAACAACTTCTAATAATCAGGGGAACAAATAGCAATTTCAATGATTTTAGGGACTAATTTCAAAATATTAAGGATTTAAGAGACTAATATAAAAGACCTAAAAGAAAATGACTCATAATAGTGCTATTTCAGTAAACAACTTAGAAGCTAAAATATACACCTCAACGTTAAGTGAAAAAGAAAAGTTCATTGTAGAAAAATATCAAACAGATGAACATAGAGCAAAGTACAATTTGAAGGGAAAACAAATGCTGTAACAAATGAACAGGTAGATTTTACATTAGAAAACGTCGGAAAATAAAGGAAATCAAGCTGTAAAGTACAGACCTAAATGCTAGCTCATCCATTATAGCTTTACCAACACAGGTTGCTCCTGCATTTATAAGTGCCGAGACAACAGGAGCAGTAGATGTAGCTGCTGCATGAGTCCTTGCCCAATCTGGACTGCCAAAACCAGTGACATAACCACTGATGTCAAATCTGCTGAGTAGAACAAAAACAATTAGCTCTCGGCACAAGATATAAACCATAAGGGAAAATTACAAAGAAATCTCATTAATCTATATCGTATTTTGCAAGAATTTGCTATCATTGATTTAGGTTCACCAAAATATTATAATTTATTATTGTTAAATACTCCGTTAGCATTTTCATAGATCAACATATCACATGGGGAGCATTTGACAACTCATTCGCCTTCATAGAGCTATAGATCAAGGTCCAATTCTCATGTTCCCTGTGTTAAATTTCTACATAAGACAAGGAAATCGACCAATTAATGGAGGATGTGGCGTTGAAACAACGAGGGTTTAAAATCAGGAATTTCATATAAAGAAAGTGAGGAAAGAGTTTCTTTTACCGTTAAAATTTCAAAGACAGTATTTGTGTCTTTTGCAAATAAAAAATATCATGAAAATAATTATCACAGGGAGTCATGTTCCTTAGCAAATAAACTTACGTACGGGTCAATGAGTAGGCTGTTTATTGTACTTAATAAATGTTACTGATAACTATTTATTGGATTTCAATTAGGAACTCTATGTACATTACATGCTGAAAACTCTTTTAGTTTTCATATTAAAAATATGAGAAAAATAGAAAAAGTGTGCAGAAATTAAATTTTATTACCCTGCTTGTTAGCAATGTTTTCACTTATAAACAAATCAGCCACAGCTTTATTCCTATTCCACTTCCAAAAATACGTTATAAGACTCATAAACTTCTATATTTTGATATCAGCCCCTCAAATTGCTATGATATGTTGATATAAGCCCCCTATGGTTAGGTTCATATTTTCCAATTAGCCCCTCAAATAGCCATGTTGTGTAGATATGAGCCCCTCCTATTAACACATCATAGCAACTTGAGGGCCTAATATCAAAATATGGAGATTTAAGGGGCTAATATCAAATTACGTTCAATTTAAGGCGCTAATATCAAAAAAACCCCTATTTTGAAACCCTAACCCAAGCTTGAGCTTTCAGCTGATAACACGCTCCATTATGATGCAACTAGCATTAATTATTCAAGATCTCAGCATTCAAATCGACTAACTATTGCCAAAAATAAAAGTAAAAAAACAAAAATAAAATCTTTTCCTCAACGGCACCAAGATCGACAACTCAGAAATCTGGATCCCTACTACACTACCTCAATCTCGCGGATCCAGGTCCTCAACGTCAAAATCAACATCCAACTTAGGTGTACTTAGAGATTTTATTTTATTTTTGGTTTGGGTTTAAAGATAAGTGGAGGTAAAACTTTGGGTTTTACGACAAAAAACACAAAGGGAGAGAGGACTCACATGTCTTTAACGGCAAAGTCGAGGCCCCGCAGAGGAAGAGAGAGGTGGGGTTCGTTTGATGATGAGGAAAAAGGAGGAGGTTGGAGTTGAAATTTTTTGATGAAAGCGCCGTAATCGCTTTCATCTTCTTGTTTTTGTTCATCCATTTGCTCTCCCTCCTCTCGTTGACCGTACTTGAGGCTGTGAGGAGTAGTACCCCCCACTTGACTTGAGCACCAACCCGACTTTGCCTTTTGATGGAGTGGCACCTACTTTAGCAAAATATTAAAAGGTTTATGATTTCATTAAATAATTATAAAAAGTTTCTAATTCCTTGCGTCTATAGTATGCTTGGAGGAGTCTATGACTTTAAATGTGCATATAAAAGATGTTAACATTTGGGTCTGTACATAAATCCCGACATCCAATAATCCAAGAATTGATATACTAACATTCGTTTGGTGCACATTAAATATCATAGGCCTGGGTACACTTATATTTTTTTCGTTTGGTTCGGCCCAAAAAAAAATCCCCTAAATACTAGATCCGAGAAATGTTGCATCACCTTTTTCCATAATTATTTTCTCATTCTATTGTTTGTTTCAACGCCTTTTTTAGAGGAAAATGTTAAGTGTACTACAAGAGTTATACTACATTATACTACTAGACACAATGAAGTGAGGTCCATAGTGAGTTATAATTTCTCTTTGCAATTTAAGAGAAAAGATCACATTTTTGGTGTGTAGTAGTACAAATATAGTATAACTCTTGTGTAAACTTATCACTACTCTTTTAGAACTATTTTTTTTTTAAATGTCATGACACCTCACAAAAATAAGAAAATCCATTTTCTAGTTTTTAGCTTAGAAATAGACTGTAAATCAAACAACGGAGAATAAAATATTAGAAATGGTTGAGGCGCTTCTTGGACATCATCCAAAACAATTTTTTATAAATATGATTTTCTTTTTTTTAAGGCATCAATCAAACAGGTGAAATTGGGGTTTATATTTTTCGGTCGTGATTTATGGGTGAATCAAACAACAAAAATCATTTTCTAAGAAACTCACATAAGACATAAAAAAACATTTCTCAACAGACTTCCCTATCTATAATTAGGATAATTAAAATATTCTCAAGAAGGAAACAACCTCAATAGGGAGGAGAGGGTATACTGCCTGCAAATGGCAAAATGACCAAATTTAGGTTTTTTTTTCCTCTCAAAGACAGCTTGGTTATTTGCGAGTTATAGTTAGGAGGTACATTTGAAAATGTTTAAAGTTCAAGCGGGTTTTGTGAGACACGCCAAAATTGAAGAGAGTTTTGCTAGACAAAAAAATCCAGGGGTTAATCGCAAAACCTCCAAAGTTCTTGGGAACCTTTGTTTGCTTAAAAGATAAACCCTTTCTCCCACTTAAAAAGGTCAAATAAAAGTTATTCTGATTTAGAGTTATATTGTCTTTAGGTTGGAAGACTTGAAGACTTGAACTCCATTCTTGTAATAGTAGTAGTAGCATTAGGTTATCTACCAAGTAATCAAAGGCATAATAACTAAACATCCCACCACACAATCTTTGACATAATTCTCATTTGTGAGATCAGTCTTGTTGATTAGTAATAAGGTGGGGCCCGCCGAGCACACTTGCAGCATAGCTAGTGGCTCTCAACTCCCACTTCACTTGCTGACCTCCACCAATAGACTACTACTTGCCAAGAAAATAAGAGCAGTTGACATAGAGAAAGTGTTGCCTTTGTTACCCTAAAGTTTACTCAATTTTTTCACGGTAGTATTCCAAAGTTTCAATCTCATTTCACTTCGATTATCTTGTCTAGATCTTGTTAGATTTTCTCTTAAGTTTATGTCATGTGCTTAGCCCGTGGTATCCCGTCCACTCAAAAGATTTGGTTGTCAATTAGATTCCTAATAAATGCGTAAAATAGACCCGAATGTAATACAAATTTAATAGAAATCTAACAAAATCTTGACAAAAAGAGGCCTAGTTGTAGCCCCTACCCTTTATCTCGGACTTTTTCACAAAAAATTTTCCACTATGATATTTATCTACACTATTTTATCCCAAATCTTGGTTGGCAAAGTTGTTGCCTAACCCTCTCCTCAATTCTCCCACCAACACCACCACCTCTCCTCTCCTCTCCTCTCCTTACATTCTCCAACTAGACTGGATAACATCAACTATATGCATGTTTTGTCTCTTTTCTTCTTGTCCTTTTGGAAAATAAAATATTTTTCTGGGGTCAAAATTGATAGATTGGCCAGTTGCTAGTGGGGCCCACTTAGCCCCCCTAAACCACATGCCCTCAACATCTCCTCATCCTTTGCCTCCTCTATATATTAAAGCTCACAGAGTCATGGCTAGCACTCAAACAGGAGGAAGGAAGAAATAAAAGGAAACAAGAGAGCAAGAGCAAGAACAAAGAGTGGGTTGTATTAATTAGCAAATGGCTGTGGAAGTAGAAGATGATATTTTCTTTGCAGACCTCAACAAGCAAATATCCCTGCTTATTATGGATGATGATGAAGAAGAAGAATTATTTCAAACTCAGAGCCCACCACTCCATTTTCAGGTTAATTGGTCTTTGTCTATGTCTCTTCTTAATCTGTTTCAGTCAAAGAAAAAAGGGTTTAATTGCACATAGACCCCTGTAGTATCGTTGTTTCGCACCCACAACTACCCATGTATTTTCATTGTTGCATATAGACCACTCCGTGGGTAAAAATTCCTTAGATGTTGCTCCTGGGTAAAATTAGTGAGTCTATCTGACAGTAAAGGGTAAAAAAATTCAACCCAAGGGGTCTATCTGCAATAATGAAACTATAGGGGTAATAAGTTCATTAGTCTACGTGCAATTAACCCCCACACACACACACACACAAAAGAGGTTTTTAACACATAACAATTGGTCACCTTTCTTTTTTTTACTTTAAGCAGAAAAATGACATTGAAATTGAAACACTAGGCTAGTACTTATAAGATGATATGAACACCACATCTCTATCCTCTCATTTAAGTATTAGCTTCCTTCAATTGCAATCCACCTTCATATTATCCTTAAAACCATCACATACTTAAATTCAAACTCAATATTTATGTCTCTCTGTCCAATATGTGCAGGGTTTCCATCATATGCAACAATCCATGATGCCACAAAGTTACATGTATCATTATCAAATGTCCTGCAGAAGAGAGAGCAAGGGAACTGGAGTTTTCATCCCTCGCTCTCCATCATATCCCAAAAGAAAGAACAAAACTACCGGCAAGTCCAATTCTGCAAACAATATTTCTCAAAGGCAGCTCGATAATTCAGCAGTTACAGTTTCTCATACTACTGCCAACAATGAGAAGCTACATTCTCACTATAAAAGCTCTGGCTCTATCAAGAATAACGGTTGATTAGTAGAAAATTACTTGTATTTACTATGCACATGAGAAAATAAAAGAACCTTTGTGAAGCGAAAATAGGTTTTCAAAACGTATAGATATCTGGGAGGAAAGGAAGTGGAATTAGGATTAATGCCAAAAGCTTTATTTATTAATGCATTTGGATTCTTGTTTGTTATCCACCACAGCAATCATTAATGTAGGGTTATCGGTGTGTGACTGTTTTATCATTAAACATGCTCTCTTTTTTCTTTTTCTTTTTTTTTTCTTTTTTTTGTCTTTTTTACCTTCTCATCTTCATTTACTATTACTATTAAGATAATATCAAAAATTGAGAAAACTAGAGTATTCACAATTAATTTACTCGCTGTTCTCATGGAAATATATCAAATACTTTCAGATAGCTGATCACAAGAAAAAGCCAGGAACCTCTACATGCCAAAAGGATGCAACCTGGGGAGCATGCTGTTGCAAATTGCAGTACTTATTTCCTACATTTTGGTCTAAAAATTGATAATTATTAAATTCACATGATGTGTTGATTGCACATAGCCCCCGGTAGTATTGGTGGTTTGAACTTACTACCCAGTTAGACCCCGTGGGTTAAATGTTTTTGACTCTTTTACCCTCAGATACTCACTAATTTCACATAACAGTAATATCTGGCAAAATTTCATCCAGTTAAAATAGTAAAAAGAATTTCACTCATGGGGTCTACCTGTCAAAATGAAACTACAGGAGTAACAAGTTCAACACAGCGAATAATACAGGGGCCCAATGTGCAATTAACCCTAAAATGATAGTGAAATGCTGATTCAGATGTATAGGTTGTCTCTAGCATTACTAAAGGAAGAGCATTATCGTGCACATAATAATGTGATGACAAGTTGGAAGCACATGGATGCAGGGATTGAACCTAGCCACATGCAGATAAAAATGATCTCCAACTAGATGCCAGTGACCTGGGGGTTTTATACTTGATAAGTCCAGTTACATCTGCATCCTTTGGATTCGGAATTGAATCTGAACCTGATTGTGTCAGATTTTCTTGCATGTTAATACCCTATGGGCATGTTCTTGGTGGAGTGTATATGAAGATTATTTAATAAAAGGCTAATATCAGAAAACCGCCCTAACATCATTAACCGCAATTTTCACTGGCAAAAATATCCCCCGTCTAGTTTTACTCACCCATGTGAATATTGTGGTTTTCTGATATTTAGCCTGTTAGGGGGGTTTTCTGATAAATCTTAAACTTAAAGGGGTTTTCTGATAACCTCTAACCTGCGGGTTTTCTTGTATTTTGAAAGCTATGGGAGGTTATCTGATAATCGTCCAAAGTTTAGGGGGGTTTTCTGATGTTTAGCCTTAATAAAAACGCCTCTTTTGCACTTCTCCAAATTTTACTTATTCTTCTTGGACTTACAGTTTGGTGTCAAACCACATTTCCTCATTGTTTCATAGTAATTCCCACTAAATTGTTTTATGATATTATCAGTGTGCTCCAGTTTGTTCCAACATTTAGAATATTTAAGTGGTCATGTTTCCTACTTAACAAAGGGTCTCAGTTTTTGCCAAATGACTTCTTACCATAATCCAAAGCAATTATCACTGCTTGTTCGTTGTTCCCAAACTAAAAGTTATTTTTGTAGTGTGAGTTATTCCTCTGTTATTTACTTTCAACTGTTAGCTGTAAACATAATGGTTACCCACTCAAAATTTTTGTTGATATGCATGCCTTGAGTTATGGCTTGAAACTATTGTTGATATGTTCAACCAATCCAAAGATTCATTTTGCTCAAGGAGCCATGAGCAATAACAAAAAGGACTTTGATGAGAATATATCCACCAACAAAAAACCAGGCATGAACATTTTTAAGACAAGATTTTAGATGCTACGATCTCATCAACATTGTTTAAGGATGAAGAACATGACAACTAAGGAAGCACCATACCTTTCATCATATCAAAAAGTTCAAACAAGGTTCAAATATTCAGAAAACAGAACTCTAAGTAACAATCTAAATGTTGAAGTCCAAAACGTAGACTGATGGAGAGTTTACCAAATATATGCATCTTTATTTTCTAATGCAGCTGATGGTTCCATCCTCAAAAGCTCACAAACCCCTTCTCCTTCAAGCTTTCGACAGTCTCCTTGAGGCTTGTTTTCAAAGGGATGTAGTCGACACCGAGTCCCTTAGTCTTCTCTTTGGAAACTTGGTAAGTTGGCATGAAGGGCTTTTCATCAGCACACCTGCAAGGAGCCAGAACGGATTAGGTTAGTTACACGAACCAAAAAATAGTGACGCAAAACTTGGCTCTTCACAGCATAATAGAGAAGAATGCTGGGTTGTGATTGCCCATGCATATCTATTATTCCAAACATATATAGTTTTAAGTCAGATAATTTAAATAGCAAACAAGCAATTTAAAAGATGGACATTGCAAGTCGAACAGCACAAGAACATATAAAATTTTCCCTGGAATCCGCAATCCACAATTCTGCACAATCAACACCTAATCAGAGAGCAACTGAAGCTGATAAGCTTGTCAAATAGTTACTCATTAAAACCACAAGATGCACATAATTAACCTATTTACTCATTTTTAACCTATTGCACTATGACGAACAACCCCAAGTCATAAACAAGCAAAAGACCGAGTGAAAAATAAATAATTATTTCAAATATTTTCTCTAATACTAACAAATGACTGCACAAAAATGAGTTAAAACTTAGATGAGCACATTCAATTAATTGTACTGGAACAACCTATGACTGCACAAAAATGCAACACTCCATGGAAAGGGTGATGAAAAGTAAAGAGGGCTATGCTCTTGATAGAAGCGTAGAAACCAAACTTTCTACAGTACCAAGTACGGTAGAATATTTTAGACACGGATTGAAAACAATAAGCGATGGGTTAACTATTTTTCTCTCTACATATACAAACTGTAATACACTCGAACTCCTAAAATCAATGTGTAGAACAAACAACTGCAATGAGGTTTATACTGGCAACAGATATTCATGGCCAAAGAAAATCCATTGTGGAAAAATGACTGCAGAGCTCAGTTACAACAGTAGATCATCATGGTGGAAAAAATCCAAAACAACAAAGATCAAAATATTGAATAAAGGAAGTTTTCTCTTGTTCTGCATAACTTCCAATATCACGCCACAATTTGTTGCTAAAAGTAGGAAAGTTAGTGGAGATAATAACTTACTTTTGAGGGAGTTGAAGAGAAGGATATAGTTCTTGTAAGATCTTCACAATTTCTGAATAGTGAGCAACACGTTCAACTAAACAGTATCTCCCACTTGCCGTAGGAACTTCATATGCTAAGATGTGTGCCTTGGCAACATCCTGGACATTTACCCACGTAAAGGCTGCATTGGGGTATGTAGATGCGCCTATAAAGAAATTAAATGAAACCATCATTAATTGATACAGATGTTTTTTAGCAAAACCATTTGTCTGAAACAATAAAGCAAGTTTGATGCATATTGGAGGGCATATATGCAGAGTGCTACGTTAGAAGCTTCAGCAACTGAATAAGGTGCATATAAACCCCGTTATTGGAAAATGTAAAAAAAGTTTATGTACTCAATAAAAATTTAAGGATCAGAAGTACAAAGTTTATCATTGACAAACACACACACACACGGGCACACACACGAACAAGTCCTTCCACATAAGGATAGAAATATTTGCAGATAACATTACAAATGGCAATGGGTAATATCATATCATATTTTAAGCAGGCTGACCTGTTCCATTACAAATTCATCAATACCTGTTTATTAGATAATCATGACATAAAGACTGATGTTGCCTAATAATGACTAATACAGGAACCAGGAGATCTATAGTCTGAAATACCAAAAGCTGATTCCACAGTGTTAACATAAGACATAAAAATAAAAAAGCCATCAATGAACTGTAAGTTTATAATTAAGACTCTTGAGTTATATTTCCACTTTTTCCATGTGTGAACACCACAGGGGTTTCCTACACTAATACATCCATGTTTTTGGGGTTTCCTAGAACATGGATTATCTGGAGTTTGCAATGACCATAATTTTATAAGCACTAGTATTCTGGTGCACGCGATGCGTGCATGACACAGAATATAAAGGAGTGTTGCGGTTTAATTGTTAAGGAAAAAAAATGATTTATAAGATTTTTTTAGATTTTTCCAAGTGTAAGGACATTCTATAATTTTTTTCCAAGTGTAAGGTCATTCTGCAATTTTTTTCAAGTGTGAGGGCATTTCCATATTTTTTCCAAGTGAGCCATTTTCTTAGTTTTTCTGGGTATGAGGGCATTTTGGGCACTCTAAAATTGTGGCCCACACAACCAAAATGAGAGTCTCTCTTAATATATAGTATAGATGAATGTTGCAAGTCCATGGAGTCAGTTCAACAACTAATTAATTGACCAAGAACCGACGACGACGACAACAACAAAGCTTTTATCCCAAACTTTGGGGTCAGCTATACGGATCTTATTTCCATCCAGTTCTATTATGGGTCATCTCCTCCAGTAAGTTGACTATTATATTATTGTTCTTAATTACTTTCGACCAAGTTTTTTAAGCTCTATCTCCAGTCCTCTTTGCCCCCATTAACTGTAATCTTAGCACCTCTCCTAATCGGTCCATTTAGTGGTCTCCATTGTACATGACCAAACTACCTCAATCAATTCTCTCTCATTTTATCCTCAATAGGAGCAACCTCTAATCTCCTAGGAATGAATCATTTCTTGTCCTATTTTTGAGGGCATATCCACAAGATTATTGTAACATTCTCATTTCTGTTGCATTCATGTTTTGCACGTACTGTTTTTAATTGCCCAACATTCAAATCCATAAAGCACTGGTCTTCTAACTGCCCAACACGACGTGACGGTCACATAAGACTCTAGAAGCACTCCGCTATTCTAACCACCCGAAACCAACGAAACCTTTTTGTATCATATAAGATAAAACCATGATTTAACTTTAAGTTTGCCATTAAGAAGATGATGTTCATACAAATTGATCTTTCATGAGCTAGATACCATCAACATACCTTTTATCAAGTTTAAGATTGCAGCAGAGCTTGTATTAAGAGTTGGCTGTAGAAGAGGTCCTATAACCATTCCTGGGTTTATTGTTACCATATCTATGGAGTTTTCCTTCGCAAACTTCCAAGCAGCCTCCTCTGCTAAGGTCTTTGAAAGCACATACCATAACTGTTAGAAACCAAAAACCCAAGAGCGAAGTTTAAAGTGATGGCTTTCACAGGTCAAGAGTAAGTTTAACAAGTTAAACAGTGCAAGTCAAAAGTTGAGCATTTTTCAGACAAGAACCCACAACTATGTGTGAACCAAACATGCACTAAGGGAGTCTACTAAGATCTAGTTGTTTAACGATGTAAGCCCTAGAGCCAACACCTTCCTACAAATGGTTATGAATATCAAAATAGTTATATTAATGCAAAAGAGATATAGAAGCATGTCAAGCAATCTCACAAATATGTCTACATCTATGTAGAGATATATGCACAAACCTTTGACGTCCTGCAAAATTCAGGATTAGAAAACCATGTCTCATCAACTACCACATCAGAAGTTCGTGGTCTTCCATTAAATGCAACAGCAGCTATGGATGAGGTCACAATAACCCTTTTCACAGATGGAGTTTTGATGCAGGAACCCAAAACATTAAGAGTCCCCTTCACGGCAGGATCAATTAGCTCAGCCTGAAAATATAGAACAAACAGTAAACCAATAAGAGATGATCAGACTATTGTATATTATGAACTCATATGTAATTGAAATATATTGAATTATGTTCACAAAGAATTAAAAAAAAAGACCATGATGACTGCAAATAAAAATAAATAAACAATGTGACAGAATTGCCAGAAGCCCGAGATATCTTGCAACAAACCATTTCATGATATAGTTCAAAGAAAGATATATGATCTCATGTTTAAGGCCATGCATGGATTCAAACAATTGACGAAACTGCACAACAGTGTAATATAATAAAGGAGAATAAGAAATTATATTTAACTACAGAAAATATAAATCAGAACGCCTAATAGAACTTCATTCCATCATCATCTGAAACTCAAGAAAATCTGATGAGGACAAGAAATGACAAATTTTGATTAGTTGATTTTTATTTTAATTTTGAAATTTGAATTTCGAATTGTAATTTAATTTTGACAGTTTAGATTTGAATTTCGAATTAGGTTTAGATTTGGTAGTGAGAGATTTGAGGGATTTTCCATTTTGGTAAGGTTTTGTTGAGGGATTTGACTATATCTTTTTTGTGGTTTGTTTTCATTTTTATTGCACGTTGTGTGCGCGTAGTTTTTCTTTATAAATAAGGTTGTATGAGGCCATTGAAAAGGAATAATAAAGATTTGAATGAAATGTTTTTATTAACTAAATTTTGGTGTGAAGCCTCGGGTGTGAAACCCTAGGCCGAGGGTGTGAAACCCTAGGCCCGCCCATCTATCTCTTCTCCTCCTCCAAGCGCCGCCTCATCCCCCGCCCTCCTCCCCGCCAAGCATCCTGCAAGCACCTCCACAAACCACCCCGGATCTCCTCCACCCCCGAGCAGCCCACCGCCTCTTCCCGACACCGCCATCGCCGTTATTCAGCTTGTCACGCTGCTTCGTCATTGCCACATCGCCGCACCACCTCGAGGTCCCTCCCTTCGAGCCTGCTCGTGACCGACGAAGATTTCGTTTTCTCTCGACCAAGTTATTTTTCTGTTAATCTCATTTTATTTGTTAATTGCATGAGTATTCCATCTCTAAATTCTTATCATATATTCACTGTTTTGATTACATTTGTGAGTTGAGAGTAATTGAGCATGTGACTGTTAAAATTTGATCTTGATTGAAGAACTTGTGCATGATAATGAATATTGCGATTAAATTGATTGAGAAGGGAATTATCTATAATTATTGATGCAATTCTTGTTAAATCCATCTGTCACATTAATCGTTTTGAATTTAATTTCCTGCCGAAGATCATGAATTTTGGCGAAACGGTGCGTTATTCGATTTTAGATTGCTGATTCTAATAGACCCCCGTCCCATTTCACATCAAAATCAGTCACTGTTTGTTGAAGTATAATATACTTAAAGAATCGTAAACTTTTTTTAACTAGGTCCAGAAAATTATCTTAACCAGAAAAAATTTTCTTGACCCGAAAGAAGCTTACATCAAAGTAATCAAATGAAGCTAAACATCGAATCACGGAACTGATACTTGGTTTACCAAAGATTAAGGATACGAACCTGTGGATCCGTTACATCATGATAGAATGGAGATGCAGTATGAAATACACCTTCACACCCATCAACCACAGAATCAAAAGAGCCCTCTTCCAATAAATTTGCTTTAATCAAATGCAATCTCTCATTGGCTCCATCCAAAGCACGCAAGTGTTCCGTTTTCTTTGGATCAGCTAAAACAGATAATACAAGTGCATTCATTAAGATATTTGTAAAATTATTTGTTAGATCATAGGATTAATTAAATGCAAAATAGGCTTTAAAGGAAGTACCTCAGTGAAAGCCATGAAAGAATGGGAGCTAGAGAAGGAAATTGACAGAACTTAACCAATAATTTATTTATCTTGACGTTAAATGATAATTTCATGTGAAAGTGATGTCTAGATAGAGTTGACTGGATTAGAGTACTTCTGAAACCAAGAAAGGACACAGAAATGTAGGATCCATCTTCGTTATTGTTTTGAATACTTGAAGCGCACAAGTTTAAGTTGTTGCAAGGAAAAATGTAAAGCTACAAAGTAAAATATCAAAGACATGATACTTTTTCTATCTCGGAACAAAAGTAAACTTGATCAAAATTGGACACTAGTATATGCAACAAAACTAAAGAATCAAAACAAAGGTTTGGTTCGTGAAGTCCTAGTATCATTTACTTCTACTGGTAGCTACTGGTAGTTGTGAAACTTGATTTTGCCTCACTCAAACAGATTAGGTGTTTGGTCCATTCTTTAAATCGTGGATTCACATCAACCTAAAACCCCTTTTTTTTTCCTAGTCAGTACCAATGCCTTGGTTATGAATGCAAGAGATAATCCTACATAAACCCTTGAGATTGCATTTGCGCCATTGACCACACCTACAAGAAAAATTGAAGAAACTGAGAAGAATTATTCCAAAATATCCGTTATCATCTATATATCGGTATGCTCTCCTGCCACTTTCTAGATTTCTGCAGTATTTTTCAGCATTTTAAGTTTCATCTATCTTGTTAGAGTTAGAAGGAAAAGGAGTTGAGGTCTTTAACCTAACTTATGTTGTGTCTAGTTAGCACTGATCCTCATTATTAACATAAGAGATAATCCTTATACAAAACTCATGCTTGGATTCATGATCAATGACCATAACTGCAAGCAAAATTGATTGATTTGAGCAGATTTGTTCCAAGCTATCATCATCGTCCCATTTTCCTTTCATTTTTGCCTCTTCTTCTCCCCGTTCTACCTGTTTTGGGTTAAACACGGATAGACCCCCTGTAGTATCGCCCAATTACGGATTGTGTGGATACACTTTTTGGGTGAATTTTTTAACTCCTAAAAGCGTCATTTCGAGGAGGTGGATAGAGCTCTTGTTTTTCTATTAGTGAGAATCTATGTTACCCGGGTACTTCTATAATGAAGCCATACCCGTACCGGACACGTACCCGACACTTTCCCGTACCCAAACTTCATGGACACTTTTTGAATATATGCATGCATTTATTACAACATGTACTCAATTATACGATATATGTGTTAATTTAAAACACTAGTCAAAGACCTCTTAGACGGATAGCTTACACTTCACATCCTTTTCTTGAAACTAGTTAGATATGGGTTGGGTTGGTTTCAGTCCATACCCAAGTTCTAAACAATATAGTTAATGGGTCGTTTGGATGTCTAGTAAAAAAAATGAGTAGTTTCCAATTTATGTTAATCAATATGATTAAAAAATAACTTTAAAATGTGATCGGAATTTTAATTCTAATGACACATGAAGCGGAAAATTTTTTATCTCATGTACATTATTAATTCAATATATATATATGTAGCCGTGTCCCCGTACCCTACATTTTACAGTTTTGCCGTGTCCCGCACTGCATTCAAGACCCGCATCAGCATTCGCACTCCATTTCCATGCAACTTATGTGAGAATAGACCCCCCAACTGCAGATCTTTTTTAACTATTAAAAGAGTCGAAAAAGTTCACTAGGGGGTCTATCCGCACTTGGGCAAGTACTAAGGGGTCTATCCACATGATTGGGATCCTCTACTCATCAATAGTATTTCCTAATATTTGTTAATGCATCTTCACTTTTCATTTTATGGGCTCCACCTTTCACTTTGTACTTGTCCACAAAATCAAAGGTGGAGATGCATTAGCAAATATTAGGAAACACTATTGATGAGTAGAGGATCCCAATCCCTATCCACACAAATAAAACTACAAGGATACAGGGGTCTATCCGCAACTGAGAGATAGTAAAGGGGTTCTATTCGTAATTAACCTTTTTACCTATAACTTTAGCATTTTAGAATTTAGAGTTATTTGCATATATACCCCTTAAATCATGGGTATTTGCAAAAATACCCTCCAAATCTCAGTATTTGCAAAGCTATCCCGCAAATCATCAATGTTGAAAAAATTATTCTCAAAGCAATTAATCATCAACTTTGATAAGCTAATTTGTAATTGCAATGTAAAATTATCAACAAAATAGTCAATTTTTATCACCAAGTTGATGATTTGTTGATTTTAGGGTATTTTTATCCCAAAGTTGATGATTGAGGGGTAGCTTTAAATACTAAGATTTGGGGGTAAATACCCATGATTTAAGGGTATATAAGCAAATAACCCTAGATTTTATTGTCTTTTGCTTGCCATCTACCGTGTAAATCCCCAATTCAATGAAATGGGCAAGTATAAAATAGCAAAATGTAAAGCCCCACAAATTCTCCATGAGGGTTTAGCACAAAATCTTTGGAACCCATGAGCGATCAGTCACATTCAAATGGAAAATTCAAAAGGATTGCAACAAAACTACTTCTAATAGCTTTTTATAAAAATTCAAAACCGGAGTAGTAGGGGTTTAAATTGCAAATTATGAAAGTTTACCAGGGTCTCTGACGGAGGCCTTGACGGTGTAGCCATGATCGAGGAGCAGCTTCACCAGCCATGATGCTATGTATCCTGATGCCCCTGTCACGCACACCACTTTCCCTCTCCACTCATCCTCTCTCTCTCTCTCTCTCTCTCAAAAACTCTGGGTTTTATTGAGACGAGTTTGAGCTTTAATTAGCAAAATACTGGATCTTTTAGGAGGTACCTGCATAAGATTCCCAAAGTGCCAAAAATTAAGAGTTCTATAGAAGGAAAGGATGATGGATGAGCGGTTGTCTCCACATCATTGGATAATTTGGATTGCGATCAAAATGGGAAAAAGTCCAACAGATGAAGGAAGGGTTTTGTTAAGGGTTAATTGCCAACAGACCCCTTTAATATCACCCAATTGCAAAGAGATCCCCTTAGTTCTATTTGTTGTGAATAGACTCCTATAGTGCTATGGGTTGCGAATAGACCACCGAGTGATTTTTTTACTCTTAAAATTGTTAAAAGTATTTTAGGAGGTGGATAGATCCCTTATAGTTCTGTTGGTGATGATAGGCTAAATTACTAAATCTTTTGCCTTGTAAAAGGGTCAAAAGTTCAATAAGGGTGTATTCACACTTAGGCCAATACTATAGGGAGTCTGTTCACAATAAGTAGAACTATAAGAGATCTATTCGCAACATATAGAACTATAGAGGTCTCTGTGCAATTGTGTGATACTAAGGGGGACTGTTCGCAATTAACTTTTTCTTAATATTGGCCCCCACCTATCTAATCTACTTTTAAAGCCCCGCCCGGTAACAAAGGCAAGATTTTTTTTCATGAGGATCAAAATGCAACTATGATACTATGCATCAATCAAAAAGCGACTTAAAATTAGTCCATCTACTTAGAGGTTGGTTGAATTTGAATAATATTCTGTGATCTTTCATAGTTTTTAGGTGCAATAGCAGTTATATACATATCCATTCAAACCCAAACCCTGGAAAAACTTCACTAGAGTAAAAATTGAGAAAAGATTATGCAATATTTTGAGCCTCATTTTGGCGGATTTTTTATATTTATTTTGGTTTATTTGGTAATTACCCGTCTTTGATTAACCACTACCCAATTGTGGTTAACAATGTAGATGATAAATATAACAAAGGATAATTTCAAACACTTCAAAGACTCGAGGGACTAATTTCAAAATATAAAGATTCGGAAGACTATTTTCAAATATGAAAGATTTGAGACATTAATTTTAAATATATATGAAAGCTTTGGGGACTATTTTCAAATATTAAAGTTTCTTTGTCCCAGTTGTTATCAATGAAAAATATATTTTGAAATACATAACCTCCAAAATTTATGTATTTTTAAATTTATCCTCAAATTATTATAAAAGTTCAATGTGGAGGGTAAATCTGCAGAGGGTTAAGTGCAGACAAGTCCTCCATACTATCGACCAATTTTAGATAGACCCTCTATAGTTTTATTGTGCAGTATTCTGAGCGATTTTTTTTTATTATATACTTTTAAAAGAGTAAAAAAATTGTAAAGCCAGATAAACCCCATGCAGTACTATTGGTGAGAATGGCCCCCTAATTGCTAACTATTTTGAATTTTAAAAGAATCGAAAAAGTTCACTTAGAGGGTTTATCCACACAAAATAGAACTATAAGGGATCTATCCGCAATTGGGTGATAGTAGAGCAGGTCTATCCGCAATTAACCCACCTTCAAATATTGATGATATGAAGGGCTTACGTGAAAAATTGCTTTCGTTGCTGCTCCCTCTCTCGACTGGACTGGGGAGATTTCTCTCTCATCTAAAACCCTAACCCTAGCCCTAACAATGCCCTGGTGTCCTCACTGCTCCGACGACGGGCCCACCGCCGACGCCTCCGCTCAGTTGAAAAGCTCGCCGGCCGGGGAATCGAAGAAGAGAAGATTCACCTCTTGCTCCGCCTGCGGCCGGGTCCTCAAAGATCGCCCCTTTACTTCTTTCGACAAAACCCTCTCCTTTATTCACGACATCGCCACCGCTGCCCTCGCCGGCGACGAGTCCTCCGCCATCATCGGCGACGCCTAAGACCTCCTCCGCATGGCGGTGGACAAAGATTCAGCGCTTTTCGCCGGAGGAGGCCGCCGCCGGCGCCGCCACGTGGCGGCCGCCTGCGTACGCCGCTCTCCGCCGCCATCGCAAACCGTACATGCTCGTCGATCTATCGAACTCTTCAAAAGTTGACAACTTTTACGCTTTGGGCGCGGTTTTTGTAGCCCTCTCCAAAATTATCTCGAGACTCGATGAATCTTGTTCTCCTTTTATTGATCCCAGTTTGTTTATGCATCGAATATCAACTCGCCTGTTGGGCGAGAAGGACGCTGAGGTGGAGGCCGTGGCATTGAGGATTTTGTCGGGCACGAGGAAGCCGAGAGATTGGATGCTGAGCAGAGGCAATGAGGCTGCAATCAAGCTCTGCAGTGCTGCATTGTGCATTGCTGCAGCCGCGCGCGAACAGGGGCGAGAGTTCTCAAAATCTGAGGTTTTTACCGCCGTGGGTGTTGAGTTTGAGAGAGGCAGCTGGGAGAAGTTGACGATGGAGGAGTTTATATCGCGGGCTGCTGAGATGAGCAATTGCAATTATTTTGGTTCGAATGAATTGGTTTGCAAGCACAAGGAGAGTTATGATCGCGCACATTACTGTTATGGGCTGTGCAGAGAATGCTATGATGTTTTCGAGGAACTGCAGCAGAATACGAAGAGGGATAAAACTGAGGAGGAGGAGGACGGCGACGATGTTAATGTGTATCTTAATACTGAGAGAGAGAAGAATTACAAGACAATAGTTTGGGAATTTATGAACAAGAATTATATTGAGGAACAGGCATCAGAGATGAAGATCAGGAAAGAGAGGAAACGGAGAAGAGAAGGAGCCGATAAAGCTACAAAAGATAAGGTGAAGGAGCAGAGATGGAGTTCCAGAATTAATTATGATGCGTTATCGCAGTTTTATGAAACAGATATCAATGGTATAAGCAATGAACATGGCAATGAGGAGGAAAACAAAGAAGAACTTAATACGGAAGCTATAGGGGATTATAATGATGATGATGAAGAAGAGGTCTATGGAGGCGATAAATCTGCTGAGGATCAAGGTTATGACGATTTCGGTGATCTGGGAGAAGATTACGGTGAAGGGAATTACAATGAATTTGATGAGTTTGAGTTTTGAGATGTCGCTACATTTCTAAAAACATCATGAAAAAACAAGCGAGAAGACTCAAAATTAAAGACAATCAACTTGTCGTAGGAATTGGTATTGTGTAATACACTTTTAAAGTATAGATAAAAAATCAACTTGAACAAGTTTCATTCTTCTGGTGTAGATTTGCTGAAATATTTAATTAGGACATACTGAACTGGGTTTTCCAAGGTCACAAACTGAGCCTCCATAAAAATGTAGAAGACATGCAAGAAATAAAGATGATATCGATAAAGTTTTAGTACTATGTTTACTTTAGAGAGCATGCATGTTGAAAACAATGAAAGTTGTTAGGGCATTGCGATTGTCCAATATATTCATGAAGATTAAGTAAAAAGATATTTGATCACTGCAGCTTTTCAATTTTCCTCTTCTCCTCATATATTTATTATCCAGGTCAAATTGGATTTACTTTAACCCTCTAGAATTAACCATAATTTGTGTTCTGTGTTATATTTTTCGCTCTCTCTTTCTTGATCACAACTCAAAGTGCACATTATAATTGTTCTTTACAAATGCATACTCAGTTCAGTTCTTATTCTCACGGGTGTGTGTGCTTTACTGTTTGATTCCTCTGCTGAGGATTGTTGAATCAAGGTCTAGCTGTCCGGCCATCATGAACTCATAAATTAACAATAACCCATCAATTACAACGTGACCAGAGATGATTTCTCATATTCTAACAAATAGTACTGATAGTCACTTTAGCCATGAATAAGTTACATAGACTAATGGAGAGTTTACCAAATATATGCTTCTTTATTTTCTAATGCAGCTGATGGTTTCATCCTCAAAAGCTCACAAACCCCTTCTCCTTCAAGCTTTCGACAGTCTCCTTGAGGCTTGTTTTCAAAGGGATATAGTCGATACCGAGCCCCTTAGTCTTCTCTTTGGAAACTTGGTAAGTTGGCCTGAAGGGCTTGTCATCAGCACACCTGCAAGGAGCCAGAACGTATTAGGCTAGTTATACGAACCAAAAAATAGTGACGCGAAACTTGGCTCTTCACAGTATAGAGAAGAATGGAGGGAGGGGGTGCGCTCTTTCTGATTGCCCATGCATATCTATTATCCAAACATATATAGTTTTAAGCCAGATAATTTAAATAGCAAACAAGCAATTTAAAAGATGGACATTGCAAGTCGAACAGCACAAGAACATATAAAATTTTCCCTGGAAGCTGCAATCCACAATTTGCACAATCAACACCTAATCAGAGAGCAACTGAAGCTGATAAGCTTTTCAAATAGTTACTCATTAAAACCACAAGATGTACATAATTAACCTATTTACTAATCTTTAACCTATTGCACTATGACGAACAACCCCAAGTCATAAACAAGCAAAAGACTGAGTGAAAAATAAATAATTATTTCAAATATTTTCTCAAATACTAACAAATGACTGCACAAAAATGAGTTAAAACTTAGATGAGCACAGTCAATTAATTGTACTGGAGCAACCTATGACTGCACAAAAATGCAACACTCCATGGAAAGGGTGATGAAAAGTAAAAGAGGGCTATGCCCTTGATAGAAGCGCAAACAACAAACTTTTTACAGTACCACGTAGCAGAATATTTTAGACACGAATTGAAAACAATAATTGATGGATTTGACAATTTTTTTTCTCTACATATACAAACTGTAATACACTCGAAATCCTAAAATCAATGTGTAGAACAAACAAGTGCAATGAGATTTATACTGGCAACACATATTCATGGCTGGCAACAGATATTCATGGCCAAAGAAAATCCATTGAGGAAAAATAAGTACAGAGGTCAGTTAAAACAGTAGATCATTATGGTGGAAAAAAATCCAAAACAACAAAGATCAAAATATTAAATAAAGGAAGTTAACAAAGATCAAAATATTAAATAAAGGAAGTTTTCTCTTGTTCTGCATAACTTCCAATATCACACCACAATTTGTTGCTAAAAGTAGGAAAGTTAATGGAGATAACAACTTACTTTTGAGGGAGTTGAAGAGAAGGATATAGTTCTTGTAAGATCTTCACAATTTCCGAATAGTGAGCAACATGTTCAACTAAACAGTATCTTCCACTTGCTGTAGGAACTTCATATGCTAAGATGTGTGCCTTGGCAACATCCTGGACATTTACCCACGTAAAGGCTGCATTGGGGTATGTAGATGCGCCTATAAAGAAATTAAATGGAACCGTCATTAACTGATACAGATGTTTTTAAGCAAAACCATTTGTCTGAAACAATAAAGCAAGTTTGATGCATATTGGAGGGCAGATATGCAGAGTGCTATGTTAGAAGCTTCAGCAACTGAATAACGTGCATATAAACCCCGTCAATGGAAAATGTAAAAACGTTTATGTACTCAATAAAAATTTAAGGATCAGAAGTACAAAGTTTATCATTGACAAACACACATGCACACACGGGCACACACACGAACAAGTCCTTCCACATAAGGATAGAAATATTTGCAGATAACATTACAAATGGCAATGGGTCATATCATATCATATTTTAAGCAGGCTGACCTGTTCCATTACAAATTCATCAATACTTGTTTATGAGATAATCATGACAATATTACATAAAGACTGATGTTGCCTAATAATGACTAATACAGGAACCAGGAGATCTATAGTCTGAAATACCAAAAGCTGATTCCACAGTGTTAATATAAGACATAAAAATAAAAAAGCCATCAATGAACTGTAAGCTTATAATTAAGATTCTTAAGTTATATACTCTTGAGTTATATTTCAACTTTTTCCATATGTGAACACCACAGGGGTTTCCTTCACTTATACATCTGTGTTTTTGGGGTTTCCTAGAACATGGATTATCCGGAGTTTGCAATGACCATAATTTTATAAGCACTAGTATTCTGGTGTACAAAGGAGGCGATGCGTGCATGACACAGAGTATAAAGGAGTGTTGCAGTTTAATTGTTAAGGGAAAAAAAATGATTTTTAAGATTTTTTTTTTTAGATTTTTCCAAGTGTAAGGACATTCTGTAATTTTTTTCCAAGTGTAAGGTCATTCTGCAATTTTTTTCAAGTGTGAGGGCATTTCCATTTTTTTTCCAAGTGAGCCATTTTCTTAGTTTTTCCGGGTATGAGGGCATTTTGGGCACTCTAAAATTGTGGCCCACACAACCAAAATGAGAGTCTCTCTTAATATATAGTATAGATGAATGTTGCAAGTCCATGGAGTCAGTTCAACAACTAATTAATTGACCAAGAACCAACGACGACGACAACAACAAAGCTTTTATCCCAAACTTTTGGGGTCAGCTATACGGATCTTATTTCCATCCAGTTCTATTATGGGTCATCTCCTCCAGTAAGTTGAAAATTATATTATTGTTCTTAATTACTTTCGACCAAGTTCTTTGAGCTCTATCTCCAGTCCTCTTTGCCCCCATTAACTATAATCTTAGCACCTCTCCTAATCGGTCCATTTAGTGGTCTCCATTGTACATGACCAAACTACCTCAATCAATTCTCTCTCATTTTATCCTCAATAGGAGCAACCTCTAATCTCCTAGGAATGAATCATTTCTTGTCCTATTTTTGAGGGCATATCCACAAGATTATTGTAACATTCTCATTTCTGTTGCATTCATGTTTTGCACGTACTGTTTTTAATTGCCCAACATTCAAATCCATAAAGCACTGGTCTTCTAACGCCCAACATGACGAACGGTCACATAAGACTCTAGAAGCTCTGCTATTCTAACCACCCGAAACCAAAGAAACCTTTTTGTATCATGTAAGATAAAATCATGATTTAACTTTTAAGTTAGCCATCAAGAAGATGATGTTCATACAAATTGATCTTTCATGAGCTAGATACCATTAACATACCTTTTATCAAGTTTAAGATTGCAGCAGAGCTTGTATTAAGAGTTGGCTGTAGAAGAGGTCCTATAACCATTCCTGGGTTTATTGTTACCATATCTATGGAGTTTTCCTTCGCAAACCTCCAAGCAGCCTCCTCTGCTAAGGTCTTCGAAAGCAGATACCATGACTGTTAGAAACCAAAAAACCAAGAGCAAAGTTTAAAGTGATGGCTTTCACAGGTCAAGACTAAGTTTAACGAGTTAACCAGTGCAAGTCATAAGCTGAGCATTTTTCAGACAAGAACCCACAACTGTGTGTGAACCAACCATGCATTAGGGAGTGATGCAGACAATCATGGACTATCCATCAAGAGATTTTAAGATCTATTAGAATAATTTTTATTTTAGTAATATTTGAATTGATTCCATGTAATCTTTTATTTTAGTTAGGATTTCTTTAGGATTTGATTTTGAAATCTCTTTCTATTTTAGCTAGGATTTTATTTGATTGCATCTTTTAGTTTTGTTAGGTTTTGATTTAATTAGGATTTTATTTACTTCCTTAAGTATTTAGTTGCTACCTTTTCCTATAAATAAGAGATGTAATCCTCAATGAGGGATAGACATTGATGAATAAAAAATTGAGTTTTCTCTTGAGCATGTGAGGTGTTCTTGGCATGTGATTTGCCTTTATTTAGGTGTGAAGCCCTTGGGTGTGAAGCCCCTAGGTGTGAAGCCTAGTACCTATCAAAATCCTCTTTCAATTATCCTTCTTGATCTCCCACAACTCATCTCCTCCAAAACCCAAAAGATAGTCACTATTCGGGTGAACAAGAGTGATATCACTGTTCACAAAGAATTGTAAAACTAGATCCCGCTTATGGGTGGAATAGTAATATTGATTACTGCTCATCATGGATTTTAACCCCATTCGCCAAGCCGTCGACGATTTCCGCCTCGATCGAGGCCCCGATCCGCTCCCCATCATTTGGTATCGAGTAAGAGATCCATCATTTCAACCGACATCGTCAATCCCTCAATTCAATGCTTATCAAGGCAAGCCAATTTTAAACTCGAGTGAGTTTCTTCAAGAGAGGGAGATTTGATGCAGACAATCATGGACTATCCATCAAGAGATTTTAAGATCTATTAGAATAATTTTTATTTTAGTAATATTTGAATTGATTCCATGTAATCTTTTATTTTAGTTAGGATTTCTTTAGGATTTGATTTTGAAATCTCTTTCTATTTTAGCTAGGATTTTATTTGATTGCATCTTTTAGTTTTGTTAGGTTTTGATTTGATTAGGATTTTATTTACTTCCTTAAGTATTTAGTTGCTACCTTTTCCTATAAATAAGAGATGTAATCCTCAATGAGGGATAGACATTGATGAATAAAAAATTGAGTTTTCTCTTGAGCATGTGAGGTGTTCTTGGCATGTGATTTGCCTTTATTTAGGTGTGAAGCCCCTAGGTGTGAAGCCTAGTACCTATCAAAATCCTCTTTCAATTATCCTTCTTGATCTCCCACAACTCATCTCCTCCAAAACCCAAAAGATAGTCACTATTCATGGGTGAACAAGAGTGATATCACTGCTCACAAAGAATTGTAAAACTAGATCCCGCTTATGGTGGAATAGTAATATTGATTACTGCTCATCATGGATTTTAACCCCATTCTCGCCAAGCCGCCGACGATTTCCGCCTCCGGATCGAGGCCCCGATCCGCTCCCCATCAGGAGTCTACTAAGATCTAGTTGTTTAACGATGTAAGCCCTAGAACCAACACCTTCCCACAAATGGTTATGAATATCAAAATAGTTATATTAATGCAAAAGAGATATAGAAGCATGTCAAGCAATCTCACAAATACGTCTACATCTATGTAGAGATATATGCACAAACCTTTGACGTCCTGCAAAATTCAGAATTAGAAAACCATGTCTCGTCAACTACCACATCAGGAGTTCGTGGTCTTCCATTATAGGCAACAGCAACTATGGATGAGGTCACAATAACCCTTTTCACAGATGGAATGTTGCAAGTCCATGGAGTCAGTTCAACAACTAATTAATTGACCAAGAACCAACGACGACGACAACAACAAAGCTTTTATCCCAAACTTTTGGGGTCACTATACGGATCTTATTTCCATCCAGTTCTATTATGGGTCATCTCCTCCAGAAGTTGAAAATTATATTATTGTTCTTAATTACTTTCACCAAGTTCTTTGAGCTCTATCTCCAGTCCTCTTTGCCCCCATTAACTATAATCTTAGCACCTCTCCTAATCGGTCCATTTAGTGGTCTCCATTGTACATGACCAAACTACCTCAATCAATTCTCTCATTTTATCCTCAATAGGAGCAACCTCTAATCTCCTAGGAATGAATCATTTCTTGTCCTATTTTTGAGGGCATATCCACAAGATTATTGTAACATTCTCATTTCTGCATTCATGTTTTGCACGCATCGCTTTTAATTGCCCAACATTCAAATCCATAAAGCACCGGTCTTCTAACGCCCAACATGACGTAACGGTCACATAAGACTCTAGAAGCTCTGCTATTCTAACCACCAAACCAAAGAAACCTTTTTGTATCATGTAAGATAAAATCATGATTTAACTTTTAAGTTTGCCATTAAGAAGATGATGTTCATACAAATTGATCTTTCATGAGCTAGATACCATCAACATACCTTTTATCAAGTTTAAGATTGCAGCAGAGCTTGTATTAAGAGTTGGCTGTAGAAGAGGTCCTATAACCATTCCTGGGTTTATTGTTACCATATCTATGGAGTTTTCCTTCGCAAACCTCCAAGCAGCCTCCTCTGCTAAGGTCTTCGAAAGCAGATACCATGACTGTTAGAAACCAAAAAACCAAGAGCAAAGTTTAAAGTGATGGCTTTCACAGGTCAAGACTAAGTTTAACGAGTTAACCAGTGCAAGTCATAAGCTGAGCATTTTTCAGACAAGAACCCACAACTGTGTGTGAACCAACCATGCATTAGGGGAGTGATGCAGGACAATCATGGACTATCCATCAAGAGATTTTAAGATCTATTAGAATAATTTTTATTTTAGTAATATTTGAATTGATTCCATGTAATCTTTTATTTTAGTTAGGATTTCTTTAGGATTTGATTTTGAAATCTCTTTCTATTTTAGCTAGGATTTTATTTGATTGCATCTTTTAGTTTTGTTAGGTTTTGATTTAATTAGGATTTTATTTACTTCCTTAAGTATTTAGTTGCTACCTTTTCCTATAAATAAGAGATGTAATCCTCAATGAGGGATAGACATTGATGAATAAAAAAATTGAGTTTTCTCTTGAGCATGTGAGGTGTTCTTGGCATGTGATTTGCCTTTATTTAGGTGTGAAGCCCTTGGGTGTGAAGCCCCTAGGTGTGAAGCCTAGTACCTATCAAAATCCTCTTTCAATTATCCTTCTTGATCTCCCACAACTCATCTCCTCCAAAACCCAAAAGATAGTCACTATTCGGTGAACAAGAGTGATATCACTGTTCACAAGAATTGTAAAACTAGATCCCGCTTATGGTGGAATAGTAATATTGATTACTGCTCATCATGGATTTTAACCCCATTCTCGCCAAGCCGCCGACGATTTCCGCCTCGGATCGAGGCCCCGATCCGCTCCCCATCATTTGGTATCAGAGCCGAAGAGATCCATCATTTCAACTTCGACATCGCAATCCCTCAATTCAATGCTTATCAAGGCAAGCTAATTTTAAACTCGAGGGCGAGTTTCTTCAAGAGAGGGAGATTTGATGCGACAATCATGGACTATCCATCAAGAGATTTTAAGATCTATTAGAATAATTTTTATTTTAGTAATATTTGAATTGATTCCATGTAATCTTTTATTTTAGTTAGATTTCTTTAGGATTTGATTTTGAAATCTCTTTCTATTTTAGCTAGGATTTTATTTGATTGCATCTTTTAGTTTTGTTAGGTTTTGATTTGATTAGGATTTTATTTACTTCCTTAAGTATTTAGTTGCTACCTTTTCCTATAAATAAGAGATGTAATCCTCAATGAGGGATAGACATTGATGAATAAAAAAATTGAGTTTTCTCTTGAGCATGTGAGGTGTTCTTGACATGTGATTTGCCTTTATTTAGGTGTGAAGCCCCTAGGTGTGAAGCCTAGTACCTATCAAAATCCTCTTTCAATTATCCTTCTTGATCTCCCACAACTCATCTCCTCCAAAACCCAAAAGATAGTCACTATTCAAGGTGAACAAGAGTGATATCACTGTTCACAAGAATTGTAAAACTAGATCCCGCTTATGGTGGAATAGTAATATTGATTATCGCTCATCATGGATTTTAACCCCATTCTCGCCAAGCCGCCGACGATTTCCCCGCCCGGATCGAGGCCCCGATCCGCCTCCCCATCGGGAGTCTACTAAGATCTAGTTGTTTAACGATGTAAGCCCTAGAACCAACACCTTCCCACAAATGGTTATGAATATCAAAATAGTTATATTAATGCAAAAGAGATATAGAAGCATGTCAAGCAATCTCACAAATACGTCTACATCTATGTAGAGATATATGCACAAACCTTTGACGTCCTGCAAAATTCAGAATTAGAAAACCATGTCTCGTCAACTACCACATCAGGAGTTCGTGGTCTTCCATTATAGGCAACAGCAACTATGGATGAGGTCACAATAACCCTTTTCACAGATGGAATTTTGATGCAGGAACCCAAAACATTAAGAGTCCCCTTCACGGCAGGATCAATTAGCTCAGCCTGAAAATATAGAACAAACAGTAAACCAATAAGAGATGATCAGACTATTGTATATTATGAACTCAAATGTAATTGAAATATATTGAATTATGTTAACAAAGAATTAAAAATAAAAGAACATTCATTCTCATCGCTTGTGACGACTGCAAATAAAAATAAATAAATAATGTGACAGAATTGCCAGAAGCCCGAGATATCTTGCAACAAATCCTTTCATGATATAGTTCAAAGAAAGATAATATGATCTCATGTTTAAGGCCATCCATGGATTCAAACAATTGATGTAAACTGCACATCAGAGTAATATAATAAAAAAGAATAAGAAATTATATTTAACTACAGAAAATATAAATCAGAACGCCCCAATAGAACTTCATTCCATCATCAGCTGAAACTCAAGAAAATCGCTCACTGTTTGTTGAAGTATCATATACTAAAAGAATGGTAAGCTTTTTTTAACTAGGTCCACAAATCTATCTTAACCAGAAAAAAGTTTCTTGACCAGAAAGAAGCTTACATCAAAGTAATCAAATGAAGCTAAACATCGAATCACGGAACTGATACTTGGTTTACCAAAGATTAAGGATACGAACCTGTGGATCCGTTACATCATGATAGAATGGAGATGCAGTATGAAATACACCTTCACACCCATCAACCACAGAATCAAAAGAGCCCTCTTCCAATAAATTTGCTTTAATCAAATGCAATCTCTCATTGGCTCCATCCAAAGCACGCAAGTGTTCCGTTTTCTTTGGATCAGCTAAAACAGATAATACAAGTGCATTCATTAAGATATTTGTAAAATTATTTGTTAGATCATAGGATTAATTAAATGCAAAATAGGCTTTAAAGGAAGTACCTCAGTGAAAGCCATGAAAGAATGGGAGCTAGAGAAAGAAATTGACAGAACTTAACCAATAATTTATTTATCTTGACGTTAAATGATAATTTCATGTGAAAGTGATGTCTAGATAGAGTTGACTGGATTAGAGTACATCTGAAACCAAGAAAGGATACATAAATGTAGGATCCATTTCTTCGTTATTGTTTTGAATACTTGAAAGCGCACTAGTTTAAATTGTTGCAGGAAAAATGTAAAGCTACAAAGTAAAATATCAAAGACATTATACTTTTTCTATCTCGGAACAAAAGTAAACTTGATCAAAATTGGACACTAGTATATGCAACATAACTAAAGAATCAAAACAAAGGTTTGGTTTGTGAAGTCCTTGTATCATTTACTTCTACTGATAGTTGTGAAACTTGATTTTGCCTCACTCAAACGCATTAGGTGTTTGGTCCATTCTTTAAATTGTGGATTCACATAAACCTAAACCCCTTTTTTCCTAGTCAGTACCGATGCCTTGGTTATGAATGCAAGAGATAATCCTACATAAACCCTTGAGATTGCATTTTGCCATTGACCACACCTACAATAAAAATTGAAGAAACTGAGAAGAATTATTCCAAAATATCCGTTATCATCTATATATCGGTATGCTCTCCTGCCCACTTTCTAGATTTCTGCAGTATTTTTCAGCATTTTAAGTTTCATCTATCTTGTTAGAGTTAGAAGGAGAAGGAGTTGAGGTCTTTAGCCTAACTTATGTTGTGTCTACTTAGCACTGATCCTCATTATTAACATAAGAGATGATCCTTATACAGAACTCATGCTTGGATTCATGGTCAATGACCATAACTGCAAGCAAATTTGATTGACTTGAGCAGAATTTGTTCCAAGCTATCATCATCGTCCCATTTTGCTTTCATTTTGCCTCTTCTTCTCCCATTCTACCTGTTTTGGCTTAAATGCGGATAGACCCTGAGCAGTAGGGGTTTAAATTGCAAATTATGAAAGTTTACCAGGGTCTCTGACGGAGGCCTTGACGGTGTAGCCATGACCGAGGAGCAGCTTCACCAGCCATGATGCTATGTATCCTGATGCCCCTGTCACGCACACCACCTTCCCTCTCCACTCATCCTCTCTCTCTCTCTAAAAAAAAACTATGGGTTTCAATGTTTTATTGAGCATAGTTTGAGCTTTATTTAGTAAAATACTGGATTTTTAGGGGGGGATGTACCTGCATAAGATTCCCAAAGTGCCAAAATTAAAAGTTCTATAAAAGGAAAGGATGAATTTGAGAATATTCTATGATCTTTCACAGTTTTGGGTGTAATAGTAGTTATGTACAATCCAGTCAAACCCAAACTCTGGAAAAACTTAACTAGAGTAAAAATCGAGAAAAAATTATGCAAGATTTTAAGCGTGATTTTGGTGGATTTTGATGTTTATTGGTTTATTTGGTAATTACATGTCTCTAATTAACCACTACCCAATTGTAGTTAACAATTTAGATGATAAAATGTAACAAAGGATAATTTCAAACACTTCATAGATTCGAGGGACTAATTCAAAATATCAAGATTCAGAAGACTATTTTCAAATATGAAAGATTCGGGAGATTAATTTCAAATACATGAGAAAGCTTTGTGGACTTATTTTCAAATATGAAAGATTTTTGCCCCGGTTGTTATCTATTAAAATATATATTTTGAAAATACAAACCCTCCAAAATTTCTGTATTTTCAAATTTACCCTCAAATTATTATAAAAGTTCAATGTGGAGGGTAAATCTGTACGGGGTTAAGTGCAAATAGAGCCTCCATACTGTCGACCAGTTTTAGATACTCTATCTATAGTTTTATTGTGCAGTCCTCTGAGTGAATTCTTTTTTCTTTTTTTTTTACTTTTAAAAGAGTAAAAATTTGCAAAGCCAGATAAACCCCATGTAGTTTTATTGGTGAGAATAGACCCCAACCGCAGATCTTTTTAACTATTAAAAGAGTCAAAAGTTCACTAGGGGTCTATCCGCGACTGGGCAAGTACTAAGGGGTCTATTCACATGATTGGGATCTCTACTCATCAATAGTATTTCCTAATATTTGTTAATGCATCTTCACTTTTCATTTATGGGCTCCACCTTTCACTTTGTACTTGTCCACAAAATCAAAGGTGGAGATGCATTAGAAATATTAGGAAACACTATTGATGAGTAGAGGATCCCAACTCTATCCACACAAATAAAACTACAAGGATACAGGGTCTATCCAAGAATCAGAGATAGTAAAGGGTTCTATTCGTAATTAACCTTTTACCTATAACTTTAGCATTTTAGAATTTAGAGTTATTTGCATATATACCCTTAAATCATGGGTATTTAAAATACCCTCCAAATCTCAGATATTTGCAAAGCTATCCGAAATCATCAATGTTGAAAAAAATTATTCTCAAAGCAATTAATCATCAACTTTGATAAGCTAATTTGTAATTGCAATGTAAAAATTATCAACAAAATAGTCAATTTTTTATCACCAAGTTGATGATTTGTTGATTTTAGGGGTATTTTTTATCCCAAAGTTGATGATTGAGGGGTAGCTTTAAATACTAAGATTTGGGGGGTAAATACCCATGATTTAAGGGGTATATAAGCAAATAACCCTAGATTTTATTGTCTTTTGCTTGCCATCTACCGTGTAAATCCCCAATTCAATGAAATGGGCAAGTATAAAATAGCAAAAATGTAAAGCCCCACAAATTCTCCATGAGGGTTTAGCACAAAATCTTTGGAACCCATGAGCGATCAGTCACATTCAAATGGAAAATTCAAAAGGATTGCAACAAAACTACTTCTAATAGCTTTTTTATAAAAAATTCAAAACCGGAGTAGTAGGGGGGTTTAAATTGCAAATTATGAAAGTTTACCAGGGTCTCTGACGGAGGCCTTGACGGTGTAGCCATGATCGAGGAGCAGCTTCACCAGCCATGATGCTATGTATCCTGATGCCCCTGTCACGCACACCACTTTCCCCTCTCCACTCATCCTCTCTCTCTCTCTCTCTCTCTCTCAAAAAACTCTGGGTTTTATTGAGACGAGTTTGAGCTTTAATTAGCAAAATACTGGATCTTTTAGGAGGTACCTGCATAAGATTCCCAAAGTGCCAAAAATTAAGAGTTCTATAGAAGGAAAGGATGATGGATGAGCGGTTGTCTCCACATCATTGGATAATTTGGATTGCGATCAAAATGGGAAAAAGTCCAACAGATGAAGGAAGGGTTTTTGTTAAGGGTTAATTGCCAACAGACCCCTTTAATATCACCCAATTGCAAAGAGATCCCCTTAGTTCTATTTGTTGTGAATAGACTCCTATAGTGCTATGTGGTTGCGAATAGACCACCGAAATTTTTTTACTCTTAAAATTGTTAAAAGTATTTTAGGAGGTGGATAGATCCCTTATAGTTCTGTTGGTGATGATAGGCGCTAAATTACTAAATCTTTTTGCCTTGTAAAAGGGTCGAAAAAGTTCAATAAGGGTGTATTCACACTTAGGCCAATACTATATGAGTCTGCTCACAATAAGTAGAACTATAAGAGATCTATTCAAACATATAGAACTATAGAGGTCTCGGCAATTGTGTGATACTAAGGGGACTGTTCAATTAACTTTTCTTAATATTGGCCCCCACCTATCTAATCTACTTTTAAAGCCCTTAACAAAGGCAAGATTTTTTTCATGAGGATCAAAATGCAACTATGATACTATGCATCAATCAAAAGCGACTTAAAATTAGTCCATCTACTTAGAGGTTGGTTGAATTTGAATAATATTCGTGATCTTTCATAGTTTTAGGTGCAATAGCAGTTATATACATATCCATTCAAACCCAAACCCCGAAAAACTTCACTAGAGTAAAATTGAGAAAAGATTATGCAATATTTTGAGCCTCATTTTGGCGGATTTTTATATTTATTTTGGTTTATTTGGTAATTACCGTTTTGATTAACCACTACCCAATTGTGGTTAACAATGTAGATGATAAATATAACAAAGGATAATTTCAAACACTTCAAAGACTCGAGGGACTAATTTCAAAATATAAAGATTCGAAGACTATTTTCAAATATGAAAGATTTGAGACATTAATTTTAAATATATATGAAAGCTTTGGGGACTATTTTCAAATATTAAAGTTTCTTTGTCCCAGTTGTTATCAATGAAAAATATATTTTGAAATACATAACCTCCAAAATTTATGTATTTTAAATTTATCCTCAAATTATTATAAAAGTTCAATGTGGAGGGTAAATCTGCAGAGGGTTAAGTGACAAGTCCTCCATACTATCGACCAATTTTAGATAGACCCTCTATAGTTTTATCAGGCAAGATTCTCGAGCCATTTTTTATTATATACTTTTAAAAGAGTAAAAAAATTGTAAAGCCAGATAAACCCCATGCAGTACTATTGGTGAGAATGGCCCCCTAATTGCTAACTATTTTGAATTTTAAAAGAATCGAAAAAGTTCACTTAGAGGGTTTATCCACACAAAATAGAACTATAAGGGATCTATCCGCAATTGGGTGATAGTAGAGCAGGTCTATCCGCAATTAACCCACCTTCAAATATTGATGATATGAAGGGCTTACGTGAAAAATTGCTTTCGTTGCTGCTCCCTCTCTCGACTGGACTGGGGAGATTTCTCTCTCATCTAAAACCCTAACCCTAGCCCTAACAATGCCCTGGTGTCCTCACTGCTCCGACGGGCCCACCGCCGACGCCTCCGCTCAGTTGAAAAGCTCGCCGGCCGGGGAATCGAAGAAGAGAAGATTCACCTCTTGCTCCGCCTGCGGCCGGGTCCTCAAAGATCGCCCCTTTACTTCTTTCGACAAAACCCTCTCCTTTATTCACGACATCGCCACCGCTGCCCTCGCCGGCGACGAGTCCTCCGCCATCATCGGCGACGCCCAAGACCTCCTCCGCATGGCGGTGGACAAAGATTCAGCGCTTTTCGCCGGAGGAGGCCGCCGCCGGCGCCGCCACGTGGCGGCCGCCTGCGTACGCCGCTCTCCGCCGCCATCGCAAACCGTACATGCTCGTCGATCTATCGAACTCTTCTTCAAAGTTGACAACTTTTACGCTTTGGGCGCGGTTTTGTAGCCCTCTCCAAAATTATCTCGAGACTCGATGAATCTTGTTCTCCTTTATTGATCCCAGTTTGTTTATGCATCGAATATCAACTCGCCTGTTGGGCGAGAAGGACGCTGAGGTGGAGGCCGTGGCATTGAGGATTTTGTCGGCACGAGGAAGCCGAGAGATTGATGCTGAGCAGAGGCAATGAGGCTGCAATCAAGCTCTGCAGTGCTGCATTGTGCATTGCTGCAGCCGCCGCCAACAGGGCGTAGAGTTCTCAAAATCTGAGGTTTTACCGTGGGTGTTGAGTTTGAGAGAGGCAGCTGGGAGAAGTTGACGATGGAGGAGTTTATATCGCTGGCTGCTGAGATGAGCAATTGCAATTATTTTGGTTCGAATGAATTGGTTTGCAAGCACAAGGAGAGTTATGATCGCGCACATTACTGTTATGGGCTGTGCAGAGAATGCTATGATGTTTTCGAGGAACTGCAGCAGAATACGAAGAGGGATAAAACTGAGGAGGAGGAGGACGGCGACGATGTTAATGTGTATCTTAATACTGAGAGAGAGAAGAATTACAAGACAATAGTTTGGGAATTTATGAACAAGAATTATATTGAGGAACAGGCATCAGAGATGAAGATCAGGAAAGAGAGGAAACGGAGAAGAGAAGGAGCCGATAAAGCTACAAAAGATAAGGTGAAGGAGCAGAGATGGAGTTCCAGAATTAATTATGATGCGCATCGCAGTTTTATGAAACAGATATCAATGGTATAAGCAATGAACATGGCAATGAGGAGGAAAACAAAGAAGAACTTAATACGGAAGCTATAGGGATTATAATGATGATGATGAAGAAGAGGTCTATGGAGGCGATAAATCTGCTGAGGATCAAGGTTATGACGATTTCGTGATCTGGGAGAAGATTACGGTGAAGGGAATTACAATGAATTTGATGAGTTTGAGTTTTGAGATGTCGCTACATTTCTAAAAACATCATGAAAAACAAGCGAGAAGACTCAAAATTAAAGACAATCAACTTGTCGTAGGAATTGGTATTGTGTAATACACTTTTAAAGTATAGATAAAAATCAACTTGAACAAGTTTCATTCTTCTGGTGTAGATTTGCTGAAATATTTAATTAGGACATACTGAACTGGGTTTTCCAAGGTCACAAACTGAGCCTCCATAAAAATGTAGAAGACATGCAAGAAATAAAGATGATATCGATAAAGTTTTAGTACTATGTTTACTTTAGAGAGCATGCATGTTGAAAACAATGAAAGTTGTTAGGGCATTGCGATTGTCCAATATATTCATGAAGATTAAGTAAAAGATATTTGATCACTGCAGCTTTTCAATTTTCCTCTTCTCCTCATATATTTATTATCCAGGTCAAATTGGATTTACTTTAACCCTCTAGAATTAACCATAATTTGTGTTCTGTGTTATATTTTTCGCTCTCTTTCTTGATCACAACTCAAAGTGCACATTATAATTGTTCTTTACAAATGCATACTCAGTTCAGTTCTTATTCTCACGGTGTGTGTGCTTTACTGTTTGATTCCTCTGCTGAGGATTGTTGAATCAAGGTCTAGCTGTCCGGCCATCATGAACTCATAAATTAACAATAACCCATCAATTACAACGTGACCAGAGATGATTTCTCATATTCTAACAAATAGTACTGATAGTCACTTTAGCCATGAATAAGTTACATAGACTAATGGAGAGTTTACCAAATATATGCTTCTTTATTTTCTAATGCAGCTGATGGTTTCATCCTCAAAGCTCACAAACCCTTCTCCTTCAAGCTGACAGTCTCCTTGAGGCTTGTTTTCAAAGGATATAGTCGATACCGAGCCCCTTAGTCTCTTTGGAAACTTGGTAAGTTGGCCTGAAGGGCTTGTCATCAGCACACCTGCAAGGAGCCAGAACGTATTAGGCTAGTTATAATGAACCAAAAAATAGTGACGCTAAACTTGGCTCTTCACAGTATAGAGAAGAATGGAGGGAGGGGGTGCGCTCTTCTGATTGCCCATGCATATCTATTATCCAAACATATATAGTTTTAAGCCAGATAATTTAAATAGCAAACAAGCAATTTAAAAGATGGACATTGCAAGTCGAACAGCACAAGAACATATAAAATTTTTCCTGGAAGCTGCAATCCACAATTTGCACAATCAACACCTAATCAGAGAGCAACTGAAGCTGATAAGCTTTTCAAATAGTTACTCATTAAAACCACAAGATGTACATAATTAACCTATTTACTAATCTTTAACCTATTGCACTATGACGAACAACCCCAAGTCATAAACAAGCAAAAGACTGAGTGAAAAAATAAATAATTATTTCAAATATTTTCTCAAATACTAACAAATGACTGCACAAAATGAGTTAAAACTTAGATGAGCACAGTCAATTAATTGTACTGGAGCAACCTATGACTGCACAAAATGCAACACTCCATGGAAAGGGTGATGAAAAGTAAAGAGGGCTATGCCCTTGATAGAAGCGCAAACAACAAACTTTTACAGTACCACGTAGCAGAATATTTTAGACACGAATTGAAAACAATAATTGATGGATTTGACAATTTTTTCTCTACATATACAAACTGTAATACACTCGAAATCCTAAAATCAATGTGTAGAACAAACAAGTGCAATGAGATTTATACTGGCAACACATATTCATGGCTGGCAACAGATATTCATGGCCAAAGAAAATCCATTGAGGAAAAATAAGTACAGAGGTCAGTTAAAACAGTAGATCATTATGGTGGAAAAATCCAAAACAACAAAGAATATTAAATAAAGGAAGTTAACAAAGATCAAAATATTAAATAAAGGAATTCTGCCTTCAATATAACAATTTGTTGCAAAAGTAGGAAAGTTAATGGAGATAACAACTTACTTTGAGGGAGTGAGAGAGAAGGATATAGCTTGTATCTTCTTCCGAATAGTGAGCAACATGTTCAACTAAACAGTATCTTCCACTTGCTGTAGGAACTTCATGAAAGATGGTGTGCCTTGGCACACTTCCACGTAAAGGCTGCATTGGGGTATGTAGATGCGCCTATAAAGAAATTAAATGGAACCATTAACTGATACAGATGTTTTAAGCAAAACCATTTGTCTGAAACAATAAACAAGTTTGATGCATATTGGAGGGCAGATATGCAGAGTGCTATGTTAGAAGCTTCAGCAACTGAATAACGTGCATATAAACCCCGCAAAAAAAAATAAAAACGTTTATGTACTCAATAAAAATTTAAGGATCAGAAGTACAAAGTTTATCATTGACAAACACACATGCACACACGGGCACACACTAACAAGTCCTTCCACATAAGGATAGAAATATTTAATAACATTACAAATGGCAATGGGTCATATCATATCATATTTTAAGCAGGCTGACCTGTTCCATTACAAATTCATCAATACTTGTTTATGAGATAATCATGACAATATTACATAAAGACTGATGTTGCCTAATAATGACTAATACAGGAACCAGGAGATCTATAGTCTGAAATACCAAAAGCTGATTCCACAGTGTTAATATAAGACATAAAAATAAAAAGCCATCAATGAACTGTGCTTATAATTAAGATTCTTAAGTTATATACTCTTGAGTTATATTTCAACTTTTTCCATATGTGAACACCACAGGGTTCACTTATACATCTGTGTTTTGGGGTTTCCTAGAACATGGATTATCCGGAGTTTGCAATGACCATAATTTTATAAGCACTAGTATTCTGGTGTACAAAGGAGGCGATGCATGACACAGAGTATAAAGGAGTGTTGGTTTAATTGTTAAGGGAAAAAAATGATTTTTAAGATTTTTTTTAGATTTTTCCAAGTGTAAGGACATTCGTAATTTTTTCCAAGTGTAAGGTCATTCTCAATAATTTTTTCAAGTGTGAGGGCATTTCCATTTTTTTTCCAAGTGAGCCATTTTCTTAGTTTTTCCGGGTATGAGGGCATTTTGGGCACTCTAAAATTGTGGCCCACACAACCAAAATGAGAGTCTCTCTTAATATATAGTATAGATGAATGTTGCAAGTCCATGGAGTCAGTTCAACAACTAATTAATTGACCAAGAACCAACGACGACGACACAACAACAAAGCTTTTATCCCAAACTTTGGGGTCACTATAACGGATCTTATTTCCATCCAGTTCTATTATGGGTCATCTCCAAGTAAGTTGAAATATTATTGTTCTTAATTACTTTCACCAAGTTCTTTGAGCTCTATCTCCAGTCCTCTTTGCCCCCATTAACTATAATCTTAGCACCTCTCCTAATCGGTCCATTTAGTGGTCTCCATTGTACATGACCAAACTACCTCAATCAATTCTCTCATTTTATCCTCAATAGGAGCAACCTCTAATCTCCTAGGAATGAATCATTTTTGTCCTATTTTTGAGGGCATATCCACAAGATTATTGTAACATTCTCATTTTCATTATCTTTTTGCACGCATGTTTTTAATTGCCCAACATTCAAATCCATAAAGCACTGGTCTTCTAACTCGCCCAACATGACGAACGGTCACATAAGACTCTAGAAGCTCTGCTATTCTAACCACGAAACCAAAGAAACCTTTTTGTATCATGTAAGATAAAATCATGATTTAACTTTTAAGTTAGCCATCAAGAAGATGATGTTCATACAAATTGATCTTTCATGAGCTAGATACCATTAACATACCTTTTATCAAGTTTAAGATTGCAGCAGAGCTTGTATTAAGAGTTGGCTGTAGAAGAGGTCCTATAACCATTCCTGGGTTTATTGTTACCATATCTATGGAGTTTTCCTTCGCAAACCTAGCAGCCTCCTCTGCTAAGGTCTTCGAAGCAGATACCATGACTGTTAGAAACCAAAACCAAGAGCGAAGTTTAAAGTGATGGCTTTCACAGGTCAAGAGTAAGTTTAACAAGTTAAACAGTGCAAGTCAAAAGTTGAGCATTTTTCAGACAAGAACCCACAACTGTGTGTGAACCAACCATGCATTAGGGAGTGATGAGACAATCACTATCCATCAAGAGATTTTAAGATCTATTAGAATAATTTTTATTTTAGTAATATTTGAATTGATTCCATGTAATCTTTTATTTTAGTTAGGATTTCTTTAGGATTTGATTTTGAAATCTCTTTCTATTTTAGCTAGGATTTTATTTGATTGCATCTTTTAGTTTTGTTAGGTTTTGATTTAATTAGGATTTTTATTTACTTCCTTAAGTATTTAGTTGCTACCTTTTCCTATAAATAAGAGATGTAATCCTCAATGAGGGATAGACATTGATGAATAAAAAATTGAGTTTTCTCTTGAGCATGTGAGAGTGTTCTGGCATGTGATTTGCCTTTATTTAGGTGTGAAGCCCTTGGTGTGAAGCCCTAGTGTGAAGCCTAGTACCTATCAAAATCCTCTTTCAATTATCCTTCTTGATCTCCCACAACTCATCTCCCAAAAAAACCCAAAAGATAGTCACTATTCATGGGTGAACAAGAGTGATATCACTGTTCACAAAGAATTGTAAAACTAGATCCTGCTTATGGGTGGAATAGTAATATTGATTATCGCTCATCATGGATTTTAACCCCATTCGCCAAGCCGCCGACGATTTCCGCCTCGATCGAGGCCCCGATCCGCTCCCCATCATTTGGTATCGTTTAAGAGATCCATCATTTCAACTTCGACATCGCCAATCCCTCAATTCAATGCTTATCAAGGCAAGCTAATTTTAAACTCGAGGGCGAGTTTCTTCAAGAGAGGGAGATTTGATGCAGGACAATCATGGACTATCCATCAAGAGATTTTAAGATCTATTAGAATAATTTTTATTTTAGTAATATTTGAATTGATTCCATGTAATCTTTTATTTTAGTTAGGATTTCTTTAGGATTTGATTTTGAAATCTCTTTCTATTTTAGCTAGGATTTTATTTGATTGCATCTTTTAGTTTTGTTAGGTTTTGATTTGATTAGGATTTTTATTTACTTCCTTAAGTATTTAGTTGCTACCTTTTCCTATAAATAAGAGATGTAATCCTCAATGAGGGATAGACATTGATGAATAAAAAAAATTGAGTTTTCTCTCTTGAGCATGTGAGGTGTTCTTGACATGTGATTTGCCTTTATTTAGGGTGTGAAGCCCCTAGGTGTGAAGCCTAGTACCTATCAAAATCCTCTTTCAATTATCCTTCTTGATCTCCCACAACTCATCTCCTCCAAAACCCAAAAGATAGTCACTATTGCTGCGAACAGTGATATCACCGCTCACAAAGAATTGTAAACTAGATCCTCATGGGTGGAATAGTAATATTGATTACTGTTCATCATGGATTTTAACCCCATTCTCGCCAAGCCGCCGACGATTTCCTCTCCGGATCGAGGCCCCTCCCCGCCCCCATCGTGGAGTCTACTAAGATCTAGTTGTTTAACGATGTAAGCCCTAGAGCCAACACCTTCCTACAAATGGTTATGAATATCAAAATAGTTATATTAATGCAAAAGAGATATAGAAGCATGTCAAGCAATCTCACAAATATGTCTACATCTATGTAGAGATATATGCACAAACCTTTGACGTCCTGCAAAATTCAGGATTAGAAAACCATGTCTCATCAACTACCACATCAGAAGTTCGTGGTCTTCCATTAAATGCAACAGCAGCTATGGATGAGGTCACAATAACCCTTTTCACAGATGGAGTTTTGATGCAGGAACCCAAAACATTAAGAGTCCCTTCACGGCAGGATCAATTAGCTCAGCCTGAAAATATAGAACAAACAGTAAACCAATAAGAGATGATCAGACTATTGTATATTATGAACTCATATGTAATTGAAATATATTGAATTATGTTCACAAAGAATTAAAAAAAAAGACCATGATGACTGCAAATAAAAATAAATAAACAATGTGACAGAATTGCCAGAAGCCCGAGATATCTTGCAACAAACCATTTCATGATATAGTTCAAAGAAAGATATATGATCTCATGTTTAAGGCCATGCATGGATTCAAACAATTGACGTAAACTGCACAACAGTGTAATATAATAAAGGAGAATAAGAAATTATATTTAACTACAGAAAATATAAATCAGAACGCCCCAATAGAACTTCATTCCATCATCATCTGAAACTCAAGAAAATCTGATGAGGACAAGAAATGACAAATTTTGATTAGTTGATTTTATTTTAATTTTGAAATTTGAATTTCAATTGTAATTTAATTTTGACAGTTTAGATTTGAATTTCGAATTAGGTTTAGATTTGGTAGTGAGAGATTTGAGGGATTTTCCATTTTGGTAAGGTTTTGTTGAGGGATTTGACTATATCTTTTTGTGGTTTGTTTTCATTTTATTGCACGCTAGTGCCAGTAGTTTTTCTTTATAAATAAGGTTGTATGAGGCCATTGAAAAGGAATAATAAAGATTTGAATGAAATGTTTTATTAACTAAATTTTGGTGTGAAGCCTCTGTGAAACCCTAGGCCGAGGGTGTGAAACCTAGGCCCGCCCATCTATCTCTTCTCCTCCTCCGCCGCCATCCCCTCGCCTCCTCCCCGCCAAGCATCCTAAGCACCTCCACAAACCACCCGGATCTCTCCACCCCCCGAAAGTGCCCACCGCTTCTTCCCGGACACCGCCACGCTGTTGCCGCTCAGCTGGCCACATTGCTCATGGGCCATCGCCGCACCACCTCGAGGTCCCTCCCTTCGAGCCTGCTCGTGACCGACGAAGATTTCGCTTTCTCTCGACCAAGTTATTTTTCGTTAATCTCATTTTATTTGTTAATTGCATGAGTATTCCATCTCTAAATTCTTATCATATATTCACTGCTTTGATTACATTTGTGAGTTGAGAGTAATTGAGCATGTGATGTTAAAATTTGATCTTGATTGAAGAACTTGTGCATGATAATGAATATTGCGATTAAATTGATTGAGAAGGGAATTATCTATAATTATTGATGCAATTCTTGTTAAATCCATCTCACATTAATCGCTTTGAATTTAATTTCTAGAAGATCATGAATTTTGGCTAAACGGCGTTATTCGATTTTAGATTGCTGATTCTAATAGACCCCCGTCCCATTTCACATCAAAATCAGTCACTGTTTGTTGAAGTATAATATACTTAAAGAATCGTAAACTTTTTTTAACTAGGTCCAGAAAATTATCTTAACCAGAAAAAATTTTCTTGACCCGAAAGAAGCTTACATCAAAGTAATCAAATGAAGCTAAACATCGAATCACGGAACTGATACTTGGTTTACCAAAGATTAAGGATACGAACCTGTGGATCCGTTACATCATGATAGAATGGAGATGCAGTATGAAATACACCTTCACACCCATCAACCACAGAATCAAAAGAGCCCTCTTCCAATAAATTTGCTTTAATCAAATGCAATCTCTCATTGGCTCCATCCAAAGCACGCAAGTGTTCCGCTTTCTTTGGATCAGCTAAAACAGATAATACAAGTGCATTCATTAAGATATTTGTAAAATTATTTGTTAGATCATAGGATTAATTAAATGCAAAATAGGCTTTAAAGGAAGTACCTCAGTGAAAGCCATGAAAGAATGGGAGCTAGAGAAGGAAATTGACAGAACTTAACCAATAATTTATTTATCTTGACGTTAAATGATAATTTCATGTGAAAGTGATGTCTAGATAGAGTTGACTGGATTAGAGTACTTCTGAAACCAAGAAAGGACACAGAAATGTAGGATCCATCTTCGTTATTGTTTTGAATACTTGAAGCGCACAAGTTTAAGTTGTTGCAAGGAAAAATGTAAAGCTACAAAGTAAAATATCAAAGACATGATACTTTTTCTATCTCGGAACAAAAGTAAACTTGATCAAAATTGGACACTAGTATATGCAACAAAACTAAAGAATCAAAACAAAGGTTTGGTTCGTGAAGTCCTAGTATCATTTACTTCTACTGGTAGCTACTGGTAGTTGTGAAACTTGATTTTGCCTCACTCAAACAGATTAGGTGTTTGGTCCATTCTTTAAATCGTGGATTCACATCAACCTAAAACCCCTTTTTTTTTCCTAGTCAGTACCAATGCCTTGGTTATGAATGCAAGAGATAATCCTACATAAACCCTTGAGATTGCATTTGCGCCATTGACCACACCTACAAGAAAAATTGAAGAAACTGAGAAGAATTATTCCAAAATATCCGTTATCATCTATATATCGGTATGCTCTCCTGCCACTTTCTAGATTTCTGCAGTATTTTTCAGCATTTTAAGTTTCATCTATCTTGTTAGAGTTAGAAGGAAAAGGAGTTGAGGTCTTTAACCTAACTTATGTTGTGTCTAGTTAGCACTGATCCTCATTATTAACATAAGAGATAATCCTTATACAAAACTCATGCTTGGATTCATGATCAATGACCATAACTGCAAGCAAAATTGATTGATTTGAGCAGATTTGTTCCAAGCTATCATCATCGCCCCATTTTCCTTTCATTTTGCCTCTTCTTCTCCCGCTCTACCTGTTTTGGGTTAAACACGGATAGACCCCTGTAGTATCGCCCAATTACGGATTGTGTGGATACACTTTTGGGTGAATTTTTTAACTCCTAAAAGCGTCATTTCGAGGAGGTGGATAGAGCTCTTGTTTTTCTATTAGTGAGAATCTATGTTACCCGGGTACTTCTATAATGAAGCCATACCGCATCGACACGCATTCACACTTTCCGCACTCCAAACTTCATGGACACTTTTGAATATATGCATGCATTTATTACAACATGTACTCAATTATACGATATATGTGTTAATTTAAAACACTAGTCAAAGACCTCTTAGACGGATAGCTTACACTTCACATCCTTTTCTTGAAACTAGTTAGATATGGGTTGGGTTGGTTTCATCCATACCCAAGTTCTAAACAATATAGTTAATGGGTCGCTTGGATGTCTAGTAAAAAATGAGTAGTTTCCAATTTATGTTAATCAATATGATTAAAAATAACTTTAAAATGTGATCGAATTTTAATTCTAATGACACATGAAGCGGAAAATTTTTATCTCATGTACATTATTAATTCAATATATATATATGTAGCCGTGTCCCCGCACTCTACATTTTACAGCTTTGCCGTGTCCCGCACTGCATTCAAGACCGCATCAGCATTCGCACTCCATTTCCATGCAACTTATGTGAGAATAGACCCCCAACCGCAGATCTTTTTAACTATTAAAAGAGTCGAAAAAGTTCACTAGGGGTCTATCCGCACTGGGCAAGTACTAAGGGTCTATCCATGATTGGGATCCTCTACTCATCAATAGTATTTCCTAATATTTGTTAATGCATCTTCACTTTTCATTTTATGGGCTCCACCTTTCACTTTGTACTTGTCCACAAAATCAAAGGTGGAGATGCATTAGAAATATTAGAAACACTATTGATGAGTAGAGGATCCCAATCCTATCCACACAAATAAAACTACAAGGATACAGGGTCTATCCAAGAATCGAGAGATAGTAAAGGGGTTCTATTCGTAATTAACCTTTTTACCTATAACTTTAGCATTTTAGAATTTAGAGTTATTTGCATATATACCCCTTAAATCATGGGTATTTGCAAAAATACCCTCCAAATCTCAGTATTTGCAAAGCTATCCCAAGAAATCATCAATGTTGAAAAAATTATTCTCAAAGCAATTAATCATCAACTTTGATAAGCTAATTTGTAATTGCAATGTAAAAATTATCAACAAAATAGTCAATTTTTTATCACCAAGTTGATGATTTGTTGATTTTAGGGTATTTTTATCCCAAAGTTGATGATTGAGGGTAGCTTTAAATACTAAGATTTGGGGGTAAATACCCATGATTTAAGGGGTATATAAGCAAATAACCCTAGATTTTATTGTCTTTGCTTGCCATCTACCGTGTAAATCCCCAATTCAATGAAATGGGCAAGTATAAAATAGCAAAAATGTAAAGCCCCACAAATTCTCCATGAGGGTTTAGCACAAAATCTTTGGAACCCATGAGCGATCAGTCACATTCAAATGGAAAATTCAAAAGGATTGCAACAAAACTACTTCTAATAGATTTTTTATAAAAAATTCAAAACCGGAGTAGTAGGGGGGTTTAAATTGCAAATTATGAAAGTTTACCAGGGTCTCTGACGGAGGCCTTGACGGTGTAGCCATGATCGAGGAGCAGCTTCACCAGCCATGATGCTATGTATCCTGATGCCCCTGTCACGCACACCACTTTCCCCTCTCCACTCATCCTCTCTCTCTCTCTCTCTCTCTCTCAAAAAACTCTGGGTTTTATTGAGACGAGTTTGAGCTTTAATTAGCAAAATACTGGATCTTTTAGGGAGGTACCTGCATAAGATTCCCAAAGTGCCAAAAATTAAGAGTTCTATAGAAGGAAAGGATGATGGATGAGCGGTTGTCTCCACATCATTGGATAATTTGGATTGCGATCAAAATGGGAAAAAGTCCAACAGATGAAGGAAGGGTTTTTGTTAAGGGTTAATTGCCAACAGACCCCTTTAATATCACCCAATTGCAAAGAGATCCCCTTAGTTCTATTTGTTGTGAATAGACTCCCTATAGTGCTATGGGTTGCGAATAGACCACCTGAGTGATTTTTTTTTACTCTTAAAATTGTTAAAAGTATTTTAGGAGGTGGATAGATCCCTTATAGTTCTGTTGGTGATGATAGGCGCTAAATTACTAAATCTTTTTGCCTTGTAAAAGGGTCGAAAAAGTTCAATAAGGGTGTATTCACACTTAGGCCAATACTATAGGGAGTCTGTTCACAATAAGTAGAACTATAAGAGATCTATTCGCAACATATAGAACTATAGAGGTCTCTGTGCAATTGTGTGATACTAAGGGGGACTGTTCGCAATTAACTTTTTCTTAATATTGGCCCCCACCTATCTAATCTACTTTTAAAGCCCCGCCCGGTAACAAAGGCAAGATTTTTTTTCATGAGGATCAAAATGCAACTATGATACTATGCATCAATCAAAAAGCGACTTAAAATTAGTCCATCTACTTAGAGGTTGGTTGAATTTGAATAATATTCGTGATCTTTCATAGTTTTAGGTGCAATAGCAGCTTATATACATATCCATTCAAACCCAAACCCCGAAAAACTTCACTAGAGTAAAAATTGAGAAAAGATTATGCAATATTTTGAGCCTCATTTTGGCGGATTTTTTATATTTATTTTGGTTTATTTGGTAATTACCCGTCTTTGATTAACCACTACCCAATTGTGGTTAACAATGTAGATGATAAATATAACAAAGGATAATTTCAAACACTTCAAAGACTCGAGGGACTAATTTCAAAATATAAAGATTCGAAGACTATTTTCAAATATGAAAGATTTGAGACATTAATTTTAAATATATATGAAAGCTTTGGGGACTATTTTCAAATATTAAAGTTTCTTTGTCCCAGTTGTTATCAATGAAAAATATATTTTGAAATACATAACCTCCAAAATTTATGTATTTTAAATTTATCCTCAAATTATTATAAAGTTCAATGTGGAGGGTAAATCTGCAGAGGGTTAAGTGCAGACAAGTCCTCCATACTATCGACCAATTTTAGATAGACCCTCTATAGTTTTATTAAAGATTCTCGAAGCATTTTTTTATTATATACTTTTAAAAGAGTAAAAATTGTAAAGCCAGATAAACCCCATGCAGTACTATTGGTGAGAATGGCCCCTAATTGCTAACTATTTTGAATTTTAAAAGAATCGAAAAAGTTCACTTAGAGGGTTTATCCACACAAAATAGAACTATAAGGGATCTATCCGCAATTGGGTGATAGTAGAGCAGGTCTATCCGCAATTAACCCACCTTCAAATATTGATGATATGAAGGGCTTACGTGAAAAATTGCTTTCGTTGCTGCTCCCTCTCTCGACTGGACTGGGGAGATTTCTCTCTCATCTAAAACCCTAACCCTAGCCCTAACAATGCCCTGGTGTCCTCACTGCTCCGACGACGGGCCCACCGCCGACGCCTCCGCTCAGTTGAAAAGCTCGCCGGCCGGGGAATCGAAGAAGAGAAGATTCACCTCTTGCTCCGCCTGCGGCCGGGTCCTCAAAGATCGCCCCTTTACTTCTTTCGACAAAACCCTCTCCTTTATTCACGACATCGCCACCGCTGCCCTCGCCGGCGACGAGTCCTCCGCCATCATCGGCGACGCCCAAGACCTCCTCCGCATGGCGGTGGACAAAGATTCAGCGCTTTTCGCCGGAGGAGGCCGCCGCCGGCGCCGCCACGTGGCGGCCGCCTGCGTGTACGCCGCTCTCCGCCGCCATCGCAAACCGTACATGCTCGTCGATCTATCGAACTCTTCAAAAGTTGACAACTTTTACGCTTTGGGCGCGGTTTTTGTAGCCCTCTCCAAAATTATCTCGAGACTCGATGAATCTTGTTCTCCTTTTATTGATCCCAGTTTGTTTATGCATCGAATATCAACTCGCCTGTTGGGCGAGAAGGACGCTGAGGTGGAGGCCGTGGCATTGAGGATTTTGTCGGGCACGAGGAAGCCGAGAGATTGGATGCTGAGCAGAGGCAATGAGGCTGCAATCAAGCTCTGCAGTGCTGCATTGTGCATTGCTGCAGCCGCCCGCGAACAGGGGCGAGAGTTCTCAAAATCTGAGGTTTTACCGTGGGTGTTGAGTTTGAGAGAGGCAGCTGGGAGAAGTTGACGATGGAGGAGTTTATATCGCGGGCTGCTGAGATGAGCAATTGCAATTATTTTGGTTCGAATGAATTGGTTTGCAAGCACAAGGAGAGTTATGATCGCGCACATTACTGTTATGGGCTGTGCAGAGAATGCTATGATGTTTTCGAGGAACTGCAGCAGAATACGAAGAGGGATAAAACTGAGGAGGAGGAGGACGGCGACGATGTTAATGTGTATCTTAATACTGAGAGAGAGAAGAATTACAAGACAATAGTTTGGGAATTTATGAACAAGAATTATATTGAGGAACAGGCATCAGAGATGAAGATCAGGAAAGAGAGGAAACGGAGAAGAGAAGGAGCCGATAAAGCTACAAAAGATAAGGTGAAGGAGCAGAGATGGAGTTCCAGAATTAATTATGATGCGTTATCGCAGTTTTATGAAACAGATATCAATGGTATAAGCAATGAACATGGCAATGAGGAGGAAAACAAAGAAGAACTTAATACGGAAGCTATAGGGGATTATAATGATGATGATGAAGAAGAGGTCTATGGAGGCGATAAATCTGCTGAGGATCAAGGTTATGACGATTTCGGTGATCTGGGAGAAGATTACGGTGAAGGGAATTACAATGAATTTGATGAGTTTGAGTTTTGAGATGTCGCTACATTTCTAAAAACATCATGAAAAAACAAGCGAGAAGACTCAAAATTAAAGACAATCAACTTGTCGTAGGAATTGGTATTGTGTAATACACTTTTAAAGTATAGATAAAAATCAACTTGAACAAGTTTCATTCTTCTGGTGTAGATTTGCTGAAATATTTAATTAGGACATACTGAACTGGGTTTTCCAAGGTCACAAACTGAGCCTCCATAAAAATGTAGAAGACATGCAAGAAATAAAGATGATATCGATAAAGTTTTAGTACTATGTTTACTTTAGAGAGCATGCATGTTGAAAACAATGAAAGTTGTTAGGGCATTGCGATTGTCCAATATATTCATGAAGATTAAGTAAAAAGATATTTGATCACTGCAGCTTTTCAATTTTCCTCTTCTCCTCATATATTTATTATCCAGGTCAAATTGGATTTACTTTAACCCTCTAGAATTAACCATAATTTGTGTTCTGTGTTATATTTTTCGCTCTCTCTTTCTTGATCACAACTCAAAGTGCACATTATAATTGTTCTTTACAAATGCATACTCAGTTCAGTTCTTATTCTCACGGGTGTGTGTGCTTTACTGTTTGATTCCTCTGCTGAGGATTGTTGAATCAAGGTCTAGCTGTCCGGCCATCATGAACTCATAAATTAACAATAACCCATCAATTACAACGTGACCAGAGATGATTTCTCATATTCTAACAAATAGTACTGATAGTCACTTTAGCCATGAATAAGTTACATAGACTAATGGAGAGTTTACCAAATATATGCTTCTTTATTTTCTAATGCAGCTGATGGTTTCATCCTCAAAGCTCACAAACCCCTTCTCCTTCAAGCTTCGACAGTCTCCTTGAGGCTTGTTTTCAAAGGGATATAGTCGATACCGAGCCCTTAGTCTTCTTTGGAAACTTGGTAAGTTGGCCTGAAGGGCTTGTCATCAGCACACCTGCAAGGAGCCAGAACGTATTAGGCTAGTTATACGAACCAAAAAATAGTGACGCGAAACTTGGCTCTTCACAGTATAGAGAAGAATGGAGGGAGGGGGTGCGCTCTTTCTGATTGCCCATGCATATCTATTATCCAAACATATATAGTTTTAAGCCAGATAATTTAAATAGCAAACAAGCAATTTAAAAGATGGACATTGCAAGTCGAACAGCACAAGAACATATAAAATTTTCCTGGAAGCTGCAATCCACAATTTGCACAATCAACACCTAATCAGAGAGCAACTGAAGCTGATAAGCTTTTCAAATAGTTACTCATTAAAACCACAAGATGTACATAATTAACCTATTTACTAATCTTTAACCTATTGCACTATGACGAACAACCCCAAGTCATAAACAAGCAAAGACTGAGTGAAAAATAAATAATTATTTCAAATATTTTCTCAAATACTAACAAATGACTGCACAAAATGAGTTAAAACTTAGATGAGCACAGTCAATTAATTGTACTGGAGCAACCTATGACTGCACAAAATGCAACACTCCATGGAAAGGGTGATGAAAAGTAAAAGAGGGCTATGCCCTTGATAGAAGCGCAAACAACAAACTTTTTACAGTACCACGTAGCAGAATATTTTAGACACGAATTGAAAACAATAATTGATGGATTTGACAATTTTTTTTCTCTACATATACAAACTGTAATACACTCGAAATCCTAAAATCAATGTGTAGAACAAACAAGTGCAATGAGATTTATACTGGCAACACATATTCATGGCTGGCAACAGATATTCATGGCCAAAGAAAATCCATTGAGGAAAAATAAGTACAGAGGTCAGTTAAAACAGTAGATCATTATGGTGGAAAAAATCCAAAACAACAAAGATCAAAATATTAAATAAAGGAAGTTAACAAAGATCAAAATATTAAATAAAGGAAGTTTTCTCTTGTTCTGCATAACTTCCAATATCACACCACAATTTGTTGCTAAAAGTAGGAAAGTTAATGGAGATAACAACTTACTTTTGAGGGAGTTGAAGAGAAGGATATAGTTCTTGTAAGATCTTCACAATTTCGAATAGTGAGCAACATGTTCAACTAAACAGTATCTTCCACTTGCTGTAGGAACTTCATATGCTAAGATGTGTGCCTTGGCAACATCCTGACATTTACCCACGTAAAGGCTGCATTGGGGTATGTAGATGCGCCTATAAAGAAATTAAATGGAACCGTCATTAACTGATACAGATGTTTTAAGCAAAACCATTTGTCTGAAACAATAAAGCAAGTTTGATGCATATTGGAGGGCAGATATGCAGAGTGCTATGTTAGAAGCTTCAGCAACTGAATAACGTGCATATAAACCCGTCAATGGAAAATGTAAAACGTTTATGTACTCAATAAAATTTAAGGATCAGAAGTACAAAGTTTATCATTGACAAACACACATGCACACACGGGCACACACACTAACAAGTCCTTCCACATAAGGATAGAAATATTTGCAGATAACATTACAAATGGCAATGGGTCATATCATATCATATTTTAAGCAGGCTGACCTGTTCCATTACAAATTCATCAATACTTGTTTATGAGATAATCATGACAATATTACATAAAGACTGATGTTGCCTAATAATGACTAATACAGGAACCAGGAGATCTATAGTCTGAAATACCAAAAGCTGATTCCACAGTGTTAATATAAGACATAAAAATAAAAAAGCCATCAATGAACTGTAAGCTTATAATTAAGATTCTTAAGTTATATACTCTTGAGTTATATTTCAACTTTTTCCATATGTGAACACCACAGGGGTTTCCTTCACTTATACATCTGTGTTTTTGGGGTTTCCTAGAACATGGATTATCCGGAGTTTGCAATGACCATAATTTTATAAGCACTAGTATTCTGGTGTACAAAGGAGGCGATGCGTGCATGACACAGAGTATAAAGGAGTGTTGCAGTTTAATTGTTAAGGGAAAAAAAATGATTTTTAAGATTTTTTTTTTTAGATTTTTCCAAGTGTAAGGACATTCTGTAATTTTTTTCCAAGTGTAAGGTCATTCTGCAATTTTTTTCAAGTGTGAGGGCATTTCCATTTTTTTTCCAAGTGAGCCATTTTCTTAGTTTTTCCGGTATGAGGGCATTTTGGGCACTCTAAAATTGTGGCCCACACAACCAAAATGAGAGTCTCTTAATATATAGTATAGATGAATGTTGCAAGTCCATGGAGTCAGTTCAACAACTAATTAATTGACCAAGAACCAACGACGACGACAACAACAAAGCTTTTATCCCAAACTTTTGGGGTCACTATCTGGATCTTATTTCCATCCAGTTCTATTATGGGTCATCTCCTCCAGTAAGTTGAAAATTATATTATTGTTCTTAATTACTTTCACCAAGTTCTTTGAGCTCTATCTCCAGTCCTCTTTGCCCCATTAACTATAATCTTAGCACCTCTCCTAATCGGTCCATTTAGTGGTCTCCATTGTACATGACCAAACTACCTCAATCAATTCTCTCTCATTTTATCCTCAATAGGAGCAACCTCTAATCTCCTAGGAATGAATCATTTCTTGTCCTATTTTTGAGGGCATATCCACAAGATTATTGTAACATTCTCATTTCTGTTGCATTCATGTTTTGCACGTACTGTTTTTAATTGCCCAACATTCAAATCCATAAAGCACTGGTCTTCTAACTGCCCAACATGACGTAACGGTCACATAAGACTCTAGAAGCTCTGCTATTCTAACCACCCGAAACCAAAGAAACCTTTTTGTATCATGTAAGATAAAATCATGATTTAACTTTTAAGTTAGCCATCAAGAAGATGATGTTCATACAAATTGATCTTTCATGAGCTAGATACCATTAACATACCTTTTATCAAGTTTAAGATTGCAGCAGAGCTTGTATTAAGAGTTGGCTGTAGAAGAGGTCCTATAACCATTCCTGGGTTTATTGTTACCATATCTATGGAGTTTTCCTTCGCAAACCTCCAAGCAGCCTCCTCTGCTAAGGTCTTGAAAGCAGATACCATGACTGTTAGAAACCAAAACCAAGAGCAAAGTTTAAAGTGATGGCTTTCACAGGTCAAGACTAAGTTTAACGAGTTAACCAGTGCAAGTCATAAGCTGAGCATTTTTCAGACAAGAACCCACAACTGTGTGTGAACCAACCATGCATTAGGGGAGTGATGCAGGACAATCATGGACTATCCATCAAGAGATTTTAAGATCTATTAGAATAATTTTTATTTTAGTAATATTTGAATTGATTCCATGTAATCTTTTATTTTAGTTAGGATTTCTTTAGGATTTGATTTTGAAATCTCTTTCTATTTTAGCTAGGATTTTATTTGATTGCATCTTTTAGTTTTGTTAGGTTTTGATTTAATTAGGATTTTATTTACTTCCTTAAGTATTTAGTTGCTACCTTTTCCTATAAATAAGAGATGTAATCCTCAATGAGGGATAGACATTGATGAATAAAAAAAATTGAGTTTTCTCTCTTGAGCATGTGAGGTGTTCTTGGCATGTGATTTGCCTTTATTTAGGGTGTGAAGCCCTTGGGTGTGAAGCCCCTAGGTGTGAAGCCTAGTACCTATCAAAATCCTCTTTCAATTATCCTTCTTGATCTCCCACAACTCATCTCCTCCAAAACCCAAAAGATAGTCACTATTCGGGTGAACAAGAGTGATATCACCGCTCACAAAGAATTGTAAAACTAGATCCTGCTTATGGTGGAATAGTAATATTGATTACTGTTCATCATGGATTTTAACCCCATTCTGCCAAGCCGTCGACGATTTCCCGCCTCCAGATCGAGGCCCCCGATCCGCTCCCCATCATTTGGTATCAGAGCCGAAGAGATCCATCATTTCAACTTCGACATCGTCAATCCCTCAATTCAATGCTTATCAAGGCAAGCCAATTTTAAACTCGAGGGCGAGTTTCTTCAAGAGAGGGAGATTTGATGCAGGACAATCATGGACTATCCATCAAGAGATTTTAAGATCTATTAGAATAATTTTTATTTTAGTAATATTTGAATTGATTCCATGTAATCTTTTATTTTAGTTAGGATTTCTTTAGGATTTGATTTTGAAATCTCTTTCTATTTTAGCTAGGATTTTATTTGATTGCATCTTTTAGTTTTGTTAGGTTTTGATTTGATTAGGATTTTATTTACTTCCTTAAGTATTTAGTTGCTACCTTTTCCTATAAATAAGAGATGTAATCCTCAATGAGGGATAGACATTGATGAATAAAAAATTGAGTTTTCTCTGAGCATGTGAGGTGTTCTTGACATGTGATTTGCCTTTATTTAGGGTGTGAAGCCCCTAGGTGTGAAGCCTAGTACCTATCAAAATCCTCTTTCAATTATCCTTCTTGATCTCCCACAACTCATCTCCTCCAAAACCCAAAAGATAGTCACTATTCGGGTGAACAAGAGTGATATCACTGCTCACAAAGAATTGTAAAACTAGATCCCGCTTATGGGTGGAATAGTAATATTGATTACTGCTCATCATGGATTTTAACCCCATTCTCGCCAAGCCGCCGACGATTTCCGCCTCGGATCGAGGCCCCCGATCCGCTCCCCATCATTTGGTATCAGAGCCGAAGAGATCCATCATTTCAACTTCGACATCGTCAATCCCTCAATTCAATGCTTATCAAGGCAAGCCAATTTTAAACTCGAGGGCGAAGTTTCTTCAAGAGAGGGAGATTTGATGCAGACAATCATGGACTATCCATCAAGAGATTTTAAGATCTATTAGAATAATTTTTATTTTAGTAATATTTGAATTGATTCCATGTAATCTTTTATTTTAGTTAGGATTTCTTTAGGATTTGATTTTGAAATCTCTTTCTATTTTAGCTAGGATTTTATTTGATTGCATCTTTTAGTTTTGTTAGGTTTTGATTTGATTAGGATTTTATTTACTTCCTTAAGTATTTAGTTGCTACCTTTTCCTATAAATAAGAGATGTAATCCTCAATGAGGGATAGACATTGATGAATAAAAAATTGAGTTTTCTCTGAGCATGTGAGGTGTTCTTGACATGTGATTTGCCTTTATTTAGGGTGTGAAGCCCCTAGGTGTGAAGCCTAGTACCTATCAAAATCCTCTTTCAATTATCCTTCTTGATCTCCCACAACTCATCTCCTCCAAAACCCAAAAGATAGTCACTATTCGGGTGAACAAGAGTGATATCACTGCTCACAAAGAATTGTAAAACTAGATCCCGCTTATGGGTGGAATAGTAATATTGATTACTGTTCATCATGGATTTTAACCCCATTCTGCCAAGCCGTCGACGATTTCCCGCCTCCAGATCGAGGCCCCCGCCCCGCTCCCCATCAGGGAGTCTACTAAGATCTAGTTGTTTAACGATGTAAGCCCTAGAACCAACACCTTCCCACAAATGGTTATGAATATCAAAATAGTTATATTAATGCAAAAGAGATATAGAAGCATGTCAAGCAATCTCACAAATACGTCTACATCTATGTAGAGATATATGCACAAACCTTTGACGTCCTGCAAAATTCAGAATTAGAAAACCATGTCTCGTCAACTACCACATCAGGAGTTCGTGGTCTTCCATTATAGGCAACAGCAACTATGGATGAGGTCACAATAACCCTTTTCACAGATGGAATTTTGATGCAGGAACCCAAAACATTAAGAGTCCCCTTCACGGCAGGATCAATTAGCTCAGCCTGAAAATATAGAACAAACAGTAAACCAATAAGAGATGATCAGACTATTGTATATTATGAACTCAAATGTAATTGAAATATATTGAATTATGTTAACAAAGAATTAAAAAATAAAAAGAACATTCATTCTCATCGTTTGTGACGACTGCAAATAAAAATAAATAAATAATGTGACAGAATTGCCAGAAGCCCGAGATATCTTGCAACAAATCCTTTCATGATATAGTTCAAAGAAAGATAATATGATCTCATGTTTAAGGCCATCCATGGATTCAAACAATTGATGTAAACTGCACATCAGAGTAATATAATAAAAAAGAATAAGAAATTATATTTAACTACAGAAAATATAAATCAGAACGCCCCAATAGAACTTCATTCCATCATCAGCTGAAACTCAAGAAAATCGCTCACTGTTTGTTGAAGTATCATATACTAAAAGAATGGTAAGCTTTTTTTAACTAGGTACACAAATCTATCTTAACCAGAAAAAAGTTTCTTGACCAGAAAGAAGCTTACATCAAAGTAATCAAATGAAGCTAAACATCGAATCACGGAACTGATACTTGGTTTACCAAAGATTAAGGATACGAACCTGTGGATCCGTTACATCATGATAGAATGGAGATGCAGTATGAAATACACCTTCACACCCATCAACCACAGAATCAAAAGAGCCCTCTTCCAATAAATTTGCTTTAATCAAATGCAATCTCTCATTGGCTCCATCCAAAGCACGCAAGTGTTCCGTTTTCTTTGGATCAGCTAAAACAGATAATACAAGTGCATTCATTAAGATATTTGTAAAATTATTTGTTAGATCATAGGATTAATTAAATGCAAAATAGGCTTTAAAGGAAGTACCTCAGTGAAAGCCATGAAAGAATGGGAGCTAGAGAAAGAAATTGACAGAACTTAACCAATAATTTATTTATCTTGACGTTAAATGATAATTTCATGTGAAAGTGATGTCTAGATAGAGTTGACTGGATTAGAGTACATCTGAAACCAAGAAAGGATACATAAATGTAGGATCCATTTCTTCGTTATTGTTTTGAATACTTGAAAGCGCACTAGTTTAAATTGTTGCGAGGAAAAATGTAAAGCTACAAAGTAAAATATCAAAGACATTATACTTTTTCTATCTCGGAACAAAAGTAAACTTGATCAAAATTGGACACTAGTATATGCAACATAACTAAAGAATCAAAACAAAGGTTTGGTTTGTGAAGTCCTTGTATCATTTACTTCTACTGATAGTTGTGAAACTTGATTTTGCCTCACTCAAACGCATTAGGTGTTTGGTCCATTCTTTAAATTGTGGATTCACATAAACCTAAACCCCCTTTTTTTCCTAGTCAGTACCGATGCCTTGGTTATGAATGCAAGAGATAATCCTACATAAACCCTTGAGATTGCATTTGCGCCATTGACCACACCTACAATAAAAATTGAAGAAACTGAGAAGAATTATTCCAAAATATCCGTTATCATCTATTCGTCGTCATGCTCTCCTGCCCACTTTCTAGATTTCTGCAGTATTTTTCAGCATTTTAAGTTTCATCTATCTTGTTAGAGTTAGAAGGAGAAGGAGTTGAGGTCTTTAGCCTAACTTATGTTGTGTCTACTTAGCACTGATCCTCATTATTAACATAAGAGATGATCCTTATACAGAACTCATGCTTGGATTCATGGTCAATGACCATAACTGCAAGCAAATTTGATTGACTTGAGCAGAATTTGTTCCAAGCTATCATCATCGTCCCATTTTGCTTTCATTTTTGCCTCTTCTTCTCCCATTCTACCTGTTTTGGCTTAAATGCGGATAGACCCTGAGCAGTAGGGGGGGTTTAAATTGCAAATTATGAAAGTTTACCAGGGTCTCTGACGGAGGCCTTGACGGTGTAGCCATGACCGAGGAGCAGCTTCACCAGCCATGATGCTATGTATCCTGATGCCCCTGTCACGCACACCACCTTCCCCTCTCCACTCATCCTCTCTCTCTCTCTCTCTCTCTAAAAAAAAACTATGGGTTTCAATGTTTTATTGAGCATAGTTTGAGCTTTATTTAGTAAAATACTGGATTTTTAGGGGGGGATGTACCTGCATAAGATTCCCAAAGTGCCAAAAATTAAAAGTTCTATAAAAGGAAAGGATGAATTTGAGAATATTCTATGATCTTTCACAGTTTTGGGTGTAATAGTAGTTATGTACAATCCAGTCAAACCCAAACTCTGGAAAAACTTAACTAGAGTAAAAATCGAGAAAAAATTATGCAAGATTTTAAGCGTGATTTTGGTGGATTTTGATGTTTATTGGTTTATTTGGTAATTACATGTCTCTAATTAACCACTACCCAATTGTAGTTAACAATTTAGATGATAAAATGTAACAAAGGATAATTTCAAACACTTCATAGATTCGAGGGACTAATTCAAAATATCAAGATTCAGAAGACTATTTTCAAATATGAAAGATTCGGGAGATTAATTTCAAATACATGAGAAAGCTTTGTGGACTTATTTTCAAATATGAAAGATTTTTGCCCCGGTTGTTATCTATTAAAATATATATTTTGAAAATACAAACCCTCCAAAATTTCTGTATTTTCAAATTTACCCTCAAATTATTATAAAAGTTCAATGTGGAGGGTAAATCTGTACGGGGTTAAGTGCAAATAGAGCCTCCATACTGTCGACCAGTTTTAGATACTCTATCTATAGTTTTATTGTGCAGTCCTCTGAGTGAATTCTTTTTTCTTTTTCTTTTTTTTTTACTTTTAAAAGAGTAAAAAAATTTGCAAAGCCAGATAAACCCCATGTAGTTTTATTGGTGAGAATAGACCCCTAATTGCTAACTATTTTGAATTTTAAAAGAATCGAAAAAGTTCACTCAGGGGGTTTATCCATAACAAATAGAACTACAAGGGATCTATCCGCAATTGGGTGATAGCAGAGCAGGTCTATCCGCAATTAACCCGCCTTCAAATATTGATGATATGAAGGGCTTACGTGAAAAATTGCTTTCGTTGCAGCTCCCTCTCTCGACTCGACTGGGGAGATTTCTCTCTCATCTAAAACCCTAACCCTAGCCCTAACAATGCCCTGGTGTCCTCACTGCTCCGACGACGGGCCCACCGCCGACGCCGCCGCTCAGTTGAAAATATCGCCGGCCGGGGAATCGACGAAGAGAAGATTCACCTCTTGCTCCGCCTGCGGCCGCGTCCTCAAAGATCGCCCCTTTACTTCTCTCGACAAAACCCTTTCCTTTATTCACGACATCGCCACCGCTGCCCTCGCCGGCGACGAGTCCTCCGTCATCATCGGCGACGCCCAAGATCTCCTCCGCAGGGCGGTGGATTCAGATTCCGAGCTTTTCGCCGGAGGCGGCCGCCGCCGCCGCCACCTTGCGGACGCCTGCGTGTACGCCGCTATCCGCCGCCATCGCAAACCCTACATGCTCGTCGATCTATCGAACTCTTCAAAAGTTGACAACTTTTACGCTTTGGCCGCGGTTTTTGTAGCCCTCTCCAAAATTATCTTGAGACTCGATGAATCTTGTTCTCCTTTTATTGATCCCAGTTTGTTTATGCATCGGATATCAACTCGCCTGTTGGGCGAGAAGGACGCTGAGGTGGCGGCCGCAGCGTTGAGGATTTTGTCGGGCACGAAGAAGCCGAGAGATTGGATGCTGAGCAGAGGCAATGAGGCTGCAACCAAGCTCTGCAGTGCTGCGTTGTACATTGCTGCAGCCGCGCGCGAACAGGGGCGAGAGTTCTCAAAATCTGAGGTTTTTACCGCCGTGGGTGTTGAGTTTGAGAGAGGCAGCTGGGAGAAGTTGACGATGGAGGAGTTTATGTCGCGGGCTGCTGAGATGAGCAATTGCAATTATTTTGGTTCGAATGAATTGGTTTGCAAGCACAAGGAGAGTAATGATCGCGCACATTACTGTTATGGGCTGTGCAGAGAATGCTATGATGTTTTCGAGGAACTGCAGCAGAATACGAAGAGGGATAAAACTGAGGAGGAGGAGGACGGCGACGATGTTAATGTGTATCTTAATACTGAGAGAGAGAAGAATTACAAGACAATAGTTTGGGAATTTATGAACAAGAATTATATTGAGGAACAGGCATCAGAGATGAAGATCAGGAAAGAGAGGAAACGGAGAAGAGAAGGAGCCGATAAAGCTACAAAAGAGAAGGTGAAGGAGCAGAGATTGAGTTCCAGAATTAATTATGATGCGTTATCGCAGTTTTATGAAACAGATATCAATGGTATAAGCAATGAACATGGCAATGAGGAGGAAAACAAAGAAGAATTTAATACGGAAGCTATAGAGGATTATAATGATGATGAAGAAGAGGTCTATGGAGGCGATAAATCTGCTGAGGATCAAGGTTATGACGATTTTGGTGATCTGAGAGAAGATTACGGTGAAGGGAATTACAATGAATTTGATGAGTTTGAGTTTTGAGATGTCGCTACATTTCTAAAAACATCATGAAAAAACAAGCGAGAAGACTCAAAATTAAAGACAATCAACTTGTCGTAGTAATTGGTATTGTGTAATACACTTCTAAAGTAAGATTAAAAAAAATCAACTTGAACACATTTTATTCTTTTGGTGTTCATCTGCTGAAATATTCAATGAGGACATACTGAACTGGGTTTTCCATCGTCACAACTGAGCCTCTGCAAACAAAAATGTAGAAGACATGCAAGAAATAAAGATGATATCGACAAAGTTTTAGTACTATGTTTACTTTAGAGAGCATACATGTTGAAAACAATGAAAGTTGTTAGGGCATTGCGATTGTCCAATATATTCATGAAGATGAAGTAAAAAAATATTTGATCACTGCAGCTTTTCAATTTTCCTCTTCTTCTCATCTATTTATTATCCGGGTCAAATTGGATTTACTTTAACCCTCTAAAATTAACCATAATTTGTGTTCTGTGTTCTAGTTATCGCTTTCTCTTTCTTGATCACAACTCAAGTGCACATTATAATTGTTCTTTACAAATGCATACTCAGTTCAGTTCTTCCAATTGGTTCTCGTTACAGTTAAATTTCATTGCTATTCTCACGGTTGTGTGTGCTTTACTGTTTGATTCCTCTCTCTGCTGAGGATTGTAGAATCAAGGTCTAGCTGGGCAGTTTTCTCCGGTCATCATGAACTCATAAATTAACAATAAACCCATCAACTACAACTCGACCAGAGATGATTTCTCATATTCTAACAAATAGTACTGATAATCACTTTAGCCATGAATAAGTTACATAATTTCCTTGATTACAATGACATCTAAATGCTCAACCTGAATATCAGATGTTTGACACATGCATGCACGCATGCACATGCACTCACGCACTCGCGCGCGAGCACAAACAACATAGTGTTCCATTCCAAGAATATGATTTGCAAAGAAAACTTGTGTTATATCACTGAATGCTCCAACTGAATCATATACTTTGAAATCGTTGAAGATGTTGCCCATGCTGATGACTTCAAAACATTTGGACAGACTTAACTGCTTTGATTCCCATTCTCTCAGTTTTCGGCAATGCAGAGTGTAAATCTCTTCTTTATCGACATGCTAATCTGTTATCTTCCACCTCTTCATTGGTGCTCTTACTCTCTCTCCTCTGCCAACGAATAGACAAATATTCTCAGCCATTCTTTTCCCTAAGAAAAGATATGAAAATGAAGAAGTCATTTTGTGCAATAGAGTACTCATGAGTTTGCCTTACCTTAGCAATGATGGATATGTATTTCTTCCTCCTATACACCGTATCTTCTTAAGACCTTGCTCAGAGATGGCATCACATTATATGCCTGGTATGATCTTCTCAGCTCAATAATGGAACCAACCTGGAACAATATACAGGACAACACAGAGGTCATCAGCTACCAGAGGCTAAAGAAAGTCGGGGTTTGTGAGCTAACAAGTTCAGGGCAGTGCCTTTGAGCAACATGGTCAGATAAAGTAGGTACGAGCTATCCGCCTTCTTCAATGGAGAAGAAAATGGCTTATTATATGACTTCTACGATTTGTGAAGTCAAAAAGGGAACTTTTTAAACCCTCCCAAAAACAAAAATATCATATAGATACAGTTTCCTTGGAAGGATCGATGTGTCCATGGTTATTATCATATGCCTCATCAAAATGGAAAATTTTCTCAAATTGAACTTACAATGATAAGGACTGATGTGAATCCAAGTGCAAATCCCTCATTGATACGCCTTAAATAATGATCAAGCAAGGTTGAAGAGGTAGCCAATATACTTAACAGTAGTCCTCCTGTAATATTATAGATCATACAGAATATTGTCACTAAAAGGTGCATAAAAATATTGGAAGAAGATACTATAAGAATAGATAAGATGCATTATGAGTCGGAAATAGTTTTATATGGGAGAAATACCCCAGAAACGTGTTGAGGCTTGAATCTTTGTCAAATACTCTATAGTTAGTTTCCCCGGCTTTATATTTGGTATTCTAGCGCCCATTTTTGTCATGTAATCAGCAATCTCTTTTGGTAAGTTGGCCTGCAATATCAAACAGTTTAGAAAGTGCCAAGAAATGAAAAGATAAGAGCATGCGAAAAAGAGGGAAAGAAAAACGCTAAGGATGAAAATTAGTGAAAGGAGATAATTAGTAAGATTGAGAAACTGCAACAATCTGAAAGATAAAAAGCATGTGAAAGGAAAAAAAGGGTTAACACTAACAATGAGAATTAGTGGGAAATATTTAATAATATTACTACTACAAGTCCATATATTGCATATCTTTAGCCTTGAGGTATCTAGAAGTACTAGAAGAAACTTTTTTACTGGGTGTTGGGACTATATCAGATTTGATTGTATATAATAACTGAAATAGCCCAGAAGCATAAAGAACTTCCATGGCTTAAAATGAGAATAATAACATCAAAAGGGAAAGAATTTTGAGAGAAAGTTGAACATAAAAAATTTCAGGAAAATAATAACCTAAAGATACTTGAAATAATTTTCCTGCTTACAGAAAATTTTGATTTTAAATATTTATAACAAACTGACAAATAAATAGCATGGCTAGGCCAAATTAATAATAACTAAAAGAGAAAAACTCAAAGAGGCTTAGTATGACTTAGTTACTAGTATGAATTTAACGACAAGCTAAAAGAAATCATAATTTTCTGAACATTTCTTTCAATATACATGAAAACACAAATCATTGAACTGACAATAAACAAGCAGGAAAGACACACATAGTGGTAATCCAAGAAAATAGTCAATAATAAAGATATTTGTGATTGGCGTACGGCAATAATAAGACAAACCACTTACAATGTCAAAGATATTGAATAGGAAGACAAAGAAAGCATAAATCCCATAGTAAACCCATGGTTTTGCTCCAACAGAAGTCCCAGGGTTCAATATTTCCTTAACCTTTTCCCAAAACGGAGAAGCAAAAATACTGCAAACAAGCAATACATATTAGAAGGTGGTGATAGATGAACAAAGTCAAGGTAATCAAACTAGAATAAAAGTTGCTCCTTTCCCCGGCATGCATATGTCAAAATGAGAACAGCAAAGGTTGCTTATAACCTTGCCATGATGCTAGGAAAAGCCAATAGGTAGGTGGTTGTAAGAACAGGCTGCATTCCTGTGGGATTTATGTTGAATGGAATATAAGGCTCCACCTCAGTAACTGGAGATCCCCCATTTCTGTTCAGAAAAAAATGAAGAACATTGTTCGTAGCTATATAGCATATGTCGGAAGGAAAAAATTCAAAATACATAATTACAGAATCAATGCTCTTGAAAAGAAAAAAAAATTAAAGAAAAGTAAAAGTATTTATAGAATAGTATTTATAGATATAACAGAATTGTTAAGACCTTGTAGCAGAAGCCAGCTTAAAAGCATAATATTGTAATTTGATCTTCCTACAACCTTCAGTAACTAGCACGGCCCACATAGTGACTATTGTGAATATTCCAAGTACCGCTAGTACATAAGGCCACCAGTTTATCGCACTTCCTGAAATTTTAAGGAGAAAATGCATGAATCCAGAGATGGAACAAAAAAGAGTATTTCAATCCATCAAACTGTCAAATTTATAACTAAAGTGAGGGACAATGGGATTGAAACATGGCTTGAAATATCAGAGAGCATCTTAAGTAAAGGATCCAGACTTCCAGTCTTCACTAATTATAGGTAGATTAAATTTTTGTGACATAATCATGCAAAATTCATTCACGCGTGAATGCTACGTAAAATTTGCTGTAGAAAAAATGAACATGTGACTTAACAAAGAACATTTAGAAAAGTGGCTCAATACAACAAAATAATTAATCTGATCATAATCTTTTCTTTTAAAATATACAATTAGAGAAACAACTAGGCAGATTTATGTGCTTCCTTTAATTCTTTTGTTTGTACTGGTGTCCAACAATATGTGCTACTTGAAGAGAGGCTTTCTTTTCTTTCTTTTTGAATGAAACTGTTAGACTAGTTATTCTTCTTCTTCTTTTGTCTTCTGGTTTCTGTTTTTTTTTTTTTTTTTGCAATGTGCAGCGAGAGGAAGTAGGTTGCATGTGTCTGTGTAAGTGGCACTGTCTATTTCCGTGTGTCAACACAAACATTGTCAATGTATATTTCTCAGAAAGCAAGTAATGATCAGAGTGAGGATACGTACATATGCTTGCACGTAAAGAGTGTGCACACAACTGAAATGTCTGATATTCTTTTCAGAGAAAAGGATGCTGATTGTCGTGCCCATTAAATTATTATCAGACTATTGACAAGAGTAAAGAGCTGTTATGTGCAGTAGATACTAAATAAGTGATGATGTAGTGGTCTCCGTGCAGTATATCTGCAAAAGTTATACTAACTAGATATATTACATTTTTTATTGAATACAACAAACAAAATAAATATTAATATATCTAGGAAAAAATCAAGTCAGAAACACCAGAAGCCTACCTGAAAGCTGAGACAGCATCTTGTGCAATGTATCTGTATAGCCAGTCAATATTCCCACACATATTATCAATGATGATCCTTGACCTAATTACAGATAAAGACAAATCAGAGGAGCATCCACAGCTTAGGTTTCTAATGAATATAGTAAATTTTACAAGGTCAGTTTCTACTATTTGATTGAACACTATTTGATTTAATAAATGATATGTTTTAGGTACAAAAATTGACCAGTCATAGAAGAACATTCTGGTGACAACATCCAAATCTGCTAATAGGTTAATTAAATGTATAGAGAAATTAGGCAACTGCAGTCTATATATAATGTATCATGTGATGCTATATGGTCATGTGGTAACATCATGATTAGTGGGTCGACACCTTTCATGGTGGATCAAAGGTTTTGTAACACTTGCAAGTTCTCAATTATAAATAAGACCCAAAGGGAAGAGAGTTAATCAAGCTTTCTTGTTCTCTCCTCTTCTTCACTTGCTCTCCTTCTATTTCACATTTGTATCAGAGCCAAAGTCCTAATACTAGAGACTCTCTCTTCTTGAAAGCACATGAAAATTTATATAGCTTCTCAAGAATCTAACCTTTTATGCTAGGCTGGGAATAATATTTGCGTCAGTCTAAAGAGTTAATAGAGCATACCACAAAGTAATCTGCTATTAATAATGGTAAAATTATGAGAATATGTTTTGAATTTGTACCAAAGCCTGACTCTGATATGGTATCACAGATCCAAGTCATAGACATTGCGCCGAGAACCAAGAAGAAGCTTGTCACAATGACGTGCTTGAATCTGAAATAAGCAACAGATTGTTGATGACAAGGTCAAAAGAAGAGAATTATTACAGCAAATGCAGTTTCAGATACTCTTTCATAAAGAGTATTTAGCTCTTGAATTCATTAATACAGAATTCATATGTCCTTTTATTTAAGCTCTTTGGCGTATATCATGCTCTGAACAACTAGGCTCTATGCAAGACCTTTTTGTTCCCTTTGTTTTTTAAAATTTTATGCAAGACCTTTGTCTGTCCATAGTTTCCTCGACCATGAAAAATATGTCAGGTTGACCAGCATAGCATAAAAGTTATCCAATATTTTCTGGAACCTTTTCAGTACTGAGCTATGCTAAATAGACATACTCATGTTGATGTAGAGAAGACGATAATGATGTTGAAATTCATTATTTTTGAGCCAGTAAATTATAGTCTTTACTACATGATCGTTAGAAACAAGGTTTTCTAGATCAATTAGCATTTAGCAATATTGAGATTTAGATTCATGAAACGGCAGCAAAGAGCAGTTAAAGCAATAGTGCTGCGTTACCTGTGGCTAGCAGCATATACAGAGTACTGGAGTGAATAACATGCAACAATGACACCTTCAAGTATTGCGAACCCCAGTGAGATCCACCATCTGCAACCGAGAAATCATAAAAATTAAATGAAATGATCATTTTATGCTCACAACATCATTGTACAATATAATATGCTAATAAGGATCAGTTTCACTGCTTGAGATGAGTAATTAGACACACATATAGCTTTTAATCTTCTCATGGCCATCTAACCCTTCCTTCCGCAGTTTGACTAGTGATGGAATAATGTGACAAAGTACCTGCAGAGAATTTTGAACATTGTATAATCTAGTATTTAATGTGTCATATTCAATGATTTGAATCTTAAGACGAAAGAGTCACTGGTTGACACAAAACACACAATTTTATACTGCAATAGACCATGAAACGAAGCAAAACTATGATGAAATCACAAAGAGGTGGCACAATAACAAAGTAAAGAAATCTAGAAGGTAAAGGGTAATACCTGCATGATGATTGATGCTGCTATCTGAGGGCTGATTCCAAGTTGGAAAAGCGACAATTTCAGCTCTGACGTAAAGTCGCCAAGCTCATCTGCACATAGAACAAAAGAGTAATTATTTCACCATCTACCCGATTAACTAAGAGATGGTAATCATTATCTATAAGCATACAATAGCAGCAGTGAGAGTACGCCACCATACTTTATTTAGGTTACTTGCACTTAAATAACCCAAAGTGTACCTCATCTTTAACTTTGAGACCCAAAAGTTTTCTTTGCCCAAAAAACATCCCAATTTTCAACAAAATTTAACTTTTATATTTCCAAAGTTCAACAAAGTTAACTTTGATACCACAAACATTATTTTTTTTTGGGTTAAATTCTAGTTAAAGTTTGGGGTATCAAAGTTAAATTTTGTGGTATTTTTCAGGGGAAAAAAGGTTTGGGGTATCAAAGTTAATGAAGTAAACTTTGGGGTACTTTTTTGGCCAAAAAAACTTTGGTGTATCAAAGTTAAAAATGAGGACTTTGAGGTATTTAAGTGCAAATAACCCCTTTATTAATTAGGGCACTTAGATTACCATATTAATGACACACTGATGTTCTCAAGAAAGTGCATCCAAGCAATAGATTTACTATTGTCAATGTTAGAAAACCTTAACCTTTCAAGAATATAGTCATTTCAATGAAATTTATTCAATTTTGACATTCTTGTGATACAAAGACAATAAGACATAAACATCGGTCGCTAGAAACATACCCACGGATCCCGCAGCAAAGCTAAGGTAATTATCGGGAATGAGTCTTCTGTCGAAACCAGGTAGTGGAATAAAATAGCCGATACGGCTGACGAGGATCAGAACAGCCGTCACAAACAACCTTCGCCGTATCTCACTCTTGAAAAAAGCTTCCGCCGCATCACTGATCACAGTCCCCAACCGAGCGAAATTCAAGAACCTATTCTGAAATCTGTTCGGTCTGGCTCCAATAGAATCTAACCCGCCAACCGAAACCCCCAATCGGGGTTCCTCGGGGTTCAAGGATTGCAATCGTAAGGCTTCATCGTCGTCATTCGCATATTTTGTTGGGGAATGGTCTATGCAATTAACATAGAATTTCCTGTGCTTGTTAAATAAAAGCACTGGGTTTGAGTGCAATGGAGACTGGAGACTAATATATTTAGGTGCTATTCCTCCTCCGCCTGTTGTTACTGTAAATAGAAACCAGTATAAATAATATTGGATTCTTTATATTTGCCCGTGAATGATTAATAATGATTATTATGATTATTCTTAGTAATGACAGTTAAAATGGTCGAAAAATCTTTGGCTGCATAGAAATTAAAAGTGCATAATCAAAAAAGAAAATTTTTGAAAAAGATAAAGAAAGAGGGGAGAGCATACAATACAGCGACTGGCGATGGCGCTGATTGAAAGGATGAATACGACGGCGATGATGATTGAGTTCGCTCGGGCCGAACCTCGCCGTCGCCGTCGCCGCCGCAGCTGCGATCGTCGCCATTGATAATTGAGACGATGGGCAAGATTATGGCTTTCTTGGTTCCCTTTTATTGTTGAGTTCGCTCCGCCAAAACCCTAAACCCTCATCTCGTTTCGTCGATTATTACAGTGAGCCGACTCCCACTCGATAAAAGAGACGAGCTTGGCCGCCACTTTGAGATAACCCCTCTACTTTGGGGGACTAATTTCAAATTTTGATGATTTGTGACACTAATTCAGATTATGACAGATTTGGGAGACGAATATCGGAAAAATCCTACATTATAATGCCTTTTTTTTTTCCTAACCGGGTAAATATCAGAAAACACCCCCCTTAAATTCGGGAGATTACGGAACCACCCCACCTCCCTCCCAATTAAGTATAGGGATTATCACAAAACCTCCATTTAATTGTTAGATTTTATCGGAAAATCCAGTTTAACTTTGAGATTTTATAAGAAAATCCCCCTAAATTAGGAGATTTCTTAATATAATCTCAAAGTTAAAAGGAGTTTTCTGATAACCCCTAAACTTATTAGGGTTTTATGATATTTTGAAAGTTAGGGTGTATTTTTTTAATCGTCCATAGTTAAGAGGGTTTTATGATAATTAGCCTTTGCGGTCAAATCTCGACCTTTCAATTAGTTGCAAGGGCTCAGATCATTATCATTTACCCCCGATTGACCTTTTCTTTTTTGAAAAATGCTAGTCATGCTATAATAGTTGTACTACTATTGTACTACTACATACAGAGAAGTGGGGACCTTTATGACAACTCATAATTTCTTTTAAAATTAAAATTATACCATAAGTTATATACTACATTTGTACTCTCACTAACAGTATGTGTAGGATTCTTTCTTGGAAATTGACAAGAAAAAAATGTGAGTCGCTATGGAGCTAACTCTTTTGTTTGTGTCTGTACAAAAATAGTACAAATTGTTATGTACATTTATAATTACTCTAATTTCTTTTTGCAATTTTTAAGGAAGGGTCTCACTTCTTTGTATGTAGCAGTACAGGACTAGTATAACTCTTATAGTACAATTATCACCTACTTTTTTTTTCCTTCTCTTTCGCCCCCACTTTTACTAGGTAATGTTGAATAAGGATACTATAAGAACCATCCTTATAGGAATGAGGTGGTTTGTACCATAGATAAAAGAGTTAAAATTCCCAAACTAACATTCTAACTACCAGTGAACGGTACAAATTACCTCATTCTATGGGGCTGTTCTGATAGAATCTGCACAATATCAAAAAATGCGCTTGATAGTATTAAAAAAAAAGAAACGTTGTTATCATTTTTCTGAACATGAAACAATCTTAGACATGAAAATGTTTGAGTTGTGAAATATCAAACCGCATATACATCATGAAATAAAGGCTACACAATATGCACTCTTCCACACATGGACAAGGACAAGTAAAACAACAATCTGCCTATTTAACAGGAAGTATATTCACTATTGTTTTTTAAACTTCACCACAAGCATATTTACGAGCACAGTAATTCAAACAGATAAAACTTCCCAATTTAACAGGAAATATATTTACTATTGGTTTTCAAGCAGTTGGATATGAAGCCTGCATTGCGATCCCGCAAAGCCCTTCTTCTGCGTCGACATCCCTCTTCATCCTGATGTATCCGCTCTCTCCCCACGACGTCCCCCACGAGTTCTTCACCAGCCAGTACTTCGTCCCATCGCTCGCCTTCCCGTATCCAACCGCAGCCACACCGTGATCCAAATCAGTACCACACTCCCCAGTAAAAACCCCGCTCGAGTACAGTTGAAAGTCTGAGCCCCCCGCATCAATCGCGACAGACACTGGCTGGTTCGCCACCGCTTTGAGGAGTGACGCCTCATCGTTGGCAGGCACGTCCTCGTACCCTGTGATGGTCGCAGCACTGGTCGAAGCCTTTTTGGAGCTGCAGGTGCCATCGGTGGCTGTGTATGGATACTTGGTTTCGGTTGTCAGGCCTTTGTTCTTCATTATGTACTTGAAGGCGTCGTCCATTAAACCTCCATTGCATCCTTGGTCCTCGCCGCTGGTGTCGCAGTCCACGAGCTCTTGTTCGGAGAGGGAGATGAGTTTGCCTGTACTCAGCTTGTGGATTCCTTCTGTTGATGCTACTGCTGAGAATGCCCAACAGCATCCTGCATTCACATATGCCATGAGAACTTGTGTTAAGTAATAGGTTAAACTTGGACACCCTGTGGTATTGCACTTTGAAACTTATTATGCGTGAAGCCTGATTTTGGCAAATAGGCCCTCTGGATGAAATTGACTCTTTTGATAGACTCGCTAATTTGACCCCAAGGGTATTATCAGCTGAAATTTCACCCGGGTAAAAGAGTAAGAAAAACTTCACCCAAGGGGGTCAATCTACCAAAATCAAACTACGAGGGAATAAGTTCCAAAATGCGATATTACATTGCATCTATGTGCATATAAGCCTAAATTATATGTGCACTATTAGGAAATGTGTACAATTGCGCTCACCGCATTGGCCTTGATTCTTGATGGGGGTTACAGCACCCTTGGTCCTCCAATCCATGCTCGCCGGAGCTGCAGTAAAATTCTCATACTTGAAGTTGCTTCTGACTGCCGCCTTTACTGCATTTGGCTTCAAAGGCCTGAACCCGTTATAAGTGGCTTTGAACTCCTCGTTCGTTAAATCAGCAAACTGGTTAGCCCCAAGCTTGTACTTGTGCACCCCTGCAGAGTTAAACGCTTCAATATACTCGATGTTGGCCTTGAAAATTTTAAATCGGTGCAACTTCTCTGCTGTGTCCTTGTAGACTCGCCCATGCTGAGCCATCCATTTCTCATGCCTCTCCTTCATCGAAGTCTCGCTCAGATCACGAGATGCTGTGGAGACCGAAACCCAAATGCCCAAAATCACCAAAGAGAACAGTAGGCCTTTGTGTGAGACCAAAGAAGCCATGGTTAGCTAATCAATACAACTGTGAGTTGATTGAACACAAAGATGGCATTGGTTTATATAGAGATTTTAGCAGTGCCTCTTGCAACTCCAATTCCTCAATCATTGAGGAAAGTGCCGTGAAGTTGTTGCAGATTCTTTGGAATGTTGTTTAATTTGGTGTAGCAGAGTAAGGATTACGTTTTGTGCGTCTGTGAAGTGCATTCAAACTCTGAATGCTCATGTTTAGATTTGTTTAATATGTTGAAGCTTCAGTTTATGTGTAATGTGCGTTTGTTTATGTGTAATGTGCATTCAAATTTAACAGGTTCAATATTGTATGTTGGTTTCTTCATTGGCTGCTCCTCTTTGTAGCTTTCAGAGAGGAATGGATGCCAAACCTTTTCCTTATTTCTCCATTGCAGACCAAACTAGAAATCATATTGTGAAAGCGATATGATTGGAATTCAGATATTGTATATTGGTTAACATATTTCTGCCGTATTTCTATAGATGCCCTGGAGTCAAATTCACAGGAAAGGTGTTCTCAAGTGACTAAGGCATGTTTAGACTATGTATGTAGAAGACTGGGTAATGTACATAACGAAGCAAAGTTGAAAATAGTATGTTACGCGTTATTTTGCATTTCGTAGGTGAAGCGCTAGTCAATGCCGTTTAATAAACACAGTGCATTAGTAGTGCTGTATTTTTCGCTCGTGATGCACATTATGGAACTTGTTATTGTAGTGTTTCATAGCGTGCTCACATAGTTCATTTTTAGGTTTCGCTCTCCATCAAAGGGAATAGAAAGAACCAGTAGATAGGATAATTAGGCCACAGATATATTGGTCCCGTTGAGATTCTTGAATGAGTTGAAATGTGGCTTATAAATTGGCCTTATCTCCTGATTTATCCAAGATTCACAATGAAATCCGTAGCTATCAGTATTACATGGTTCTCTGTAAATGTAAAACCATTCGTCTCTACTTTTGTGACTGCAGTATTCATTCTGAGGTAAATGTATTCCATGAAAGTGCCATAATTTCAGTTTTCACTGCTTTTCATTAAATTGTGAAAATAAATTGGACGACTTCCTGCCCTCTTCATGCTTGAAACTTTACAGCACATTCATGTTTATAACCTGGAATGAAATAAGATGAATTATTTTTCAAGTTTCCATTATATGCTTCTGTCATTTTTCTGGTAGGACTTTGGGGTCCTTGAAATCCCTACAATTACTGGGCCTCCGCCAGAACTGCAAATGAAGGCGCAAGCATTAGGTGATTTCCTAGCCAACGCATTGCACCTAGCCTGCATTGCTGGATTGTCTGCGATTTGTCAGGTATCTTTTATCAGCTGCAGCATCATTTTGTTTCTAGATAAATTCAAAAAAAAACAATAAGTTTGGGCATTTTTCTTTAACCCCAAAAAGGTTTGAAATTTTCACTGAACAGTTTAGAAAATCCAAAAAACCACCAAACGTTTTAATTTTTATCCTAATTGTGTCTGTTTCGCGCGCTATCCTCATTCCTTGTAGATACTTTCATATCTGAAAGTGTTGAGGTTGATGCACTTTTGACCTTGAACGCACACCTCATTTGCTGTAACAAAAAATAGTGCGGAGATTTGCCTATCATAGAGGTTTGATAGATGTCCCAATATCACTAAGAATCCACATGATTAATTGTTCTGCCTAGTTTTGTGTAAGTATTTTCAGTAAAATGTATGTAGGTTAAGCATGAGTAGAAAAATATTGCAATACCTTTCTTTTCTTATTTTTTTCATTTTGTATAAGATATTTATCTTTTTCTTTTACTTTCTGATAATTACTTTTTCACCATCTTGAAATGGTTTGATGAAGATGCAGAAACTAGCCAAAGTTGCCCAACACAATGTGTATACATTCACACATATACAAGGACAAGTGAACAACATTCTCCCTCTTGTTGAAATTTACTACAAGCATTAACCAAGAGTACAAAGATTCAAACAGATAAATTTCCCTTTAACAAGAAGCACGTACATCTATCATATATATAACATGAAGGATAGGATTGTTTTTCAAGCAGTTGGATATGAAGCCTGCATTGCGATCCCGCAAAGCCCTTCTTCAGCGTCAATACCCCTCTCCATCCTGATATATCCCTTCTCTCCCCACGATGTCCCCCACGAGTTCTTCACCAACCAATACTTTGTCCCATCGCTCGCCTTCCCATATCCAACTGCAGTTACGCCGTGATCCAAATCAGTACCGCATTCCCCTGTGAACACTCCGCTCGAGTACAGTTGAAAGTCTGAACCCCCCGCATCAATCGCAACAGACACTGGCTGGTTAGCAACCGCTTTGAGCAGGGATGACTCGTCATTGGCAGGCACGTCCTCGTAGCCTGTGATGGTCGCAGCACTGGTTGAAGCCTTTTTGGAACTGCAGGTGCCATCGGTGGCTGTGTATGGATACTTGGCTTCAGTTGTCAGGCCTTTGTTCTTCATTATGAACTTGAAGGCGTTGTCCATTAAACCGCCGTTGCATCCTTGGTCCTCGCCGCTGGTGTCGCAGTCCACGAGCTCTTGCTCTGAGAGGGAGATGAGTTTGCCTGTAGTCAGCTTGTGGACTCCTTCTGTTGATGCTACTGCAGAGAATGCCCAACAGCATCCTGCATTCACATATACATACAAAATGAGAAACATTATTTAATCGTAGGATTAATTGTGTGTAAACCCATCGCAGTATATTTTTTTTAGCCCATTATTCCTCTAACTTTATTTTTGTGGATAGACCGTCTAGCTTTTTTTCAATTTTTTGACTCTTTTACCACCTTGTCAAAAAAATAGTTTTCTCTTTCTCTGAGACTAAAAGAGTCAAAAAAGAGCCTGTAAGAGGTCTATCTGCAAAAATGAAACTGAAGGAGTAGGAAGTTCAAAACAGCAATACGACCTCTCACCTGCAAAAATAAACGCTAAATATTAGTAAATGTGTACGATTTTGCTCACCGCATTGTCGTTGATTCTTGATAGGAGTTACAGCACCCTTGGTCCTCCAATCCATGCTTGCAGGAGCTGCAGTAAAATTCTCATACTTGAAGTTGCTTCTGGCTGCCGCCTTTACTACATTCGGCTTCGAAGGCCTGAACCCGTTATAAGAGGCCCTGAACTCCTCATTAGTCAAATCAGCAAACTGGTTAGCTCCAAGCTTGTACTTATGCACTCCTGCGGAGTTAAACGCTTCAATGTACTCGACATTGGCCTTGAATATTTTAAACCGGTGCACCTTCTCTGCTGCGTCCTTGTAGACGCGCCCATGCTGAGCCATCCATTTCTCATGCCTCTCCTTCATCGATGTCTCACTCAGGTCACGAGACGCCAGGGAGAGTGAAACCCAAATGCCGAATATCACCAAAGAGAACAATAGGAATTTGTGTGGAGCCAAAGAAGCCATGGTTAGTTAATGAGCAACTGTGAGATGATTGAAAACACAAAGATGGCATTGGTTTATATAGAGATTTTAGCAGTGCCTATTGCATCCCCAATTTCTCAAACATTGAGCAAGTGCCGTGAAGTTGTTGCAGGTTCCTTGGAATGTTGTGTGTGTTCTTAAATTTGGTGCAGCGGAGGAAGGATTACGTTTCGTGCGTCTTTGAAGCGCATTCAGATTCTGAATGCTGATGTTTGGATTTGTTTAATATGTTGATGCTTCATTTTGTGGGTATTTTATGTTAACAGCTAAGTATTTTTGTCAAATTGTGAAACTAGACAATGGCCAAAAAACTACAGCCCTAATACTTTATGCTTGTTTCCAACATTCCCTGTTGGCTGCTCCCTTTAGAATTCACACCATGAAAGAACTAATATATTTTGTATTGAACGGTATAATACTTCACTCTTAACCATCTTCATGTTGTATCCATTTCCAATTCGATTACGTGTAACTAACATCATATCTTATGGTGTGTTTTTTATGTAGAATGTGTTGTAAATGAGTTCCCGGAGCAGTCGAACCCCCAGAAGCCAGGTTGGGGGTTCGGAAAGGGGTTTTGACTTGCTCATGAAGAAAGAGCTTTATCTCGCAATCTGTAGATCAGAATCAAACATACAATATATAAAAGTCACTTTTTTTTTTTGAGGCGGAATTAACCAAACCCACCAATAGTCCGGTTTTGCTGCAATCAGCTTCGCAAAATCCCCCTCGGATTGAGAGATATCAAACTTTATGTCAAGTTTTGCTAATTTTTTAATGACATATGAGTCAATTTTGGTTAGGAAATGAATCCGGTCTGATCTCCTATTTGACCAATTAGTTTTCTAAATCATAGGGAGTCTTTTAGAGTAGTTTTGATAATTTCTATTCGCAATTGCTATTAGGAGTCTACTTTATTTTTTTTTTTAATTTAAGTAGAGGATTATAAACCCTATAGATTATTACTTTTTAATTAATAAAAGGATTTGATGGTTTTGAGGTGGCAGCTCATTTTGCAAAGTAGGCTACCAAGAGATAGAAATTGAGGTCCACACCTTTTGATGTGACTTTTAAGGCGAAGCCTCATCACATAGCTCATTTAGCAAGTTCTATCTCTTGATAGCTCATCTAACAAACTGAGCATTCACTTCGTACACATTTTACTTAATAAAATTCCTCTTTCATATTACTTTATGAATTCAAGATTATCTTCTTTGCGGACCTTGTGGTCCTTGCAATCCCTCCACCATCGGGCCTCCACCGAGCGCAAATGAAGACGCAAACATTAGGTGATTTTCGAGCTAATGTATCAAGTCTAGTTTGCTGTTGGGCGCGCGGACCGCGGAACCGTCGAGAGAAACCACCGCAAACAGAAAGCAAATAACACAATAAAAGAGTAAAGACACGAGATTTACGTGGTTCTGCAAGTTGCCTACGCCCACGGGTAAGGAGGGGATTTTCACTAATAGAAAGAGAGAATACAAATTAGGATTACAAGTTCTCACAAAGAAACCCTAAAACAAACCTCTCAATCTCTCAAAAGATCTCCTCTCCAAAGATGCACCAAACTCTCTCAAAGGTCGCTCCAAAACGTGCTTGAAACTTACCCTAACAATCAGGTTAGGGGTTATTAATAGCCTCTAAACGATTGGGTTTAAAACCAATTCCTAATTAGACCCGCCGAATTCCGCCGCATTAGTCGACTACAACTCATATTAGTCGACTAATGCATCAGATTAGTCGACTACAACTCATATTAGTCGACTAATGCATCAGATTAGTCGACTACAATACGCATTAGTCGACTACAACTCATATTAGTCGACTAATGCATCAGATTAGTCGACTACAACTCATATTAGTCGACTACAACTCATATTAGTCGACTACAACTCATATTAGTCGACTAATGCATCAGATTAGTCGACTACAATGCCTAGTAGTCTAACTCATGAACTCAAAACCGCCTTGTGCATGTTTTGTGCATGTTCTACAATTCTCCACCTCGTACATCATTTGATTCACCTCAAATTTTGGACGAACACCGAAGAACACCAAGAACATCTAGAGAGATCACCATCACCAATCCAGCCAATACCGCCACTACACCGCTGACGCTTCACGCATTCTCCACCGGGATCAAGCTCACCGTAGTTCACCTCAAATCATCTCCACCTTACCCATTACCGCCCGAAGGGCCATGCCTCTTGGGCAAATCAACAAGAGTCGATATGAAGCAAGTCTAAGCAATGCTTAAACTTACTACCGTGACCACCTTGGTTAACATGTCCGGGATTCTCATTCGTGTGCACCTTCATGAGAGAAATATCACCTTCCTCTATGACATCCCGCACAAAATGATACTTGACATCGATATGCTTGGTACGAGCATGATGAACTCGATTCTTCGCCAAGTGAATTGCACTCGACCGCCACACCACAAGTTCACGTTTTCTGCTCAATCCCCAAATCGCCTAGAAGACCCCACAACCACAATGCTTCCTTCACTCCCTCTGTCATGGCCATGTACTCGCCTCTGTAGTAGAAAGTGCCATCAGAGCTCGCAACATCGACGCCAACTAACCGGAGCCCCATGTATCTTGAATACATAACCGTAGATCGTCGTCTATCTAGATCGCCCGCATAATCGAGTCCACAAACCCGTCAATCGACATGTTTCTCCACCAAAACACGCACTAGACAATCGTACCCTTTAAGTACACGAGGACCCACTTCACGCTTCTCGGTCGCCTTTCCGGATTCGCCATGAATCCATCGACCACACTAACCGCCAGGAAATATCTCGGGCGGTACACACCATTGCATACATTAAACCGCCAACTGCACTAGCATAGGGAACACGCTCCATGCGCCTTCTCTTCCGCTGTAGTGGGAGATTGATTACCAGAAAGCCTAAAGTGTGGAGCCAATGGAGTCACCACCGACTTAGCACTTTGCATCCCGAACCTCGCGATCACCCGCTCTATGTAGCCCTTCTGACTCAAGAACAATCGTCGATTCGACCGCTCTCTTCTAATCTCCATACCCGGATTTTCCTAGCAAAGACCCATGTCCTTCATCTCAACTCTTCACCAAGTTGAGATTTCAACCTATCTATCTCCACCCTGCTCTTAGAAGCAATAAGCATGTCATCCACATACAAAAGAAGATAGATAAAATTACCTCCGCGAAGCTTCCGAATGTAAACACAACAATCATGATCGCCTCGGGAAAACCCATGCTTCAAAGATGAAGGAGTCAAATCGCTTGTACCATCCGGGAGATTGCTTTAATCCATACAAGGACTTCCTCAAACGACACACATGATTCTCCTTATCCTCAACCTTGTAGCCCTCGGGTTGATGCATGTAGATCTCTTCATCCAAGTCTCCGCAAGAAGGTCGTTTTAACATCGAGTTGATCCACTCATAATCACCATAAGCAACAATACTCAATAGCACCGAATAGATGTGTGTTTCACCACGGAGAAAATATCTCATTGTAATCCACACCCTCTTTCTCAGGCAAAACCCTTAGCCACTAGCCTCGCCTTGTATCTTACACCACCGAAGCTCAAAGATCTTCCTTTCTTTTATACACCCACTTACAACCAATAGCTTTTCTTCCTACGGGCAATGGGACCACCTCCCATGTTTGGTTCTTCCAAGAGATTCCATCTCTTCCTCCATCGCAGCCAACCAACTCTCACTATCCTTGTCCCGAATAGCTTCCTTGAAGGAGACCGCTCGTCCTCCTCCACCGAGAGTGCGATTCAACCATATTAGCACGCCCATAGTGCTTCAGGTTGATCAGCCCCACCAAGATTGCCATGCGCTCGCTGGCCTAGTGGAAGCCAAATTATCCACGAGCCGTTGTTGTAGTGCCTGTATTTTCCTCGCCTCCCTCCGCCAAACTCATCATCTACGACTTCCCACTTGAGCACGATTAGAACCTAGTTGGTCTTTAGGTTCTATTTCAATAACACGAGACTTAGAAGTCTCACCACCATAACACCATCATCCTTGGACGCCTCGCAATCATGGATTTCTCATCAAAGGTAACATCCCCGCGATCACGAACTTTGAATCTTCCGTACACCAAAGGCGATAGCCTTTACGCCTTTTGCATATCCCAAGAATATTGCCTTCTTGGCCCTCGCCAAGCTTTCCCTCGTTGACGTAATAGTAGGCGGTACATCCAAAAATTTCGAGCCTATCATAATCGCATGCTCCGACCACACCCTATAGGGTGTATCACCATCCAATGTCGAATGTGGTGAACGGTTCACAATGTAACAAGTCAGAGCCACCGCCGCCCACCATTCGTTGCCCAATCACGCATAAGATCGCATACTCACGCTTTTCCGCAGTTGTTCGGGTTCACTCACACGCATTCCCCTCACGCTGTGTAGACTCGACTCGCAAGGTCAACAATTCCTCCTCGATCAGAACTCCTTGAAAGCACCATCTCAGATACTGTACTATCTATCGATCTCGCCTTCAATTTCTTTCTGTCTGTTCTCAACCATTGTTCTCCACTTCTTGAATGTCTCGAACACCTCATTCTTGTGCTTCGTAAAGTAAATCCAAGCATACCTAGAATAATCATCAATAAACGAGACATAATAACGGAACCACCCTTGAAGTTGTCTGAGCGGACCCCAAACATCCGTGTGCACATAATCTAGTATCCCTCGCTCTTAGACTTGCTGTTGAAACTTGACCACGTGTGACTTTCCATACACACAATCCTCGCAAAATCCATGCTAGGTTCCTTGATTCTTCACAGACCCTCTTTACCAAGCGAACTAGACCCTTCTCGACATATGCCCAAGCCGCTATGCCATAACCGTGTGCTCACATGGGTCTCCACCACTTCCTTCGCCTAACCACTGATCTCCGCCACCGCTGCATTCGAGAGTATATAGATTACCGTGGACGAACACCCTTCATCACTACTAAGGAACCACGAACAACCTTCTTCACTCCGTTTCGTCACAATCCCGCAACCACCGAGTCCAAAGCACCAACTGAGATAAGATTCTTCCGCAAGTCGGGAACATGCCTCACATCCGTCAAGGTTCGAACCACTCCATCATGCATCTTGATTTTGATATTACCTAGCCCCACTGTTTTACAAGCATGGTTATTCCCCATCAATACAGTTCCCCCATCAATGCCTCTGTAGGTAGTAAACCACTTCCTATTTGGACACATATGGTAAGAGCAACCAGAATCAAGTATCCACTTCCCGGAGATCTCCTCGCCACCCGTGACGACATAGCACTCCTTCTCGCTCCCTTCCTCTGAAACGTAGCTCGCCTCTTCCTTGCCCTCTCCTCCTCGGTCTTGTTGTTGTTCTTCTTTCCACCTACTCTCTTATTTGGACGGTCGACTTTGAAATGCCCAGCCACCGCGACTTGAAACATCCTTTTCCAAGAGGTCTTGATTTAGATCTAGACTTTCCTCCCTTGCCTTTTCCTCGCTCATTGCTCCTTCCTCTTGCAAACAATCCTGCGCTTGTTCCTTGTTACGCCGGTGTATGTCACTAGTTGCAGCTTCTCCGAAGATCGTCCGCTAGAAGTGCCGTTCTAGTCTCATCCATCTTCGATTTTCTCCCACAAGCCTCGGTGTTTGCACCAAGTTCTCATAAGACTTCTAGAGAGTAGTAGAAGCGCTGATCCTCGCCTCCTACTTTAACATCTATGTCTTTCAAATCGATATGATCCTATCAAACTTGTTGATGTGTTCCCTGATTGATGAGCCCTCCTCCATCTTGCAAGTATACAATTTGGATTTTAAGTAGATCCGGTTAGTTAGACTCTTCGTCATGAAGGTACCCTCTAACTTCTTCCACACCAGCAAAGTTTCCTCTCCATCTACCAAGAAAGCTACATCCCTCTCAAGGCATAGGATAATCGACGCTCGTGTTTCAGATCCAACTCCTCCCAATCCTCATCGACATATCCTTGTTCTTCTTCTCCTTTCCATCCAAAGCCTTGTGCAATTTTTGCGAAATTAGAAAGTTTTTCATCGCATCCTCCAATAAGAAAAATCGTTCTTCCCATTGAACTTTTCAATCTCGAATTTTCCCACTTTGACTGATTTCGTTGACGCCATCCTCTCGTTTGTTCGTGAATCCGCTTCTCTCAGAATCACCGAACACCCCTCAAATTAGAAATTACACCACTTCCAATCGAACAATAGCTCGATACCAATGTTGGGCCACCAGGAACCGCCGAGAGAAACCACCGCAAACAAAGCAAATAACACAATAAAAGAGTAAAGACACGAGATTTACGTGGTTCTGCAAGTTGCCTACGCCCACAGGTAAGGAGGGGATTTTCACTAATAGAAAGAGAGAATACAAATTAGGATTACAAGTTCTCACAAAGAAACCCTAAAACAAACCTCTCAATCTCTCAAAAGATCTCCTCTCCAAAGATGCACCAAACTCTCTCAAAGGTCGCTCCAAAACGTGCTTGAAACTTACCCTAACAATCGGTTAGGGGTTATTAATAGCCTCTAAACGAATTGGGTTTAAAACCAATTCCTAATTAGACCCGTTTGAATGCCAGATTAGTCGACTACAACTCATATTAGTCGACTAATGCATCAGATTAGTCGACTACAACTCATATTAGTCGACTACAACTCATATTAGTCGACTACAACTCATATTAGTCGACTACAACTCATATTAGTCGACTACAACTCATATTAGTCGACTACAACTCATATTAGTCGACTACAACTCATATTAGTCGACTACAACTCATATTAGTCGACTACAACTCATATTAGTCGACTACAACTCATATTAGTCGACTACAACTCATATTAGTCGACTACAATGCCTAGTAGTCGACTACTGAACCTGAAAACTGTCTTGTGCATGTTTTTGTGCATGTTCTACATTTGCATTATTGCATTGTCAGGTATCTTTCATCATCCTCACCGTTACTTTGTTTCTAGAGTTAATTGCGGATAGACCCCTGAGTAAATTTTTTGACACTTTTACCCTCAGGAGGTCTATTTGTCCAAAAACAATATTCTCTTACTCTGAGCGTGAAAGAGTCAAAGTTCATTTAGGGGGTCTATCTGAAACTATAGAACTACAGGAGGTCTACCCGCATTCAGGAGATAGTACAAGGGGGTCTATTCGCGATTAACCCTTGTTTCTACTTAGAAGCTACATTTGTTTCCAATGCATATGTATTATGTTCTTATTTACAGTTCAACAGTACCTCTTGGAATGCATGACAACCTGCCAGTGTCAATTTCCTGTTTTGCAAGAAAGGGTAATTATCTGCTTCTCTTAATCTCGTTAAGGCTCTCGGTCATTGAAATCAACAAATAATACATATACTTGTTGACCTCGCGGTCGCAATTTGTGCCTGTTCCTGAAACTGGCAATAAAGTTCTATGATATTATTGTCTCTGTCTAAAGTTCATATAGTTCTGCTAAATCTTACGTATTTCAATGAAGAAAGAATAATTTGGCACTGATATATTCTGAGAGGTCGCTGAAGTTCACTTTGTAGTCCACATTGTGTCTTTTTATGTCTTGTTCTCATTCCATGTGGATACCTTAAAACTCTGATAGTGTGGATACCTTAAAACTCTGATAGTGTTGAGGCTGAAGTTCTTTTGATGAAAATATCCTGGAGCTTTGCCTGTCTTTGTTTTTTCCCGTAATCACTAAGAATCCAAATGAAAGGTTGTTCTTACCTAGTCTTTGTTTTTTCAGTTGAATGTATATGTAGGTGTACGTTAAACGTGAAACCATTTTCAGAATAAGAAATATTGGCTACACAATGTGCACTCAATTCACACATATACAAGGACAAGTGCACCAACTTACACAATCATTAACCAAGAGTACAATAATTCACACGGATATCATGTTGTATTAACAGGAAGGATATTTAGGATTGTTTTCTCAAGCGGTTGGATATGAAGCCTGCATTGCGATCCCGCAAAGCCCTTCTTCAGCGTCGACATCCCTCTCCATCCTGATATATCCCTTCTCTCCCCACGACGCCCCCCACGAGTTCTTCACCAACCAATACTTTGTCCCATCGCTCGCCTTCCCATATCCAACTGCAGTAACGCCGTGATCCAAATCAGTACCGCACTCCCCTGTGAACACCCCGCTCGAATACAACTGGAAGTCTGAATCCCCTGCATCAATTGCAACCGACACTGGCTGGTTAGCAACAGCTTTGAGCAGCGACGCCTCGTCGTTGGCAGGCACATCCTCGTAGCCTGTGATGGTCGCAGCACTGGTTGAAGCCTTTTTGGAACTGCAGGTGCCATCAGTGGCGGTGTATGGATACTTGGCTTCGGTTGTCAAGCCTTTGTTCTTCATTATGAACTTGAAGGCGTCGTCCATTAAGCCGCCGTTGCATCCTTGGTCCTCGCCGCTGGTGTCGCAGTCCACAAGCTCTTGTTCGGAGAGGGAGACGAGTTTCCCTGTGCTCAACTTGTGGATCCCTTCTGTTGATGCCACTGCAGAGAACGCCCAACAGCATCCTGCATTCACATATACATGACATGACAAACTGTATTAAATAATAGGGTTAAATGAACATATAAACCCCCTGGAATATCACGCTTTGGAACTTATTACCCTGTAGTTTAATTTTTACTGACAGACCCCTGTATAATACTGACTCTTTTATCCTCAGATAGATTCACTAATTGCACCCAGAGGAAATATCTGGCAGAATTTCACCTAAGGTAAAAGAGTAAAAAAAATCACCTAGGATTTCTATCTATAGAAATCAAACTGCAAGAGTAATAAGTTCCAAAAGGCGATACTACAGACAGCCTTTGTGCAATTAACCCTAAATAATGTGTGCATTATTAGGAAATGTGAACTATTTTGCTCACCACATTCGCCTTGATTCTTAACAGGGGTTACAGCACCCTTGGTCCTCCAATCCATGCTCGCCGGAGCTGCAGTAAAATTCTCATACTTGAAGTTGCTTCTGACTGCCGTCTTTACTGCATTTGTCTTCGAAGGCTTGAACCCGTTATAAATGGCCTTGAACTCATCGTTCGTCAGATCAGCAAACTGGTTAGCTCCGAGCTTGTACTTGTGCCCTCCCGCAGAGTTAAACACTTCAATGTACTCGACGTTGGCCTTGAATATTTTAAACCGGTGCAACTTCTCTTCTGCGTCTTTGTAGACTCGCCCATGCTGAACCATCCATTTCTCATGCCTCTCCTTCATCGACATCTCAATAACGTCATGAGACGATGTTGAGATTGAAACCCAAATGCCCAATATCACCAAAGAGAACAGTAGGCATTTGTATGAAGCCAAAGTAGACATGTTTAGTTAATCAATAACTGTTTTGTGATTGAAACACAAAGATGGCATTGGTTTATATAGAGATTTTAGCAGCGCCTATTGCATCTCTGATTCCTCAATCATTGTGAAAGTGCCGTGAAGTTGTCTGTAGATTCCTTGGAATGTTGCAAGTGTAGTTAAATTTGGTGCAATGGAGGAAAGATTACGTTTTGTGCGTCTTTGAAGAGCATTCAGACTCTGAATGCTGATGTTTGGATTTATTTAATATGTTGATGCTTCATTTTATGCGTAATGTACATTTGTTTACAATTAAGTTATTTTCTCAAATTTTGAAACTAGACATTGGTCACAAAGAACAGGCCCAATAATCTATTGTGGTTTCTTCATTGGAATGTTGTTTAAGTTGGTGCAGCAGAGTAAGGATTACGTTTTGTGCGTCTGTGAAGTGCATCCAAACTCTGAATGCTCATGTTTAGATTTGTTTAATGTGTTGAAGCTTCAGTTTATGTGTAATGTGCGTTTGTTTACAGTTAAGTTATTTTGTCAAATTGTGAAATAGACTATAGTCAAAAAAAATTTAACAGGTTCAATATTGTATGTTGGTTTCTTCATTGGCTGCTCCCCTATGTAGCTTTCAGAGAGGAATGGATGCCAAACCTTTTCCTTATTTCTCCATTCAAGACCAAACTAGAAATCATATTGTGAAAGCGATATGATTGGAATTCAGATATTGTATATTGGTTAACATATTTCTGCCATATTTCTATAGATGCCCTGGAGTCAAATTCACAGGAAAGGTGTTCTCAAGTGACTAGGGCATGTTTAGACTATGTATGTAGAAGACTGGATAATGTACATAACGAAGCAAAGTTGAAAAGAGTGTGTTATGCGTTATTTTGCATGCCGTAGGTGAAGCGCTAGTCAAAGCCACTTAAAAAACACAGTGCATTAGTAGTGCTGCATTTTCCGCTTCTGATGCACGTTATGGAATTTGTTAACGTAGTGTTCTGTAACTTGCATCGCATAGTTTATTTTTGGGTTTCACTCTCCATCAAAGGGAATAGAAAGAATCAGTAGATAGGAATAAATTCGGTCACGGCTATATTGGTCCCATTGAGATTCTGGAAAGAGTTGAAATGTGGCTTATAAATTGGCCTTATCTCCTGAATTATCCAAGATTCACAATGAAATTCATAGATATCAGTATTACATGGTTCTAGGCGCTGGGAAACAATTTTCCCTCTTAGTTAAGTGTGAAAAAGTCTTTCTGTAAATGTAAAACCATCCTTCTTTGCTTTTGTGGCTGTAGTATTCATTTTGAGGTAAATGTATTCCATGAAAGTGCCATAATTTTAGTTTTCACTGCTTTTCATTAAATTGTGAAAATAAGTCGGATAACTTCCTGACTTCTTCATGCTTGAGCTTTATCAGATACATCACATTCATTTTTATAACCTGGAATGACATAAGATGAGTTCTTTTTCAAGTTTCCATTATATTCTTCTGTCTGTCCTTTTTTGGGTCGTGGCGATCCCTAGAATTACTGGGCCTCTGCCAGAACTGCAAATGAAGGCGCAAACATTAGGCGATTTCCAAGCCAATGAATTGCGTCTAGTCTGCATTGCTTGATTGTCTGCGATTTGTCAGGTATCTTGCATCAGCTGCAGCATCATTTTGCTTCTAGGTAAATTCGAAAAAAATAATAATAATAAATAAAAAGTAAAAAATAAGTTTGGGCATTTTTCAATTAACCCACAAAAGGTTTGAAAATTTCACTTAACCCCAATAAGTTTAGGAAAATCCAGAAAACCACCAAACGTTTTATTTTTTATTTTTTTTCACTTAACCCCCATGACAGTGTTGCATAAAATAGCATCAGTTTGGAGTTTAGAAGGAGAAAATTACCAAAAACAAAATTTGGGGATTGTGAGCTCCAACCTGAAAGCAAACACAAGCAGAGAGGGTAAAAGTGATTTTAGCACGAAACATACAAAATAGGACAAGAAAGTTTTAAAAAATGTACGGGTATTTCGGTCTTTGGCATAACATGCTTTGCATCTAATACATCAAAATTAACAGTTTTGATAGATGTCCCATACTCACTAAGGATCCAAATGAAAAGTTGTTCTACCAAGTTAATATAAGTATTTTCAGTAAAATGTATGTAGGTTAAGCATGAGAAGATAAATATTTCAATACCCTTCTTTTCTTACTTTTTTCATATTGTATAAGATATAATCTTTTCCTTTTACTTTCTAATAATTACTTCTGAATCATCTTGAAATGGCCTAATGTGAAAATGCAGAAACTAGCCAAAGTTGCGCAGCACAATGTGTATACTCTCACACATATACAAGGACAAGTGAAACAACATCCTCCCTCTTGATGAAATTTACCACAAGCATAACCAAGAGTACAAAGATTCAAACAGATAAACTTCCCTTTAACATGAAGCATGTACATCTATCATATAACATGAAGGATAACTAGTATTGTTCTTCAGGCAGTTGGATATGAAGCCTGCATTGCGATCCCGCAAAGCCCTTCTACAGCGTCGACACCCCTCTCCATCCTGATATATCCCTTCTCTCCCCACGATGTCCCCCACGAGTTCTTCACCAACCAATACTTTGTCCCATCAGTCGCCTTCCCATATCCAACTGCAGTCACGCCGTGATCCAAATCAGTACCGCATTCCCCTGTGAACACTCCACTCGAGTACAGTTGAAAGTCTGAACCCCCCGCATCAATCGCAACAGACACTGGCTGGTTCGCCACCGCTTTGAGGAGTGACGCTTCATTGTTGGCAGGCACGTCCTCGTAGCCTGTGATGGTCGCAGCACTGGTTGAAGCCTTTTTGGAACTGCAGGTGCCATCGGTGGCTGTGTATGGATACTTGGCTTCGGTTGTCAGGCCTTTGTTCTTCATTATGAACTTGAAGGCGTTGTCCATTAAACCACCGTTGCATCCTTGGTCCTCGCCGCTGGTGTCGCAGTCCACGAGCTCTTGCTCTGAGAGGGAGATGAGTTTGCCTGTAGTCAGCTTGTGGATTCCTTCTGTTGATGCTACTGCAGAAAATGCCCAACAGCATCCTGCATTCACATATACATGCAAAATGAGAAACTTTATTTAATCATAGGGTTAATTGTGTATAGACCCATCATAGAATATTTTTTTAACCTATTATCCCTCTAGCTTTATTTTTGCGGATAGACCCTCTAGCTTTTTTTTCAATTTTTTGACTCTTTTACCACCTTGTCAAAAAAAACAGTTTTCTCTTTCTCTGAGACTAAAAGAGTCAAAAAAGAGCCTGTAAGAGGTCTATCTGCAAAAATAAAACTAAAGAAGTAGGAAGTTCAAAACAGCAATACGACCTCTCACCTGCAAAAATAAAACGCTAAATAATGTAGACTATAAGGAAAGGGGTACGATTTTGCTCACCGCATTGTTTTTGATTCTTGATAGGAGTTACAGCACCCTTGGTCCTCCAATCCATGCTTGCAGGAGCTGCAGTAAAATTCTCATACTTGAAGTTGCTTCTGACTGCCGCCTTTACTACATTTGGCTTCGAAGGCCCGAACCCATTATAAGAGGCCCTGAACTCCTCGTTCGTCAGATCAGCAAACTGGTTAGCTCCGAGCTTGTACTTGTGCCCTCCTGCAGAGTTAAACGATTCAATGTACTCGACATTGGCCTTGAATATTTTAAACCGGTGCAACTTCTCTGCTGCGTCCTTGTAGACTCGCCCGTGCTGAGCCATCCATTTCTCGTGCCTCTCCTTCATCGACGTCTCGCTCAGGTCACGAGACGCCATGGAGAGAGAAACCCAAATGCCGAATATCACCAAAGAGAACAATAGGCATTTGTGTGAAGCCAAAGAAGCCATGGTTAGTTAATGAGCAAACTGTGAGATGATTGAAAACACAAAGATGGCATTGGTTTATATAGAGATTTTAACTTGTGACTATTGCATCTCTAAGTCCTTAATCATTGAGAAAGTGCCGTGAAGTTGTTGCAGATTCCTTTGGAATGTTGTGAGTGTTGTTAAATTTGGTGCAGCGGAGGGAGGATTACGTTCTGTGCGAAGCGCATTCAGATTCTGAATGCGGACATTTACATTTGTTTAATATGTCGAGGCCTCATTTTGTTTGTAATATATGCTAACAGTTAAGTACTTTTGTCAAATTGTGAAACTAGACAATGGCCAAAAAACTACAGCCCTAATACTTTATGCTTGTTTCCAACATTCCCTGTTGGCTGCTCCCTTTAGAATTCACACCATGAAAGAACTAATATATTTTGTATTGAACGGTATAATACTTCACTCTGAACCATCTTCATGTTGGATCCATTTCCAATTCGATTACGTGTAACTAACATCATATCTTATGGTGTGTTTTTTATGCAGAATGTGTTGTAAATGAGTTCCCGGAGCAGTCGAACCCCCAGAAGCCAGGTTGGGGGTTCGGAAAGGGGTTTTGACTTGCTCATGAAGAAAGAGCTTTATCTCGCAATCTGTAGATCAGAATCAAACATACAATATATAAAAGTCACTTTTGTTTTTTTTTGAGGCGGAATTAACCAAACCCACCAATAGTCCGGTTTTGTCTCAGACCAGAAAATCCCCTGATTGAGAGATATCAAACTTTATGTCAAGTTTTGCTAATTTTTTAATGACATATGAGTCAGTTTTGGTTAGGAAACGAATCCAGTCTGATCTCCTTTTTGACCAATTAGTTTTCTAAATCATAGGGAGTCTTTTAGAGTAGTTTTGATAATTTCTATTGGCAATTGCTATTAGGAGTCTACTTATTTTTGTTATTTAAGTAGAGGATTATAAACCCTATAGATTATTACTTTTTAATTAATAAAAGGATTTGATGGTTTTGAGGTGGCAGCTCATTTTGCAAAGTAGGCTACCAAGAGATAGAAATTGAGGTCCACACCTTTTGATGTGACTTTTAAGGCGAAGCCTCATCACATAGCTCATTTAGCAAGTTCTATCTCTTGATAGCTCATCTAACAAACTGAGCATTCACTTCGTACCCATTTTACTTAATAAAATACCTCTTTCATATTACTTTATGAATTCAAGATTATCTTCTTTGCCGACCTTGTGGTCCTTGCAATCCCTCCAATTACTGGGCCTCCACCAGAACTGCAAATGAAGACGCAAACATTAGGTGATTTTCGAGCTAATGCATCAAGTCTAGTTTGCATTATTGCATTGTCAGGTATCTTTCATCATCCTCACCGTTACTTTGTTTCTAGAGTTAATTGAGGATAGACCCCTGAGTAAATTTTTTGACTCTTTTACCCTCAGGAGGTCTATTTGTCAAAAAATAATATTCTCTTAATCTGAGCGCAAAAGAGTCAAAATTCATTTAGGGGGTCTATCTGAAACTATAGAACTACAGGAGGTCTACCCAAGATTCGTGAGATAGTACAAGGGGGTCTATTCGCGATTAACCCTTGTTTCTACTTAGAAGCTACATTTGTTTCGTAGAACATGCACAAAACATGCACAAGCAGCTTTCGCTTAGTAGTCGACTAATCTACGATGAGTAGTCGACTAATCTGCACTACGTAAAGGTGTGTTTCGCTAGTCCAGTAGTCGACTAATGCGGTTGTAGTCGACTAATCTACGCGAGTAGTCGACTAATGCGGTTGTAGTCGACTAATGCGATTCGAAACGGGTTTTGGTTTTAAACCCGGTTCGCTTAGAGTTTATAAATAACCCTAAACCCGATTATTTGAAAGTTAAGCACGCTGGAGCAACTTTTCGAGGGTTTTGTGCATCTTTGGAGAGGAGATCTTTTGAGAGATTGAGAGGTTTGTTTTAGGGTTTCTTTGTGAGAACTTGTAATCCTAATTTGTATTCTCTCTTTCTATTAGTGAAAATCCCTCCTTACCCGTGGGCGTAGGCAACTTGCGAACCACGTAAATCTTGTGTCTTTACTCTTTATTGTGTTTTTGCTATCGCTTGTGGTGGTTTCTCTCGACGGTTCGCTGTCCGCTACCAACAATTGGTATCGAGCTATTGTTCGATTGGAAGTGGTGTAATTTCTAATTTGAGGGGTGTTCGATTCTCAGAGAAGCGGATTCACGAAGACAAACAGAGGATGGCCAACCAAGAATCGCTTAAAGTGGGAAAATTCGAGATTGAAAAGTTCAATGGGAAGAACGACTTTTCCTATTGGAGGATGCGATGAAAAACTTTCTAATTTCGCAAAAATTGCACAAGGCTTTGGATGGAAAGGAGAAGAAGAACAAGGATATGTCCGTGAGGATTGGGAGGAGTTGGATCTCGAAGCACCAGGCCGATTATCCTATGCCTTGAGAGGGATGTAGCTTTCTTGGTAGATGAAGAGGAAACTACATGCTGGGAAGAAGTTAGAGGGTACCTTCATGACGAAGAGTCTAACTAACCGGATCTACTTAAAATCCAAATTGTATACTTGCAAGATGGAGGAGGGCTCATCAATCCGAACACATCAACAAGTTTGATAGGATCATATCGATTTGAAAGACATAGATGTTAAAGTAGGAGACGAGGATCAGCGCTTCTACTACTCGTCACCAAGTCTTATGAGAACCTGGTGCAAACACCGATGCTTGTGGGAGAAAATTTGAAGATGGATGAGACTAGAACGGCACTTCTAGCGACGATCTTCTGAAGATTGCAACTAGTGACATGGCCATCGGTGGTAACAAGGAACAAGCGCAGGATTGTTTGCAAGAGGAAGGAGCAATGAGCGAGGAAAAGGCAAGGGAGGAAAGTCTAGATCTAAATCAAGACCTCTTGGGAAAAGGATGTTTCAAGTGCGTGAAGCCGGCATTTCAAAGTCGACCATCCAAATAAGAGAGTAGGTGGAAAGAAGAACAACAACAAGACCGAGAGGAGAGGGCAAGGAAGCAAGCCACGCTTTCGTGAGGAAGGAGCGATAAGGAGTGCTATGTTGTCACGGGTGGCGAGGATATCTCCGGAAGTGGATACTTGATTCTGTTGTCTTACCATATGTGTCCAAATAGGAAGTGGTTTACTACCTACGAGGCACCGATGGTGGAACTCATTGATGGGGAATAACCATGCTTGTAAAACAAGGGGCTAGGTAATATCAAAATCAAGATGCATGATGGAGTGGTTCGAACCTTGACGGATGTGAGGCATGTTCCCGAACTGCAAGAATCTTATCTCAGTTGGTGCTTTGGACTACGGTGGTTGCAGGATTGTGACGAAAACGGAGTGAAGAAGGTTGTTCGTGGTTCCTTAGTAGTGATGAAGGGTGTTCATCACGGTAATCTATATACTCTCGTGAATGACGGTGACAGGAGATGCGGTTGGAACTAAGGAAGTGGTGGAGACCCATGTGAGCACACACGGTTATGGCATAGGCGCTTGGGCATATGTCGAGAAGGGTCTAGTTCAGCTTGGTAAAGAGGGTCTCACAAGAATCAAGGAACCTAGCATGGATTTTGCGAGTGTGTATGGAAAGTCACACAGGTCAAGTTTCGAACGCAAGTCTAAGAGCAGGGATACTAGATTATGTGCACACGGATGTTTGGGGTCCGTCGCACAACCTGGTGGTTCCGTATTATGTCTCGCTTATTGATGATTATTCTAGGTATGCTTGGATTTACTTTCAAGCATAAGAATGAGGTGTTCGAGACATTCAAGAAGTGGAGAACAATGGTTGAGAACAGAAGGAGAAATTGAAGACGCCGAGATCCGGATAACTGCAGTAGCATGTGATGGTGCTTTCAAGGAGTTCTCGTGATCATGAGGGAATTGTTCAACACCGACAGTCCGTCTACACCACGAGAATGGGGTCGCTGGAGAGATCGAACCAACACCGCGGAAAAGGCGTGAGTATGCGATCTTATGCGTGATTGGGCAACGAATGGTGGAAGCGGTGGCTACTGACTTGTTACATTGTGAACCGCTCACCACATTCGACATGGATGGTGATACACCCTATAGGGTGTGGTCAGGGAGCGATTATGATAGGCTCAATTTCGATGTATCGCCTACTATCACGCCAACGAGGGAAAACTTGACGCGAGGGCCAAGAAGGCAATATTCTTGGGATATGCAAAGCAAAGGCTATCGCCTTTGGTGTACGGAAGATTCAAAGTTCGTGGTCGCAGGATGTTACCTTTGATGAGAAATCCATGATTGCGAGGGCCCAAGGATGATGGTGTTATGACCTCTAAGTCTCAGTTATTGAAATAGAACCTAAAGACCAACTAGGTTCTAATCGTGCTCAAGTGGGAAGTCGTAGATGATGAGCTTGAGCAGAGGAGGTTCAAAGAGAAAATATACAGGCACTACAACAACAGCACTCGAGGATAATTTGGCTTCCACTAGGCCAAAGCGAGCATACAAGGTGTATCAAGCCGGGGTCGATCAACCCCCCAAGCACTATGGGCGCTAATATGGTTGAATACGCGACTCTGTGGAGGAGGACGACCGGTCTCCTTCAAGGAAGCTATTCGGGACAAGGATAGTGAGAGTTGGTTGGTCATGATGGAGGAAGAGATGGAATCTCTTCGAAGAATCATACATGGGAGGTGGTCCCATTGCCCGTAGGGAAGAAAAGCTATTGGTTGTAAGTGGGTGTATAAAAGAAAGGAAGATCTTCGAGCTCGGTGGTGTAAGATACAAGGCGAGGCTAGTGGCTAAGGGTTTTGCACGTAAAGAGGGTGTGGATTACAATGAGATATTTTCTCCGTGGTGAAACACACTTCTATTCGGGTGCTATTGAGTATTGTTGCTCATGGTGATTTTGAGTGGATCAACTCGATGTTAAAACAACCTTCTTGCACGGAGACTTGGATGAAGAGATCTACATGCATCAACCCGAGGGCTACAAGGTTGAGGATAAGGAGAATCATGTGTGTCGCTTGAGGAAGTCATCTGATGGATTAAAGCAATCTCCGGCCGGGTACAAGCGATTTGACTCCTTCATGTCGAAGCATGGGTTTTCCGGCGATCATGATTGTTGTGTTTACATCCGGAAGCTTCGAGGTAATTTTATCTATCTTCTTTGTATGTGGATGACATGCTTATTGCTTCTAAGAGCGGTGGAGATAGATAGGTTGAAATCTCAACTTGGTGAAGAGTTTGAGATGAAGGACATGGGTGCCGCTAGGAAAATACGGGTATGGAGATTAGAAGAGAGCATACGAATCGACGATTGTTCTTGAGTCAGAAGGGCTACATAAAGCGGGTGATCGCGAGGTTCGGGATGCAAAGTGCTAAATCGGTGGTGACTCCATTGGCTCCACACTTTAGGCTTCGGTAATCAATCTCCCACTACACGAAGAGAAGGCTACATGGCGCGGTTTCCTATGCTAGTGCAGTTGGCGCTTAATGTATGCAATGGTGTACACTGCATATTTCACAGCGTTAGTGTGGTCGTAGATTCATGGCGAATCCGGAAAGGCGACGGGAAGCGGTGAAGTGGGTCCTCGTGTACTTAAAGGGTACCGCTGATAATGGGTCTGTTTTGGTGGAGAAACATGTCGATTGACGGGTTTGTGGACTCGATTATGCGGGCGATCTAGATAGACTGCGATCTACCTGGTTATGTATTTAAGATACATGGAGCTCCGGTAGTTGGCGATCGATGTTACAGTACCATGGCACTTTCTACTACAGAGGTCGAAAGTACATGGCGAGGGAGTGAAGGAAGCATTGTGGTTGTGGGGTCTTCTAGACGATTTGGGGATTGAGCAGAAAAACGAACTTGTGGTGTGACAAATGAGTGCAATTCACTTGGCGAAGAATCAGTTCATCATGCTCGCACTCAAGCATATTGATGTCGTATCATTTTGTGCGGGATGTCATAGAGGAGGTGATATTTCTCTCATGAAGGTGCACACGAATGAGAATCCCGCGGACATGTTAACCAAGGTGGTCACAGTAGTAAGTTTAAGCATTGCTTAGACTTGCTTCATATCACTCTTGTTGATTTGCCCAAGAGGGCATGGATTCTTCGGCGGTAATGGGTAAGGTGGAAATGATTTGAGGTGAACTACGGTGAGCTTGATCCCGGTGGAGGGTACGAGGCGGCCGTGTAGTGGCGCTTTGGATTGCCCTGATTGGCTAATGGTGATCTCTAGATGTTCTTGGTGTTCTTTCTCGTGTTCGTCCAAAATTTGAGGTAAATCAAATGATGTACGAGGTGGAGAATTGTAGAACATGCACAAAACATGCACGCGCTGCTTAGTAGTCGACTAATGCTGCAGAGTGGTCGACTAACTGCGCACGAAGGTGTGTTTGCTTCATATCCGAGTAGTCGACTAATCGGTTGTAGTCGACTAATCTACGTGAGTAGTCGACTAATCTGAGTAGTCGACTAACTGAAAGCAGATTCAAAACGGGTTTTGGTTTTAAACCCGCCGCTTAGAGTTTATAAATAACCCTAAACCTGATTATTTGAAAGTTAAGAAGCACGCTTTGGAGCACTTTTCGAGGGTTTTGTGCATCTTTGAGAGGAGATCTTTGAGAGATTGAGAGGTTTGTTTTAGGGTTTCTTTGTGAGAACTTGTAATCCTAATTTGTATTCTCTCTTTCTATTAGTGAAAATCCTCCTTACCCCTGCGGACGAGGCAACTTGTCAACCACGAAATCTCGTGGTCTTTACTCTTTTATTGTGTTTTTTGCTATCGTTTGTGGTGGTTTCTCTCGACGGTTCCGCGGTCCGCGCGCCCAACAGTTTCCAATGCATATGTATTATGTTCTTATTTACAGTTCAACAGTACCTCTTGGAATGCATGACAACCTGCCAGTGTCAATTTCCTGTTTTGCAAGAAAGGGTAATTATCTGCTACTCTTAATCTCGTTAAGGCTCTCGGTCATTGAAATCAACACATAATACATATACTTGTTGACCTCGCGGTCGCAATGTGTACCTGTTTCTGAAACTGGCAATAAAGTTCTATGATATTATTGTCTCTGTCTAAAGTTCATATAGTTCTGCTAAATCTTACGTATTTCAATGAAGAAAGAATAATTTGGCACTGATAAATTCTGAGAGGTCGCTGAAGTTCACTTTGTACTTCACATTGCGTCTTTTTATGTCTTATTCTCATTCCTTGTGGATACCTTAAAACTCTGATAGTGTTGAGGCTGAAGTTCTTTTGATCTTGAATTTTCACTCATTTGCAATTGTCTCAGCGGATGTAATCTTAACAATAACAAAAAAAAATATCCTGGAGCTTTGCCTGTCTTAGAGACTTGATGAATGTCCCGTAATCACTAAGAATCCAAATGAAAGGTTGTTCTTACCTAGTCTTTGTTTTTTCAGTTGAATGTATATGTAGGTGTACGTTAAACGTGAAACCATTTTCAGAATAAGAAATATTGGCTACACAATGTGCACTCAATTCACACATATACAAGGACAAGTGCACCAACTTACACAAACATTAACCAAGAGTACAATAATTCACACGGATATCATGTTGTATTAACAGGAAGGATATTTAGGATTGTTTTTTCAAGCGGTTGGATATGAAGCCTGCATTGCGATCCCGAAAAGCCCTTCTTCAGCCGACATCCTCTCCATCCTGATATATCCCTTCTCTCCCCACGACGCCCCACGAAGTTCTTCACCAACCAATACTTTGTCCCATCGCCGCCTTCCCATATCCAACTGCAGTAACGCCGTGATCCAAATCAGTACCCGACTCCTGTGAACACCCCGCCAATACAACTGGAAGTCTGAATCCCCTGCATCAATTGCAATCGAGACTGGCTGGTTAGCAACAGCTTTGAGCAGTGACGCCGTCTGGCAGGCACATCCTCGTAGCCTGTGATGGTCGCAGCACTGGTTGAACCCTTTTTGGAACTGCAGGTGCCATCAGTAGCGGTGTATGGATACTTGGCTTCGGTTGTCAAACCTTTGTTCTTCATTATGAACTTGAACGCGTCGTCCATTAAGCCGCCGTTGCATCCTTGGTCCTCGCTGGTGTCGCAGTCCACAAGCTCTTGTTCGAGAGGGAGACGAAGTTTCTGTGCTCAACTTGTGGATCCCTTCTGTTGATGCCACTGCAGAGAATGCCCAACAGCATCCTGCATTCACATATACATGACATGACAAACTGTATTAAATAATAGGGTTAAATGCACATATAAACCCCCTTAATATCACGCACTGTAGTTTAATTTTTACAGACAGACCCCTGTATAATACTGACTCTTTTATCCTCAGATAGATTCACTAATTGCACCCAGAGGAAATATCTGGCAGAATTTCACCTAAGGTAAAAGAGTAAAAAAAATCACCTAGGATTTCTATCTATAGAAATCAAACTGCAAGAGTAATAAGTTCCAAAAGGCGATACTACAGACAGCCTTTGTGCAATTAACCCTAAATAATGTGTGCATTATTAGGAAATGTGAACTATTTTGCTCACCACATTCGCCTTGATTCTTAACAGGGGTTACAGCACCCTTGGTCCTCCAATCCATGCTCGCCGGAGCTGCAGTAAAATTCTCATACTTGAAGTTGCTTCTGACTGCCGTCTTTACTGCATTTGTCTTCGAAGGCTTGAACCCGTTATAAATAGCCTTGAACTCATCGTTCGTCAGATCAGCAAACTGGTTAACTCCGAGCTTGTACTTGTGCCCTCCCGCAGAGTTAAACGCTTCAATGTACTCGATGTTGGCCTTGAATATTTTAAACCGGTGCAACTTCTCTTCTGCGTCTTTGTAGACTTGCCCATGCTGAACCATCCATTTCTCATGCCTCTCCTTCATCGACATCTCAATAACGTCATGAGACGATGTTGAGATTGAAACCCAAATGCCCAATATCACCAAAGAGAACAGTAGGCATTTGTATGAAGCCAAAGTAGACATGTTTAGTTAATCAATAACTGTTTTGTGATTGAAACACAAAGATGGCATTGGTTTATGTAGAACATGCACAAAAACATGCACAAGACAGTTTTTCAGGTTCAGTAGTCGACTACTAGGCATTGTAGTCGACTAATCTACGTGAGTAGTCGACTAATCTACGTGAGTAGTCGACTACTAGGCATTGTAGTCGACTAATCTACGTGAGTAGTCGACTAATCTACGTGAGTAGTCGACTACTAGGCATTGTAGTCGACTAATCTACGTGAGTAGTCGACTACTAGGCATTGTAGTCGACTAATCGAAGCAGATTCAAACGGGTTTTGGTTTTAAACCCGGTTCGCTTAGAGTTTATAAATAACCCTAAACCCGATTATTTGAAAGTTAAGAAGCACGCTTTGGAGCACCTTTGAGAGAGTTTTGTGCATCTTTGGAGAGGAGATCTTTTGAGAGATTGAGAGGTTTGTTTTTAGAGATATCAAACTTTATGTCAAGTTTTGCCAATTTTTTAATGACATATGAGTCAGTTTTGGTTAGGAAACATATCCGGTCTGATCTCATATTTGACCGATTAGTTTCCTAAATCATAGTGAGTCTTTTAGAGTAGTTTTGATAATTTCTATAGGCAATTGCTATTAGGAGTCTACTTTATTTTTTTATTTAAGTAGAGGATTATAAACCCTATGGATTATTTCTTTTTGATTAATAAAAGGATTTGATGGCTATGAGGTGGCAGCTTATTCTGCAAAGTAGGCTACCAAGAAATAGAAGTGTGAGGTCCACACATTTTAATGTGACTTTTAAGGTGAGCCTCATCACATAGCTCATTTAGCAATATCCATCTCTCGATAGCTCATTTAACAAACTGAGCATTCACTTCATACCCATTATTTACTTAATAAAATTCATCTTTCATATTACTTTATGAATTCAAGATTATCTTCTTTGCGGACCTTGTGGTCCTTGCAATCCCTCCAATTACTGGGCCTCCACAAGAACTGCAAATGAAGACGCAAACATTAGGTGATTTTCGAGCTAATGCATCAAGTCTAGTTTGCATTATTGCATTGTCAGGTATCTTTCATCATCCTCACCGTTACTTTGTTTCTAGAGTTAATTGCGGATAGACCCCTGAGTAAACTTTTTGACTCTTTTACCCTCAGGAGGTCTATTTGTCCAAAAACAATATTCTCTTACTCTGAGCGTAAAAGAGTCAAAGTTCATTTAGGGGGTCTATCTGCAACTATTGAACTACAGGAGGTCTACCCGCATTCGGGAGATAGTACAGGGGGGTCTATTCGCGATTAACCCTTGTTTCTACATAGAAGCTACATCTGTTCCCAATGCATATGTATTATGTTCTTATTTACAGTTAACAGTACCTCTTGGAATGCATGACAACCTGCCAGTGTCATTTTCCTGTTTTGCAAGAAAGGGCAATTATCTGCTTCTCTTAATCTCGTTAAGACTCTCTATGCTACTCTCAGAGAAGAACCTGGCTATTGAAATCAACAAATAATACATAAACGTGTTGACCTCGCGGTCGCAATTTGTACCTGTTTCTGAAACTGGCAATAAAGTTCTATGATATTATTGTCTCTGTCTAAAGTTCATATAGTTCTGCTAAATCTTACGTATTTCAATGAAGAAAGAATAATTTGGCACTGATAAATTCTGAGAGGTCGCTGAAGTTCACTTTGTAGTCCACATTGTGTCTTTTTATGTCTTGTTCTCATTCCATGTGGATACCTTAAAACTCTGATAGTGTTGAGGCTGAAGTTCTTTTGATGAAAATATCCTGGAGCTTTGCCTGTCTTTGTGTTTTCCCGTAATCACTAAGAATCCAAATGAAAGGTTGTTCTTACCTAGTCTTTGTTTTTTCAGTTGAATGTATATGTAGGTGTACGTTAAACGTGAAACCATTTTCAGAATAAGAAATATTGGCTACACAATGTGCACTCAATTCACACATATACAAGGACAAGTGCACCAACTTACACAAACATTAACCAAGAGTACAATAATGCACACAGATAACATGTTGTATTAACAGGAAGGATATTTAGGATTGTTTTTCAAGCAGTTGGATATGAAGCCTGCATTGCGATCCGACAAAGCCCTTCTTCAGCGTCGACATCCCTCTCCATCCTGATATATCCCTTCTCTCCCCACGACGCCCCCCACGAGTTCTTCACCAACCAATACTTTGTCCCATCGCTCGCCTTCCCATATCCAACTGCAGTAACGCCGTGATCCAAATCAGTACCGCACTCCCCTGTGAACACCCCGCTCGAATACAACTGGAAGTCTGAATCCCCTGCATCAATTGCAACCGAGACTGGCTGGTTAGCAACAGCTTTGAGCAGTGACGCCTCGTCGTTGGCAGGCACATCCTCGTAGCCTGTGATGGTCGCAGCACTGGTTGAACCCTTTTTGGAACTGCAGGTGCCATCAGTAGCGGTGTATGGATACTTGGCTTCGGTTGTCAAACCTTTGTTCTTCATTATGAACTTGAACGCGTCGTCCATTAAGCCGCCGTTGCATCCTTGGTCCTCGCCGCTGGTGTCGCAGTCCACAAGCTCTTGTTCGGAGAGGGAGACGAGTTTCCCTGTGCTCAACTTGTGGATCCCTTCTGTTGATGCCACTGCAGAGAATGCCCAACAGCATCCTGCATTCACATATACATGACATGACAAACTGTATTAAATAATAGGGTTAAATGTGTTAGATTTAAATCTAATTAAATCTATTTGTGGGCACATATGTTACATTAATGTGTAGTGCTATCTCTCAGGCTAACCCACTAAAGTGATCAATCAAGTTGGGTTAATGGGTATTTAAATAAATTATGGGCTAAATGTGCAGATACCAGGTTGTAATTACAATTTGATGAGGGGCCAAATTGTAAAAGTGCAACACCTATATATATGGGGTTATGGTCCCTAATCTAGGGTTAACATAAGAATTCTCATCTCTTTTACCCCCATCTAAAAAGAGATCTAAGGAAGAGAAGAACCCTAAGATTAGAAGATCCATCAATCCACACAAGATCCAAATCATGGATTCGTTATTGCTTCGCACTTATGATGTTTATCTCTTTGGATTAATCATGTTTAAGATCCTTCAGATCTAACAAGTGGTATCGAGCCAAATTCGTGATTAACTCTTAGAGATTTTCGAACCTCATGATTCGAACTCAAGTCGAACCTCATGATTCGAACTCAAGTCGAACCTCATGATTCGAACTCAAGTCGAACCTCATGATTCGAACTCAAGTCGAACCTCATGATTCGAACTCAAGTCGAACCTCATGATTCGAACTCAAGTCGAACCTCATGATTCGAACTCAAGTCGAACCTCATGATTCGAACTCAAGTCGAACCTCATGATTCGAACTCAAGTCGAACCTCATGATTCGAACTCAAGTCGAACCTCATGATTCGAACTCAAGTCGAACCTCATGATTCGAACTCAAGTCGAACCTCATGATTCGAACTCAAGTCGAACCTCATGATTCGAACTCAAGTCGAACCTCATGATTCGAACTCAAGTCGAACCTCATGATTCGAACTCAAGTCGAACCTCATGATTCGAACTCAAGTCGAACCTCATGATTCGAACTCAAGTCGAACCTCATGATTCGAACTCAAGTCGAACCTCATGATTCGAACTCAAGTCGAACCTCATGATTCGAACTCAAGTCGAACCTCATGATTCGAACTCAAGTCGAACCTCATGATTCGAACTCAAGTCGAACCTCATGATTCGAACTCAAGTCGAACCTCATGATTCGAACTCAAGTCGAACCTCATGATTCGAACTCAAGTCGAACCTCATGATTCGAACTCAAGTCGAACCTCATGATTCGAACTCAAGTCGAACCTCATGATTCGAACTCAAGTCGAACCTCATGATTCGAACTCAAGTCGAACCTCATGATTCGAACTCAAGTCGAACCTCATGATTCGAACTCAAGTCGAACCTCATGATTCGAACTCAAGTCGAACCTCATGATTCGAACTCAAGTCGAACCTCATGATTCGAACTCAAGTCGAACCTCATGATTCGAACTCAAGTCGAACCTCATGATTCGAACTCAAGTCGAACCTCATGATTCGAACTCAAGTCGAACCTCATGATTCGAACTCAAGTCGAACCTCATGATTCGAACTCAAGTCGAACCTCATGATTCGAACTCAAGTCGAACCTCATGATTCGAACTCAAGTCGAACCTCATGATTCGAACTCAAGTCGAACCTCATGATTCGAACTCAAGTCGAACCTCATGATTCGAACTCAAGTCGAACCTCATGATTCGAACTCAAGTCGAACCTCATGATTCGAACTCAAGTCGAACCTCATGATTCGAACTCAAGTCGAACCTCATGATTCGAACTCAAGTCGAACCTCATGATTCGAACTCAAGTCGAACCTCATGATTCGAACTCAAGTCGAACCTCATGATTCGAACTCAAGTCGAACCTCATGATTCGAACTCAAGTCGAACCTCATGATTCGAACTCAAGTCGAACCTCATGATTCGAACTCAAGTCGAACCTCATGATTCGAACTCAAGTCGAACCTCATGATTCGAACTCAAGTCGAACCTCATGATTCGAACTCAAGTCGAACCTCATGATTCGAACTCAAGTCGAACCTCATGATTCGAACTCAAGTCGAACCTCATGATTCGAACTCAAGTCGAACCTCATGATTCGAACTCAAGTCGAACCTCATGATTCGAACTCAAGTCGAACCTCATGATTCGAACTCAAGTCGAACCTCATGATTCGAACTCAAGTCGAACCTCATGATTCGAACTCAAGTCGAACCTCATGATTCGAACTCAAGTCGAACCTCATGATTCGAACTCAAGTCGAACCTCATGATTCGAACTCAAGTCGAACCTCATGATTCGAACTCAAGTCGAACCTCATGATTCGAACTCAAGTCGAACCTCATGATTCGAACTCAAGTCGAACCTCATGATTCGAACTCAAGTCGAACCTCATGATTCGAACTCAAGTCGAACCTCATGATTCGAACTCAAGTCGAACCTCATGATTCGAACTCAAGTCGAACCTCATGATTCGAACTCAAGTCGAACCTCATGATTCGAACTCAAGTCGAACCTCATGATTCGAACTCAAGTCGAACCTCATGATTCGAACTCAAGTCGAACCTCATGATTCGAACTCAAGTCGAACCTCATGATTCGAACTCAAGTCGAACCTCATGATTCGAACTCAAGTCGAACCTCATGATTCGAACTCAAGTCGAACCTCATGATTCGAACTCAAGTCGAACCTCATGATTCGAACTCAAGTCGAACCTCATGATTCGAACTCAAGTCGAACCTCATGATTCGAACTCAAGTCGAACCTCATGATTCGAACTCAAGTCGAACCTCGCCGTTCGAACTCAAGTCGAACCTCGCCGTTCGAACTCAAGTCGAACCTCGCCGTTCGAACTCAAGTCGAACCTCGCCGTTCGAACTCAAGTCGAACCTCGCCGTTCGAACTCAAGTCGAACCTCGCCGTTCGAACTCAAGTCGAACCTCGCCGTTCGAACTCAAGTCGAACCTCGCCGTTCGAACTCAAGTCGAACCTCGCCGTTCGAACTCAAGTCGAACCTCGCCGTTCGAACTCAAGTCGAACCTCGCCGTTCGAACTCAAGTCGAACCTCGCCGTTCGAACTCAAGTCGAACCTCGCCGTTCGAACTCAAGTCGAACCTCGCCGTTCGAACTCAAGTCGAACCTCGCCGTTCGAACTCAAGTCGAACCTCGCCGTTCGAACCCAAGTCGAACCTCGCCGTTCGAACCCAAGTCGAACCTCGCCGTTCGAACTCAAGTCGAACCTCGCCGTTCGAACTCAAGTCGAACCTCGCCGTTCGAACTCAAGTCGAACCTCGCAGTTAACTCAATTAAATTTCAGTGTTAATCAATTATTTCATTCAAGTATTATGACACTAAGGAATTAAGTTGGTCTCTCATTCTAAATGATTAATTGAAGCAAGATGTTGCCAAAGTAACCTCTCTTGTGTAGATTGTTCATGAAGGATGTTAGATGGTTGTGTGTATACTTTTTCCTAATAGATATTTAATCGCCCAAAGGAAGATTAATATTTATTTAGGCTATATCATCTGCGATGATAAGCGTGACAATTATAAGGTTTACATGTGGATAACAAATCAATCCAAAGATGGGTTTGTTGTTTGACATGTGTTATTGTCGTTTGATCATTGCAACAAGATATCACTAGGTTAATATTCTTGTCCAAAGACTTGATATTAATGTTGTACAAGATATCTTGGATGGGGATATGTCATTATTTGAATTTTATTGATTACTAATTACAGCTTATTAATGTGAAATCTTTTGTTTATTTCAGCTAATGCATCTGCGCATCAATTTACGCTAACATCAACTCAATTCCCATGCTAAATGGGACAAATTTCAAGGTTTGGAAAGAGAACATTTTAATTGTTCTTGGCTGCATGGATCTAGACCTTGCATTAAGAACTGAACAACCCCAACCTCTCACTGCGGAAAGCACTCCTGATGCAAAGAAGGAGTATGAGAGGTGGGAGCGTTCAAATCGCATGAGTCTCATGATCATCAAGCGCGGCATTCCGGAAGCCTTTAGGGGCACAGAATCCGAAGGGATTACTAAAGCCAAAAATTTCCTTGCGAAATTGAAGCGTTTTGCTAAAAACGATAAGGTAGAAACAAGCACGCTTTTAGCTCGCTTGATTTCAATGAAGTATAAGGGCAAAGGAAATATCCGGGAGTACATTATGGAAATGTCTCACATTGCTTCAAAACTTAAGGCACTAAAACTCGATCTTTGTGACGAGTTACTAGTGCATCTGGTTCTTGTCTCTTCACGCACAATTTAATCAATTTAAGGTCAGTTATAAGCTGTCAAAAGGAGAAATGGACTCAATGAGCTCATTTCATACCGTGCAAGAAGAAGACAGATTGAAGCAAGATAAGACCGCCAAGTCGAACCTCGCCGTTCGAACTCAAGTCGAACCTCGCCGTTCGAACTCAAGTCGAACCTCGCCGTTCGAACTCAAGTCGAACCTCGCCAAGTCGAACCTCGCCGTTCGAACTCAAGTCGAACCTCGCCGTTCGAACTCAAGTCGAACCTCGCCGTTCGAACTCAAGTCGAACCTCGCCAAGTCGAACCTCGCCGTTCGAACTCAAGTCGAACCTCGCCAAGTCGAACCTCGCCGTTCGAACTCAAGTCGAACCTCGCCGTTCGAACTCAAGTCGAACCTCGCCAAGTCGAACCTCGCCAAGTCGAACCTCGCCGTTCGAACTCAAGTCGAACCTCGCCGTTCGAACTCAAGTCGAACCTCGCCGTTCGAACTCAAGTCGAACCTCGCCAAGTCGAACCTCGCCGTTCGAACTCAAGTCGAACCTCGCCGTTCGAACTCAAGTCGAACCTCGCCGTTCGAACTCAAGTCGAACCTCGCCGTTCGAACTCAAGTCGAACCTCGCCAAGTCGAACCTCGCCGTTCGAACTCAAGTCGAACCTCGCCGTTCGAACTCAAGTCGAACCTCGCCGTTCGAACTCAAGTCGAACCTCGCCGTTCGAACTCAAGTCGAACCTCGCCGTTCGAACTCAAGTCGAACCTCGCCGTTCGAACTCAAGTCGAACCTCGCCGTTCGAACTCAAGTCGAACCTCGCCAAGTCGAACCTCGCCAAGTCGAACCTCGCCGTTCGAACTCAAGTCGAACCTCGCCGTTCGAACTCAAGTCGAACCTCGCCAAGTCGAACCTCGCCGTTCGAACTCAAGTCGAACCTCGCCGTTCGAACTCAAGTCGAACCTCGCCAAGTCGAACCTCGCCGTTCGAACTCAAGTCGAACCTCGCCAAGTCGAACCTCGCCAAGTCGAACCTCGCCGTTCGAACTCAAGTCGAACCTCGCCGTTCGAACTCAAGTCGAACCTCGCCGTTCGAACTCAAGTCGAACCTCGCCAAGTCGAACCTCGCCGTTCGAACTCAAGTCGAACCTCGCCGTTCGAACTCAAGTCGAACCTCGCCAAGTCGAACCTCGCCGTTCGAACTCAAGTCGAACCTCGCCAAGTCGAACCTCGCCAAGTCGAACCTCGCCGTTCGAACTCAAGTCGAACCTCGCCAAGTCGAACCTCGCCAAGTCGAACCTCGCCGTTCGAACTCAAGTCGAACCTCGCCGTTCGAACTCAAGTCGAACCTCGCCGTTCGAACTCAAGTCGAACCTCGCCAAGTCGAACCTCGCCAAGTCGAACCTCGCCGTTCGAACTCAAGTCGAACCTCGCCGTTCGAACTCAAGTCGAACCTCGCCAAGTCGAACCTCGCCGTTCGAACTCAAGTCGAACCTCGCCGTTCGAACTCAAGTCGAACCTCGCAGTTCGAACTCAAGTCGAACCTCGCCGTTCGAACTCAAGTCGAACCTCGCCGTTCGAACTCAAGTCGAACCTCGCCAAGTCGAACCTCGCAGTCAACTCAATTAAATTTCGTTAATCAATTATTTCATTCAAGTATTATGACACTAAGGAATTAAGTTGGTCTCTCATTCTAAATGATTAATTGAAGCAAGATAAGACCGACAAAGGCTCATTTGGCTTATGCCCCTAAGGATAAGGGCAAGAAAAGAAAGGATGATAAAGAAGCCGCTAAGGGTCCATTCGGAAGAAACAACATAAGGATGATCGTGGTTGTTTCTTTTGCAACAAATCGGACACGTAAAGAAGGATTGTACCAAATATCACCGGGCGTGTCAAAAAGAATGCGTTCCTTACTTTGGTGCGATTCGAGGTTAATTTAGTCTCGCATCTAGAAACACTTGGTGGTTAGATTCGCTTCTACTACTCACATAAGTGTTTCTATGCGGGGTTACTGAGCTACGAAAGCCAAGTGATGGTGAAAGACACATCTTTGTGGGCGATGGACAATCGGTAGATGTGGAAGCAATTGGGCACTTTAGGTTATTGTTAGGAACCGGTTCCTATTTGGATTTGAAAGATACTTTTGTAGTCCCGCCTTTAGACGAATTTGGTTTCTATTCCTTTATTGGACAAATCGGGTTATTATTGTTCATTTGGAAATAACTGTGCTAGCTTATCTTTAAATTCAAATATTGTGGGAGCTGGTTTCTTGAGTACTTTTGATAACCTATATTTGCTTGATACGCTTGCTTCTTATAATGAAACCCCGAATGTGGAATCACGTGGTACTAAGCGTAAATTAAATAAGGAAAATTCAAGATCATTATGGCACAAGCTTGGGTCATATCTCAAAAGGTAGAGTTGAGCGCCTTGTGTCGATGGTATTTTGGATTCCCTTGATTTTACAGACTTTGATGTATGCATTGGTATCAAGGAAAACAGACTAAAGTTAAGAGATTAGGTTCCAACAGATCTTCGACGCCTTAGAATTGATACATACAGATATTTGTGGGTCATTCCCTCGGCATCTGGAATGGTCAATAATATTTTATATCATTCATAGAAGATTACTCACGCTATGGGTACCTATATCTCATTAAAGAAAAATCGAGTCTCGGACGATTCAAAGCTTTTAAGGTCAAGTTGAGAACCAACTCAATAAAAAGATTAAAACCGTTAGATCGATCGTGGTGGTGAGTACTACGGCAGATATGATGGTTCGTGAACAACGCTCGTGACCATTTGCTAGATACCTAGAGGATTCGGTATCGCCCCACAGACACCATGCCGTGATCACCTAGCATGAATGGTGTAGCCGAAAGACTAAACAGACTCTTAAGGATATTGTAAGAAGTATGATTGCTCATTCTTCTTTACCGAGTCACTGGGAGAAGCACTAAAGGCTGCAGCTTACATTCTTAGCAGTACCAAGTAAAGCAGCTTGCTAAACACCTTATGAGCTTTGGACTGGTGAAAGCCCGGTCTAAAGCACTTACATATTTGGGGATGTCCAATGAGGCAAGGCCTTATAGGCCAAATGAAAAGAAATTGGACTCCAAAACGTTAGCGCCTACTTTATTGGATATTCGAACGATCCGGGGCTATAAGTTTTATGATCCCACACTCGTGAATATTTTTGAGGCGAGAACGGCAACATTCTTTGAGGATGTTGAGTTTGGGGAGAAATAAGGTTAGAGACATTGCCTTTGAGGAGGAATTGGCTTTAAATCCAATCCATACAGTCATTTCGACAATATTCAAGTACCTATACCTTATTGTTCAAGAAATGAATTGAACCTCAAGAAGGCAATATTGAACAACTCCTGTTCGGAAGAACAAACTCAACAACCTCAAGAACCGGTGCCATTAAGGAGATCCACGAGAGAAAGGAGAAATGCTATTAGGATGATTATATTGTATTTCTTCAAGAACATGAGGAAAGTAATGGAATGATGGAAGATGATCCAATCAACTTCCTTCGTGCCATGAAAAGTTCTAACTCTCAAAAGTGGATTGATGCCATGAATGAGAAGTACAAGTCTATGCAAGACAATAAGGTTTGGGAACTTGTCCCATTGCCGAAGGTGCAAAACCAATTGGTTGTAAATGGATATTTAAAACCAAGCCGATGCAAATGGTAATGTGGAAAAGTATAAAGCACGCCTTGTAGCTAAAGGCTATACTCGAAGGAAGGCATTGACTATACGAGACTTTCTCTCGGTTTCATCGAAAGACTCTTTCAGACTATCATGGCACTTGTTGCTCATTTCAATCTTGAGTTACATCAAATGGATGTTAAGATCGCATTTCAATGGAGACATTGATGAGATGATCTATATGGTACAACCGAGAAAACTTTGTGTCGAGACCCAAAGAATATGGTTTGTAAACTAAGGAAATCCATTTATGGACTCAAGCAAGCTCCTCGTCAATGGTACCACAAGTTTCAACAAATAATTATCTCGCTTGGTTTTGAGATGAATATTGTTGATGATTGTGTATATCAAAATTCAGTGGGAGTAAGTATATTTTTCTGGTTCTGTATGTGGATGACATTTTGCTTGCCACTAATGATATAGGCTTGTTGCACGAAACCAAGAGATTTCTATCAAAGAATTTTGAGATGAAAGATCTTGGGGACGCCTCTTTTATATTAGGAATCCAGATACATCGAGATCGTTCTCGAGGTATACTTGGATTATCTCAAAAGAGCTATATCGATAAAGTACTCAAAAGGTTTGGCATGCAAGATTGCGCACTGTGAAACCGCTTGCTAAAGGAGATAAATTCAGTCTCAATCGGTGCCCTAAAAGTAATCTTGAAATTGAAATGCGAAGATTCCCTATGCTTTGTAGGAGTCTAATGTATGCTTTCGAGTATGTCTGTGTCCGGATATTGCGTACATTGTTGGTATGTTAGGCGATACTTAAGCAACCCCGGTATGGATCATTGGATAGCGATCAAAAGGGTTATCGCGGTATCTTGAAAACAAAAGATTATATGCTCACATACGAAATCGATCGGTTGGAGGTCATTGGGTACTCGATTCGATTTTCTTTGGATGCCAAGATAGCGTAAAGTCTACATCGCTACATTTATATGTTAGCGGGAGGAGCTATATCATGGAAAAGTGTCAAACAGACACTTGTAGCTTCCTCCACTATGGCCAGAATTTGTAGCTTGCTATGAGGCATCCAATCATGGAATATGGTTCGCGAAATTTTGTCCTTTGGGCGCACATTCGGAAAATATTGAAAGACCACTAAAGTTATTTTGTGACAATAAATCGTGATAATGTATTCCAATAACAACAGAGCTCAACTAAGTCAAAACATATTGACATTAAGTTCCTAGTTGTGAAAGAAAGGGTACAGAGTGGTCAGATATCCATAAAGCATATGGGACAAACTCCATGATAGCCGATCCTCTTACTAAAGGATTACCACCAAGGTCTTTCATGAGCACACCGCTCATATGGGTGTTGTAATATTTGAGGATATCATATTTTAGTGGGAGTTGTGATTTTATTGCTTTATGAGAATTTCGATAAATTTATATTTGGTTATTTTCGACGTAATAAAGTATTCTGATTATACACTCGCTACATTATGGTTGAGGATGACCTCACTAAAGTTTAAGGTAGGACCGGTTGAAAATAGACATGCACGATCACATTGCATGTAATTTTCATGCCGCACATCCATGATTGATCTATGTCATTTGGTATTAGTATTTGTGACCATTGATGGGTTTAGTCACGATAAATGTGACGACGACGCTTTGATCCTATATTGATATAGTTGATGGGCGAGATTGTTTGGAAATACCCTTATTAGTGATAGCAATTTTGAGCTCATAAGGTTATACACATTTTAAGGAAACATATGGTGCCCAAGTGGGAGATTGTTAGATTTAAATCTAATTAAATCTATTTGTGGGCACATATGTTACATTAATGTGTAGTGCTATCTCTCGAGCTAACCCACTAAAGTGATCAATCAAGTTGGGTTAATGGGTATTTAAATAAATTATGGGCTAAATGTGCGATACGGGGTTGTAATTACAATTTGATGAGGGGCCAAATTGTAAAAGTGCATCACCTAGCATGAATGGTGTAGCTGAAAGATCTAAACAGACTCTTAAGGATATTGTAAGAAGTATGATTGCTCATTCTTCTTTACCGAGTCACTGGGAGAAGCACTAAAGACTGCAGCTTACATTCTTAACAGAGTACCAAGTAAAGCAGCTTGCTAAAACACCTTATGAGCTTTGGACTGGTCGAAAGCCCGCCTAAAGCACTTACATATTTGGGGATGTCCAATGAGGCAAGGCCTTATAGGCCAAATGAAAAGAAATTGGACTCCAAAAGCTTAGCGCCTACTTTATTGGATATTCGAATCCATCCGTGGGCTATAAGTTTTATGATCCCACACTCGGGAATATTTTTGAGACGAACAAAGAACATTCTTTGAGGATGTTGAGTTTGGGGAGAAATAAGGTTAGAGACATTGCCTTTGAGGAGGAATTGGCTTTAAATCCAATCCATACAGTCATTTCGACAATATTCAAGTACCTATACCGTTATTGTTCAAGAAATGAATTGAACCTCAAGAAGGCAATATTGAACAACTCCCTGCTCCGTAAGAACAAACTCAACAACCTCAAGAACCAAGCACCATTAAGGAGATCCACGAGAGAAAGGAGAAATGCTATTCGGATGATTATATTGTATTTCTTCAAGAACATGAGGAAAGTAATGGAATGATGGAAGATGATCCAATCAACTTCCTTCGTGCCATGAAAAGTTCTAACTCTCAAAAGTGGATTGATGCCATGAATGAGAAGTACAAGTCTATGCAAGACAATAAGGTTTGGGAACTTGTCCCATTGCCGAAGGTGCAAAACCAATTGGTTGTAAATGGATATTTAAAACCAAGCTGGATGCAAATGGTAATGTGGAAAAGTATAAAGCACGCCTTGTAGCTAAAGGCTATACTGTAAGGAAGGCATTGACTATACGAGACTTTCTCTCGGTTTCATCGAAAGACTCTTTCAGACTATCATGGCACTTGTTGCTCATTTCAATCTTGAGTTACATCAAATGGATGTTAAGATCGCATTTCTCAATGGAGACATTGATGAGATGATCTATATGGTACAACCGTAAAACTTTGTGTCGAGACCCAAAGAATATGGTTTGTAAACTAAGGAAATCCATTTATGGACTCAAGCAAGCTCCTCGTCAATGGTACCACAAGTTTCAACAAATAATTATCTCGTTTGGTTTTGAGATGAATATTGTTGATGATTGTGTATATCAAAAATTCATGGGAGTAAGTATATTTTTCAGTTACGTATGTGGATGACATTTTGCTTGCCACTAATGATATAGGCTTGTTGCACTAAACCAAGAGATTTCTATCAAAGAATTTTGAGATGAAAGATCTTGGGGACGCTTCTTTATATTAGGAATCCGGATACATCGAGATCGTTCTCGAGGTATACTTGGATTATCTCAAAAGAGCTATATCGATAAAGTACTCAAAAGGTTTGGCATGCAAGATTGCACTGTGAAACCCCGTTGCTAAAGGAGATAAATTCAGTCTCAATCGCCCTAAAAGTAATCTTGAAATTCAGAAATGCGTAAGATTCCCTATGCTTCACCGTAGGAGTCTAATGTATGCTCGTATGTACGTCCGGATATTGCGCACATTGTTGGTATGTTAGGCGATACTTAAGCAACCCCGGTATGGATCATTGGATAGCGATCAAAAGGGTTATGCGGTATCTTCGAAAACAAAAGATTATATGCTCACATACGTGAAATCGATCGGTTGGAGGTCATTGGGTACTCGATTGATTTTGCCGGATGCCAAGATAGCGAAAGTCTACATCAGCTACATTTATATGTTAGCGGAGGAGCTATATCATGGAAAAGTGTCAAACGACACTTGTAGCTTCCTCCACTATGGCGCAGAATTTGTAGCTTGCTATGAGGCATCCAATCATGGAATATGGTTGCGAAATTTTGTCACTGGACTGCACATTCTGGAAAATATTGAAAGACCACTAAAGTTATTTTGTGACAATAAATCAGCAGTAATGTATTCCAATAACAACAGAGCTCAACTAAGTCAAAACATATTGACATTAAGTTCCTAGTTGTGAAAGAAAGGGTACAGAGTGGTCAGATATCCATAAAGCATATTGGGACAAACTCCATGATAGCCGATCCTCTTACTAAAGGATTACCACCCAAGGTCTTTCATGAGCACACTGCTCATATGGGTGTTGTAATATTTGAGGATATCATATTTTAGTGGGAGTTGTGATTTTATTGCTTTATGAGAATTTCAGATAAATTTATATTTGGTTATTTTACGTCGAGAATAAAGTATTCGGATTATACACTCGCTACATTATGGTTGAGGATGACCTCACTAAAGTTTAAGGTAGGACCAGTTGAAAATAGACATGCACGCATCACATTGCATGTAATTTTCATGCCGCACATCCATGATTGATCTATGTCATTTGACCGTATTAGTATTTGTGACCATTGATGGGTTTAGTCACGATAAATGTGACGACGACGCTTTGATCCTATATTGATATAGTTGATGGACGAGATTGTTTGGAAATACCCTTATTAGTGATAGCAATTTTTGAGCTCATAAGGTTATACACATTTTAAGGAAACATATGGTGCCCAAGTGGGAGATTGTTAGATTTAAATCTAATTAAATCTATTTGTGGGCACATATGTTACATTAATGTGTAGTGCTATCTCTCAGGCTAACCCACTAAAGTGATCAATCAAGTTGGGTTAATGGGTATTTAAATAAATTATGGGCTAAATGTGCAGATACCAGGTTGTAATTACAATTTGATGAGGGGCCAAATTGTAAAAGTGCAACACCTATATATATGGGGTTATGGTCCCTAATCTAGGGTTAACATAAGAATTCTCATCTCTTTTACCCCCATCTAAAAAGAGATCTAAGGAAGAGAAGAACCCTAAGATTAGAAGATCCATCAATCCACACAAGATCCAAATCATGGATTCAGGTATTGCTTCCGCACTTATGATGTTTATCTCTTTGGATTAATCATGTTTAAGATCCTTCAGATCTAACAAAATGCACATATAAACCCCCTTAATATCACGCACTGTAGTTTAATTTTTACGCATGCACTCAGATAATAATCGACTCTTTTATCCTCAGATAGATTCACTAATTGCACCCAGAGGAAATATCCGCAGAATTTCACCTAAGGTAAAAGAGTAAAAAAAATCACCCAGGATTTCTATCTATAGAAATCAAACTGCAAGAGTAATAAGTTCCAAAAGGCGATACTACAGACAGCCTTTGTGCAATTAACCCTAAATAATGTGTGCATTATTAGGAAATGTGAACTATTTTGCTCACCACATTCGCCTTGATTCTTAACAGGGGTTACAACACCCTTGGTCCTCCAATCCATGCTCGCCGGAGCTGCAGTAAAATTCTCATACTTGAAGTTGCTTCTGACTGCCGTCTTTACTGCATTTGTCTTCGAAGGCTTGAACCCGTTATAAATAGCCTTGAACTCATCGTTCGTCAGATCAGCAAACTGGTTAGCTCCGAGCTTGTACTTGTGCCCTCCCGCAGAGTTAAACGCTTCAATGTACTCGACGTTGGCCTTGAATATTTTAAACCGGTGCAACTTCTCTTCTGCGTCTTTGTAGACTCGCCCATGCTGAACCATCCATTTCTCATGCCTCTCCTTCATCGACATCTCAATAACGTCATGAGACGATGTTGAGATTGAAACCCAAATGCCCAATATCACCAAAGAGAACAGTAGGCATTTGTATGAAGCCAAAGTAGACATGTTTAGTTAATCAATAACTGTTTTGTGATTGAAACACAAAGATGGCATTGGTTTATATAGAGATTTTAGCAGCGCCTATTGCATCTCTGATTCCTCAATCATTGTGAAAGTGCCGTGAAGTTGTTTGTAGATTCCTTGGAATGTTGCAAGTGTAGTTAAATTTGGTGCAATGGAGGAAAGATTACGTTTTGTGCGTCTTTGAAGCGCATTCAGACTCTGAATGCTGATGTTTGGATTTATTTAATATGTTGATGCTTCATTTTATGCGTAATGTACATTTGTTTACAATTAAGTTATTTTCTCAAATTTTGAAACTAGACATTGGTCACAAAGAACAGGCCCAATAATCTATTGTGGTTTCTTCATTGGCTGCTCTCCTTCGTAGCTTTCAAGGAGGAATGGATGCCAAAAAAAAAAATTCTTATCTCTCCATCAATTTAGAAATCACATTGTGAAAGCGATATGATGGGAGTTCTAATATTGTATATTGGTTAATATATTCCTGCTGTATCTCTAAAGTTACAGTAGTCATATCTAATTAATCATTACTAAGCTAATTATTTAGCTAACTTAATTAATAAAACACTTGTCCCTTTGTGGACTGGAGAGGGATGAAGTGGCTCGTGGTGCGCAAACAAGATACAAGCATTCAGGACACGACTCGATCGACAGTATATACACAGGGAAGGTATTCCCCTTGTGCACAAAGCATCAAGCAGACCTGTACACATAAACATACGCAAATCCAATCCTGTCTACAAAATAACAGTAACATCTCAGAGTTAATGCAACGGAAATAGAAATGATATTAGCGAGCAACATGAAGCTTGATATCCAACACTCGAAGAAGCCTGCTATACCCAAAGAGACAAGATACAGAACAACAACAGAACATATTACTGAAATCCTAAGTCCCCGAGAGGCTCACAAAAGAAAAACCTAACTAAGATAACAAATGAATCCTCCAGAACATTATTCTCGTGCGAGCTCCTAGAAATGAGGTCAGCTCCTGGCCCGAGGGTCGCTTCTTGTATCTGCATACACAAATCTAAAATCTGTCAAATGTGACCAAAGCAAGTGGTAAAATGAAGGAACATGTGTGTAACATGCATGTGATAGTGCGTGAAATAGACATGAATCTCAGAAATAAGATACTCAAGAGGCAACACATAGAACGAGAGTTCCTTCAAGAGACAGAAACTGAAAGATATTTCAACATAAAGTGCATATCTCGCTGCATATATTGCTGCCATGAGTTTATTTCAGTATGAACTTATCAACAAATTGTTCATATAGATGAAAACCGAAACAATCAGTTTAGGCCTGCTTCTTGGAACACTCTCATACAAGTGTTTCTTCAAGAGAAGATGACACTAAAACAAGTGGGCTCGACTTTTCAAGAGTTAGATGTTAGAAGTCAGCAGCCCATCTACCCCCCACCTATCCTAACTACAGTAACCACCTACCTCTAATAGTTATTAACTATCCCGTAATAGTTAGTACATACCCCCTAATAGTGCACACCTACCTCAAAGACAAGCCTATATATACCTCTTGAGTTTAGTTTGTAAATCATCCCAAGTTAGCAAGAAATAAAAAGAGAGAGAAATAAAGAGGGGGAGAGAGGAAAAATAGTAGTGTATTGTAAAAGAGTTTAGTGGCAGTTTGTAGTAGAGAGAGTATTTATATTTGAAAGTATTGAGTATTGTACCACTATAGAAATAATAACAAAATATTTCTTAGGGTCCATCACCATTCTCAACTCTACAATTGGTATCAGAGAAGGCGGTCAGGGACCGACTCTCTTCTACGGTGATCCTATCGGCGTAATTGAAAGCCGAAGTTCGTGCGCAGTCCGGGACTATGAAGTTGGTTGGTCAGGGACCAGACTTGCGTGGAGATACTGAAGCAATACCACGCCACGATGGCGAATCTGGCAAGTACTACTACTACACAAGAAATTCAACGACAATAACTACATCTACTGGGAGACGTGTATGAAGTCCTATTTGCAAGGACAAGACCTTTGAGAGGTCATCGGGGGTGCCGAAACTACAGCACCTCGGGAAGCTGGCGAAGTACTAAGGAAGTGGAACATCAAAGCCGGCAAGGCTATGTATGTGCTGAAGATGACAGTAGAAGAAGATCTCGTAGACTACATGTGTGATGCCAAAACTCCGAAGGAGGGATGGGATACACTCGCCACACTCTTCTTGAAGAAGAACGACGCTAGACTTCAACACCTGGAGCATCAATTGATGACCTTGCAACAGAAGGATCTGACAATCAGTCAGTACTTCAAGCAAGTAAAATCACTCTGCTCAGATATCGCTCAACTAGATCTAGATTTCAAAGTGTCCGAAGCAAGGATGAGGAGAATAATCATCCACGGTTTGAGACCGGAGTACCACGGGCTCGTTGCTGCTACACATGGCTGGCCGACTCAACCAACACTATTAGAGTTTGAGAGTTTGCTCGCTACACAGGAAATCCTAGCCAAACAAATGGTCGGCATTTCAAAAAAAAGTGAAGATGAAGCACTCTTCAACAGCAAGGAGAGAGGCAAACCAAGAGGAGCGAGGAAAGAGGAGTATGGAAAGGCTGGCTCAAGAAGACAGCCAGGACGGCCATACACCGACAGAACACAACAGCGTGAGGAACAAGGTGATCGTCAAGCAAGCCGACCTGACGGTAGCTGCTACAACTGTGGGAAGAAAGAACACTTCGCCAGAGACTGTCGTTACCAGAGAAGACCTGCAGAGGGCAATGCTGCAACATCGCGCAGATGTCAAGATGATGATGAAGAATGGGATGCCCAAGCATCCGTAGTCATTATTGAAGATGTATCAGTCGATGAAGACGAGGTTGTTGGTATGGCACTAACCTCGATCGTAGAAGAATCTGAGTCCGCATTTGCAGAGGTTTCAGATCGGAAAGAAATCAACTATAATAAAGATTGGATCGTCAATTCTGGCTGTTCCAACCACATGATGAGAGACAACGGGTATATATAGGCTTATCTTTGAGGTAGGTATGCACTATTAAGGGATAGATACTAACTATTAGGGGGTAGGTATTAACTATTAGAGGTAGGTGGTTACTGTAGCTAGGGTAGGTGGGAGTAGATGGGCTGTTGACTTCTAACACTCCCCATCAGCAGCGACTTCTCTATCCATGAGTCCAAGCTGACTTCGAAATTCTACAAACTTTAAAAAACTCAGTACTTTAGTGAATATGCCAGCTATTAGTTCGTTTGTCCCAATCAGCTTCATTACGATCCTTCCTGAAGAACTTTCTCTCATAGAAAGTGATTATGTACTTCGATCTGCTTCGTCGTAGCATGAAAAACTAGATTATCTGCCAATCGTATTGCAGACTGATTATCGCAATGTAAAGCTAATGAGTAGTCTGTGGACTGATGTAGATCTCTCATTAACTAAAAAAGTCACGTGCTTTCCTGAGCTGCCATCACTGTTGATCTGTACTCCGCCTCTGAATTTGGCAGTGACATTGTTGACTGTCTTTTGCTACACCAAGATATAGCCGCTAAACCGAGACTAAACACGTATCCAATAGTAGACCTCCGAGTGTCATGATCTCCAGCATAGTCAGCATCACAATAGCCATCGACCTCACATTCTTCTTCTTTCTTATACATGAGACCATATTTGATTGTACCCTTGACGTACCTTAGGATCCTTCGGATTGCTTCTAAGTGAGATTTCTTTGGCTTCTGCATGTATCGACTCATCACACCAACCGCAAATAAAATATCTAGTCTTGTCATCATTAAATAGATCAAGCTTCCAACTAGTTGTCGATACATAGTTGGATCTTTCAAATCTTTTCCTCCATGTTCACACAATCTCAGGTTTATCTCCATCGGTGTTGAGATTGACTTGCAGTTGAACATCTCGTACTTGAGCAATATGTCCTTCGCGTATTTTTCTTAGCAAAGGAATAGTCCATCCTTCCTTTGATCGACCTCCAATCTGAGGAAATGCTTGAGCTCCCCAAGCTCCTTCATTTGAAACTTGACCGAGAGATTTGTCCTCGTTCTCTGGATTTCCGCTTCATCGTCTCCAATTAGGATTAAGTCATCCACATAGACCAACACGATTGCTAACCTATTGCCAGTCTATTTGACAAATAAATTAGAATCTGCAGGAGCAAAATAGTATCCACTTTGAATTAAGAACTCACAAATCTTGCCATACCAAGCTTTCAGTCCGTAGAGAGCTTTCTTTAGTTTGCAAACATATCTTTCCTTCTCTTTGCTCTCAAATCCGATGGGTTGCTCCATGTAAATCCCTTGATCCACCTCACCGTGTAGAAATGCGTTCTTCACGTTCATCTGCCAAAGCTTCCTAACTCTTGCTAGGTGCTTGAGCTAGAAGAACTCAAACTGTTGTTATCTTAGCAACTGGGCTGAATGTCTCATCATAATCTAGTCCATACTGTTGAGAGAATCCTCGAGCCACCAAACATGCTTTGTATCTCTCGATGGACCCGTCTGGTCGAGTCTTGACCTTGTAAACCCATTTGCAGGAGATAGGTTTGACACCCTTGGGCTTTGGCACCAACTCCATTCGAAGTCAGCTTGGACTCATAAATAGAGAAGTCGCTGCTGGAGGAGAGTGTTAGAAGTCAGCAGCCCATCTACCCTTCACTTACCCTAGCTATAGTAACCACCTACCCTTAATAGTTAGTACCTACCCCGTAATAGTTAGCACTCATCCCCTAATAGTGCACACCTACCTCAAAGACAAGCCTATATATACTCGTCTCCCGTCATGTGGTTGGAACAGTCAGAATCGACGATCCAATCTTTATTATAGCTGATTTCTTCCCGATCTGAAACCGCTGCAAATGCGGACTTAGATTCTTCTATGATCGAGGTTAATGTCATACCAACAACCTCGTCTTCATCGACTGATACATCTTCAATGATGGCCACGGATGCTTGGGCATCTCATTCTTCTTCTTCATCTTGACATCTGCGCGATGTTGTAGCATTGCCCTCTGTAGGTCTTCTCTTGTAACGACAGTCTCTGGCGAAGTGTCCTTTCTTCCCACAGTTATAGCAGCTACCGTCAGGTCGCCTTGCTCGACGATCACCTTACCCTTCTCAACTCTACATTAGATACTTATGACAAAGCAAACATATCTTATGTGCTAAAACGGGCAGAGCCTGGGTTCTGAAGCAGGTGGGCACAAGTTCAACTCATGATAATCATGTTCTATTTCTTTTAAAATGACATAGGTAAACCAAAACAAACTTTTTCATCTGAAAAGTCGTTCAGGAATTGTTTTATTTATTTAATTATTTTCTAAAATTTCTACGAACCAATAACATAGTCAATGTTGTGGGTCTAATCAAATTTTCCGAGAAATAGAAACTAAGAGAAATTTATTTTTATTTACATAAAAATTTCTTCTTTCCATCTTCCTTAAAAAATAACATTTCCGTCTTTTATCTTTTGATGTTCCGCTTTACGTAATTTAATGAGTTTAATTAGTCCATAAAGTCAAGCCTTGACATCCAAACAAACTAAGGAAAAATGTTTAAATAAAGTTGCTGAATGGAATTTGAGAACCTGACTGCCAAGAAAAGTCAGTACAATCCACAAATTACAAACAATTATATCTCATGATGAGAATAAGCTTAACCGAAATATGTGTTTTCTTTTATAACATTTGTGTTTGTCATACAAGCAGTTATTTTTCTTTATTGCATGGGTGTTATGTAAGGAGAAGACTGCCACTATTCTTTAAAAAGTTATTCCAGGTATTTACTTCTTCATATGCAAAAAACAGCAGGACAAACAGGTTCAAGAAAAGCCAAAACCACTAAAATGCAGGCGAACAGATAAAACAACAACAGAGATGAAGAAATTTTCTCATTAAGGTTTCACTTATGAACAGTTTTGGTTTCTAACAAGCATCCTGATAACAGCTCTTTTTCCGACAGTGTTGTTCTCAGAAGATCCAATTTCTGGATAATCTTATGAAATAAGATATTTCATGTATAAGACCTTGGTCCAGCAATTAGCGGCCCTAGGTTACGCAATTACCAATGGAGTATTTACAGAATATTGAGTGTTGGTATGTCCAGGTCAAATCATAAGGTACTCTACAAAAAACATTACAGCCTGTAGTGACATACTAGTGAACTTGAGTATTACCATCACAATTAGGAAAGCCTTATTGATTCTCTAGGGCAAGCTCACGCCACACATCCCCGTCGACTGGTTGGCTTTCTTGATCTGTTTAATAAAACATACATAAGAAAAATCCTAAATGAAAGGATTGCAAAAAAATAAATAAACAAACTCAATTCTTTTTGTTGAGATACAAGCCTTCTCTAATATAAGACACTACAGAAGGCTGCGAGTATATAGAAAAGTATTAGAAGCCAAGAGGTAATCTCCAGAAAAATGTGACCCCCAACTAATAAAATTGATTCCCTAAACGCAAGATATGCAAGACGGCCACAACAAAATAATATCGCAGATATTAAATATAAACAAGTATGATCAAGCAAACTTGAAATGTGCAAATAATCACTTTTTTTGACTTTTATTAAGGAAGCCATAGCCTGGATAAAACCTCAGACTTCCGAATACCATAACCCAATACCAATCCTTTACCTGTGTTCCAGTAATCAAGCATTGATGGTTGTAAGTAATCTACTATATGCTACATCAAGATAACTCTATCTAATGTTAATTTATAGGGTTATTTCACAGAAACCACCATTAAAATATGGACATTCTATAGAAATCATATTTTATTTTCAATTTATACATAAATCACCTTTATCGTATTTTTTGTTGCAATCAACCACTTGGGTCCACATTTTAGTTTGACCCTACCTAACCTCAATTACGGACCATCTCTCTAACATACTTGGTATTTGACAGCTAATTATCACAGCAAAACCAAAAAAAACTTAACTTAAAAGTGGGTCCGCGTGGTTGATTGTGAAAAAAAACACTTTGGTTTAGGTATAAATTGAAAATCAAAAGTGGTTTCTATAGAATGACCCTATTTTAAAGGTGGTTTCTATGAAATAACCCTAATTTATAGATACAAGATACTGCAAATAATTTTTGTGGATGGTTGGTGGCTCCTTACTCTTTGCTATATAGGCATAATTGGAACTTTTGAGTTAAGTCACCAGAAATCCAAAATCACAGAAACCAAAATAGGTTTCTGGGTTCAGCAGAATCATCAAACTCCATGACTAGGAAAAAGAAAGCGAGTAACCATTATTTTGGTGGGAAATTTTGAATAGGATGCGCATAAGTTTTGAGTTAAGTCGCCAAAATCCAAAATCTCACAAACCCATTCCCGAAATGGGTCTCTGGGCCCAACAGAATTATCAAATTCGATGTCTAGGAAAAATAAAGTAACCTTGTTTTTTAATGTTGAAAAGTGAAGTGAGAGTTTACTTGGATCCTCAGCGTCGCCGGTTGGAGGGGCGATCTCGGGTGGCAGAGCGATATCTGGGACGATGGGAAATGAGAAGAACGAGTGAAGAAATTGAGAATTAGGGTTTTCAAAGAAAGAGAGTCTTCGTGTTTGATGAAATGCGTCAAAGAAAAAAAAAGGAAAGAGATGGGGAAAAAATAATACCATCTTCAGGGAGAGTGTCTCTCATCCACTCTTCGTCGAGAATGTCGATTAGAATGCCCAGGCTCAGCAGCTCCGCCATCTCCCTCCTCTCTCTCTCTCTCTCTCTCTCTCTCTCTCATACGGTGGATATAAAAGAGCCCGGCTAAATAAATATTATAAATACAATTTTTTATAATGTTGAATTCGCTAACAAATTGGTTCTATGGTGTAGTGGTTAGCACTCTGGACTTTGAATCCAGCGACCTGGGTTCGACTCCCGGTAGGACCTTTTTCTCATTTTTTTGAATAACTGACTTTTTGTCATTTTGTGTTATATCTGGACCTTTTATTTATTGCGTTAATTGCAAACGGGCCCCCATCATCAGATCATCTAATTAGGAATGGACTCTCTATAGTTCTATTTGCTGCAAATAAACCCCCAGAGTAAATATTTGTTGACTCTTAAAGTCGTTAAAAATGTTTAAGGAGGTGGGTACGACCCCTATAGTTCTCCTGGTGAGGATAGATCCTCGATTGCTAATTTATTTTTATTTTTAAAAGAGTCAAAAATGTTTGTCAAGGGAGTGTATTTGCACCGAGGCAAATACTAAAGGGAGTATGTTCATCAAAATTAGAACTACAAATGGTCTATTTGCAATTGAGTGCTGCTAGATGCTCTGTTTGCAATTAACTCTTATTTGTTTGCATAAGATTATATTTTGTGTTATGTGTAGCGCGCTCTCTCTCCCCCCATAAAAATCTTTATGGCCCCGTTTGGCAAAGGGTTAAGGAAGAAGGATTAAGGAGAATAATTAATGTAGTTAGCTCATTCGATAACCCGAAGGACTAAATTAATAACCTGTTAAATAAGTTTTATTTTAGCCCTTGCGATCAGTTTTAGTGTTTGGAAATAACGAGGATTTTGACTATTTTTTTATAAATAGAGGGGTTAACTCTTAGTCATTCTAAATAGAAGTATTAGTAAACCCCTCATTTTGAGTGGTGAACTCATTTTAATCCCTCTAGAGGGGTTAGCTTAACCCTTATGCATTTTTTGCATTTGACAACTTATAAAGGATTAACTCACTTTAACTCTTCTATAGATTTTTTTTGTTCGGCGGGTTAAGAAGGGGTTAAGTCTCCTTAACCCCTCACTTAATCCATTTGCCAAACGGCACCTATACGCGAACTGCATACTAAATTATTGTTGTATCCTTCCATCATCGGAGTTGTAAGCATGTTGCTTTCATGTTATTACTAACATTTTAGCTCGTGTCAAGTCACGGACTGCTCACATCTGCGAGAGTGTATAAAAGCTAAAAATAGCATAATAGATTATCGCTTGGATCCCGAAAAGCCTTTGGTGCTTGATTTCGATCAACTCTTCATTATTCCGGTCGGCTCACTATTATCTTTATTTCAAATTAATCTCTCTAATTAAAAGTGGCAGTACTAATATATAAAAACCGGGGTAATAATCGCAACTTTAATGATCTGAGGGAATCATGTCCATAATCCAAAATATTAACAATTCAAGGGACCACGGGGTTGTTTGGTTCACCAATTTTATGAATAATTTTATGGAAACCATATGATAGTGGTATTTTGGTAATTAAATATTTTCTAAAGATTTTCTAAAAATCAGTTTGGTTCACCAAACTTTTATAGAAAGGGCTTCTATAAAGTAGAGAAAAGCGAGTATTTTATAGAAATCTAACTTCAATCCATTTGAGCTGAAATTACATGGAAATCTGACACCTTGTACTTTTAAATACTTTTTAATTCCCTTAAACTAATTTCCCTTTCCTCTCCTTTCTTTTTTCTCATTTGTCGCTGGTGAATGATAACTTTCATTTGTCCACTAGTGAATGATAACTTCACATGTGGTGTTGCGGTTAAATTTTTCATACCAAATAAAACTAAATAATAAAAAATCACTCTCCATAAAGTCGAATGATAATTTTCATTTGTCCGCTAGTGAATGATAACTTCACATGTGGCTTTGTGGTTAAAATTTTCATACCAAGTCAAACTGAAGAATATGAAAATCACTCTTTTCTATAAAGTTAGATTCTCTATTTTCATATATTCGACCAAACTAAGAAATAGTTAAATATTAAGAAAACACCGCTATTTGAGATTACTGTAAACATTTTTATAAAAATTTATAGAAACACGTGAAAATAAATTTTTATCCCCTTTTCCTTTACGGACCATCCCCTAATGTGATAATACTATGTCTAATAATTTGCATATCTACAAGACCTTATCGGGTCGCAAACGGGTACCACGTCGTACCCTCAAAATATCCAACCCGTTTCCAGACCCGACCCACGATGACTTGGCGAGTTCTCATTGGACTCTGCATCGTGGCTGCACCGTAACAAACTAGTATCTCACTAGTATTTGCTTTAAAAAACGTGTAGATCTCAAAATCTCTCTTCCTCCTCCTTCGTTTCGCTCTCATTTTAGATTCTGAGAGCGATCGGTTACTGTTCTTCGCCGATCTCTGCATCGGATCCACTAGGTTCGTCCGATTTATCCCAATTTTCTGTAATTTTTCCCAATCAATGAATCTATTATCTGTTCTATACAGATAAAATTCGCAAAATTTGCTTTTTTTTTTAATTTTTTTTTTGAAGATTTTATTGATATTGATGCCGATCTATTGAAAACGACATTCTTGATTTCTGCTAGATCAGATCGATAGGTTTTTCGATTGTAACCTTCTGGAATTTGATCTCTCAACTAATTTGGATCTAGATCTGGTTACTTCAGTATGATAAATAAAAAAAGCAATTTTTTTTACTTTGGGTGCAGGAAATGGCGGGAGGATTTAGGGTTTTGCACCTGGTCAGGCCTTTTCTTGCTATTCTCCCCGAAGTTGAGTCCGCTGACAGGAGAATCCCTTTCAGAGAGAAGGTTATTTATACCGTGATCTCTCTGTTCATTTTCTTGGTCTGCAGTCAGCTTCCTTTGTATGGCATTCACTCGACCACGGGCGCTGATCCCTTTTACTGGATGAGGGTCATTCTTGCGTCGAACCGAGGAACTGTAATGGAGCTGGGTATAACCCCGATTGTGACGTCGGGGTTGGTGATGCAGCTCTTGGCCGGGTCGAAAATCATTGAGGTTGACAATAGTGTGAGGGAGGATCGCGCTTTGCTGTAAGTGCTGCATTCTTGAATTTGTGTTGTGGTTAGTGGTATATTTTATGCGCATAGTGGTTAAATTGTTTGGCGAGTTAGGGAGGCTTTTTTTTTTTGCAATTTGCTATTTTCATGCTAATAATAGATGCTTACCATATTATGGAACTTGGGTTGTCTATGACAATTTGTTCTGTGCCTTTGTTCTGTAGGTTGGTGTGTATTCGACAAGTTCATTTTGAAATATGTTCTCCATTAAATGCTTATACTTTGTTGTTGTATCAATTTTGTTATTTGCGATAATATGTGCGTAATGTGTTTTTGTACATCTTGTTCATATTATGTTGATGATCTTGGTCAACTGTTTACCCAATGCAAAATTGGGATGCCTCAGATGAGATGGAACATAAATATTTATATATTTTGCTTCTATATGTAAATTATATATATTATTTGTTGTTTTCACTGTTATTTTTATTTATTTATTTGAATTGATGTCCAAAAATTCTTTGTATCTAAAATCTATTTCTAATAATATATTTTTTCTTTCATTTTTACTATCGTTATCCTGTGAGTCAATATGGTATCTAACAACATTTATGTTCTTGTATGTTTTTACTATAATTGGCTTCTTCGAACTGTTTTCTATATCTGTGCAAGACATGTTTAGGGGATAAACTGCACTTGTAATTTTTTTCCCCCCTGAAAACATTAATATCCTGAGTTGGTAGTATGAATTGTGCACCTGGTTAAGTTGTAATACTATCATGTAATATGTATTTTCCGTTTTGAGAGGGGCGAGCGTGTTGGTTGTTTTACATGCACGGGGCTTGCATGGCTTTTAGAGTTTCATTGTCTATAGGGTAAGGGGTGCTGGAAGGAATCTGAATCATTGAAAGTGAGTTGGACCTTGAATATCAACCTATAGGATAACTGTTGCCTTATGACTTCCCTAATCCCTCAACATGTATAATAGATGTTCTTTTATTTGAGATGATTCAAGTTCATTAAGTAATGGTCTGGTAGTATAAATTGCTCGTTAATATAAGTTGTTCCTTCATCATTCATGCTTAATCATTTTCTGATGTTCTATCCTAGTTCTGTTATATCCACTAATCACCGTCTTACTGATGGGTTTGATCCATACAACAATTCTGATCACATAATTCCTTATCTAATGATTCATAGAGAGCTTTTCATATGATGTCTAACAAGACTTGGTTAAATTGCTGTACATCATCTTCCAGCCTTCTTTTAGTAAAAGAAAGGTAGAAATCTTTTTTTTAAACCTCCTTTCTGAATACATTCCTGCTTAACTTTGCTTTTTCTCGTGCTGTCCTTCATTCATAGCAGCTCTTCTTCACCCTCCTCAGGCAGCTTATGAATTGCAAAAATATAATTGCAAACAAGTGCAACTGAAACTTAATGTTCAATGACCATCTATTGGGGAACTTGAAAAGTTGTTTTAAAACTGAAAAAGGAAGATGCCTTGAACGAATCCTTGTTGTTTAAGCTTGAACTTTAAGCTTCCATCACCCGCCTCAGCTGTTATTTTTGCTAATTGAGCCTCTGGTGGCAACCACCTGACATCTAAATAGTTTGAATATTCTAAACAAAGCCATAACATGTCTAGTCAAAGTAGGTATATTGACTTATTTTGTTTGTTTACAATTTTGCCTAAAATTATCTATTTATGCATATGGTGTAGGAGACTACAGTTTCTGAATCTGTCCCAATTTTCCAAAGAGCTCCATTTCACAATAAATATCTCATATCTTTCCTATGCACAATGCTCAAGGCATTTCTGAACTTTTCCTCTTTTTTCCCCCTTCTGTATCCCACATCAGGAGGATTCCTTGAGTATGAATACCAGTTGATTGTCCAGATTGCAGGAAACTTCTGCCTTTACATCAATAACCAAATCAATATTTGATCTTATAATAAGTGAAAGTGAATGTCGCCACCCAATCTGCCGGATTCACAAATAGGCACTCTTAACTTACCTACACTGTTGAATCTTTTTATATCAGCCATAGGTTATGATGAACTTTTGTGTTTTTAAATGTCATGCCTTTTCATTTGCAAATGGAAGAATATTATTGTTAAAATTTATGTGTTTATTGGGCTTATAAAGTTAACACTCTGTTTACAGAAATGGTGCACAGAAGTTGCTGGGTATCCTTATTGCTATTGGGGAGGCAGTTGCTTATGTTCTATCTGGGATGTATGGTAGTGTTAGCCAACTTGGTACTGGAAATGCTATTCTTATAATTCTCCAACTTTGCTTTGCGGGTATCATCGTCATTTGCTTAGATGAGTTGTTGCAGAAAGGATATGGACTTGGTTCTGGCATTTCTCTCTTCATCGCCACCAACATCTGGTAAGCTAATGAGTTTATGCATTCTTTCTTGGCCCATGAATGTAAAGGTTAATAAAAACTGAAAGTTCTACATTTTACTCCTGTGCAGTGAAAACATCATCTGGAAGGCATTTAGTCCTACTACTATTAACAGTGGCCGAGGTGCTGAATTTGAAGGTGCTGTCATTGCCTTGTTCCACTTGTTGATAACTCGAACAGACAAAGTCAGAGCTCTCCGTGAAGCCTTTTACCGTCAGAATCTTCCAAATGTGACGAATCTGCTTGCTACAGTCTTGGTTTTTCTCATTGTCATTTACTTTCAAGGTTTCCGGGTTGTTCTTCCAGTTAGATCGAAAAATGCTCGTGGACAGCAGGGTTCCTATCCAATCAAGCTATTTTACACCTCTAACATGCCCATCATCTTACAGTCTGCACTTGTTTCCAATCTATATTTCATTTCCCAAGTAAGACAGATATAGCTACATATGACAAAAAATAGCACAATCCTTTTCCCTCGAGAAACCTAATCCTCTTTCATCTTATACAGCTACTCTACAGGAGGTTCAGTGGAAATTTCTTTGTGAATCTTCTCGGTAAGTGGAAGGAATCTGAATATTCTGGTGGTCAGTTCATTCCTGTTGGCGGTCTTGCTTACTACATTACGGCTCCATCAAGGTAATTTTACATCTATATCTGTTTTTGTCTATTTATATTGTGAAGTTCAGATTAATTTCTTCTAGCATTCATATTCACTTGTTTCCAATACCTTCTGTTGGCAATGTGTAGCTTGGCAGATATGGCCGCAAATCCATTCCATGCACTCTTTTATATAGTCTTTATGTTGTCTGCTTGTGCACTTTTCTCAAAGACATGGATAGAGGTGTCAGGATCATCCGCAAGAGATGTGGCTAAGCAGCTAAAGGTACATATAAGTTTGTCTTCAATCATCTTTTCCAAAATTATGTTTGTAGTCTTTGAGGGTAAATAAAGGAACTAAATTGAGCCAGGACTCATGGGACATGTTCTTAGACGCGCTGAATGGATAAGCTCCATCTTTCACTAGCATGTGAGCCCTGGCCTTTGTTTCTAGGCAAAGTGCCTTTTGTATCGTACTTGGCAAAGGGCAAGTGCTCTCTAGCAAAGTCACTGTCCATTATATGCAAAACCGTAGAAGCATCACATCTGCCATTTTGGTTAACTTGTAGGTCAGAAATGCCTAATGCATGGTGCACAAACAATAGTAATACATGTATGCAGCTATATAAATTATTTCTAACAATATAACCCATCACACTTTTGAATTAAAAAAATGTCATAGCTTTTAAATTCATTAGAACAATTTAGACTAATATGAATATGCGTACCTGACATGTATCTGTATCTATCTTGTCTTTTGAATGAAAAAGAGCCTCCTTATGCTATTATTTAGTCAAATAATATAAAAATGATATGTAAATAAGTAAAAAAAGAAAAGAAAACAAAATGATTCCTGTGAGATTAAAGACAGGAATATAAATATAGGCAAATACAGAGTGGTTTTCGCAGTTAAATTATAGAAGTTACTGCCTGAAAACAAGACGAAGGATAGTGTAGTTGACATCATAATGTTGAGATGGATCAGCAAGAACGGAAAATGTATATTTTTTGCATTTAAATTATAGAAGTTGCTGCCTGAAAAACTAGACAAAGTATAGTTCAGTTGACATCATGCCGTTGAGATGGATGAGCAAGTACTGTGTAGATCCATTCAGTCTTGAAGTAGTGCTAATTGAATACGAGAGAAATTGGTTGAGGGACGAGACCAAAACAAACATAAGGTTTTAACTCACTAGGTAACACCTTCTAATGAAAGGTTTAAATGATGTTATTATTTTCATTAACATTGTAAGAAGCAATTTCTAACCATATTTTGCAGAAACATTTTTGTAAATTTTCTTTCCTTCTATTCTATTTCAGGAGCAACAAATGGTGATGCCAGGGCATCGAGAATCCAACCTCCAAAAGGAATTGAACCGTTACATTCCAACAGCCGCTGCCTTTGGAGGCATGTGCATCGGTGCTCTAACAGTTCTAGCTGATTTCATGGGAGCAATTGGTTCAGGCACAGGAATCCTTCTCGCCGTCACCATCATATACCAGTATTTTGAGACCTTTGAGAAGGAAAGAGCGAGCGAGCTCGGTTTCTTTGGCCTTTAAATCAGTTAGCTTCTACCTGATAGGGAAACATACAGACAATGAATGAGACCTTGCTTGCAGTTTTGAACAGATGTAAACCCTTCAAAGATCAGGCGGTAGAAAATTCGGAAGTTTAGAAAGTAAAATTTGTAGTGAAGAAAATATGAGAGGGCAGTTGAAGCCAAAGGTGGCAATACTTACGTTAATTATGTGTTTATGTTGAGTAAAATTTTTTTTCCTTCAGGTAATAACCTTTTTTTGTGAGAGGAGGGGAAAATTGACTCCCCTTGTTACGTTTGTCTGAAGTCTGTTGAATTGTAATAGTGAATTAGTTTTTGACGATGACTTGCCTGTGTTATCACTTCTGTATGTGTTGTAACTCTACGTGAAGTTTTATTTTTTATGGAAACTCATTAGAATTTACTGCTTAGTTACTCATTTGGTATCTTGTATTAGTTTTTAGGGTTAATTGCAAACAGACCTCTTGTAGTATCACCAAATTACAGAGAGACCTCTTGTACTTCTATTTGTTGGGAATGGACCCCCTATAGTTCTGCTTGTTGCGAATAGCACCCTAAGTGTTTTTTTAACTCTTAAAATCATTAAAAATGTTTGAGGATGCGGGCAGGCCTTTTATAGTTCTATTGGTGACGATAGATATCCAATTGCTATCTGTTCCTAATTTTTTTACTTTTTAAAAGAGTTGAAAAAGTTCACTAGTGTATAGCACTTGGGCCAATACTACAGCGGCTTTACTCACAAAAGGTAAAACTACATGGGATCTATTGACGACAAATAGAACTATATGAGGTCTCTCTGCAATTGGGTGATACTAAGGGGTTCAGTTTGCAATTAATCCTAGTTTTTATACTGATGATGGAAACTGAAAACATGAAGGACACAATATTTATTAGTGAATAAAACCGGACTTTACAGTGTTGGGTGTATCGAATATACATAGCTAGAAGCTCATTTGCTTAGTATTGTTTTATACTAATCAATAAATCTGGAATCATTAGCCTATAATTTTTATCGGATATATTTTAGATTTGGGAAAAGGGCCATGCATGATTTGGGACAAAAGACATCGCCATTTTAAATACAGGCCGGGTCGGGCCGGGTTTGTACCCCATTGGGGCCCAAATCCCGTTAGAACTCTTCGTAAAAACTTCGTCCTGCCAACAAGCCAAAGCGCGGAGAGGTTGAGAAATCGAGAGAGAGGAGAGAGGGAAAGCGCGGGAAAAAACCCTAGAAAAAAACTCAGAGAGAGAGAGAGAGAGATGAGCAGCGAGAATGGAGGAGGAGAGAGGGGATGGAATTGGAGGGGGAGTATACTGCCGCTGGCGGCATTGCACGCGATCGTGGAGTACCGGCGATCTGATCGGAATCCGACGCCGGTGACCGCCGCCGGTGACCGCCGCCGTCGTCTTCACCAACGCCGTCATCTACGTCCGCCCCTTCATCCTCCACAAGCTCCTCCCCTGCATCGATTCCGTCTCCTTCAACCCTCACGCCATCATCAAGGTCCAACTCCGCCCCCAATCTCGTTTCTGTTAATTATCGAAATTCGAATTAGTTCACTATATGGCGTTTGATTGAATCTTAAATGTATTGATCCCTAAATACCAAAACCCTAGAAATCTTGCTTCATTTGAGTTGATTAAGTAATTTCTTTGAAAATTTCTACACGAATCATGCCTTTACTGGAGATTCTGATTACTACGGAGTACCCTCTGATAGTTTCCTTTTATTTTATTTTTTTATGTTTAGCTTGATTAAGTAAGTTTTTTGAAAATTTTGTATAGATCATGATCTTAGGGAATATGTATGGTTACATGTTAGGAGGTCTCATATTTATTTTGTTAAGCTTGATTGAATTTAATGCTAACTTCCTCTTCGAGGGAACGCTGAGCCATGATACTCTTCCGTAAAACCTTGACGAATTAGTTGGTAAGTAAAGCTACCTGACTTAGCTGAGCAGTTATATTCTTAGGGGATTATTTCATATTTCTTAAGGCACAAAACAAGCCAAAATACCCAAAAAGGAATCACAGTCACATACATCTCCATGCACTTAAAGGAGAATTCATTCATCTGACATTGTCTAGATTGTTTTGAGTTTTAGCCTCTCACTCACTGTCTTGCTCATCACCTCACTCTCTTATTCCTTTTGTGCTCCACAAAAAGAGACTAGTCTACTTTAATATAAGAGATACTATAAATTGCTATGGTAGAATCTCTTGCACAGCCAATCATCCATTGATAGCAGATAATCTCATCCAAATCGGGTGCAAATTACGACGTTAACAGTTTCTTTTTCCCAGTGGTATCCTTTTGATATTTTAAGTCTTGTACCCATGACCTCTACATTTGTTTAGAATGCAAAGGTCCTCACCAAGTAAAGAGAGACTTTGCATCCTCTACAGATGTATGCTTGCTTTATTGAGACGAGGATATGTATTCTCGTTGAACTTAAAACTTTAAAACCGTTTATACTTTTGTGCAAAATAGGGAATTTCCAGAAACGAATAAGTTATGGATAAAGTAAAAACTTAAAGAACTTACAAGAAAAATAGAGATGATTCTTTTTTTTATTTTTACTTTTTGAAAAATAAGGGGCTAAACAAAATTTTAGAAAGCCTCTACATAAGCCCTTAGCTGAACATGGAAACAGTAAAATGATTGTACTGATGGACATAATTGAACCTAGACATGCTTATATGGACATAATTGAACCTAGAGTCATAATCTTCTTGCTCAGAGTCGAGATAAGCGGTTCTGCAGATTGATTTTTATACTCTATTTTTCCTTATTTGCAGGTCAACTAATCACATCAATATTCCCTTAAATCATTGTGATTATTCTTGTATAGAAAACAGACTCATCTTAAGCTCTAGTTCTGTGATTTATCTCTTCAATTTGAAATTAGAGGCGCAATACAGTGTGTATTAACAAGTGGCAAGTTCATTTCTGTTTATATTTTGTAAAATTGAAGCCAATTGTACTATGCCTCGTCCATAGACTTGTACTTTAGTACTCTTCAATTGGTTATATGCTTGATCAACTTGCTCCCTATCAGAACCTCGTACTCTACTGTTACTAGAAAGTTCTAATATACCTAATCATCATGAAATAAATATCATACATCATATTTTCTAAAATACTCGTTTATTGTGTAAATTTTGCACAGGATGGGGACCGCAGACGATTCTTGTTATCCGCGCTCTATCACTATAGTGAACACCACTTGCTCTGCAACATGTGGTCACTTTACAGGATGGGGCTTCAGCTGGAAATTTCTATGGGTAGCTTGGAGTTCGCATGCATGATTGCTTCGTTGCTTGGCCTCTCCCATGGAGTTCAGATCCTTTTGGCCAAAGGCCTCGTTTTTTTACTTCGGCATCGAGTACCCATACTATGGAGAGTACTCTGCTGGATTTTCTGGTGTTCTCTTTGCCATGGAAGTTATCCTCAACGCCCAACGCGACTCTATTTCTGTGAACGGAGTGATTTTCCCATCACATCTAGCTGCCTGGGCTGACTTATTTATCATCCAAATTTTGGTGCCTCATTCATCTTTCTTCGGCCACCTCGGGGGGATTATTGCCGGACTTCTGTATGTTTGGCTGAGAGATTCTTTTGGTGCAACTGGACCCAGTTGCTGCTTTCATTCGGGATGGTGGTAGGATAGTTGGGAGGACTTTGAGGTTTGTATCAAGCTTATTTAGGCCTCAGAGTCCAAGTATATCACGAAGCCAGAGTGAGAGGCGTTGTTCATTGGGTTCTTTTTGGAGATGCCTAGTATGCAACTCTGATAACTCAGGCGTCGTTGATCTCTGTGAGATGTGCAGCACAGAGCGTAGTAGTGCTGCATTCTCATTGGCGAGGTAGCTCCATCCTCTGGATATATGATTAGAGTATACGGAGAAGAATGAAAACTTTTTGAATCAATATGGGGGTTTTCTTGTTTTCTGCGTGTTCAAGCTGGCAACTTTCAGTTGTTGTCCTTCATGATTACCTACTCTTCGATTTGAATTTCTGAAGATGATGCAGTTGGCAATGTACTGTAAGTTTTGAGTTCAAGAAAAGTAGTGGGTGGTTGTTAAATGTTGTTGTATACATGTTGATGTAGATATTATATCTGAGATGCTAATTCTGTTCCTCTGATTACATGAACTTGACTTAAAGAATCTAGTATATTTGTTCAGTTAGAATATAATCAACTGATCGAAAATTTTTGCCAATGATTTGTTCAGTCTACATCCATTCTGGCATGTCTAAAGCATCTAGATTGTAGTCTGGAGTATTTCTGTAGGTTTCTTTATGATGCGTTGGTTGGCTTCGTATTTGAATGAAGTGGTTACCAAGTGAAGTCTAAAATATTCAATTTTGCAGGAAATATTTGCTTCTCTTGTTCATGCTGCGTGTTGCAACTACTTACTGAACAATGTGTTATATTGTTGAATGCCTGTCATTTTTATTAATCCCTTGCTTTATACTCATGATTTTGTAACTTAATTTTCGACAGCCTCCTTTGTCTCTACATATTTATTTGATGTTCCAGAATTCTTCTTGGTTGTTTAAAATATTTTCAGGCCATGTCCTTGAAAACAAAACTGAGAAGCAAATACACTGTACTCTTAGTGCTTAATTAAATGGGATTCAGCATATTGGATGATTAATTAGTGCTTAAGCATATTGGATGATTAATTAGTGCTTAAGATATCCAAGTTGTATCCAGAAATCTAAAACTGGTTGGTGTTGAGTTTATGCAGCTTCAGCAGGAAAAAATTACTTAATGCCTAAATTACTAGAACCGGAAATATTTTTCTATTTTTTTATTCAAAATATTGTAATTAAGAAATATATAAGATGAGAGCAAAAGTTGCATCCCCAAAAATAGAGCTTAAATAATAACAAAACAATTTTCATTCATCAAATAAATACTTCACTCCCAAGTAGGAAAACTATCTATGTTCATATTTCCGAAATAGAAAAATCATGTAGCTTTTGTACCAAATTTTTTTCTCAACCAAACGCTTAATTTATATTCAAAACATATTTCTCCTTAATAAAAATGAAGATGTCCAAATAATGCAAATGACGTCAATTTCCTGCAATACATACATTTCCTGCTACGACATTTGCTACAAAATATTTTGCAGCAAGCCAGACGGTCCCTCGGAACACTTGACGAAAAGAGATGGTTTATAATAAAGCTTGATGCGGTTCTGCTTCAAATGACTGCAAATATACCTGACAGTAACAAAGTTTTTACCAACACATGAAACTATACAAAGAAAACCAGCCGAGCAAGCATTTCATCCACACTAACAACCTCGGCTAGAAGAGGTGGGAGAGGGAAAGCGAAAGTGAAAAATATTTATATGCAGTTGCTTTGCGCAATAAAAGTCTCTTTTAAAAGCCATGTCAATGCTCACAATTTCAAATCATAAATACATATTCTGATTATTCACTTGACAAGAAAGGGCACATCAACAGTACAAAAATAACCCTGATTTATTATCTGCCTTATTTCTCGACATAAAGATCAAAGATATCTATTAAACTAGAAAATAGGAACAAAAATAATGTTATCGGATTCAGATAATGCATCGCTAAGGATCTTAGATCCACATTCATAATGTACAAGTGTTTGACAAGAGAGAAACTGATCAGCCCGTCAGCTGCAGAACTACAAGTAGCACGAGATTGACATTGCTGCATATGTTGAAGCACTGTTTGGTTAGGACAGTCTTCACTCCACATTGTTCAAAGAGGTCCTCTCTTGTTTTTACTGGTACAAAAAAGGGAATGATGTGAGGATAAAAACTACACCATTATGATAGAAGCAAAAAGTTTTAAGTAATCGTAACAGTCATTTCCATACAGGGATGGTAACAATATAACTCTTTGACAATGTAAGAAATTGAGTTTCACTACTTAGTCAAATCGTAGAGGTTGAGTTACATGTGCGAAACTATTTCATTTCGGACCTTTCTCCTAACTCACTGAAAATGTCATACCTATTCTGATATTATTCTTCTAAAAATTTTCACATGTTACAAACATTTCAGATAAATTTCTTTCAAATAGACCATTTTATATCTCAAGCATTCAACTTCTGTCATCACCAAGTTACTATCAGAGGGTCCTGTCAGTTGAGCAAACAGTAAGAGGTTAACTCTTAACTCATACTATGATGATGTAGCAGTGATGACAAAAAACGTAGCGCTGATGTGGATATGGGACAATGATTGCAGGCAAACCTAGGTTGTGGAGGGCGTCATTGACGTGCTGAAAATATATGTTCCACAGTATGTACCTCTTTGTTGTGGCTGAATGTGGGAGCACTTATCTATAGACACAGTCTCATCATAAATCCTTAAAAGCTTAGGATATGACATGGCAGTAACACACAAAAAAAAAATTTATGTTTCCATTAACCTTCATCGGTCGTGAACCTCAACAATGATTTTTTTATTATTATATAATTTAGCAAAAACTATCATTGCATATTATATCAAATTAATTATTCAAAGATTTAGGGGACTTAAGTAGGCAATAAGTTGTTTTTATCCTCATCATTGAAGAAGCTTAATGCATATCCCTTTCACATATGAAGCATGTCCTAATTTGTCTATATGTTGTTAAAAACAATTGGTCTGCATCAATAACATTTTACCTGTAGCACGTGCAGAAACATGTAAAATGCATATGAAAAAAGTATATCAGAAGTGTGAAGCTACATTAATAAACATTAGTTATTAGGACTTAAGGGATTTTAAATAAGCATATCCCTAAGCATATCCTAAACTTGCCTATTTGTTGTTATCAACTATTATTTTGCATCAATAAGATTTTACGTTCAGCATAATCACGCACAGGAATATGTGAAATGCATAAGAAAGAAGTATCTCAGGAGTGTGAAGCTGCACTTAGAAAGTTCACAAAACAAAGATATAGTAAAGTGTGGGATACATATGTGATGAGTAACTAACAGAATGTCAGGTTGAGCACATATCAAACACGAACATAGTTTCATAGTAAAATTAGTTATGCAATGTAGCAGGGTAGTTACAAGTTCCAGAAATAATTCCATGATTTTATACTCTTCTTCAATCATTTAACCAACTAATGAACTACTGTACCTTTACATCCATAACAGGGTGATAACAATTAATAGCTATACTGCTCACAACTTCTGATAGCGTTAATATCATAGAGTTAGCAGCATACCTTAGCCAGCCACCATGAAAAGCACACCCTCGTGCATCTAGAAATGAAGCCAGCTATACATAGTAGATCATCCCCACTTCAATGAGGCTAATGTGAGGTATGTTTAACGCCACTCCAGGACCCCTGCAGTTTTTTCTCAGGAAAGAATAGGCCACATTGATAACAAACTTCTTCAGAAATGATGAATTCTTTCTGGCCTTTATATACGAGTGACCCATCACATAGGCAACTCCTGCTTGCTTAGCCTCTATGAGTGCTGCTAACTCTTCTCTCACCTGTGGATCTATATACATGGCCTGAGGTGGCAGCTCGAATCGGACGCGGCGTCTACGAGTTACACTTGGTGACTCATCCTCATACAGAGACTGTAAGCTTTGGAGAGTTTCGGATTTGCTACTTCTCAAAAAAGTAGATTCACCTAAACCATTTTCCTCAGCATCCCTAACCACCAAACTCGTGCCTAATCTCTCAGAAGTCCTTATAACCGCCATTCTTCCCTCTGGAGATACCTCGTAACTCCCTGAGGAGTTCTCCTCAGCCTCCATTTGAATGAACTCCGCAATACTCAAGACAAGATGATTCTCAAAATCATCTTCATCTTTTTGCACATCTTTGTACCCATATCTCACAATACAGCGATACATCCTGTAGGGTCGAGGGCCTATTCTTCCTATCAAGTATCGTTCATCTGGTGGAACGTATGGGACTGGCACCGATTTCACACAGACAAAGACAAGAACTTGATGAAAAGCAGGAAGGTTAGTTACAAAGTGCGAGAAGATAGCGGGGACTCCTGTAACCAGCTCCGTGTAAATCAGTCCAATTCCCGGCACACGAACAATACCAAGGCTAGGACCAAGAGTAAGAATCCATTTCATTGAAACTTTGTTCTGTAAGTCAAAGAGATACTTTCTTCGAGTGCCATAGTGCCATACATACATAATGATCATGAAGACAACGGCAAGTGCAAGGGGTGCCCATCCTCCCTGAGGAACTTTCATGATTGAAGAAGATAAATAACATATCTCTATCAGTCCAAAGAACAGGAGAAATAAAGCAGCAAAAATGATGTTCTTCTGCCACACAAAGATGATGACAAGTGCCATTAGCCATGTCGTCACAAACATCACAACTATGCAAGCGATGCCTGAAGAATAAGAACCATGTTTATGCTCAGTAATTGATAATAATAAAATTATCAAAAAACCATTAGGCATTACACAAATCAAAAAGTTCTTTTGTTGAGCATTCTATGCATGCGGCATGCGCTAAAAAGGTAATTGCATTTCTATACAATATAAGATTATGCACATGTTGTTTCAGAAGCACTAAGAATTTTTTCCTCTCATAAAAAGAATACACACTACTCGCTTTGTAAAAGAAAACATACCATAAGCGTTGCCGATAAGGTTTGTGTCACGGAATCCAAGTGTCACAGCCAAACAAAGAACCATGAGGATCCAGTTTATTTCAGGTATATATATTTGACCGTAGATCCACCTTGATGTATGAACAACCTTAACACGTGGAAAACACCCCAAGGCATTGCATTGCTTTACAATGGAAAATGTTGCCGAGATGACAGCCTGACTAGCAACTATAGCAGCAAGAGTGGCTACAACAAAGACAGGCCAAAATACAGGCTCTGCAAAGCGAACAGAAACAAATCATTATGCTTGAGCTTTTGGTGCTGAATTCATTCTTGTCTAAGCCTTACTTGGAATAGATGCGTAGAAGCTCGTAGGAACATCGGAAATGTTTTTAGAGAGATAAGCTGCCTGTCCCATATATTGTAGCACTAGACAAGGGTAAATCAAACCAACAAATGCCACCTGCAAGAGAATATTCAAACAAATTACTTCTCACTGAATTTAAATGGAAAAAGTTTACCTTTCTTTGAATTTAAATGGGATATTAGGATCCATGCAGCCGACCCAAAAAAATTTGTTGTTCTTGTTAAATTTATATGGGAAAATTTTATAGATTAGCTCTCCATATCTTTATCTCTATGTAGATGTGTGTGTGTGTGTGTGTGTGTGTGTGAGAGGGAGGGAGGGAGGGAGGGAGTAGGGAGGTAGGGAGGAAGGGAGGTTCCACATGATCCTCATGGCTGAGAATTTTATGCATGGTCATCCCACATGATCTGCACCTACTGTTCGACACATTAATATCAATCTAAGAATGAGAAATGAAAGGGTTTCAAACTTTTGTCCATAATTCAAATTATATCTTTCTTAGTATCAGCAACCAAGCGAAAATCCAAAGTGCTCGATCTCCTCCTTAAACTAACTCAGTAACTTGTATGTGAAGACTAAACGGAATGATGTAGATCATCCATGGAAGTATTTGAGACTAAAACTAATTGTGTGCTTCATCCATACAATTGCACATCATGGAATTCAGTTGAAAATTTTCTCCCTTGGAGTTGACTTATTTGTCCTATGTGTGTTGTGTGTTTGTGCGCCTATATACATATTTGTATATGTGTTTGCTGGGAGCCCCACCCCAACACATGACACATACACCAACACCCGTTCGACCAACGGGGCCAAAAAAGAAAAACAAACAAACACATACACACACCCATCGCACGTGTGCAAGCACATAGACACAACTATGTATGTGGATTATGGACACGCAAAGGACACAACTATGTATATGGATTATGGACACACATAGGACTAATAGGTCCGCTCCAAAGGAGGAGATATTTCCTTCTATGCTGGTACAAGGTCATACATAATACATACACATATATAGGGGATGTTATATATGAGATGTCACACCTTAAATGCATAAGTTACCCCACAGCAGTTTACAAGAATGTTTGACAACAGCCAGGTTGAGCTATAAATGGTTAAAAAAACCACAAAATCATTAGCCAAGAGTTCAGGGGAATCCACATTCTCAGAGGTGACACTCTTAACCTCATGTTTTCATATACTAGAAAAAAGAAAAGTGACACCTAAGTCAATATGGACAAGATACAGTAGGGGCAAGTTTTCTCAGGGAAAGGTCTATTATCAGGTTGAACTAACAGCCTGTAAAAAAGACTACACCACAACATAAAAAACCACTATTATGGTCCATACACTTCTGTAATGACCATTCAATCAGAATTACATATAATATTCACATCTCAATCCTAAACTGGTTCTTGCGCATGTGAATGTGCCATTTATCACAGCACTAACCCCATCCCACCTTCAATAAGTAACATTTTGGATTAACTGTAACATACTACAATCAGAGTGAAATTACTAAATTAGAATATCATATAATATGATAAATTTGACAACACGGGACCTCTGGACTTCTGGATTTACAAAAGCTAGTTGTCCACTTCAACTCCCATAAGAGGAGAGGATATATGTATAAACATAAGATGACTGGTGGGGGAGAGAAACAAAAAGGAGAAAGGAAGAAAGGAGGGACTGTACAGTCATACTATTTTAGAATTGTCAGAACATGCAGTAATTGGTGAAGCAAGGGTGAAGAAAGGATATCATACTACTTTGGGCAGAAAATCAGGGGAAATTAAGTTAAGGCCTAAAAATTAATTAGATAAAAGCTTACTCAACATAACACACATAGCAAGACACCTGTTCAACCACTTTCCAGCCCACTTCTGATCAATCAGATTTTCCCTTTCATTTCTTGAATAGGTGAGTTTTTCAGTGTCATCGAACAAATAATAGGTGTACTAATGGCATAAGCCCGATCTTAAAAAATAATAATAATATCTTTCATAAATGCTTCTATTAGAATATAGGTGTTGAATAATTAGAATATAGGTGTTGAATGATTTGCACTGGAAACCATAGAAAAAAAATGGGACATCCAAATATGAAGTATGTGTACACAATCCGATGGGGACTTGTAGCTGTTACTTCAATAAGGCAACACTATACTAATGTCATTCATCTACAATATTTGTTATCCACTATCAACACAAATTTTGATCAACGTACCCTAATTGATGCACCACTAAAGTGGCCAAGATCTGCAAACATAGCTTCTGAACCTGCAATCATGAGTGTCAGATGTAAGCTGTAATTATAGATTAAACCAGAAAGTTAGCATCTTTAAGTTCTGAAAAGCTTGTTCAAAATTTTACCTGTAATGCATAACAGTATCCCCCCTAGTGAAAGCCAACCGTCTTTGCCTGTCACCTTGAAAAATTTAATGATATAGTGTGGTGAAAGGGCATGGTAGATTCTGGGATTCCAGTGAATTATGTTGTATAGCCCAATTGATCCAATGCACAGCAGCCAAATGATAACAACTGGTGCAAATATGAATGCTACTCTCTGTGTACCCCGGTGCTGCAATGCGAAGAGGCCAACCAGCACAACACAAGAGATAATTACTACCTCACCTGCACGGTAGAGATAATTAACGATAATAAGGCGATCATAACATGGCAAGTTCAATATTTTAAAGATGAAGTAGACACCCTAGAGCAATCAAAAAAATTGAAAAATCAAAGTATCAGAGAAAGGACACAAACTAGACCAATTATCTTTTCTACGCAATCCTGGTTTGTAAGATATTCTAATGGATAGGTTTTGTTCCCCTATAAATCTTCTCAAAAAGGTCTCTATGGAACCAAGGCAATGGCTTGAAAGCTTTTTGCATGGACATGCATATGGGTACCAGTATGGGTGCGGGTACGGCGATACTGCTATATACATATATCGAAATTAATTTACATAAGATCAATAACATTTATCCATTCACATGCGATGAGAATTAAAATTCCTATAACGTTGTTATGGTTTTTCTTATGTAGATTCTAAACCATCTACCACTTGTTTTTGAACTAGACACTCAAACAACCTTTAAAATCATAGTTCTGAAAGGGCTAAAACAAACCCAATCCATGTTGAACGAATTTTAAGAAGTGAATATGAAGTGTAGGATAAACTTCCAAACAGCGTATGACTATTCATGTATTATATAACTGAGTACACATCTCAATAAGAGTATATGTATATTCAAGGAGTGTCGGTATCCGATATGGGTACTATACATGATAGAAGTGTCCAAGGACTGTTCGTGTTCAGTACGTATTGAGTACGGGTACACTGTCCGGATAGAAGTATTCAAGAAACATAGCTTGAAAGATAGTTTTAAAGTAAATAGAGAAGCTGATGCATCAGATTTCTATATCCCTATTTTCCTCTCTATTTCTTCTTTGTCATTTTCTTCTATGTTATCTTCCAAATTTCTTCTTCCCTTACTTTTTCTTTGCAGATGTTATTTATAGTATATATACCTGCCAACTAGGCCAGATCATAATGTCATCTTCCTCCTTTTTTTAACTCTTTGATAAGGGAGAAGTTTTGGAGGGTTCTTCGGGCGGGCACAAGTTTAAAAACGTTAAATGCACAAATAAGGTGGTTGTTCTACCCCCATCAGGATATTATATTTTAACACCAACTCATTTATTAGAACTTGTCATTCTTGGTTCACCACCCCATCAGGTCATTCTCAAATGTCAACCCCAAAGGTGATAAGAGAGCTACTGAAAGAGGGATATATGCAATTTACACGAATATTAATAAATACACAAAACAATATCTTCAGTATGTTCATTAAGGGTAAGGCCGCATCCTCTATTAAGCTTTACCTCCCAAGGCAATGGCGCAATGCAATGGTCCAATATTTTTTTAGCCCAACACCGCTGAAAAATGGATGCTCTTTCTGCAATGCAGCAGTCTAGAGGACAAAACTGTTTATTAATAGTTTAAAACCACATCCCGTCTTCTAACCCACACCAATGAACTAATCTGCAACATAAAAATTGTAGCAGAACAAGAAAGAACACTCGAAGTTGAAGGTTCCTTAACCATTTATCTTAGTAGTTAAAGATGACGATTTACAATGGCAAGTTAAATAGGTTACTAGTAAAAACAAGATATTGACAGATCACATATGTTACAAGAGCAAAAAATGTTCAATATGGTCTCTGCCCGTCTTTATGCAAGTGCAATCAGTTTCCTCCACAATTTTTTAATTCCAAAATATAGGTCGGCCTATTGAGAAATTGAAGGTAAAATTTACTTAGCCTCCTAGTTTAGATTTAAATTATTTGACGTGAATAAAATGTTTTCAGACCTTTAGTTAATTATCATGTTACAGAAAGATTTAATGATATATTTACCAAATGAAATTCATTAAGATATAATATATTTACCGAATCATATTCATTAAGATATAAACAAAGTTCCAGGACAGTCGGATAGATAAGCAAGAGTAAAAACTGCATTCTTACCATTCTGTAACCTATTAGTACGAAGTTGCAACCCAGAAATCGATGACAAAACTGCAAGGAACCAAAGCTGAGTTTTAGCGGATGAGCAGCAAATGGGTAGCCATGAGAATAATTGTGAGAGAAGAAATGAAAGAAGGTTGAATCAACTACATGAGGCCCTAAGTCAAAACAAAAGGGCTAACTTTACCGGAGATAGCTGGTGTCAAAACACCATCACCAATCACCATGCAAGCACCAAATAGAACTACAACCAGCAAAGCAGTTCTCAGCTTTTTGTGCTTCTCTAGAAACCTTTTCAATGGAGAGGGAAATGTGTTGCGATTTGTGTTCCCATTCCTGTAATATGTTGAGAGCTCTTCATCAGCTGCTTGTTGGTTGGGAAGCAAACTGAACTTTGCATGTCTGCAAAGGAGAGAGTACAAAGCAAACGGTCCCCCTACAAAACATCGCTTGAATATATAACCAAGTACTCTAGAAACATGTTTAAAAGCCGAAAACACCACAAACTCACCTTCACCATTGTCATCAGCACTCAGCACAATGAACACATATTTGAGCAGCGGGATCAGAGTGAGTGTCCAAAAGATCAAGGATACAGCACCAAATATCGTCTGCTCATCTTGATAATCATGCAGCCTACCTGAAAATGTACTCTTATAAACGTATAGAGGAGAAGTACTCAGATCACCGTATACTACACCAAAGCTCTGATATGCCAAAAGAAATAGATGTTTGTAGTGTTCCTTCGAGCGGATCTGCAAGAGCAAGGTTAAAAAGCCACATAACTGATAGAACAGACAACATAATAACGCATATCCATATACATGATATTTGAATATGTTAACAGAAACATAAGGCCAAATTGGTCCATGTACTAGAGCTTCATATTCAAATTGGTCCCCACACTTTATTTTTTCTCAGCTTAGCCCCTGTACCACACCTCAGTTATCAAGTAAGTCCTTTTTTAACATTCTTTAAAAATTAACTGTTAATTTTTTATTTATGACCAAATTACCCTCAATGACAATATTAAAATGTTGTTTATATTAGATTTCATATGCTGGAGAGGCATAAAAACAGAAGTAAATGTACCAACATAATAATCAATATTAAAAAAATCAAACTTGCAATGAAAATTGAGTAGTATTCTAAAAGAGCAGTCGTACTTTGTTGAAGTTTTTGAAAAATGGAAAATAATTTGTTTAAACATATGACCCATTATTTGAAGATTATCTTTTTCCCCGCAGCTAAAACTGAGGGTAGTTAAATTTTTTTTTTATAAACAAAGAATTCACAATCAAAACTTCATGTGCACAAAGTTGAAAGTTATTTCAAATTGAATGAGTTTTCAGCTGCACATTATTACATGATGGACCTCATTTAGATAGAATGTGTATGATGCCTCAAATTGAGTCAATGGAACAAAAATAAAAAATGCTAAAATGGAATGAGAACAGAGGAAATACCAATTCCTGATCGAAACGGGGACGATCTTTGTTTCTCTCGCGTTTAACAGCACTGAACAATATCTAATTGTTTTCCTTTTTTTCTTTGTGTGTGTGTGGGGATAGGGTAGAATTGTCCTTTTAATTTGTATTTAACAGAATTTTTAATAAAGAGTTAAAATAGGACTAAGTTTATATGTAACTAGAGGTATAAGGATTAAGTTGAGAAAAAATAAAGTGTGAGGACCACTTTGAGTACGGGGTCCTAGTACGAGGACCCAATTGATCTTTTTGCCTTTTCAATTCTTGAGAAATGGACATGAACCACCATTTTCAGTGATAAGGTAATATCTCTTATTAGTACAAAGATTATATTAAAGCACAAAAACCATAGTTCTACCTTACACCTTCAAAATCTCTGACTACCTCCTTTTCTTCACCATACTATACGATAATTCCAGCAGCATAATAATAGTAATTCTCAGCATAATCCTAATGTTAATTTTTAACTGTACCTACATGACCTCAGTTGCACTAGTTATCATTACTTGCATGATTCAACTACACATAACATGTTTAATTTTAGCCTTACAAGGGATATAATCATGTAAATGGTCAATATGCAATCTTTTTCTTTTAACATACTTTACCAGTCTACAAGCTAACGACGCATGTAGAACTGAATAAAGATAATATGAGATTAGTTATATCACACGTTAAATTTACAATAAAAACATAATAAAGCTTTCAACTTTCCACAATTATGATAAAATCGAAGATTGAAGAATAACAATAATCCAATTTCTCTTCAACTTCAGTGGAGATCTTGCCCTAATTTGAAAAACCTAAATCTCTTACCCGCGGGTTATCATCGGTGGTCCCCCTCTCTTGATCCATGGCCGATTGAGCTCAGCCTCAGATGACCTCAATCTTCTTCTTCTTCTTCTTTCTAAAATTTTTTAAGCACCAATTGCTTCTTGATAAACCTCTGAGAAAAATAAAATGGAAAAGTTTGAAGGCGATTGATTGTGAGAACAAACGAGGAGAGGATCAAAGATCCGCGAGCGAGGCAAGCAGGATTATTATTTTCTTGATTTTTCTTATTTTTTTCTTGATTTTTCTGTGTCTAAATAAATGATAATTATGAGCTGGTTGGTTCGATCAAGATTATTCGCGGTGAGTTTTATCGTGGTGTCACCGGTTAGAGTTAGGATACTTAGCACTTAAATACCACATAGTTTCTCCTATTATTAACTTGTGCATCCTAAAATTTCTAAAATTTGCACTTTAAGATATTCTGTTATGCAATCGAGAGAATTTCTTACCGAAAATTTTCATGTGCCACTCATAAACTAAATTTAGAACTTTTAAGTCCCCTAATGTTTATTGAATTTATTGTTACACCCTGATTCTATTTTAAATCTAAAAGAATTATGGTGGGTTTGATAGTGGTTCAATAAACATTCTAAAATTTTTAAAATTAACTTGTGAATGTCATTAAGGAAAATTCGGTGGGAAATTCTCGTGTTTGTATAATAGAATGTATAAGCGCAAATTTAGAAGCTTCGAAGTATTTAAGTGCTGCCAAACACATGTGAGGGTATATAATTGCAAAATGAGAGATACTATAATGATTTTAAGTGTTGGACAGCGTAAATAAATATAAGGTGTAATAGTTCTATGTTATGATATTAGCGTGATTGCCTATCATTTTTCTCTTTGCTAAATTGATATGGAACTCCTAATTATTCAATAATTTGATATTAGCCTCCCAAAATCATTGAAAGCCCACAAATCATAGCAGTAATTGTGTTTGGTCCTTCTCTTGGTCCTAATCTCCGTTGACAAGATGGTGATCAGATCCCAAAGAATGATTGCAAGTTAAATATAGAGGACTTAGCTCTTTTATTGAGCATTGTTTTTCTTTTCTTTTTTTTTTTTATTTTGGTCAAAAAAATAAAGAAAGAGACCCCAAAAAAAAAAATGCAACGTTCGTAGGTTCATGGTTCATTGAACGGCCCACACCGGTCGAGTCTGAGTGAAGATATCCGCGTCCAAAACGTGTTCTTTTTCATCGCAGAATATTTCCACCATCTTATCCGTGGGGCCCGCTCGAGTGTGCTCAGTGACCTATCAGGTGGGCCCCATCTTATATCTCATGTGAAGATTTGGCGTTTCGTTTGGACGCGACGTTTCCGATGTGGGACAAAAAAGTGTTGAGGTAATCTGAGAAGAATATTGAGCTGCTCTTCACAGTGAAAATGGCGTTACGCGTGCAAGTTGAAGAAATCAGCTTGAGTGTGTCATAATCTCACGCCATATACATTTCATTAGTGTAAGTTTAACTTGTGTGCTTAATTAATGATATATGTGCAAAAAATATTGTTCTCCAGACTACAAGTTTTAGAATACAAAATAACCAACAATTACGTCATATGTATAATAGTTAATAAAAAAATATTAACCGGCCACTATTATTTGAGTAGACTATATAATTTTAGACTGCAAATTTAAAGGGTAGGTAAAGAGCATCCCTCGTCTTAGCAAAAGAAGAAGGAAAGGTTAATTAGGTCACCACTGAAAATGCACTTACAAATTTAAAATAAAAAACTTGCACTATGGGAGTCGCTCTCTGATGGCATATTCGGGGCAGGATTCGTTTGGGCTTTATTCAAACAATCAGCACCTAAGTTGCGCATTTATGCTCGTGACAGATAAGAATAGAGTTTTTGGGAGAAAAATGAACCAAATATGAGAGTGAGTGGAGCAGTTCTAGTATCATAAGCAATGTGAGACTAAAAGAATGGAACTGCAGTATTTAATACTGACTTGTTATGGTGCAATAACTAACACTTTCCAAGCACAACGTCTGGTAATTTTATTCAAGCAAGTTGGAGGTTTTCTCCCCCTCTCTTTTGTAGTCCTAGAAATTGTTTGTAGATGAGATAAAAAAAACATTAAATCCATAGTAAATTTCCTTAGAACCTCTCATGAACATTGGTATTAAAAAGAAACATGTCTAGCCATATAAAAATTTCAAACGATTTGGTCTTGAAAATAGGAAATAATTAATCTCAGTAACAAATTTAAGTTTGAATCTTTTATATGTTTCTTATCACTGCCCGCAGTGTGACATAGGAGGGGCTTAGAAAGGGCGGGAGTGGGCCATGGCCCCGTTTGTCAATCATGGATACATATAGGGGTATGCCTCGGTAAGGAAAAAAACATATCCAAATCCCCTAAAAATTGGATATGGATACTGATAAACATGCGAACATACATGGGGATATGAGATATTAAAATAATATCCAAAAAATATAGTTCTTTCATACAAGGAAGTTCATTAATATGTTTATTATATTTGAAAAGCTAAGATTGGATTTCTTGCCCATCAAAATTATTCACAAATTCATTAATCTATGGATTGAAACAATTGCAGATGCATGATCAATATACATTCAGATATTTGGGATACAGATCCGGATGTTTCACTACATAATCATATCCGTAACCATATGCTATTTGTTATGGATTTAAATAGTATTTGCATCCTAAAGGATACGGTTACGGATATATCCATGGATACGATTATATTTTTGCAGCCCGACTCCCCAGCCCACAGACAACTTTTATGGAGCAAGTGTAAGCTCAATGTGAACTTTTGCCCAAATCCTATTAACTTAAGTCTTTAGCCCCCCAACTCTTGCGCCCAAAGCGTTTAACCAAAGCTAACTTTCAGTCAAAGCCCAAAGGCCGCTTAATAACAAAAGATTTTGGGTTTGGGTTTGGATCCAATCCACCCGGGGTCTGTATGACAACGAGTAAAAAATAATTTAGGGCGCAAAATGTAAAAAGGATAAAATTTCATTTTAGACCCCTATTTGACATTTATTTGTAAAAAACGACCTATTTGACATTGATTTGTCATTTTCGACATAGTCTCAGCCACCTGGCTAAAAATGGGTCGAAAATGACGAAAAAAGTTTCGAAACTTCACGTGAATTGAATTCCCGTGAAGTTTAGTGCCTTATTAAAACTTCACGGGAATTCAATTCCCGTGAAGTTTTTCAAAAAAATTTCGTCATTTTCGATCTAGTTTCAGCCAAGTGGCTAAAACTGGGTCGAAAATGACAAATAAATGTCAAATAGGTCGTTTGTTACAAATTAAATCCTAATAGGGTCTAAAATGAAAATTTGTCCTATGTACAAATAACGTACACAACTGAAAAGTTAATAGTTGCACGCTCATTTATTTTTTTATTAAAAAATATAAAACCGAGGAGAAATTAGAAAGAAAGGAGGAAGAAAACCCCTTTCGTTTTTCTTTTCTCCTCCGAAGAGACGAACTCGTTAATTTTCTATTCGTCGTTATTATTAAAAAATAATTGCAGGAAAGTTTGAAGATCATCGGATCCGAGGGAAGTTATTCGTCAATTGGCGGTCTAATTCCGGCGATCGCGGGATCGATTAGAATTTACTGCGATCGGAAGAGAATTCTAGGGTTTTGGGGATGGAATTTGGTGAGATTTTAGGAGATTGGCGTAGGATTTGAAGGGGGATGTTGTCGTTGACGAGTAGGGATGAGGGGAGGAGGGGGATGGAGTTAGGGTTTCGATCGATGGAGGAGAACGAGCTTGAAGAAGGAGAGGCCTTCTTCAGACGCAAGGACGATGCTTACATCGATCCTGAAGTCGCATTCTCTTATATCGTAAGAAACTTTGGTTTGTTTGATTGTTAAAAGGTCAATCTTTTTTAATGGGAGTAGATTTCTGGATTAAAAGTTGAGCCTTTCGGTGTTGATATTGAGTATCAGAGAAGTTTTGATACTAATGCTTGGTGTAGGAGTAGAGTTAGATATGATTGCAAGTCTAATTGGTGTTTGTGGTAAGAGTTTGTGTATCGGGCGAACTTATTAATGTTGGAATGTATAATTTTGGCTTTTCGGCTTGTACCCTGCGTCAGAGGTGAATGCAAGGCTAATAACAGATTGTTCCTTCATTCTATGTCTAGGATGCTTGTTTGGTGACTAGAAGTTCAGACAACAAATTTAAGTATTATGTCATTCTTTCGAGGTGAATGCAAGTGACTATAGCGGTGTTTAGTGTCTGCCCCTTCATTTAGACTAATCGGTCTGTGAAAACACTTAGTTTTTCTTTACCTGTTATCCGAATTTGAAGTGTGTAATGAAATCTAATGCACCTAAAAGAACCTTGTTATGTATTCAATTTGCAAGCAATGTAGAGTCAAGTATACTGACTGTTTGCTTTGCATAAAAGTAGTCAATGTAATGGTGTTCAAGCTCAATAAGGGAAAATATAACCTGAATGCTCAATAAGGGAAAATATAACCTGAATTTCCACGTGAACAATAATTGGGAGTTGGCTCTCTCTCTCTCTCTCTCTCTATATATATATATATATATATATATATATATATATATATATATATATATATATATATATATATATATATATATATATATATATATATATATATATGGGAAAAGTGTGTATAAGGTGGCACCTTAGATTCAATCTAAGGCACTTTAAAACTACATTATAAACTATCAAATTACACGATCCACTCGTTCATTTTGATTTATATGTTTTGGATTGTATACAAATAAAAAATAATTTAGGGCGCAAAATGTAAAGGAATTTCATTTTAGACCCTATTTGACATTTATTTGTAAAAACGACCTATTTGATTGATTTGTCATTTTCGACATAGTCTCACCACCCTACTAAAATGGGTCGAAAATGACAAATAAACGCCAAATAGGTCGTTTGTTACAAATTAAATCCTAATAGGGTCTAAAATGAAAATTTGTCCTATGTACAAATAACGTACACAACTGAAAAGTTAATAGTTGCACGCTCATTTATTTTTTTATTAAAAATATAAAACCGAGGAGAAATTAGAAAGAAAGGAGGAAGAAAACCCCTTTCTTTTTTCTTTTCTCCTCCGAAGAGACGAACTCGTTAATTTTCTATTCGTCGTTATTATTAAAAAATAATTGCAGGAAAGTTTGAAGATCATCGGATCCGAGGGAAGTTATTCGTCAATTGGCGGTCTAATTCCGGCGATCGCGGGATCGATTAGAATTTACTGCGATCGGAAGAGAATTCTAGGGTTTTGGGGATGGAATTTGGTGAGATTTTAGGAGATTGGCGTAGGATTTGAAGGGGGATGTTGTCGTTGACGAGTAGGGATGAGGGGAGGAGGGGGATGGAGTTAGGGTTTCGATCGATGGAGGAGAACGAGCTTGAAGAAGGAGAGGCCTTCTTCAGACGCAAGGACGATGCTTACATCGATCCTGAAGTCGCATTCTCTTATATCGTAAGAAACTTTGGTTTGTTTGATTGTTAAAAGGTCAATCTTTTTTAATGGGAGTAGATTTCTGGATTAAAAGTTGAGCCTTTCGGTGTTGATATTGAGTATCAGAGAAGTTTTGATACTAATGCTTGGTGTAGGAGTAGAGTTAGATATGATTGCAAGTCTAATTGGTGTTTGTGGTAAGAGTTTGTGTATCGGGCTAACTTATTAATGTTGGAATGTATAATTTTGGCTTTTCGGCTTGTACCCTCGTCAGAGGTGAATGCAAGTGACTATAGCGGTGTTTAGTGTCTGCCCCTTCATTTAGACTAATCGGTCTGTGAAAACACTTAGTTTTTCTTTACCTGTTATCCAATTTGAAGTGTGTAATGAAATCTAATGCACCTAAAAGAACCTTGTTATGTATTCAATTTGCAAGCAATGTAGAGTCAAGTATACTGACTGTTTGCTTTGCATAAAAGTAGTCAATGTAATGGTGTTCAAGCTCAATAAGGAAAATATAACCTGAATTTCCACGTGAACAATAATTGGGAGTTGGCTCTCTCTCTCTCTATATATATATATATATATATATATATATATATATATATATATATATATATATATATATATATATATATATATATATATATATATATATATATGGGAAAAGTGTGTATAAGGTGGCACCTTAGATTCAATCTAAGGCACTTTAAAACTACATTATAAACTATCAAATTACACGATCCACTCGTTCATTTTGATTTATATGTTTTGGATTGTATACAAATAAAAATTAGCCATATTGGGTTGTAGTTACTCATGCATCAAGTGATTGTAAAATTAACGGTTTTACGATAATAGAACTAAAAAGACAATGAATACCCATTAGTGGGTAGCTCATTTTACTAAATGAGCCACCTCATATTCCTTTTTCATATATATATATATGGGAAAAGTGTGTATAAGGTGGCACCTTAGATTCAATCTAAGGCAGCGCCTTAAAAACTACATTATAAACTATCAAATTACACGATCCACTCCGTTCATTTTGATTTATATGTTTTGGATTGTATACAAATAAAAAATTAGCCATATTGGGTTGTAGTTACTCATGCATCAAGTGATTGTAAAATTAACGGTTTTACGATAATAGAACTAAAAAGACAATGAATACCCATTAGTGGATGTGACAACTAGGTGGCCCTAAAGACTATACCCATTAGTGGATGTGACAACTAGGTGGCCCTAAAGACTATACCCATTAGTGGATGTGACAACTAGGTGGCCCTAAAGACTATACCCATTAGTGGATGTGACAACTAGGTGGCCCTAAAGACTATACCCATTAGTGGATGTGACAACTAGGTGGCCCTAAAGACTATACCCATTAGTGGGTAGCTCATTTTACTAAATGAGCCACCTCATATTCCTTTTTCATATATATATATATATATATATATATATATATATATATATATATATATATATATATATATATACAATGAATAAAACCAGTCCGAAGTATGTAATATCTTCAAAGATGCGGATCTTTGTTGCCTTAGCTGTATATGCTTGCTGACATCCGCATTGTTATGTTTTTAGGATGAAAAACTCCAAGATGTGTTAGGGCACTTTCAAAAAGACTTTGAAGATGGAGTCTCTGCGGAGAACTTGGGTAAGCCAGATTAACACTATTGCCAGCAGAAGGTTACTAAATGCCCAAATGTGGTAATGTAGTCCTACATGTGGGTTTGAAAAATTTATTCATTCACAGGAGCAAAGTTTGGAGGATATGGTTCCTTCTTGCCTACCCACCAGCGTTCTCCTTTGATTCTCTCTCAACCCAAGAGTCTGCTGGCACCCCCAGACCATACTGTCTCGAAATCTCCCTACAATTCATCAGTCGAGGTACCTTTTTTAGAATGTCACGTTACTTTCCTTCAACTTGATCAGAGTCTAATTTAAATTCTAATGTTGTTATGTGTCTTTTTTAAAGTGTGAACGACAAAACCCTTCAGTTTCAAGAGGTACATCAATCTCCAAAAATAACACTGCCTCAGTTGTACAACCCAGTAACTTAAACAGAAAGGAGAACGACATTAGCTCAGTTCCTGCTGGCGGTTGTTTTCCTCATCTTGATTCCAATGTTAGACCAGTTAATGTCAGCAATACAAAGTCACTGAAGGTTCGCATTAAAGTTGGACCTGATAACACCTGGGCAAGAAATAATGCAGCTATTTATAGTGGTCTTGGCCTTGATACTTCTCCTTCTTCATCTCCTGAAGACATCGCTGGTTCTAGTATACGGCTTTCTCCAAAATTTCGAGATGCCCCTGGTGAATCTCCTTTGTCCATTCTCCAGGTAAAGATTCTATTTCAGTTCCTTCATGTTGCTGTGGCTAATCAGGTTTTGATTGAGAACAAATTTTGCTTTTTTAAATTTGATGGAGCAGGATATGACATGCTTGTCAGTTCCTGGTGGTCATTTACTATCACCTCTTCATGAGAATTTGTTCCAGCTGGCAGAAAATGAAAGCAATTTCCGTAGAAAATCTGGGATTATCGATAATGGGGAACCAGAGATGTGTGCCTCTCCAATTAGGACCTGGTCTATGAGAGCTATGAAAGGCTGCTATGACAAGAAAATCAAGTCAAATGAGAAGAATATTGAGTCAATGGAAGAAGAGGGCTTGAACTACAGAGGGAATACAGCCAAAATCTTGAAGAAGGAAAAGGACATTGACACCCCGGCAAGTAAAAGTGGTGTTTCAACCACCGTAAATATGTCAATCAAGACCTGTTCAAGGACTGTTGATCCAAGATCTGAACGACAGATAACTGGTGATTCAACAAAGGTTTCTAACAAGGCAGTGGGCGTTTCTAAAGAGCTAAATAAGCCTTCTGCCCAGGATGAATTTCCCTTACCTTCTCAAGTTAGAGACGATCAAACTATACCCATGGAAAATGTGAAAACTGGTGGTATCATTAATTTGGTAAATGGAACTGCACATTCCAAAAGGAAACTGAACTCCAAAACAAGTTTATTGGAGAAGGATTTTAAAGAAAAAACTTTAAGTTATCATAAAAATATTTCATCTGAGACCCGGCGAGAGGGAAAAGACAAGAATAAGAAAAATTTTGATATAAGCAAATCAAACAGTGACAATTATAATGGTAGGAGTGATCATATTGCTGGTCATTCTGAGCTTATGAGGCAGATGCCTGCTCAGAAAGTTACTTCACATGAAAAGATGCTTCAAGTAAACGATCAAATGCATGAAGGTAATAAAATACGAAAAGGGAATCGTAGTAATTATCCACCACTGGTAGAATCAATTCAAACTCCAGGAAGCCTGAGGGCTTCCTCCTCTGTGGTACCAAAGGAAAATAAGAAAAACTCTCAAGGAAGAGTTCACTGTTCTGAAAATAAGTCTGAAATGTTGAAATCCCATGAAGAAACTAACAATGAACATTCTAGAGAATCTCAGAGAGATGTTGTTGGGAATGTAAATGCACAAAAGTGGGAGAACAGGGCTGATTCATTGGTGCCCTTTATGGTCACTGAAAACTCAGTGGAGAGGTCAGAAGTCAAGCAAGAAGTTAATCTTCAAGCCAAGCCGATGGAAAACCCTCCGTTTACTTCCTCGATGTTCACTGTGCCGACTTCGAATGTGGCTGTTGCATTGGATGCCCCGCCTAGTGTGCTCATGAACTGGGTTTGTTGCGATCTATGTGAGAAGTGGCGCCTATTGCCCTTCGAGGCAGATCCTAATAACCTTCCTGGGCAATGGGAATGTAGCATGCAAGTTTGGCTGTAAGTATCTTTGTGTATGAATTTTGATTATATTGACCTAAGTCACCTTTATACTTGATTTGCATCTTGTATGGTTTCTTTTTGCCCTAATATTAATGCAGTAGTAATTTATCTTTGAAGTGCTTTTGTTTAAGTGTTATTATACCCGTAAGGAAGTCACTTATCATTTATTCAATAAACAAATAATTCGGGTTTTGACTTTTTGTTATACTAGACCCCCAAATCTTTATATATTGTATATTAGACCCTCAAACCTTCACATTTCAAAATTAGACCACCAAATCTCTTTAGTTGTTTCAAAAGCCACCCCTTGGTCAGATTAACTGTAGTTACTCCACTTTTTGTCGTTGTTGTTAGTGTATTTTTTCTTTGGACCATTGTGCCTTTGAAATCCTCTAAATTGGGAGTTTAAAGGCTATTAGGATTTGGGAATGTGAAAATCAAAGGAAAAGCGAGGAAGATTGGGGACAATGAGGGACACAAGAGGGTTTGGGAATGATGGGGAGAGAAAGAATGGTGGGGAAACCTATTTCATAAGGCATTGATGTAATTTAACCAAGATGGTTAATAGTTAACCATACTAGGGCAAAATTTTTGGACGGAATCCATCCAGGGGATTTTGTAAAGCATCTCAAGAGACTTGAGGGTTTAATTTAGAAATATGAATATTTGAGAGGTCTAATATGGCTAAAATCCTAAATAATAATAATTTTATATCAAATATTATGCAGCTACCTTTTTTCCATTTGTAATCTGTCACTTTCAATTTCTACTGGCCAATTCATTTATATGACTTACAATATAACTTTCTGAAGTCTGCGTATTGACTTACTTGTGGGTACATGTATTTCTTTAGTTATTTTCTTACACACTTGCTAAAGTACGTATATTGTGAAATGAATCACAGAGTCATGCATGAGTAACTTCCGCTGCACTCTAGAACAGGGACTTAAATTTTCATATTGGTACCTGTTATAGTTTTTAGTATTTTGGTACCGTTATGTTGTAAGACTTTTTTTTTTAAAAGTTAAAACAATTTTGTCTCTTTTAACAAAAATGTTCAACCTACTTTTCTCATGTTTAATGGTATATGTTAATTATGTAAAACTGCATGCTTACTTATGTTTGGAGGTTTTTTTTTTTGGGTTTGGGGGTGGGGGGGGTGGGGGAGGGTGCTTAACTGCACAGAATGGAATTTGCATGGATGCTGTAGTAGGTAACTTGAATTACATTTCTTTTGCGGGTAGTGATTAAAGACGCTTGTTGAAATATTAATAATAAAGTGGTACATTGATGCATTATATCTGTTATCTTGGGTATTTTTTAAAACAAGAAGATGCTGATGAAGGCATGTCAGGTAAACTTGGAATGCTAGGCTTATTAGAGCACTTTAAAGCAAGGTCGTTGTTGCATGTGAGGTAAACTTGGAATGCTAGGCTTATTAGAACACTTTAAATAAAGCAAGGTCGTTGTTGTTGTATCTTATCATCATTTCGTGTTATAAGGACCAAGAAATGCTTATTATGCAATAAGATGTGTGGTTACTATCTGAAACTATTAGCTAAGAAGCTAGTACATAAGAAAGTCAGTTGTCAGGAAATACCATCAAATGACAATGTGAACAATAACATACTGAAATGGTGAGACATGCAGAAAGTTGATGTGACAAGTTGCTTTTAAGGAGTAGTCACCAGATGTGTATGAAGCATATGGAAGATAGCTTTTTAAATTTATTTTTCTATTGCTGTACCTGATCCCAAATATCGGGGATAGCAGGGTTTTCTTTTTCTCTTTTTTCTTTTTTGGGTAGGGGAGGGGGGTTGGATTGGTGGCAGCCAGCATTTGTAATTTTTTTGGGGAAAATGTTTTAAATTTTAAAATTATATTGACATTAAACAGCCAAGATAAAGGCTTTGTTGATATTTTTATTTTTATATCCATGTGTGAGTAAGATAGTTGTAAGATGCAATAGATGATAAAGTCATGTCATTGAGGATTCTTTGTACATATTATTTTTCATTAAGTGTGAAAAGGTGACATAGAAATTTCACATTATTATGACACAAACCTCTAGTCTTAGTAAGTTAACAGTAAGGTGACAACTTGATTTGAATTTCAGTTTTTTCAATGTATTCACCTGCAGCTTGTAGTTGTACTTATCTTTATATTATTTTCAGATACTTTTTATTGCAATATGATAGTCGGTGAGCTATGCTTTAGAGTTTCACTCTTCAGAGGATAGTATTTCCTAGTCAATTAATGTTTGGAAATGTTGTTTAGGCCTGGACTGAACAACTGTGATTTCAGTGAAGAGGTTACAACAAAAGCATTTAATGCACAATACCTGGTTCCAGCTCCCGAGATCGGTGCTAACTTAAATGGCCATCATAATATTGCTGGATCAAGCATTACGTCTGCTGACGCACAGCTTTCTGACCGAAGACTTGATCATGATATGCAGAGTGTGGCTACTATAGGGAAGAAAAAGAGTGGACCGGTAGGTGTATCAAATGTTCCTGAAAATTCAGTTTCAAAGAAGAACCTTCAGGCCTCTGTCAAGAATAGAAGTTCAACTGGAGGGAATCAGTCTACTCTGGTTAAAAACTCTTCAGTGAAAGCTGGTCTTGGGCTCACAAGCAAGTCAGTGGACTTCAATATGGAAAAGCACAACCACAAACAGAAGGAGAAGCATGAAATTTCAGAAGGCTATTCAGATGGAGGTAATATCTTGCATATTATCCTATTAGTTTTGTGATTTTTGCATGTAGCATGGATCCTTATCAATGGATTTATTGGTATGTACACTTTTTGTTACTATAACATTTTATAAATTTATTTTTCTTTGTAGGAGATTTTGTTGGAAAAAGTGGCAGACATTCAAAGTCAAAGAACAAAAGAGAAGTCACTCAAGAGGGATTTAGAACATCTAAGAAAATTAAGAGAGCAAATTCTGATTATCTTGTTGAAGATCAGCTCTCTAATCCCTATGAGACTGGCAAGGCAGCTCCTTACGTGGATGATGGCTTGACTGCTAAATTAACGGGAAAGATTCTGCAGAATAACAGTGACCACTCTTCTTCCAGGGACTCCAAGTCTGGACTAAGAGGCAATATGTCAGCATCTAACAATAAGCTGAAAGGTCCTGTTCTCTATTCAGATGGGATCTACAAAGATAATTTGAGGGCTGCAGATGCGGAAAACTCTGGTATACTTGACTATGCTGCTAAGAAAAGGAGACTGAGAGAATGGCAGGAGAGTCAGGTCCATCAGGAGACTATGGTGAGCCCTCATCATGCATCAGACAGTGGACTTATTGCCATTGAAGCTTTCAATCAAAATCAGTTGATGAAACAAAAGAAGGCTAAGGTATCCAGATCTGAGGGCAAGGAGTCCATTTTGAGTAATGGAGATGAAAAAGCCAACAAGAGAGCTCAGTCCACAAGAAATTTGTTGTCTGTCAGTAGAGAGAAGCAGTCTGATGGGATGGCTGAGGAGGGAAGACTTGGAAGGAAGAAGCGAATGGAGTATCAAGAAACTGCAGTTTCTCGACAGGTTTTGGATGGTAATGACCCTTTGGAAAGGGATACAAATTATGCACAGTTGCCTACAGCTGCTACTTCAAGTTCTTCAAAGGTATCTAGTTCCCGCAAAAGTAAAGTTAACGTGCAGGAAATAAGGAGTTCTCCTGTGGAGTCAGTTTCTTCATCTCCAATGAGGATCTCTACTACTGAGAAAGTCTCTATCAGAAGGAACTCAGCAGTGAAAGAGTGCATTCAGAAAAAAGATGCACAATTTGATATCTTACCTGCTGAGGTTGAAGAGGTGAATGTTGTAGGTGATGCTGAGAATATACTGGATCGTGATGTCAAATATCTCTTCGACAGGCAAAAAGAAATCGTCATAGATGATGGAGAGAATCTGAACAATCATCATCTTACAAATGAAACGAGTCAATGTAAGTCACCTAAGAGCTCTTCTTGCTTCAAGGAGAGAGACAGAAGTTCAAATCCTGATGCCAACAGAGGCAAGCTTAAGGACTCAGAATCCGTCAATGACAGGAAGAAATTATACTCTATGAAGAATGGGGTCAATTTTCCATATGAGGCTGACGCCAACTGTAATGATAATTCTACTTGTCATGAAGATTCAAGGGATGGAAATTTCAATTTGCAGTTGAAGGACGGAGATTACTCGGGAAAGAAAAAGTCTTCTGCAACGTCGCATCATCTTGATAGAAGAAATAATCACTTCAATAATGTATTAGGAAAAAATCTGGATGCTCATCACAAGGATATCAACTCGAGAGTTACATCTGCTGGAGGTAGTTGTAAGTCCAATTTGCAGGAAAATCTTCAACAGGAACCTTCTTACCCAAGTGAAAATCTAGTGAGTCATTTGGATGGCATTGATAGATCAGATGTTGCTTCAGGGAGAGGGATACCACAAACAGTCCAATCTCCAAAAGGTAAAATTGAAGCACAGAATTCAGGTTCTCAAACAGTACCTGCACCTACCAATGAAAGTAGGGCAGACACATACCCTACTGATGTGACGAATAGGGAAGCATTGAAGTTGGTCAAACACTCAAGAAAGCCTGACAACCAGATTGGTACACACGCTAATAGTCTGAGAGCCACTCCTAATGGTCATGACTCTAGTCCAATGAGGCGGGATGGTCCTTCTGTTGCAAATGTTGTCTTGAAAGAAGCTAGAGATTTAAAGCACACTGCTAATCGCTTAAAGGTTAATACATTCATATTTAAAGGAATCCCCTACTTGTTTTATTTGCGTCAGCATCTAAACAGTTGGTTTATTTTGCAGAGTGAAGGTTTAGATCATGAAAGTATTGGCTTATACTTTGAGTCAGCCTTGAAATTTCTGTATGGTGCCTCTCTTTTGGAGCCCCTCAGTGTTGAAAGCACCAAGCATGGAGAGATGAACCCCTTTGCACAAATGACATCAATGTACTCTGATACAGCAAAGCTATGCGAGTAAGTCCAACTAAGTTTCTTAATAAATCTTTTGTCTGCTTGTTAAAAAGGTTCAGCTGAAAATATTCGATGTCCTTTTGCTTTCAACTGAAGCAGTTATTAACTATAGTAAATTACATGGTCAAAATCTAACTTTTGGTGCATATAAAAATAGCACATTTGGTTATTGTAGGAAACATGTATCCTTAATTATTAACTAACACTGTTCTCACCCTAGCACCATGGCTGTATGCTTTGATAAAATACTTTTAAAGTAACCTTTAGTTTGTCTGCCACGTACAGCAGCATCATAACTTCTACTCAGCAGCCCCTGATAGCTGCTACCGGTTGTTGTCTATGGACCTATGACAGAAGTATGACCCTATTTCTGTGCATACTCTTCAGTATAATAGGAAATGCTTCTTGCTGTTCCTTTTCAGCATAATTTTTCTTTCTGTACTTACAGTTCCCTTGAGTTCATTTGCAATCCCAGATTCCGAATCAAATAATTGTTTGATGGAACGACAACAATTCTACTATTGCATGTAATCGTGTGGAGCAAATATTGCCCAGCTTTTGACGGGAAGCTTTAAATGTTCTCTTTTCAGTTAGCACTCTTGACTTTTGCTTTCTGGGTGGTCTTTTAAAGAGCCAGCCAACTAGTTTAACATAATATTTATCGTCAGACATTGCTTTACTGGCTAGTAGCACAAAAACTTATTTGCAGAAGATATTGAAGACCTTTGCTGAGGCTATGATTATCTATTAAGTAATATACTTCCAAATTTTTGGTTGAGTTCAGGCATACTTGATATTCATTTTAGCCTCCCAATAATAGACCGTTTTGCTCCTGGGAAAAAAATGTCTTGGATGGATATCACTTTCTCTGCTAGGATACCTATACATATGCCTGTGGATACATGAAAGTTCTTAGATTTTTGGTAACAGTCAAGTGTATATTCAGATTGTAGTGTACCCATAAATTAGACACTTTCTCAGGGTCCTATTCTTTATTTTGAAATGCAGTAATTTAAATATTTGCATATCAAACTCATTAGTTTTCTTGTGCACGTTTGATGGTGGTTAGCTTATCTGAAAATTCAAGGACCAATCTTTGGATTGGTTCACATTGTCTATTTCTCATCGTAATTGCTCCTTTTCCATTAAGACACAGTTGCGGCTTTCAAGTAACCTCCTTTTGCCATAATCTTGATCCGATTTTAATGTTGCAACTACTAGCTCAGATCTAAAAGTGCGAACTTCCAATTAGATAATCCAGTAAGTAGTCTCTAATTTATGGTAGTCCCAACAGGTATTGCGCTCACGAGTATGAAAGGTGCAAAGAGATGGCTGCCGCTGCTTTAGCATACAAGTGCGTGGAAGTGGCTTATATGAAGGTTGCGTACTATAGATCTCCTGGTGCAAGCAAAGATTGGCATGAGCTGAGTATGGCTCTTCAAACAGTTGTTCCAGGTAATTGAAATATCTGCCAGTTCTTGTTGTGAAGCTTTTTTTTTACTATTACTGTTTCTTAGCCCTATGTTTTACATAAGTAAAACATAAGTCTTGTGTCAACTTGCTATTTATATTTCTAGTAGAGAGATCTGCTACTATTTATTGTCTAACTTTTTGTAGATCGTTAAGTTTTCATGTCTGGTAGAAATTAGGGTACAGATGTTTTCTTGAATACAAGAGCAAGTGTGTTTAAAAGAAAATATATACTGTATTTGATTTGCTGGAGGTAACCAAATTCTATTTACGAAATGCTAACAAATGTGACCTTCAAGGGGTTATAGTTTCAATCTATTTTATTGGAACTAATGTTTGATCAGAATTAGTGACAATTGCTTGAAGCTTTTCGAATCATCCATTAGTAACTGTTCACTCTCATGTTAAGTTCCAATGGCCCCTCCCCCACACAAACACACACACACACACACACACACACATATGTGCATTGGTAATATATTCTCCTCTCAGCCAGTTACTTTTATTAGGGTAAATTTGTTCCTTACTCACACTGGGCACAGACTACATAAGCAGTGCGCTACAAAAAATTAGTCCAGACAAAGGGTTTCCTTTTCTGAAAATCAGTGGCGAAGGCAGCACTGAACCAAAATTTGTCTTTTGTATGTGTAAATATATAATTGCACCAGAACGATTCTGTATTAGAATTTGTACGTATAATACCCCACTAAGATAGTCCCACATTGGTGGGAGTGTGAGAAATTGAGGGCTTTATAATGTAAGTCATGGGGTTCAAGTGTAGCATCGGCCAGTCGATTTTGGCAATGGTTTGAGCCAAACAACGCACTACATAGTGGGTCCCACATGTCTTGTAATGAGCCGACAGGCTTGCGAGCCTGGGGCGTGACTAATGGTATCAGAGCAGTTTGCCAGCCGGAAGTGTGGAGCTAATTGCTATGCGGGGCTCAGTGCTTCACCGCGTGAGCACGGTGGGGGCCGCCTCTAGAGCCCGTAGGAGTCTAGGAGCCACCTCTAGAGTCCACGTAGCCTAGCGGTGATACTGGGATGCGCCAATTGCCATGTCGCTATGAGGACGTCGCATTTGTAAGGTGGGATGATTGTAATATCCCACTAAGATAGTCCTACATCGGTGGGAGTGTGAGAAATTGAGGGCTTTATAATGTAAGTTATGAGGTTCAAGTGTAGCTTCGGCTAGTTGATTTTGGCAGTGGTTTGAGCCAAACAACGTGCTACACTCAGTGGGTCCCACGGCTTGCAACACGCCAACGGGCTCGCGGGCTTAGGGCATGACATTACATCCCAATAAATATGGGTATTTGCAGTTAGCCTATTGGTCTTGAATATACTTGGTACTTTGATGATATTTGATTTCTGCACATGCTGATGCCCGCCATGAATTATGTATTGTGGGGCTTTGATTTCAGTTTTTCGGTAAAATCTCTTTAGAGGCATTGTGTATGAAACATTGTGATGCAGGCTTTTTAAAAAAGCATCACTATCGGATACACACACTTACACACATTAAATCTTTAAATTTCATGCTGGAGTACGGTTATCTTATTTAAAAGATTGCACTTAGTTAATCTTGTGGTCTCACTTTCTTTCATAAAACTAGTTCAAAATGGGTGACTGAAAACACACAAATATAAGTGAAAATCATTTAAAAAAATCTATAAAGAGTATAATAACATGTATATAATACATAAATTTTATATTTAAGAAGATTAAATTAATACATTCACAAAAGATAAATTAAATCTAAGAAAAGATTTGTGAAAGAGTAATTTTATTTTTGTACTTTGTGTATTCATAGTCACGAAAGCAAATATAAATCTTTACAAAAAAATTTTGTAGGTTTTTTAAATAAAGAGAGTAAAGTCATTTTGGTTGTTTTCTACCTCAAATGAAAGTGAAGGTGTATATTTTCTTTGAAATACAAATATTAATAGATATATATGATTATTCTGATAATTTAACTTCGTATACTTGTTTATTTCAAGATGTTACTTTATATTACTTATGTAATTGGTGCCAATGTGAATGCATTAATTCAGTTTCATTAATTACATTTCTTATCAAGAAAGAAACATAATATTTTGCATATTTTTAGATAATCTTGTAAGATCCTCTTCAATACCATTTTAGAATCATTGAATACTTAAAACAATAATTTAAAGATGAATACTCTTTATGGAACATACTTGAAAAATTGGATGTGCTTATTTTAAATACTTTTAACTTTTAGATTTTCTCTTTTGATTTTTTATGTTGAAGGTTTTATGTTAGGACAATAACTTAATAGATAGATGTAGGCCTTAGTGCAATAGTATTATTTTTAACATATTAATTGTGTGAGAGAGATAGAGATAGTAGTGGGAGAGGGAGAGGGAGAGAGGGATAGGGAAGAGAGGTGAAATGAAATTTATTATATTTAAGATAAAATTACTATTTTATCCTCCATAGTTCTAATGATGTCGGCCTTATTGCAGTGGTTATATTTTGCACACGTTAGTTGTGTCAGAGAGAGAGAGAGATGGTAGTTGGGGAGGAAAGAGAGGGTGAATTGAAATTTATTATATTTAAGATAAAATTACCATTTTATCCTCCATAGTACTACATGATGTCCTCTTTCCTTCAATTTTTTTTCTACCCTCACTTCTGTTACATAGTAGTATATATAACTCAATAGATGTAGACCTTATTGTAACAGTTATATAGGGAGAGAGGGAGTACTGAAGATCATCTACCAAATCACTTGGAGGTGTGTATCAAAATGTAGCACTGCATGTTGTGAGCCGCAATTCTCTTGTATGTGAAAATTCCATTGGCTGCCCATGTAGTTGTGCAGCTGGCTGCACACCTCTCAAATTGTATATAGAGATATAGGACAATTCCTCCATCAGAATATGTTGAGCACCACCTCACAATTCTGTTCAGGACCAACATTTTACAAATAACCATTACGCACTTTAAATATCTATATTAGGTCCTTTGATTTAAAGTTAATTTTAACAGGTTATTTTACTGATATTAGGTCCATTCATGTAGGGGGGAAAACAACCTGATACATATATATCGTTATATGATTTAAATTCACATATATAGGAGATGGACATATGTAATATAGCACTTCTCTGTATATTTTGGGCAATTCTCTTGTCCAAAACTCCGTGTTCATTTAGGAGTTCAATACTTGTGTTTATATCTACAAATCATAAATTTTCACTTAGTTTAAGGCCGAAGGTTGATTCCTTTTCAATTTAGGGAAGGATTCAGGTGATTTTCTCTTGCACTCATATGTTATGATTAGATCTTTCTCCAAGAAATTGTGCCCAACTTTGTATCTTGTAACAGTAATTCAAGAGTGTAAAAAATTACTTGCTCGCATTCTTGTATAGCGTTCTTTCCTGGGAAACTGACGGTTGATGTTTTGCTTCCCATATATAAAATAATTCGTAATCCATATAATTATCTCTGCTCCTGTAAGCTGATAAAAGGATTATTCTTGCTTATTGACATAGCGCTTTTGTTATCTCAGGCGAATCACCTTCATCATCTGCTTCAGACATTGATAGCTTAAACAATCAGGGAGCATTGGATAAAGCTGCTTCAGCCAGGGTTGCTGGTTCGCCAATTGCAGGCAATCTTGTTATTGGTGCTTGTAACTGCCCTGCCTTTTCCCGGTTTCTATCTTATGTAAGTTGGTTACTTTAGTTTAAATAACATGCAAAAGTTTTTCTTTTTTGCAACATAAAGCAGGAAATCCTGGCAAGCCATATAGTTATGTTCATAAGCATATGACAGTTTGTAGAAGTCTTAGAACTTTCCAGTTACAAAATCTAGCTTAAGATCAACCATAAAGCTCACACAGAGTTCTACACACCATACATCTTCAAAATATTAGTCGAAGCAACATAAAAACCATAACCAAAGAAGAAGATTTCGTCAAAGTCTAGTAAGTAGCTCAAAATTGTACCCAGCTGCCGTCAGAACTTCTAGCAGATGGAAAGCCACCTCAAGAAAGAACTTTGATTATACAATAAAAATGTAAGAAACATGGAAGCATATCCGGGAGATGGGCACAACAATTCTTTAAAAACACGAATACAACATTGTCACTCACATCATAATTATATTAAATTGTTTTTGTTTATACAAGGAGAGTACATGAACTTGCCAGAAAAATAAATGCATATGCATGAAAATATGTGCTTTAATGCTAATGCACATACTAAATTCTAACAACAGGATTAACATTCAGAGTATTACACACATTTTGTGACTTTGAATTGGAAATATATCTTCTATTAATATATATATATATATATATATATATATATATATATATATATATATATATATATATATATATATATATATATATATATATATATATATATATATATATATATATATATATATATATATATATATATATATATATACCTATCTCACTTCAAAATATATCCTTAATTGAGCATTTTTTAAAAAATTACTATCTTGATGCTTAGTTCATGAAGTATGGATTTTAATGTATGAAGAACAGTAATACATATCTCTGTGCAGTTGATATGAAACAATCATTTAAGAAGCATAAAAAAGTGTCTTAGAAGTATCCAAAATGTGTCAAAAGTAACATACGATAAAAATTCAGGACACGCTGGAGATTGTCTGACGTGTACCTAAGTAGTGCCCAATAAGTGTTTGTGCCCTAGCACGTTATGAACAAAGACCAGACATGATGATGGAAGTGTCTCTGCTACATAGATGGTATCAATAAGAGAAGTAACACATTCTTCTTTTTAAACTTTGGTGTTTGGAAGTCTTTAAAAATATTCTCTTAATACTCATAGGCAACTAACAACCTGAATTTTGTCATTACATAAATAAAAGTTCCTTTTCCTTTATAACCCAACTCCTGGCTACCTTACACCGTTACACATCCTCATGAAATGTGGCATTTCTATTAACTCTCTTCCTTTTCCACACAGTAATCAAGACCTAAAGGAACCAGGAGAACCAGTAAAACCCTAATAACTCTTAAAATAGTCTCATATAGTTAAATTGAAGATAATTAATCAAAAGATGAAATGTAGCCTTTTTACCATTGTAGCGAAAACACAAACAATTCATATTAACACGTCTTTCTAACTTAAAGTTTCACTACGTAGAAGCTCATTTTGGATAATCAGCCATGCTGAAAGCCTGAAACTATCAGGTCGTTTTGAGGGGAGCAATGTTTTGCTAAACTTCTTGAAAGTGACACACTAAGTCTCCCTTCATAAGAATCTTTTATGAAAGGAAGTAATAAAGACTACACATTGGGGTTCCATCTTTATCAGATTGAGTCAGGAACAGCCTAGTGATACGTAATAAAAATTAGATCTAGCCAACTCATAAAATCTGTTTGATCAATCAACTTCCTAAACTGAGAGCTTCAGTCTCTTACGCTATTCACAATCACTTTCTGTGAATAAGAACAAAACTGTCTGAATGAGTAATGATTTCAAAAGTGAAGGAAACAAGCAAAGTGCGGCATTATCAATCTGTAGCCCACAAACAATTATTTCTGTTCATACTAGCTATGACAAGGTTCGCTAACAAACTTTTACCAACTAGATGTTTTATTAGGATGCTTGCATGGAACTGCTCTTATAATCTATAGCTGTGTACGCATGTAGGTACGTGACTGATGATTAGGTTAATATACTTAAGGTGAAATTTGGTATTCCCCAAAAGTATGAGGTATATATGCTAGAACATCTTCTGTTTTAAATGAATTTAGATTCTTTTTTTCCTTTGTAGATTCTTTTCTCGTGTATCTATTTGGAGCATAATGACATTTAGAAAAGTTTTTTGCACACATGTTTTAGTTATAACCATTGATACGGCTCATCTTGATTATTTTTCATTCTTGGATGCAAGAGGGTTGATATCATCACATGAACAAGGTTGTGGAAAGAAAAGGGGGAACAAAGCAGCAAGGTAGTGCTTTGGCTTTATTAGTGGTGTCACGAAAAATTGCCAAGATTTTTTGAAAAGAAAATTAATAAAAGGTAGTAAAAATAGAAAATAGCGGAACATAATAAAAAGTAAGAAATCGCATGACAAATTCAATTAACTCAAAAAATCATAACAACAACAATAACATTCAAATAATAAGATTATGTTTACAATGTGAAAATATTCTAATCTAGAAGTGGGGGCTAAACTGTTCAATAGTAGACATAGCCGAAAGAGAAGGCATAAGCTGGCTGTATATGGGTTTTTACAACAATGTACATGAATATATAATGTGAAGGCATTGGCTTTAGCAGAGCTTTCGTGAAAACGCTCAGGAGTTTACGGGGGAAAAACTGGGTAAAATAAAAATAAAGAAATTGCATAATAAATTAATTACATTAATTAATAAATTATTACATTAATTAATAAATTATTACATTAATAATAAATAAACTAAATAAATAATAGATTAATGGTAAGATCTTAATGACAACAATAATGAAAATCAATAAAATAAGATTATGTTCACAGTGAAAATCTTCTTAATCTAGAATTGGGGCTAAAGTCTTAAAGAGCAAGAGTACAAAGAAGAGAAGGCTTAAGGTGGCTTTACAAGAGTTTGTACAACGGCGATCATGAATAGCGATTATGATTTGTGGTTTTTATGGGAGTGCTTAAGGTGTACTATATTTAGTTTTATTATTGACTATTATGGTTGGAATGGATTCATTCTTAGATGACTAGATATGGCTGTTTATATGGTTGTGTTAGTACTTAATCCTTCAATGAAAAATTCCAATATCCTGAAGCATAAATTTGATAAATGGATATCATAAGCAATGATGCTTAAAGTGGTATTAATTGGATTTGTTTGCAGACACTTGATCTTAATTGTGCATTTGATGCTACAAAGAGATCTCAGAATGCTATTGCGGTGGCTAGTGCAAACTTGGAGAAAGACGGAGTTGATGGCATCTCTTCAGTGAGAAAAGTTCTTGACTTTAACTTTCATAATGTCGAGGAACTGCTTCGACTAGTACGACTTGCAATGGAGTTGATCAGTCGTTGAATATTTGAAGACTGAGGATCCTTTGCATATAGGTCTTCTCCATATTATACCTCTTCTATGCCTGCCATAAAGGAGGGAAGCTTATCCTGTTCCTTGCTTACCTTTGGGATGGCATTTCCAAAAGAGGTTTGGGCATAACAGGCTGGGGCTTCTTGTAAAATGTGTACATATTGTTCTGTTTGCAATTTTGGTACAGTATTCTTTTCAGCCTTGCGCCTTTTAGATTGATAAGGTTCTTAGCTTCTGACCCATTGGTGTATGGAGTTGTGCAAAATGAAGTTAGCTCTCTTAGGCTGCATTGACAGTGAGATGGGGAGTACATCAGTTGATATTGGATTTGTATCCATTCTAGGAATGGATCTGAGCGGAGGATGCTATGTTTCCATCTTTTGGCTCTTCCATCTGATAGATTTTTTGTTACTGTATATTCATGACGAGAAGTGGTATATTCATTTGTACCTCTTTTCTTAAGCTGCTTCATCACTTGTTCAAGAATGCATGGAGCTTAACATGACTGACATAGATGAACCTGGTATGTAATACTTTTTGCAAAAATTTCAGGAATTTTTAAACAATTTTATTATGCTAACTTATCATAGTTTTTGGAAGTATTGTTTTCTTCCTTCCAGAGTTAACTGTGTCGACAACATTAGGTTTTCCTAATATACGCTGTTTTGGTTTTCTCCATGCAGGTTGGCCTATTAAGTTCTGTACCATGAGCGTGGGGTTTTTTGTTGTTGTCCTGATGAAGGATGACTCGTATTGGGATGGCTGACTCGTTACTCTACACTTTATATGTTCATCTAATTTTTTTTTATCTAATAAGAAGAATTGAGTGTTACCCTTACCTGAAAGGTATCATGTAGTTGAAATTTATGAAAGTTATCAATTTTTCTTATACATGCTTTTACTGTCATACCAGCTGCTATAATTCGAAATTCTTCTGTGTTGGCAGGATGCATGTTAGGTGCAATGGCATTATACATAAACCTTGGAGGCAGGAGTTTTGATTTTTTTTTTCTCCTGCAGTCCATGTTGCTGTTGTAACTTGTGTTTATACCAGTGAATACCAGGTCAGCTAGTTAATTGCGGAGCTGTTTCTTTCTTTCTTTTGCCATTTTCTTTTCATTTTTTTTTTGTTGTTTCACCCAATAATCATTTTAATATATTCTAATAGGAAAAAGAGGAAGTCATTCTTTCTAAGTTGCATATGGAAAACCATAAATAGTACGTTAACATGTGCAAAATAAATAAATCATGCATGATGCCTCATCCATTAAAGTCAGACCATAAAAGTAAGTTTTGGGATTAATATCTGCTGTTTCCTTTTCATATTTTTCTGTAGTAACAGATACTTTTCCTTCCCGCTCTTGGAAATACATTAGAAGATAGCTTCAGCATTTTATTTTCAAGCTTAATCATTCTTGTCGGTGCTGTAGGTACTATGAGCAAGTTGGTCTTCTGACATATTTCCTTTTCAGTGGTTATTTACTGTATGATTGCTGCATTTTCATTGCTACTTAAATATCAAAGCTCCTTTTAGCCACTTTGCCTGAAAGTTATCTTTCTAAGTATTTCGTCTGTTCTGTATTTGTCCCTCCAGTTTCATGTATCCTGTGAGATAATTGAGTGCGCCATGAATGCTGGCAATAATGATCAATATTTTTGGTTAGTAGAATTCAGTGCCGTTTGAAGAGGCCTGAGGGAACAGGAAATCTTTAAATGACAGTAAAAATCTTCTGTATAGATATCCAGATTAAGGGTGCTTATCAGAGAATTTGAGGAGACATCGGGGCACACTTCTGGACTAATATCAAGGAAAGCTGCTAAGCACAAAAAATTGCAATTGCATACTATAATTTATGATTTAGACTACATGGGAACAAAAGGACATATTGCAAGTCAGGGATATTAGAAAGAGGTGAAGTAAACCTGGTTCGGTCACCACATTAAGGAAAATAGCGTTAATTGCGGATAGACCCCTTTAGGCCTTTACTATCGCCAATTGCAGATTGATCCCCTGGATTCTCAACTTCGTTAGTTTTCCCATTTAAAATAGTTATAATGTAATGATCATTATGCAAGGTTATAGTAAGTTGATCAACATATGAAGCTTTTATAGTCATAAGTTTCAGTTTCTGAAGCCCAATGTTAACATGAAATGAACGAAGTTGAGAATCTAGGGGGTGTATCAGCAACAATAGAAGTACAGGGGGTCTGTCCACAATTTGGCAGTAAAGGGGTCTACTTGCAATTATCCCCGTAAAATATGAGTTACATTGTTTTACACAAATATGACGTGTTTATGTTTGAGAGTGGGTTTGGAATTTAGAGGCTACCTTCCTCTGTATGAACCTCAACTGAAGGCAACCATGAGTTTAGAGGAAAGATGAAGCTTCAGAGTAGGATAATAGAGGGTAAATATAGCTGACATAAGGTTGTAGCTTTATTGTTGTGTCTCAAAAGTAAATATTAGACATTGTCAATTGTCTTAAGTATAAGGTTTTTTGAAATAGGGTAGAATATAGCTCTAATACTCACTTTGGTTGCAGATTTGAGTATTCTCAGGAATGTTGACTACTATTTTTATTTATGGAGCTAGAGTAAAATATTCTCAGTTATAAGCAACCAGATTTTTACCAAGTGCTATGCATATGCTACGAGACGGCAACTACCATGAGATAAGACGTGGTGAGGCCCACCTTGCTAGTCATATCGGTGGGCCTTACCACCATTTATCTATTGGTAGCTTATTTAACAAAATGATCAGTCACGGCGTAACCATCAAAACCTTTAATAGTGATAATAATAATAACAACAGCAGCAACCTATTACTGCTGCCTTGCTTGACTTAGAAAGGAAACTGTAGGTTTTTTAAATGTTCTAAAAACTATAAATTCTTGGTGTCTTTGAGCTAACTATATGTTTGTGCTATTTTCAGGTCAGGCAGCTATGGTCGATGATAACAAGAGGCTTATACTAATACCAGTCTGATTTCAATTGAATTGTACATATGAGGACGGTCTAAAATTTTTTGATTGGACTGAAAAATCCCCACCCAACTTGTGTATCATATGTAAATGAACATAAGAATCAATTTATTCGTTTCGAATTAAAGTTACAAAATCGCTTCAGGATTTTGTCGTCGATGCTTCAGAAGCTTCAATTTTGAAAAGATGGTACTAACCTTAGCTTCGTAGTGTATTATCTTTCGTGTCAGTCTGTTAATAACATGCTTATAACCCCAATCTCTAGAATTGTAAATTCCGGTCACCAATAAAGAAAGTTTTGAGGCTTATTGTTGTATGAGGTACCAAGATAATCATGTGCTTTGTAAGTAAGTTCGAAGATAGAGCTTCGTTGTGAATGTTGGGTTCATTTGAGGAATAAGCTCTTGTGTAAACTGAAATTTAGTATTCAAACATACTTTCAAACAGGGATTTGTATGATTCCAGTGGTTCATTGAAGTTGATGGGCTGTATGATCTTTATAGAGGTCTTGAGCCATAAAGTTTCAAATTTTTTGAGCCTATTACTATGCGATGGTGTAAGACTTTGTTGATACCAACATTGATCCTTGATTCTGCTAGTTTGCTAGAGTACAAGTTTTTCTACAGTCTTTGACGTAAGGCTCTCAACTTGGGGGAGCCAATTAGATGACAGATTGGATCTGGTGACCCATGGCTAGTGACTGCACTTATATAAGGCTCCTTTTATGATTTTTTTTTTGTTTTTTTTGTTTTTTGGTTGTTTTTGTTTTTGCGGGGGTTGGGGATTTGATGAACAGGGATGCCCTATGTTTGATAATAAGAAACAAAGCACACAATTTCACCAACTAGCATCCTAAGGGTTTCTTACACAAGGACACCTAGTACTATTGATGTGTTGAACTTATTGATTTCACTAATTTCAGATAGACTCTCTTTTACCTTTAGAGAGACTCACTAATTTCACTTGTATTTATCAAACATCCCAGGGTAAAGAGTGTTAAAAAAAAAAGTAGGCAGCAAGAGTAGGGCTGTAGGGGCCAAAGAATTAAATACTCTAAGTTGTAAAAAGTAACACTTTGATATACTAAGTTCTAAAAAAGTAACACATTAATACCCTAAGTTATAAAAAACTGGCACTTACATACCCTATTTTTCACCATCTTTACACTTAAATATTCTAGGTTGTAAAAAGTAGCACTTAATACCCTAAGTTGTAAGAAAGTGGCACTTAATATCACAAGTTGTAAAAAAGTAGTACTTTAATACATTCTGTTAGTTGTCAGGACATATTCTTAGAAATATTTTCATGACAACTATCAAAATGTACTAATGTGCTAATTTTTTACAACTTAGATATTAAAATGTTATTTTATAACTTAGGATATTTAAGTGTAAATGTGGTGAAACGGTATGGTTTTTAAGTGCCATTTAGCCTTTAAAAACCAACTAAAGAAAGAAGATCCAAAAGGCACGAAATTTTCTTTATTTTCACTGGTCTTCATTCAATAATTGACTTGTCTTCATCCATATCTCCAAGTTCTTCCTACTTGTGGCCAGCACAGAGACATGAAAACACAAATTATTGCTTGTACATGGCCAATCCCTTCAATAAGCTATCCCAAGCGCGTATAAATTGGACAAAGGCAATTGTAGTCTCTGGTTGGGACACAGGGAACAGCCAGTTACATTGGAAATATTCTCCCTCGGTGAGCCATATTCTGACCCATGAAAAAGCGTTCAACCTACACATACATGTTAGATATAAAATTATAACCCTCAACCATTATGAATACTTTAGAATCCTGGTATGGTGACAGGGATTTTACCCACAAAGAATCCATTCCTTTTGCACACTCCGCTGCTCGGCTCCCCTCAAAATTTTCAAACCCCTCCATTTTCATCTCAGCGCACCAATTGCTAACAATGGATGGACACAAGCGAGGTTATGTTCTAAATAAATAGATACGCACCCTTTGGAGCCAAATGTGGAAATATTGAGAACAGGGATGCCCTATGTTTGATAATAAGAAACAAAGCACACAATTTCACCAACTAGCATCCTAAGGGTTTCTTACACAAGGACACCTAGTACTATTGATGTGTTGAACTTATTGATTTCACTAATTTCAGATAGACTCTCTTTTACCTTTAGAGACTCACTAATTTCACTTGTATTTATCAAACATCCCAGGGTAAAGAGTGTTAAAAAAAGTAGGCAGCAAGAGTAGGGCTGTAGGGGCCAAAGAATTAAATACTCTAAGTTGTAAAAGTAACACTTTGATATACTAAGTTCTAAAAAGTAACACATTAATACCCTAAGTTATAAAAAGCGGCACTTACATACCCTATTTTTCACCATCTTTACACTTAAATATTCTAGGTTGTAAAGTAGCACTTAATACCCTAAGTTGTAAGAAAGTGGCACTTAATATCACAAGTTGTAAAAGTAGTACTTTAATACATTACGTTAGTTGTCGGGACATATTCTTAGAAATATTTTCATGACAACTATCAAAATGTACTAATGTGCTAATTTTTTACAACTTAGGATATTAAAATGTTATTTTTTATAACTTAGGATATTTAAGTGTAAATGTGGTGAAACGGTATGGTTTTTAAGTGCCATTTAGCCTTTAAAAACCAACTAAAGAAAGAAGATCCAAAAGGCACGAAATTTTCTTTATTTTCACTGGTCTTCATTCAATAATTGACTTGTCTTCATCCATATCTCCAAGTTCTTCCTACTTGTGGCCAGCACAGAGACATGAAAACACAAATTATTGCTTGTACATGGCCAATCCCTTCAATAAGCTATCCCAAGCGCGTATAAATTGGACAAAGGCAATTGTAGTCTCTGGTTGGGACACAGGGAACAGCCAGTTACATTGGAAATATTCTCCCTCGGTGAGCCATATTCTGACCCATGAAAAAGCGTTCAACCTACACATACATGTTAGATATAAAATTATAACCCTCAACCATTATGAATACTTTAGAATCCTGGTATGGTGACAGGGATTTTACCCACAAAGAATCCATTCCTTTTGCACACTCCGCTGCTCGGCTCCCCTCAAAATTTTCAAACCCCTCCATTTTCATCTCAGCGCACCAATTGCTAACAATGGATGGACACAAGCGAGGTTATGTTCTAAATAAATAGATACGCACCCTTTGGAGCCAAATGTGGAAATATTGAGAAAAGAGATACGGCTCCACTTTTGTGCTCAAATTCTTGTGAGACTAACATTGGTCATGTTGAGGATATCCAAGAGCTATGGAGGTCTCAGCCTACAGTAGTTCCAGAGAGATATGTACGTGATGTCGAAGAAAGGCCTGTATCAGTGTCTCCCCCCTTTATCGAGCAAGATATCCCAGTGGTTTACTTGTCGAAATTGATATCTACCGATAAATTTCAGGGAAGAAATGAGATGGACAAGTTCGTGGCTGCCTGTCGAGAATGGGGCTTCTTTCAGGTGATTTTTTTGGTTAATTGCACATAGGCCATCTGTATTATCGCGTATTGTCACTTATTATTCCTTAAGTTTGACACTGACAAATAGACCATTTGAAACTGAACACCTTAGATATTTGTGACATAGACCCAGGTACTATCATGTTTTCTCCCTCCCTTCGACACACTGGTTGACCTAAATACCAATATCAAACTTAAAAAATAATAAGTGGTACAACGTGATGGAACATGAGATCTATGTGCAACTTGGAAATGCTAGCTACCACTAATTCTTAAATTTAGAAGAACTATTATGTGCCAACTATTCTATTTGTACATGTCCATGTTTTTGTGAACTATGATTGTGATAATAGGTTATCAACCATGATGTGGAGGAATGCTTGCTAGAAAAGATGGAGAAGGTAGCTCTGGACTTCTTCATTCTTCCATTAGAGGAGGAGAAGTATCCCATGGCTCCTGGGACCCTTCAGGGCTACGGCCACGCCTTCGTCTTCTCCGATGATCAGAAGCTTGACAGGTGCAATATGCTTGCCCTCAGAGTGCACCCTCCTTTCATCAGAAACCCTAAACTCTGGCCCAAAAATCCTTCAATTTTCAGGTAAATTAAAGAAAAAGGACATTGTGGAAAGACTTACTGTACATAGCGTGTCAAGCACTTTCTATCCTAAACTTTTTTATTAGCACTTAGACTCTCTGACAACTAAAACATGTTATTTCTCTGTTATCGGCACCGGTATGAATGGTGCTAGGTGACGCCAATGTGTTGCATGGAGATTTATGATACTTCAGTGTTTTACAGGCTCCCTATTGTCTTATAGGATTATCTGCAAATAGACCCCTTGTATTATATGACATTCTTGAACTTATTACTCCTGTACCTTCATTTTGGCAAATATGCCTCCTGGGTGAACCTTTTTGACTCTTTTACCTGTGAAAGTTGAATGAAAAAAAAAAACACATTTTCGCTCACGGAAAAAGCACAGGGGTATGAACAACTGAGAGTAAAATAGTAAAAATGTTTTACTTAGGGGGTCTATTTATTAAAATGAAACTAGGGGGTAATAAGTTCAAACATACTACACTCTAATGTGTAGAATTTATACCCTCATGATACAAAGATAACAAAGAGATTACTTTGCCTGAGTATCCGGAGTGACTTAACCCTCTTCAAGACAAAGGGTATATCTGCAATTATCTGCAGTTAACTCCAAAAAGTTCCTTGTCAATCACATTGCTCAACTTGTTGCAGTGAAACGTTATCTCTTTGTTGTTAATATTGGTGATACGCTTGAAGTTTTTAAGTAATGGACGGTATAAAAGCGTTGAACATAGAGTTGTGACTGATAAAGAGAAGGATAGGTTATCGGTGGTCACGTTCTATGCTCCGAGCTATGATGTTGAGCTTGGGCCGATGCCGGAACTCGTCAACGAACATGAGAGTTCGGTGTACCGCAGGTACATACATGGAGATTATAACAAGCATTATGTTACAAACAGGCTTCAAGGGAAGAAGACTTTAGAGTTTGCCAAGATTATATAACGATTATGTGCTAAAAAAAAAAGGTAAGTATAAACTATAAAAGTGTGTACAGTGTATGTCAGGGTGTGGAAAATTCTGTAAGTTTGTCATATCTTGCTGTTTATAGACATGTAATTGGAACATGTTGTTAGATCTGAAGGATCTTAAACATGATTAATCCAAAGAGATAAACATCATAAGTGCGGAAGCAATACCTGAATCCATGATTTGGATCTTGTGTGGATTGATGGATCTTCTAATCTTAGGGGTTCTTCTCTTCCTTAGATCTCTTTTTAGATGGGGGTAAAAGAGATGAGAATTCTTATGTTAACCCTAGATTAGGGACCATAACCCCATATATATAGGTGTTGCACTTTTACAATTTGGCCCTCATCAAATTGTAATTACAACCCAGTATCCGCACATTTAGCCCATAATTTATTTAAATACCCATTAACCCAACTTGATTGATCACTTTAGTGGGTTAGCCGAGAGATAGCACTACACATTAATGTAACATATGTGCCCACAAATAGATTTAATTAGATTTAAATCTAACAATCTCCCACTGGGCACCATATGTTTCCTTAAAATGTATAACCTTATGAGCTCAAAATTGCTATCACTAATAAGGGTATTTCCAAACAATCTCGCCCATCAACTATATCAATATAGGATCAAAGCGGTCGTCGTCACATTTATCGTGACTAAACCCATCAATGGTCACAAATACTAATACCAAATGACATAGATCAATCATGGATGTGCAAGATGAAAATTACATGCAATGTGATGCGTGCATGTCTATTTTCAACCGGTCCTACCTTAAACTTTAGTGAGGTCATCTTCAACCATAATGTAGCAGAGTGTATAATCCGAATACTTTATTCTCGACGTAAAATAACCAAACATAAATTTATTCAAATTCTCATAAAGCAATAAAATCACAACTCCCACTAAAACATGATATCCTCAAATATTACAACACCCATATGAGCGGTGTGCTCATGAAAGACCTTGGGTGGTAATCCTTTAGTAAGAGGATCGGCTATCATGGAGTTTGTCCCAATATGCTTTATAGATATCGACCACTCTGTACCCTTTCTTTCACAACTAGGAACTTAATGTCAATATGTTTTGACTTAGTTGAGCTCTGTTGTTATTGGAATACATTATCACGATTTATTGTCACAAAATAACTTTAGTGGTCTTTCAATATTTTCCAATGTGCGATCAGGTGACAAAATTTCGCAACCATATTCCATGATTGGATGCCTCATAGCAAGCTACAAATTCTCACGCCATAGTGGAGGAAGCTACAAATGTCTGTTTGACACTTTTCCATGATATAGCTCCTCCCGCTAACATATAAATGTAGCTGAAGTAGACTTTCGTTGTTTTGGCATCCAAAGAAAATCGAATCGAGTACCCAATGACCTCCAACCGACGATTTCAGATGTGAGCATATAATCTTTTGTTTTTCAAGATACCGATAACCCTTTTGATCGCTATCCAATGATCCATACCGGGGTTGCTTAAGTATCGCCTAACATACCAACAATGTACGCAATATCCGGACGGCGTACATACGAGCATACATTAGACTCCCTACAATGAAGCATAGGGAATCTTCGCATTTCAATTTCAAGATTACTTTTAGGGCGATTGAGACTGAATTTATCTCCTTTAGCAACAGGGTTTCACAGTGCGCAATCTTGCATGCCAAACCTTTTGAGTACTTTATCGATATGGCTCTTTTGAGATAATCCAAGTATACCTCGAGAACGATCTCGATGTATCCGATTCCTAATATAAAAGAGGCGTCCCCAAGATCTTTCATCTCAAAATTCTTTGATAGAAATCTCTTGGTTTCGTGCAACAAGCCTATATCATTAGTGGCAAGCAAAATGTCATCCACATACAGAACCAGAAAAATATACTTACTCCCATGAATTTTTGATATACACAATCATCAACAATATTCATCTCAAAACCAAACGAGATAATTATTTGTTGAAACTTGTGGTACCATTGACGAGGAGCTTGCTTGAGTCCATAAATGGATTTCCTTAGTTTACAAACCATATTCTTTGGGTCTCGACACAAAGTTTTCGTTGTACCATATAGATCATCTCATCAATGTCTCCATTGAGAAATGCGATCTTAACATCCATTTGATGTAACTCAAGATTGAAATGAGCAACAAGTGCCATGATAGTCCTGAAAGAGTCTTTCGATGAAACCGGAGAGAAAGTCTCTGTATAGTCAATGCCTTCCTTCTGAGTATAGCCTTTAGCTACAAGACGTGCTTTATACTTTTCCACATTACCATTTGCATCCAGCTTGGTTTTAAATATCCATTTACAACCAATTGGTTTTGCACCTTCTGGCAATGGAACAAGTTCCCAAACCTTATTGTCTTGCATAGACTTGTACTCCTCATTCATGGCATCAATCCACTTTTGAGAGTTAGAACTTTTCATGGCCCGAAGGAAGTTGATTGGATCATCTTCCATCATTCCATTACTTTCCTCATGTTCTTGAAGAAATACAATATAATCATCCGAATAGCATTTCTCCTTTCTCTCGTGGATCTCCTTAATGGCACCGGTTCTTGAGGTTGTTGAGTTTGTTCTTTCGAACAGGAGTTGTTCAATATTGCCTTCTTGAGATTCAATTCATTTCTTGAACAATAACGGTATAGGTACTTGAATATTGTCGAAATGACTGTATGGATTGGATTTAAAGCCAATTCCTCCTCAAAGGCAATGTCTCTAACCTTATTTCTCCCCAAACTCAACATCCTCAAAGAATGTTGCCGTTCCCGCCTCAAAAATATTCTGCGTGTGGGATCATAAAACTTATAGTCCCCGGATCGTTCGTAATACCCAATAAAGTAGCCGCTAACTGCTTTGGAGTCCAATTTCTTTTCATTTGGCCTATAAGGCCTTGCCTCACTGGACATCCCCAAATATGTAAGTGCTTTAGGCGGGCTTTCGACCAGGTCAAAGCTCATAAGGTGTTTTAGCAACCGCTTTACTTGGTACTCTGTTAAGAATGTAAGGCTGCGGTCTTTAGTGCTTCTCCCAGTGACTCGGTAAAGAAGAATGAGCAATCATACTTCTTACCATATCCTTAAGAGTCTGTTTAGTCTTTCGGCTACACCATTCATGCTAGGTGATCCCGGCATGGTGTAATCGGGACGATACCGAATTTCTAGGTATCTAGCAAATGGTCACGGGCGTTGTTCACTGAACCATCATATCTGTAGTACTCACCACCACGATCGATCTAACGGTTTTAATCTTTTGTTGAGTTTGTTCTTCCGAACAGGAGTTGTTCAATATTGCCTTCTTGAGATTCAATTCATTTCTTGAACAATAATGTATAGGTACTTGAATATTGTCGAAATGACTGTATGGATTGGATTTAAAGCCAATTCCTCCTCAAAGGCAATGTCTCTAACCTTATTTCTCCCCAAACTCAACATCCTCAAAGAATGTTGCCGTTCCCGCCTCAAAAATATTCTGCGTGTGGGATCATAAAACTTATAGTCCCCGGATCGTCGAATACCCATAAAGTAGCCGCTAACTGCTTTGGAGTCCAATTTCTTTTCATTTGGCCTATAAGGCCTTGCCTCACTGGACATCCCCAAATATGGGTTTGACTGGCTTTCACCATTCCAAAGCTCATAAGGTGTTTTAGCAACCGCTTTACTTGGTACTGCTAAGAATGTAAGCCGCATCTTTAGTGCTTCTCCCAGTGACTCGGTAAAGAAGAATGAGCAATCATACTTCTTACCATATCCTTAAGAGTCCTGTTGTCTTTCGCCTACACCATTCATGCTAGGTGATCCCGGCATGGTGTAATCGGGACGATACCGAATTTCTAGGTATCTAGCAAATGGTCCGGACGTTGTTCACTGAACCATCATATCTCCGTAGTACTCACCACCACGATCGATCTAACGGTTTTAATCTTTTATTGAGTTGGTTCTCAACTTCACCTTAAAAGCTTTGAATACGCCCGAGACTCGATTTTTCTTTAATGAGATATAGGTACCCATAACGTGAGTAATCGTCTATGAATGATATAAAATATTGTTGACCATTCCATGATGCCGTAGGGAATGGCCCACAAATATCTGTATGTATCAATTCTAAGACGTCTGAAGATCTGTTGGAACCTAATCTCTTAACTTTAGTCTGCTTTCCCTTGATACCAATGCATACATCAAAGTCCGTAAAATCAAGGGAATCCAAAATACCATCGACACAAGACGCCAACTCTACCTTTTGAGATATGACCCAAGCTTGTGCCATAATGATGTGAATTTTCCTTATTTAATTTACGCTTAGTACCACGTGATTCCACATTCGGGGTTTCATTATAAGAAGCAATCGTATCAAGCAAATATAGGTTATCAAAGTACTCAAGAAACCAGTTCCCACAATATTTGAATTTAAAGATAAGCTAGCTGGTTATTTCCAAATGAACAATAATAACCCGATTTGTCCAATAAAGGAATAGAAACCAAATTCGCCTAAAAGACGGGACTACAAAAGTATCTTTCAAATCCAAATAGGAACCAGCTCCTAACAATAACCTAAAGTGCCCAATTGCTTCCACATCTACCGATTGTCCATCGCCCACAAAGATGTGTCTTTCACCATCACTTGGCTTTCGTAGCTCAGCAACCCCGCATAGAAACACTTATGTGAGTAGTAGAAGCCGAATCTAACCACCAAGTGTTTCTAGGTAATCGAGACTAAATTAACCTCGAATCGCACCAAAGTAAGGAACGCACTTTTTGACACGCCGGACGTGATATTTGGTACAATCCTTCTTTACGTGTCCGATTTATTGCAAAAGAAACAATCCTGATCATCCTTATGTTGTTTCTTCTGAACTGGACCCTTAGCAGCTTCTTTATCATCCTTTCTTTTCTTGCCCTTATCCTTAGGGGCATAAGCCAAATGAGCACTTTCAGTCTTATCTTGCTTCAATCGTCTTCTTCTTGCACACAAGATGAAATGAGCTCATTCAGAGTCCATTTCTCCTTTTGACAGCTTATAACCGACCTTAAATTGATTAAATTGTGCAGAAGAGACAAGAATCAGATGCACTAGTAACTCGTCACAAAGATCGAAGTTTTAGTGCCTTAAGTTTTGAAGCAATATGAGACATTTCCATAATGTACTCCCGGATATTTCCTTTGCCCTTATACTTCATTGAAATCAAGCGAGCTAAAAGCGTGCTTGTTTCTACCTTATCGTTTTTAGCAAAACGCTTCTCAATTTCGCAAGGAAATTTTTGGCTTTAGTAATCTCTTCGGATTCTGTGCCCCTAAAGGCTTCCTGAATGCCGCGCTTGATGATCATGAGACTCATGCGATTTGAACGCTCCCACCTCTCATACTCCTTCTTTGCATCAGGAGTGCTTTCCGCAGTGAGAGGTTGGGGTTGTTCGATTCTTAATGCAAGGTCTAGATCCATGCCCAAGAACAATTAAAATGTTCTCTTCCAAACCTTGAAATTTGTCCCATTTAGCATGGGAATTGAGTTGATGTTAGCGTAAATTGATGCAGCAGATGCATTAGCTGAAATAAACAAAAGATTTCACATTAATAAGCTGTAATTAGTAATCAATAAAATTCAAATAATGACATATCCCCATCCAAGATATCTTGTACAACATTAATATCAAGTCTTTGGACAAGAATATTAACCTAGTGATATCTTGTTGCAATGATCAAACATCGACAATAACACATGTCAAACAACAAACCCATCTTTGGATTGATTTGTTATCCACATGTAAACCTTATAATTGCCACGCTTATCATCGCAGATGATACAGCCTAAATAAATATTAATCTTCCTTTGGGCGATTAAATATCTACTCGAAAAAGTATACACACAACCATCTAACATCCTTCATGAACAATCTACACAAGAGAGGTTACTTTGGCAACATCTTGCTTCAATTAATCATTTAGAATGAGAGACCAACTTAATTCCTTAGTGTCATAATACTTGAATGAAATAATTGATTAACACCGAATTTAATTGAGTTCGAATCATGAGGTTCGACTTGAGTTCGAACGTCGACTTGAGTTCGAACGGCGAGGTTCGACTTGGCGAGGTTCGACTTGAGTTCGAATCATGAGGTTCGACTTGAGTTCGAATCATGAGGTTCGACTTGAGTTCGAACGGCGATGTTCGACTTGAGTTCGAATCATGAGGTTCGACTTGAGTTCGAATGGCGAGGTTCGACTTGAGCGAATCGAAGTTCACGGGAATTGAACTGAAGTTCGACAGAAGCAAACACGAGGTTCACTAAAATATGTGGTTCGCCAAGTGAACACAAGGTTCGACTGAATGAACACGAGGTTCGCCAGTCGCGAGGTTCGCCAAAAGGCGAGGTTCGCCAAAGTGCGAGGTTCGCCAAAAGGCGAGGTTCGCCAAAAGGCGAGGTTCGCCAAAAGGCGAGGTTCACCAAAATGAACCGAGGTTCGCCAAAAGACGAGGTTCGCCAAAATGAACCGAGGTTCGCCAAAAGACGAGGTTCGCCAAAATGAACCGAGGTTCGCCAAAAGACGAGGTTCGCCAATGAACCTCGAACCTCGTCTGAACTACAGGAACCCCTTAGGGTTTAGATCTGAACCGTCAAAGCCGCTTAGGCTTTTGAACCCATTAGGGTTTATTCGTGATGGCTGCCGCCGTCACAAAACCAAAAATTTTTTTTTTTTTTTTAAAACTCAATCCAGATCTAAACCTTATATTAATTTTCTAAAATCATAGAAAATTTAACCAAAAATCGAAAAAGTCTGTTTACCCGAACATAAATTACTGTTCATCCGAGATCAAACCTTTACTGTTCATCCGAAAAAGAAAAACTTTACTGTTCATCGGCCAAAAACATTTCTTGTTCATCCAACCCAAAAATCCAAAAGATTTGATCTTTATTCATAAATCCACCAAAAATCATAGAAACTCAAAAATCTCTAAGAGTTAATCACTTAATTTGGCTCGATACCACTTGTTAGATCTCAAGGATCTTAAACATGATTAATCCAAAGAGATAAACATCATAAGTCTTGAAGCAATACCGAATCCATGATTTGGATCTTGTGTGGATTGATGGATCTTCTAATCTTAGGGGTTCTTCTCTTCCTTAGATCTCTTTTTAGATGGGGTAAAAGAGATGAGAATTCTTATGTTAACCCTAGATTAGGACCATAACCCCATATATATAGGTGTTGCACTTTTACAATTTGGCCCCTCATCAAATTGTAATTACAACCCAGTATCTGCACATTTAGCCCATAATTTATTTAAATACCCATTAACCCAACTTGATTGATCACTTTAGTGGGTTAGCCCGAGAGATAGCACTACACATTAATGTAACATATGTGCCCACAAATAGATTTAATTAGATTTAAATCTAACACATGTTAATGTGGAAGAAATATATATAAGTATAAATGATAATTATCTGTTCAATGAGAAAAAAGGTTTTGTATTTCTTTTGTGAAGCCTAACACTATGATGAATTTGCACCCACGCACCCAAATTATTACAACCAATCAAAAGTTTCCAATGTTTGGCACCCACCCAAAGAGACCAACTTAATTCCTTAGTGTCATAATACTTGAATGAAATAATTGATTAACACTGAAATTTAATTGAGTTCGAACTGCGAGGTTCGACTTGAGTTCGAACGTCGACTTGAGTTCGAACGGCGAGGTTCGACTTGGCGAGGTTCGACTTGAGTTCGAACTGCGAGGTTCGACTTGAGTTCGAACTGCGAGGTTCGACTTGAGTTCGAACGGCGATGTTCGACTTGAGTTCGAACTGCGAGGTTCGACTTGAGTTCGAATGGCGAGGTTCGACTTGAGCGAATCGAAGTTCGCGGGAATTGAACTGAAGTTCGACAGAAGCAAACACGAGGTTCACTAAAATATGTGGTTCGCCAAGTGAACACAAGGTTCGACTGAATGAACACGAGGTTCGCCAAAGTGCGAGGTTCGCCAAAAGGCGAGGTTCGCCAAAAGTGCGAAGTTCGCCAGAAGGCGAGGTTCGCCAAAAGGCGAGGTTCACCAAAATGAACCGAGGTTCGCCAAAAGACGAGGTTCGCCAAAATGAACCGAGGTTCGCCAAAAGACGAGGTTCGCCAAAATGAACCGAGGTTCGCCAAAAGACGAGGTTCGCCAATGAACCTCGAACCTCGCCTCAACTACAGAACCCCTTAGGGTTTAGATTCGAACCGCCAAAGCCGCTTAGGCTTTTGAACCCATTAGGTTTATTCGTGATGGCCGCCGCCACAAAACCAAAAATTTTTTTTTTTTTTTTAAAACTCAATCCAGATCTAAACCTTATATTAATTTTCTAAAATCATAGAAAATTTAACCAAAAATCGAAAAGTCTGCTAATTCAACATAAATTACTGTTCATCCGAGATCAAACCTTTACTGTTCATCCAAAAGAAAAACTTTCTTGTTCATCGGCCAAAACATTTATCGCTCATCCGAACCCAAAAATCCGAAAAGATTTGATCTTTATTCATAAATCCACCAAAAATCATAGAAACTCAAAAATCTCTAAGAGTTAATCACTTAATTTGGCTCGATACCACTTGTTAGATCCGAAGGATCTTAAACATGATTAATCCAAAGAGATAAACATCATAAGTGCGAAGCAATACCGAATCCATGATTTGGATCTTGTGTGGATTGATGGATCTTCTAATCTTAGGGGTTCTTCTCTTCCTTAGATCTCTTTTTAGATGGGGGTAAAAGAGATGAGAATTCTTATGTTAACCCTAGATTAGGGACCATAACCCCATATATATAGGTGTTGCACTTTTACAATTTGGCCCCTCATCAAATTGTAATTACAACCTGGTATCTGCACATTTAGCCCATAATTTATTTAAATACCCATTAACCCAACTTGATTGATCACTTTAGTGGGTTAGCCTGAGAGATAGCACTACACATTAATGTAACATATGTGCCCACAAATAGATTTAATTAGATTTAAATCTAACACATGTTAATGTGGAAGAAATATATATAAGTATAAATGATAATTATCTGTTCAATGAGAAAAAAGGTTTTGTATTTCTTTTGTGAAGCCTAACACTATGATGAATTTGCACCCACGCACCCAAATTATTACAACCAATCAAAAGTTTCCAATGTTTGGCACCCACCCAAAGAAACCACAGCCGCTCATATGTCCATCAATACACAAAATACCCTAAATATCTTTATTAATTGCACGTGCCTAACACATGTTTCCCAATTACACGTGTAAATAATAAGGGTAGTTTAGATAATTAAGGTATTAATTCAGCAGAATTTCAAAAAAAAAGTGGTTTATTAAATATTAAACCCACTTATAAGGTGGTTTACATATAAAAAAACTTCAAAGATGATTTCTATTGATTCAACCTAATTTAATGGTGATTTTATGGAAAAAGAACCTATAACAATTGATAAAGTTTGAAGTGAACGACTGAAACATTTATGAACAAATAGTCACTTCAAACAATAAAGAACATATCATTAGGGATATGTGCAATAATTGTTGTATAACTAATAAATCTTAGAGTTGGAAAATAAAATTATGACATTAATTAAAAGAAATAAAACATAGATGTAAGAAAAGGACTAGTTTGCAGTGGTAATGATCATGATGAGATAAGAGAGGGTGGTCCAAATGGTTAAGGCTATGCGTATCTGTTCACTTTCCATAACATTTTACAAAATACATGATACACGAAAATGAGAAAACACTAACGTCTCGTTTGGTACGCGAGAATGAGTGGGAATTGAATGTTCATTCTATACTTCTCATTCATACATATCAAACACAACACCTTTTTAGAATCTAGAATGTCCATTTCCACGTAAGTGGAAATCAAAAGGTTGAAATAAATTCCAAATATGTTTTATTGCTTATTCATTTCCCATACCAATAGTAAAGAAATTGACATTCCCACTTCATTCTCTAATTGCATCCAACCGTGAGAATGAGAATGAGCATTCCATTCTCACGTGACTTCCTGCGTACCAAACGAGGCATAACAGATGGTTATACATTGAACCAAAACAACATATATTAATATCTAATACAACCTAACTCAACACTTTTAGTATCATCATGCAATTTGTCAATTACACTACAAGCATATGCCTGATCAAAGTTAAGATCATGTCATAGCACTACAAGACAAAAATAATTTCATTGGCTCCGCCATTTACAAGGAACAGCCTACATAGTGCCTAGGATTTCTTAACTTACATTAGGTCAAAAACGAGAAAGCATCCCGTACATCTGGTCCATGATATTAAATGTGCACCCAAATGATATCAACATTTAGATCATACAACTTCGCGATTTGTGCACTGAACTAAGGGTTTATATCCATTGGGTGCACACTTAATGCCATGGACCGGGGTCCATGCGATACGCTCACATCAAAAACAGTATGATTACTATTAATATTGTGATCGTTAGTGTCTTCAATAGTATTAACTTTGGGAGCCCTGGTTTTCTTTGTTGCGACCTATTGTAGATGAGTAAAACTGTGGCACTGGATTTCCTAAACTCAGCTGAATGCTCACTTGGCTTATGCACGGAGCAGCATTCAGTATCTCCTTCTCTGCTTCTTTTGCTACATCCATGGCGTCCCTTTTAATGAAGAATCACATATGAAAACACATCACAGAACTTTCATCCAATAAATCACAATAAAGTGAAACCAACCGGATGAGGATGGATAACTTACCTAATTGACATTTCCAATGGCATTGACACTTGAACCTCGAGTAAGATCTTTCCTTGCAGCAAATGCCGTGTTACATGCTTAACTGTCATTTTCTGAAATATGTTCTCGTCAAAGTTATGGATATAAAGTGCACATAAAAGCTATACGATTATCTTATGAGCACAAAACAAGTCGTCGAGTTTTTAAATTTTGCCAAGATGTACATCGATGCGGGGTATAGTTCTCCATCTAGCTACAAAATACAGTCCATGTCTATAAATTGGGTAAATTTTTAGTTATATGGCTACCTGAAACTCTGATTATGTATTATGATAAATTTTTTTTATGTAAATTGCAAAATGATTTGTGTTAGCCAAGTACTGGAAACTTTCTATTTTGACCATGCTTCTTATGAATTGACAATTGAATAAACGAAAACACACTTTACAGAACAGGTAAACAGAAATTAACTACCTCGGCAAACAGTGATGAAATAACACCCGAGACAATGGCTTCAGCATCTCGTTCCTTGGAGAACTTATTCGAGTTTTGGCTTTCAACGCCCTTTAAAGTCTGTCTTTGGTCCACTATAGAAGAGCTATACCAAAATGAAGGATCTATATGGAAAAACATTTAGTTACAAGCAACTTCAAGTAGAAGAAAAACAGAAGGGAAGGAAAAAATAACAAAGAGTCGAACATTTCCTTAACTCTAAACAGAAAAAGAAAACGAAAAGAATAGGGATTCATTTTGAATTATTTGATATAATATTACTTCACGTGGTTCATTATTAGTTTGCATGATTTATGGTGGTTCTCTAAAAATGAATGCCGCAAAATGCCGGGTAATGGAACAATTCTACATATCATCTTCATTTCATTATCATACTGCCACTAAAATGTCTAACAAGGGTAAAGATACTATACCAATGTGTATAAAAACCTCTGCAACTTGTTTGTGCGAATTTTGTACTTGGCGACGAACATTCTCACCGATGTCATGAGCAGCGCTGACACTCAGAAAAGGATCTACCTGCAATAGCATTGTAAAAATCAGTCTCTCCAGATAAGGAAAAAAAAAGCATTTTGTCATCCTTTCTCTTTTTTCACACAACACATTTTCTTCTTCCAACGTAGCATGCACTTGGTTGTAAGTGAGAAGAGAAAGTAAATTATCCATATCAGCCAAAATGAACTAATAAACATGAAAGTCCACAAGCATTACTTTACAGGAGAAGCTTCGGGATCAGGAAAGCAAAAACCAGCACACTAGTTACACATATTAGAATATTCCTACCTTTGGAAAGTAACGAAAAAAGTAACCTTCCTATTTTCTTGGTGATTATTAAAATTCAAATATTAATTTTAGCAGTAATAGGAAGATGCGCACAAAAACCATCTACTTATCTTCCGTTCTTATATAGTCGCCTATTAATAACTAATATATAAATGCATTGAAGCTCGGGAATACCATTTTATTTGGCTACATTTCTGTCGAAAATTAGTATGGTTCCCTTTAACAAATGTTTTCAGCAAACATCTGACTATTATCTTTCTCCTTTCAGGGAATCTGCATGGTGAAAATGTAGGTGTTGAATGTAGTAGGACATATATTAAATTTAGTAGGGTATAATGTCATTATTTCATATCTCATATAATTGGTAATGTATCTATCTACATTTGGTAGTGCATATACCTCTCTTTATTTCCTAGCTAGTATTGAGACTTTCCATTAAATCTCCTATCATCTATAAATAAAAGTATTCACGTATAAAGAAATTATCAATAAAGACTGTTCTCTTCTAACTTAACATGGTATCAAAGCAAGGTCTTCAGCCCTAGGGAACATCTCTTTCGTCCTGGATCTCGGGGCAGCCGAGAGGGTTCGGTTTATCTCCGCACTGCCCCTTGGCGGCTTCGACATCTTCACGCTTCTGTTTTCATCTTCGTTCATCATCAATCAGATCCGACACCTCGCCTTTGACATCCCAGGAAACACCATCTTGCTCTCTCACCTCTTCCATCGAGTTCTTCTCTTGAAAATCCATTGCCATCATGTCCAGAATTTCGGCTCTGACTCGTGTCTTTTCTTATTATGAAGTTTCCTTTTCACAGCATCAACATCAGTCATGCGGATTTTCTTCACAACGAGCCCCTCTTCATGGCCTCGCCATGACCCCTAACAGTTTCTCCGTTGATGTATAACGATTCCTATTCCTCGCCGTTTCATCTCGTTGCCACTAAGTTTTTCTCCCTTGATATACAAGGATTTCTATGCCTCGCCATTAATCTCGTGGACATCGATTTTTCTCCATCCTTGTCCCTGAATTACTATCCTACGCCGTTGATCTTACAACCATTAGATTTTTCTTCATGAATACCACTCTATTCATGAATACACATTGTGCTTTATGATCAGAAATTCAGTGTTGACTCATTTAGAGTTGATGTCAGGCCAATAGTCGGTGAATTTTATGTTAATAAAGTTATGTATCCTACAGATGTTTGAAAGACAACATTCTAATAGGAGTAGCTGCAGTTACCAGCAGAGGTATGTCCATTCAGTTTGTGGTACTTTGAATTGTGACCTATACGCAATCTCCATTTTAATGAGAAAAGTCAATAATGGTGGTCATGGTGTTGATAGCAATAGTAATGCAGCAGCAAGAATAAATGATGATAGAATATTCTGGAACAAAAAGCAGGGAAATTTAGGCTAAATTGCACAAAAATACCATAACGTTTCCAGTTTGGACAATTAAATACCACAAGTTGCATTTTGGTACAATAAAATCCCATAAAGTTTCTAAAATTTGCACGTTACTACCATCAATCATGCAAACGTGGAAATTTTCACCAATGTTTCTATATGATACTTACATGCTAATTTTAGAGGATTTTAACTAATAATATTTGTTAAATTTGCTATTAAATCAACCAAATTTCTTTTCAAACTTATCTTAATTCTATTCAAAATAGAGTTGGGATATTTCTAATGAAATTTTTAACAAATATTAATAGTTAGAAAGCTCTAAAATTAGTATGTAAGTGTCATAGAGAAAACATTTGGGTGAAAAATTTACATGTTTGCATGATCGATGGTAGTAACATGCAAATTTTGGAAACTTTATGATATTTTTTTAACCAAAATATAACTTGTGGTATTTAATTGTCAAAACGGGAAACTTTATGGTATTTTTGTGCAATTTAGCTGAAATTCAGTAACCAAGCAAACAAAAAACAACATCGTAAGATGTCAATACCTCAATGTGTACATCAAGATACAAGAAGGATCCTGCTTTTCTTCCTCTCAAGCGGTGGCATCCCTGCATCAACATTTCATAACAGTTTTAACCCCAAAATAAACTGTATTTACAAATAAACCTGTAAAGAAACAAATAATAATCAAACTCATATGGACATTTAAGTTCCTAGTAGTGGCAAAGATGTAAAAAGTAAAAGGAAAAAAAGAAAACAGATATTCTTCATGACTTGGCAATTGGCGATAAGATGATATGCACATTATATGCACTTAAACCACAGGATTCACCAGAAAAGATATCACAAATATCTGACATCGGGGAACAGAGAGGGTAAAGATAAATCACCTCAAATCCCTACTGATCCATCTCTTGAATGTGATGTAACCAAAGACTAACTACAGAGTAAATATGACAGCAAGAGCAAAAACTATATCTAAACTAATATAGATTCCACTTGCAATGTAAAAATGCCAAAAGTCTAAATAAAATCAACCCCATCCTCTTTCAATCTACACTATATTTACTTCCCAAGGTTATACAAGATAGCATATTTCTGCCCTTAATCTCACAGTTTTTTATTGACCTAAATGCCCTTCATTTCTGACATCAACAAAATCCTCCATTTCTGTGCTAATACATTACCAAACCAGAAATACAGTGAATTAATACAAGACAAAAAGATGTCTTGTATTTAGTGCAATTGCTCGCTTGTACGCCGTCATCCATGCCAAATGTATACCTACTTAACACATTGCTATCAGGAAAAAAAATGCATTGCTTCTTTACCAAGCTAGCATTTAGTTTCAACTGAATACTAGAAATTTTTTATCTATGGGAATGGAGCCAGAAAATTCCTATGCCAACGTGAATGATTAGACTTCTAAAATAGTGATGGTGATATTAATGTTTGGATAAGAAAGTGTTCCCTCACCCCCAACCCCCACCAGAAGTTATTTATTTTTGTGAAGAAGAACCAGTGGCCAGAGAAATGGAGGGTCCTAGGCAGGATGGAGGCAGGACACAGCTTGCAAGGCGGGGTTCAAGAGAAAGACCAGAAGATCCAGCAGTAATGCCAAAAGGCAGGTGGAGGCCAGTAACAGAGTACATATCATTCACAACCCACTGAGGGCATGGGCATTTCTCTCCTTTGTTCGGTAAAACATGTTTATCTGACTATGAAGTTACAGAGAGAGAGAGAGAGTGACCAAAGCATATTTCTAGTTATTTTAAAAGAAAATAAATATTTTATCTGTATATGGAGTCACTGATTCATTTGTAATTTACCTCTGAAAGAAGGATTATTATGAAAAATATCTTCAAACCATCTGGCTCTGGTCAAAGATATTCTACATTTATGCTAATTCTTTACTTTGAAATATGACGATTTTGTTTTTTTATTAAGCCAGAAAACTAATTAGTGCTGAAAGTTTTCTCTTTTTATTCAGTTAACTGTTACTTGATTCCTTGTCATTTAGAATATTACTTTAGTTTTTAAACCTTTTTAATTTTATAGTAGATTTTATGTGCGGAGGGAGGGAGGGAGGATTCATTGTCCTTTGTGAATTTTGGGCAGATATTTATTACCTTTTCAGATGTATGATGGACTTTCAGTCGTAACAAATGTGTGATGTATGATGAGCTCTGGGATTGCTAATAACCATAGGCAGCCAGTCATTAACAGTATTGCAATACACCATCATTATAGAAACACATATAATTAAGTCTCAAAGAAACTAACCAGTCATTAATTCGACAATAAGTTGCTTAAGCAAAAAGGAATTATAGGCAATATCATATTATTAAAAAGGTAAATTCACAAACAAAAACTAGTAATGCATGTAATAGAGGTATGATTTTAAGAGACAATGGGCAACCAAGTTCTTGATAGGAGTTAAGATATACCTTCACCCCTTCAACTTGAGTTATAGTCTGTTTGATCGGTGCTAAGGTAGGTAAGGGGACACCAGCATCAACTAGTTCCATGACACTGTACAATTATATGGAAGTGAGAAATCGTATTAGATGATTAGGGAAAAAACTATATAAAGCAGCAAAATAACTTGAACCTAATTAATCAAACGAAATCTGCATGTATACTAGTTGATGTTCATTTGCCAGCCACCAATTGTGTGATAAAATTTAAAGATCGGAATGCGAAATAGAAGAGTTAGACAACGTGAGCATGCAGTTTTCTTCAATTAGAATTTACAAGACCAAGTGTCAGTTAAAAAGAGGACGTTTTAGAAATTCCAATATGTTTAGCTGCAAACATGTTATGTCCATTGTTACACAAAGAAATCATTCAAAAAGCATATCTTCCAATTAACTATATTTGACAATTAGAATGCTAGTCGAGGAAAAGGTCGGTACCTCCGGTAACCAGTTTCAATTCCAGCTTTCAGAATCATGCCTGATACAAGAATTCCAGCAACAGGATCTAAAAATGGCATTCCGAGCATGGTACCTCCTGCAGTCAAATTACACCCCAAATGTAGTTACTATCTACATCCATAAAGTAAGTTATCGAAAATGAGGAGCAACCAATGCACATTACTCGATTCCCATAATGATTCACATGTCTGCAAAAAGATCAAAACTACAGGTATGGGACTGTAAATCATATGTCTAGTCAAAACAAACTTAAAACTTCTCTGCCAAAATCAATTCTTTTTTAATGGTTAAGAACATATAATAACAAGTGTGTTCCTCATTGAGTTGTAGATTTGTTGTAGTATAAGATTGGGAACACTCTACAAACTTGTAGAAGGGCAGAGGAGGTGAGCTGCAAAAACAAAATATTGCCATATTGTGCCTTAATTTTCATCAAGTGACTAGCTGTGCCTTTATATTCAGTGAACCAATAATGGATGAAACCAGATAAAATGTGGAATTAAATTGTTAGCACAAATTACATCAAGTTTGATCGAAACTTGGTCATAGAAAAATGATGGACATAAGGTATTGGTTCTTACCAACCCCAATAAGAGCAACTACAGACGACACAGCATCTGAACGGTGATGCCATGCATTTGCTATCATCAGCTCACTTCCTTCCTTTTCACCAGCCTTTCTTGTGATCCAAAAAAGCCTATAACCATAACAAACAGTATTTTTTTCCGGTTAAGCATAACAGCTATAGCTTTTGCAATTCTACAGGACTATACTAATTCATCCAGTATCCACAACCTGCATCTTTAATGAAAACGCGTAACACCCACTGTGAAATAAGAGTGATGTTAACTTCTAACCATGTCTGAAAAGATAAAACTAATCATTCTAATGGACACCAGATGGAAAGATTAATAACTAGATGTCAACCTTGCATGAACCCTCTCAGTTGGCAATGAATCCCTTGTCGAAAAAACAATGAACGAGGGCTCATATAAAACATAGAAAGACATAACTTATTGGTCAGGCAATTGAAACTCATCCACCCATGGACTGAACATTCAAATCCTATACACAGCAACCCCTCGGAACTCTCTAGGCTAAACATTATAGATTTTATAATGTGCTCGGATCAAACATTATAGATTTTAAACTTAGTTGCAGTTCTTCTAATTGTTCCTACTTAACATGGAATAAAGAGATAAAAGAACAGAAAAAAGGAAAAAAAAAAACATATATGCCATACCCTTCCTTAACAGCGATGGAGACAGTTGTCATGCTCAAGGCCAGGACAGGGTGCTCTAAGTCAATACCGTGGTGATGGCCACCACCATGACTATGGTGATCACTATAGCTATGTTCTAGTATGTGGCTAATAATTTCTGGTTCTGCCGTTATAATTCCCTGAATAAAAAAAACAGAATTTGTATGAGTAATGAATTTTCAACTGGAATTGTAATTCATTAATACTTCCAGCATATATACCAAATAGACAAGATAATTAGTTCCATTAACAATAAAAAAAATGAGAAACAAAGGTTATAAAATAGAGAACTTGATAACTGCAGCTTGAGAAAGGAAATAGGCAAAACACAAATAAGTAAATACCTGTAGAACGTTGACAGCATGCCAGGCAATGCCACCTGCAGTAGTCAAAAGCATACAAGAAATCCCAAGAGCGCCTAGTGTCTCAAACTTACCATGTCCTGGAAAAAAATGCAAGAGGATCGTAAGCGCGATGCAGGACAACTTTGGAGTTTGGAGAGAACGTAAAAAAAATTTATCTCATGGGAAGAGTCCTATTATTCAGGATTGAAGGAATTATTTTTGAATAAGATATTTGATTCCAGTTTAGATTAGATATTTTAGATAGTGGTTCTTAAGAAACACAAGACACTTGACGCACTTAGCCTTAAAATGAAAGGTTTAGAATCTGAAAACAGAGACACAAGTGAATACGCTACACCACAAAGCCAAAAAGGGAACATCCCCAATTATGAGACAACTTGATCTTTTGCTTGGGAGGGTCAGCACTGCAACATGAAACAACTCGCCAAGGTTGCCATTACAAACTGAGTCAACTGCGGAGTTTAAGCGCTCAACCTGAAAACCAATAGACTTGGAAGTTTTTCAGAGCTTGGATATGTGCTCAACCCAAGACCACAAGACTGGGGTCATTGTGGATCTTGAACTTGCGATCAAACTAAAACAGTAGAGGCAACAATAAGGAAGCCAATGGCCTTCAGCTTCAAATGTAGGAACCAAAGACAGCAAAAAGTGTCTCTAAACAGTGGAATAAGAAACAGCAGGTGGCATTTTCTTGACAACAGTATTAGCATCTACTGAGATCTTCAATGTCATGAGTATGTCCTTTCAGACACTGGATACGATCACAACTCAATAGAAGGTCCATTACCAGTCTCTACCAAGTCGTGTCTAGAAACCCTCCTACCACAGATACGGATCAGATTCACAAGATGATGCATACTACGTCAAGTTTCAAGCACAAAGTGATTTATAGACTTGTATTTGGGTTTGAGTACATAAAAACTTAGAACCCAAAACCCACTCGCAATCCTCATCAGTTCTTTATTTTTTGGATCATTCCAAACCGACAGGAAACAAAGCAATCAAGTTCAACACTACCGATGAGAAATGATACTAGCACCAACACAAACAACAAATATGCGTTGATGATGATGATGATGATGGGAGTCATATCCTCTCTTTTTTCATTTGGATCCCATCTGACACTTATCAAAATTTCAGTTAAAAGTTTCTCTGTTACAAATCATAATTTGCACATATTTAATAGATTTTCAGTTAAAATTTTGCCTATATACTGGAGTTGGTACACCATAATCTATAACAAACTAACAGCTGATTCCCATTTCAGATTAACTATAAAGACAAAGCCTTTATAGTGAAGGAAAAAAAGGAATGTACTTATCACTCGTGATGTTTTACATGATGTTGATAGATTTTTCAGCGGAACCAACTATATGAATGGTTATATATCTCACTGATAAGCAGAAACTTCATCTACGTTCTAACAAACAGTGCATATAGGTTAAACAAGATTGACCAGTAACTGAACAATAGTGTATATAGTGTTGCGGAATTACTAGTTCTGTCGCAAAATACTAAAATAAAAGCCAACTAGTTTATTGTTATGGAAAAAATTGAGTAGAATCTAAGTACAGAATCAAGAGTGACCATAAGGGTGTTCTTTGTCCTTTGGAGCCTTCCCAACTCTAAATGACAACCAGGCAACGCCACTAAGGACCTGCAAAGCAGTAGTTTGACAATACATAAATGACAATTTTCAAGTTAAGGTAGCATGTAGTAAGAGCACTGTCCATCCCTTCCCTATGAAAAATCAAGTTTAAACAGAAAACTATGGATGCAAATAGTTAAAATATTAGTGGGCATGGGAAAGACACGCACATGTGCACACACGCGCACGCGCGCGCGCACACACACACGCATTTATTTACAATATGTATACACACATGCTAAGATTAGTAGACAGAAATATGTGTCATATCCAATAAGGACATGGGTGTCGTACTGTAAACTCTACAATATTAAAAAACACGGATCGTGGCTATATATGCATATTTCTTCCAAGGACATGTATATTTGACTCATAAATATATGTATGAGCATGGCACTATTCAAACATGGAAGCACCTAATATAATGTTAATGGTCTACAAAATGATTTAGCTTTTGTCAACAGAGATCACAACATACTTCATTCATACATATTTTATATTGAGTAATGGTTCATACATCTGAAGTATTGAGCAAGGACAAAAATACATACAAAATACACGTGTGTTGTACATACTAATAAGCATGAGCAGTTTTACATGAACATAGGACATGGAGGCCAAGTTACACGTGTCCTAAAGTATCCGGGTTTTTTTAATATTGTAGAGTTTTTTATTCTGAATCATCTACAATAAAAACTGCTGGGCTTTTTCTTTTTTAGTCCCTTAAATCTCTAATATTTTGAAATTAGTCCCTAAAATTGTTGAAAGTGCTCTTAGCTCCCACAACTCGTATATTGTTGATATGCTCCTCTAGATCGGAGGGATTAATTTGAAACAACTTTAATAATTAGGGACCTAGTAGCAATTTCGGTGATTTGAGGGACTAATTTCAAAATTGAAGGAATCGCGATGAGACGCTTACAATGTCGGAGAGAGAATGGGCGGCGTCGGCGATGATGGCGGTGCTGCCGGTGAGGTAGCCGGTGACGGACTTTCCGGCGGCGAGGGCGGTGTCGGAGGCGAGGCCGAGCTTGAACACGCCTTCGCCGCCGGTCACGTGACCGTGGTCGTGGTGGTGAGAGTGGCCCACGTGCCATCGCCTGGCGACTCTCGAGTGGCTCTGGCGATCATCGATCGACGAGAGGAGGAGAAATTGGCGGGAACGATGATGACGACGGATGAAATTTGAATTCAGAGTACGGTAAGTTTTGTGGGCTTTGGAGAGATTTGGGAATCGAAATCCCATTGAAATTGAGCGGAAGAAAGAGCGAGATCACAGCGATTTTTTTTTTCTTTTTCTTTTTCTTTTCTCCTGTTATTTCTTGAGGAAGAACCTGATTCTGTTGGGCCTCCTATTCGAGGTGAATCTAGTATCGTATTGCTAAAGCCCATTTCGTGCCCAACAAGTCATAGCTTGCACGTGCCGTCACGTGTGTGCAGTCTAGAATGTGACGCGGATCCAATGTAGTTATTAACATTATACCATACTAGTGCACACCCAGTGCAAAGCACGACCTCATTTTTGAATTTACTGTTTACGGCACATTAAATACTGTAGCATAAATAGTGAATTTGCTTTTCTGCACTTGAAAGGAGATATAACAATTCGCTGTTTATGTTATTGTAGTATTTACTGTAGTATGAACAGTGAATCTTTGGATCCTTCTATTAGTGTAGAGGAGTAGATATGTCCGTAGCTACTTTGCTAATTACAAATGTAGATAGGAAGTGATAAGTAAAACCATAAATAAGCAAAAATATACACATATATAAAATAGATGAAATGACAAAGAAAAAAGATTGGGAAAAATGTGTCAAGGCCCCAAAAAAAAGTCATTGTGACAAGGCCCCCCCCGTATTATTTTTTGTGTGAGAAAGCCCCCAATACATGAAATACTTGTGCTTTAGCCCCTATTGACCTTTACAACTCAGCAAAGAGAGAAAAAATACCCGAAAATCCTAAACTACCCCTTAAACCCGTTCCCCCCAGAACCGCTCTGCCCTCTCTCTCCCTCTTCTCTTTTCCCTCGCTCAAACTCGTGTCATCTCGAGAACCCAATTTCGAAACCCTAGTTTTCACTCAAAAGTCCATTAAATTCGAAAAAAATTGAAAACCAACATTTAAGTGAAATGGCCGAGAACCGTAATGTGGAGAAGGGTGAAGGAGAGAAAATACAAACGGAAGGAGTTTGTCACCGCCACGCTTCTACGGCTGATTGAAGGAGGATGCGCCAGAACCATCACCTCGCCGCCTCGCCTCTACCGAGGAAGGTGGGTTCGGTCCGACGTCCTCGAGGATGAGGACAGCTATGAATGCATCAAGCCCATATAAAACCTAAAAAGGAGATCGCAAGAGGAGAAGATCGATGGAGACTGTGCTCGTTTCTAAGAAGAAGTAAGTTCCCAATCAATTGAGAAAATTTTAGTTTTAAATTTTGTAAAATTATGTTGTTGGCTATTAGTTGAAAATATCAGCGGGAAAATAGGAAGAAAGTTAACAGTTTATTTGTTTGAAATGCGATTGAGATTTATGGGGTCTGTTTATGCAACAATGGTGGTGAAAAACTAGTTATTATAGTGTAAAACCAGTTTATTAATTTGGGAGTATGATCTTAAGAACATCAAGTATAACCGTTATGAAGTAATGCATGTAAAAAACTCATTTGTTGTTAGCTATTAGCAATGCATGTCAATAATTCTCCTTTGTTGTTAACTTTTAGCCTTAAGTGTCAATTATTAGCCATGCATGTTAATAAATATTGACATTTACTAAGTTAGTGCCTTATCTGTTAACTATTTCCAATTCATGTTAATAATAATAAATTGTTGCTAGGCTAAGGCCATAACTATTGAAGTTTGATATTCAATTCATTGGTAATAAAATTGTCTTAATCTGAGTGATATTATGTATGAAGTGCACCCTATTGTATGACATATAGACTCATTGTTTGGAGTTTAGTTCATTGTGTTGTATTATCATGTAATATATATTTAGAATTATAATCATAGCCTATGAATTACAATGTACAATCACTTCCAACTATTATGAGAAGTAAGTGAATATTATATAGAGAAGTATAATCAGATCCTATGAATTTTTGTTTAAGTGATAGCATTACATGAAAAGTTCATAAACAAATGTTAAATTTTATGAACATATGTTAAGTTGTGTTGAGTCTTGTTAACTTTCATCCTTAAGTGTTAACTTTTACCAAAGGTTGTTAAGTTTGAACCTTTAATGTTAATTTTGTCAATGATGTTAATGAGTGTAAGGGATATTTATCTTTGATGTTAATAAGTGTTAATATTTACCTTTATGCAGAAAATGATGTAGTCAGAGGTGATATCGTGCCTACCGCTTTTGGTTCATACTATGCATTTATGAAAAATATTGAACCAAGAATGCGGAAGTGGTACTAGGATGCTTATCAGGACAGTAACTTTCAGCACCATGTCTTGTTTGGAGCTCCAGCACGTGATCGACCAGCACTAGAGCACGTGTTGAGTCATTATGTTGGAAAGAATGAATTCTCTTTCCCTGATTTCATATCCGGATCGATGATATCAGTAAAATTTGATAAGGAGTGGGTGGAAAATCATACGGGCTTCCCAATTGATGGGGAAATGATTTTTGGAAATAGAGACCCGCACAACCGGCTCAGGCGGGAGTACTTTGCAGATAAACAAGAAATGATGAAGGCGAAGAAGGCAACGATGAAGCCCAAGGCAAAGCCAAAGGGAAAGGGAAAGGCAAAGGCAAAGGGCAAAGGGCAAAGATAAAGAAGTTAATAGCATGCGGAGATATGTCGAAGAGTTACTGGAGACTCTTGTTGAGTCAACATCAAAGAAGGATATTGATGATTTTGTGCTACTTTAAATTTTGTAAAATTATGTTGTTGGCTATTAGTTGAAAATATCACGGAAAATAGGAAGAAAGTTAACATTGTAGAGTAAAAGTTAACATTTACATACCTAACATTAACATGTAATAGTGAAAGTTAACATTGTAGAGTAAAAGTTAACATTTACATACCTAACATTAACATGTAATAGTGAAAGTTAACATTGTAGAGTAAAAGTTAACATTTACATACCTAACATTAACATGTAATAGTGAAAGTTAACATTGTAGAGTAAAAGTTAACATTTACATACCTAACATTAACATGTAATAGTGAAAGTTAACATTGTAGAGTAAAAGTTAACATTTACATACCTAACATTAACATGTAATAGTGAAAGTTAACATTGTAGAGTAAAAGTTAACATTTACATACCTAACATTAACATGTAATAGTGAAAGTTAACATTGTAGAGTAAAAGTTAACATTTACATACCTAACATTAACATGTAATAGTGAAAGTTAACATTGTAGAGTAAAAGTTAACATTTACATACCTAACATTAACATGTAATAGTGAAAGTTAACATTGTAGAGTAAAAGTTAACATTTACATACCTAACATTAACATGTAATAGTGAAAGTTAACATTGTAGAGTAAAAGTTAACATTTACATACCTAACATTAACATGTAATAGTGAAAGTTAACATTGTAGAGTAAAAGTTAACATTTACATACCTAACATTAACATGTAATAGTGAAAGTTAACATTGTAGAGTAAAAGTTAACATTTACATACCTAACATTAACATGTAATAGTGAAAGTTAACATTGTAGAGTAAAAGTTAACATTTACATACCTAACATTAACATGTAATAGTGAAAGTTAACATTGTAGAGTAAAAGTTAACATTTACATACCTAACATTAACATGTAATAGTGAAAGTTAACATTGTAGAGTAAAAGTTAACATTTACATACCTAACATTAACATGTAATAGTGAAAGTTAACATTGTAGAGTAAAAGTTAACATTTACATACCTAACATTAACATGTAATAGTGAAAGTTAACATATAAGTTTGAAATTTAAATTTAGACGTAAGTTGAACAAAGTATTTTGAAATAAAGAAATAAAATTTCACACAAACATTTGTTGCTTCTCCTTCATAATTTTGATGTCATAATTAGTTTTTCTTGTTTATAAAAGTGTATAATTTCTTTCATTGTAATTTGACAGCGATGGTACTATGAGATGACAGACAAAAAAAACCAGCCCTTAACTTGAGATGGAAGCCCCCATTGACTAATTGGGTAGTGGTTGGAGGGAGGGCTAGATCAATGAGGAAAGATACTATTGTTTCAAAGGCTGAAAAAGCAACCATTGAAATTGTAGATAAATTAATTTTCCATGTCAGCCCACGCATTGAGAAATACTATCAAAAGAAGCCCAGCTTGAGGAAGGATGATAGCTCTCGCCGGAAAAAAAAAAGAATCCCTCTTGTACCCGAGAGGAGCAAGTTTGTGGAGCAACCAATGCCGAAGAAAGTTGTTTTGATGAAAAGGAAGGAGAAGGTAGAAAAGTTTACCGATAGATCTAAGAGCTCATCAATAGGCTATGTAAGCATCAATTATTTTATGTGCATGTTAGTGTATGTTAGTGTACATTGTTTCACATTAACTTTTTAACATGTTAGTATTACATTTTAATGTTATCAATATTACATTTTAATTTGCATTGGTTCATGTTAACTTTCTATGTGCATGTTACTATTCATCAGGGATGTACTTTCTATATGCATGTTAATATTCATCGAATATCTTAATTCTCAAGATTACATGTTAACTTCGTGATTACATGTTAGTTTTAGTATGTAGATGTTAACTATTATTCTTACATGTTAACTTTTGGACGTACATGTTAACTTTCTATGTGCATGTTACTATTCATCGGGATGTACTTTCTATATGCATGTTAATATTCATCGAATATCTTAATTCTCAAGATTACATGTTAACTTTCATCCTTACATGTTAGTATTTTAAATTTTATTCTTTTTCTTAAATATTAGACTTAATTTATTCATTGTTTATTTAGCTAATATCTATTTGGTAAATTTTTCAGATATTTCACCAGCATATCATTGATGCTCTTGAGAGAGAAGATGAGATAAGGAAGTTATCAAGTGAAGATCAAATTCATTTTTGGAGAAATACTACTAAACTTAATTGAAAATTGCTCCATGCTGTGAAGCGTAGTAAGAGATATCAATGAGATGCTTGCGTCAAGGAGATACATCGCCTTAACAAGAAATTAGAGCCCTATGAAGGAACTGATGATCTCATCGACCCCGAAGATTTGAAGAAGAGTGTGAAGAATCTAATGGCACAGAATGACAAACATACTAAGGCCACACAGAAAAAGAAGAAAAGTATTTTGGATTCTTTTGATAGGGGTGATGATATTAGTTGCTTTAATTATGGCGATATAACCAATATTGGACAAGAAGCTTCTCATGTTGCGGAGAAGGTTACGCGAATGGAGGAGGAAAGAGAGAATGAGGAAGAGAAAAAACAAGAAGTTGCGCAAGTAGACAAGGAAGTAGAGAAAGAAGAAGGGCAAGAGGTGGAGGTTACCAATGTGGAGAGAGAAAAAGAAAAGGAAGAAGGGAACGAAAAGGATGGTGAGTCTATGGAGAAACAGGAAGAGAAGAAAGATGAAGAGAAATAAGAAGAGAAGAAGGAAGAAGAGAAAAAGGAGGAGAAGCAGGAGAACCCTGCATCAGCGAAGACAAATGTTTATAGGAAGAGAACCAAGAAACTTATTTCAAAGCCGGGGATAAGGGCACCAAGTACCAGGATTAGGACGAGATCACAGCTAATCCGAACCACATTCACAGAAGGGAAGAAGAAGGAAGTTGCTGAAGATATAATTATAGTATCACACCAGAAAACTGAGGAGAGAAAGCAAATCAAGTACTACTGTAAACCTGATGAATGCAGCTGGGATTTTCTGAAGAACAGGAAAATCAAGAAGAAGGAGGAAGCTCTGCTGGATTTGTTAAACGAGGGTATTCCTGATATTTCTGATTTTAGCATACACCTAGTAGATAGTGAAGGAACATTCATTCACAACTTCAGAATATCTGATCATGTTTCGGTAAAGCTCATACCAGATGAGAACAGATGAGTCTCAAATTTTTGTAATCAGAAATTCCATCAGTAAGTTTCGTAATTCTCATTCATTTTTGGCTGCACCTTACTTGTGAACTTTTATCCTTACATGTTAATGTTTGCATAAGTGGTAATATATCCGCATATACGTTAACTTAGATTCATGTATGTTCAACATTAAACCTGACATGTTAACTTTTACTGTTACATGTTAGCTTTTACCTTTACATGTTAACTTTCACTTTTACATGTTAGCTTTTATCTTTACATGTTAACTTTCACTTTTACATGTTATCTTTCACAATTACATGTTAACTTATACTGTTGTATGTTACCTATTACTGTTACTTGGTAAATATCACTGTTTCATGTCAGCTATTCTCAGAAACTATTAACATATCTTACTGTTATATTTCAGGTCGTGCATTATTATCAATACTGTAAACAGTAGTATTCATGCAGTGGAGCTTCTTTATTTGCTTCATGGAGGCCGTCTCGATGACCATGCAAGTTTTATATGCTTAATATACGCATTGCTATTTATTAATTTTTTATGCAATATTATTTTCATTCTTGCTTGATTATCTTATAGGTCATTGAAGCTTTGTTAGATAGAATAAGAGCATGGTTAGAGAGACCGGAAAATACCTCGCTGAACAATAAATATGGAGTCGTATCAACTGTCTTTTGCGTAAGCAATTGATCAAACCCCTAACCATCTTCACATCTAACTTATAATTGACATAACATTTTCTTCTTGACAATACAGCATAGTCTTTATGCCAAGACTCCAGATTTTTCACATCTGTATGCTTCCTTTATACAAAAGCATATTGCTGCGGGGAAGAGTATACTCCTTATACCTCTTGTACGGCATGACCACTGGCATGTTGCCGAAGTCAGGTTGGATGAGGACGTTGTTAACCACTATAGCTCGTCTGGCCATAGTGGTTACATTGAACCTGTGAATAAAGTAATCAATTTCATGGGTCATATGAAGTCAGGATTTGATCCGCAGAATGTTTGGAGGAAGTATAGATATGAAGTCGTCCCTTGCGAGCAACAGGCTGGATTGTTATTATTTCACAAATTTAATCTTGTCCGTTTTATCCATTATCATATATCTAACTAGCTTGCTACTTTATACCATGCAATTTTGATTGTGGGCTTTACGTTCCCTTGTATATGAAGGCTATAATCCTTGGTGTTGATACAATTCAAGTTACTACTCTCGACGATGCATCTAGTGTCATACGTGCTAGGCTTGCAGCTGAACTTCTAATAGAAGGATGGGAACAGAAAAATCAAGCAGAGTCTTTAGATAATGATGGAAAGAAAGCTGTTTAAAAATTTGATTGAGTGACGAAAAACTTATGTGCATGTTTATATTTTGTATATTAATTTAGTATTGTATACAGTAGTTGTATTTTTTGGGAAACAAGAAGGAAGCTTGACTGAATTTGATCAGCTGTATTTTCACAGAATCAGCCAATACTTAACATATTACTGTGAAAGTTAACATGTGTTAGAGAAAGTTAACATGTTCAGTGGAAAGTTAACATGTAACACGGAAAAAAATAACATTATAATGAGATGATAGAATGTCAATATGAACATAATGTTTTAGCCGCACAAGTACATGAAAAAATTAACATGTTTAGCTAACTAAGTACATTTCACAAAACAAAGGAAAAGAACTTCAAACAAAAATACTTTATCTAAACAAGTATATTACACAAAATTTCTCACTATTAAGGTGAACTTCTTTAATACACAATATGGTTAGGTTTATAGCCTTACATATTACTAAAGTCTTAAAGAAAGTACAACAAAAATCTTGCCATCCTACACGCACTAAGCATAATTAAATGAAAGTTGACATTAATGTTTGAAAGTTAATCTTTAAACATGAAAGTTAACATATAATGATATAAGTTAACATGTAAAGTGAAAGTTAACATTTAACATTTAAAGTTAACATGTAAAGTTGAAAGTTAACATTTAAAACTTAAAGATAACATAATAAGGAGGTAATTAGCATGAAATACAAACATAATACTTTAGCTTAGCAAGTACATTACACAAAATTTCTTACATAATTACATCTGATATTGCTTGAATACACAATATAATTACACTTATAACTTCACAAATTACAAAAGTTTTGCACAAAATGCTACAAAGTTCTTGACATAGATAAAGCTGATATTGCTTGAATACACAATATGATAAGACTTATAACTTCACAGATTGTAAAAGTATTGCACAATATGCTACAAAGTTCTTGACATAATTATAGCTGATATTGCTTGAATACACAATATGATTAGACTTACAACTTCAAACATTACAAAAATCTTGCACAAAATGCTACAAAGTTCTTAACACCCAACAATGCTAAACAAAAATCTCGTTGTAAGAGGCAGTCCACACTAATCACCAATTGGCTCATTGCAAGTTGCTCGATTGTGACCCTCAGCTTTGCATCTAGAACATTTCACTGGACGTTTGTAAATGGTTCTGTTATTTATATATCTAGTTCTATTTCTTCCCTTCCTTTTAGTAGTAATTGGTGGCAATATCTCGATTTCATCTCTTGGCACACTCCGCTTCTCATAATTGGGAATGGGATAAAGGATTTCGTCATAGCTCTTCTTAAATGCTTCTATGGACATAAACCAATCACAATATTGATATACGTCTCTTTTCATATAAATAATGACTGCACATGCATGCTTACAAGGAATACGTGTTACGTCCCAAGCCCGGCAAGTGCATGTCCTCTTCTCCAAATCAACATGTGTAGTTCTATGAGATCACACCTCGAATATTTCATCTCTAGATTGTTTAACATCTAAAGTACATCCCTTATCCATATTTTCTTTAAGTACCTGCTCAGCTTTAGGACAAAGATAACCATTCCACTTATCAGCCATTAAGCGTCTGTTGTTCATGCGAACCATAATTTATTTTTGGATATGCTCCACCATTTGTAATACACGTAACAAGCGAGCTTCACGTATCCGGTTGTTAAAGGACTCTGCAATATTAGAGGTTACATGACCATATCTACAAACATCAAAATATTAAACTGTATAAGTACACTGCATACACTATATATAAAAATAACACATAACTACAAGCCTTAATCAGTAATCATGAAAATTAACATATACAGCCTAACATTGACATATACTCACAAAAGTTAACATCGAAGAACTATAGTTAACATATACGGAGGAAAGTTAACATTAACGGGTGAAAGTTAACATTAACGGTGAAAGTTAACATTAACGTGAAAGTTAACATCGAAGAACTATAGTTAACATATACGGAGGAAAGTTAACATGTAAAGTTGAAAGTTAACATTAACGGTGAAAGTTAACATTAACGTGAAAGTTAACATCGAAGAACTATAGTTAACATATACGGAGGAAAGTTAACATTTAACATTTAAAGTTAACATGTAAAGTTGAAAGTTAACATTAACGGTGAAAGTTAACATTAACGTGAAAGTTAACATCGAAGAACTATAGTTAACATATACGGAGGAAAGTTAACATGTAAAGTTGAAAGTTAACATTAACGTGAAAGTTAACATTAACGTGAAAGTTAACATTTAACATTTAAAGTTAACATCTAAACTTGAAAGTTAACATTAACGGTGAAAGTTAACATATAATGATATAAGTTAACATGTAAAGTTGAAAGTTAACATCGAAGAACTATAGTTAACATATACGGAGGAAAGTTAACATTAACGTGAAAGTTAACATTAACGGTGAAAGTTAACATCGAAGAACTATAGTTAACATATACGGAGGAAAGTTAACATGTAAAGTTGAAAGTTAACATTTAACATTTAAAGTTAACATCTAAACTTGAAAGTTAACATTTAACATTTAAAGTTAACATCTAAACTTGAAAGTTAACATCGAAGAACTATAGTTAACATATACGGAGGAAAGTTAACATGTAAAGTTGAAAGTTAACATTAACGTGAAAGTTAACATCGAAGAACTATAGTTAACATATACGGAGGAAAGTTAACATTTAACATTTAAAGTTAACATCTAAACTTGAAAGTTAACATTTAACATTTAAAGTTAACATCTAAACTTGAAAGTTAACATTAACGGTGAAAGTTAACATTTAACATTTAAAGTTAACATGTAAAGTTGAAAGTTAACATATAATGATATAAGTTAACATGTAAAGTTGAAAGTTAACATCGAAGAACTATAGTTAACATATACGGAGGAAAGTTAACATGTAAAGTTGAAAGTTAACATTTAACATTTAAAGTTAACATCTAAACTTGAAAGTTAACATATAATGATATAAGTTAACATGTAAAGTTGAAAGTTAACATTTAACATTTAAAGTTAACATCTAAACTTGAAAGTTAACATATAATGATATAAGTTAACATGTAAAGTTGAAAGTTAACATTTAACATTTAAAGTTAACATCTAAACTTGAAAGTTAACATTAACGTGAAAGTTAACATTTAACATTTAAAGTTAACATCTAACGGCGAAAGATAACATATACGGGCCGAAGTTAACATCTAAACTTGAAAGTTAACATTTGTTAGTGAAACATAACGTCCAAAGATGGCAGTTAACATTTATCAATGAAACGTAAATCCAAATGTCTAATGTTAATATGTTGCACAGTAAATCAACAACTGACATGGTACTGTAACAAAATTTATATATTTAGTAAAGGAACTGTAATGTTTACCATCTTAATTGATCATACGACTCATAACTATCACCGTACATATCCTCTTGTAATCTTTCTTTGCCCCACCATATCTTGCTATATTAAATTTTCAATCCATACTTAGTGAGAAATTCCTTTTGCACATTAACTGGGTGGATTTCTGGCCGAACCTTTAACAGAGGTTGCAATTGGGCTGATATGAATTTGCGGGATGCCCGTGATCGCCCTGACAAGTTACTATGTTATCCGCAACTGTGTTCATTCACAAACCTCTTGATTTCAATTCTTTTTTCATTTTTCACAGGAGAGACAAATAGCATCCAAGGGCATCCATATGTCTCCTTATATCAATAGTAAACTCGGATACGTTTCGGTTCATTCTTTGCAAATTCGTAATCAAACTTTTTCGCCATAGAATAGTATTGCAAAGCTAGTCTCAAGTCATTTACACTTTCAAATTGTTAACCCTTTCGCCATCGCCGTGTGCCACCATTGAGGAATGTTGGAAGTGTTGTTGAGCATATCATCAGCTCTCATTACATTCTCACCAAACGGGTAATCATTTTGGATCCTCTCTGAATTAGAAGCCTCTCCTGGAGGAGGATGACTATATTCTGCATTCAAAGAGGTATCGCTGCTGCACAAATTAATGAACCAGTGAGATTTCATATTCAACTATAATATAATATTATCTACTGTTATTTAAAATTAACAGCTTCTTGTGTAAGTTAATAGGTAACTGTGAGGGTTAACTGACTAGGAGTAAAAGTAACATGTTTCTTTAAAACGTAACATAAAGAAGTGCAAGTTAACATGTTATTTTAAAAGTTAACACTTTAGGAAGAGAGTTAACAAGTTCATATAAAAGTTAGCATGTAACGGTGATAGTTAACATGTAAAGCTAAAAGTTAACGTGTAACAATGAAACTTAACATATATTAACATCTAACAGGCAGAGTTAACATGTAACCATTCAAAATAAGAACTATGTTACTTTACTACTGCGCATTGAAACCTGAAATCACAAAGCTTAAATTACACAAATCCCAGTTTTAAAAAGAGTTTATTGATTACTTACATTTCAGTTAGAAATTTCTCATTTTTTTCCAGAAATAGAGCCCTCTACATTAACAACAGCTTGCATGTGAATTTCCGTGCAACCAATATTTCGACTGTGCTCCACCACGAACTGCAAATCATCTTCATTATCAACTGAAAAGTTCAGGTTCGGGTGCCTCTCAGATTTGTATATCAATGATAAAGCATTTTCAGGTACTTTCAGTCTTTGAGACACATCAAATTTCAGTTCAAAATAGCTTGTTGTACAACTTAGCTTCGAGAATATAGCCTTCTCGCCTGACGAAACTATGCAAATCAATTCTTTGGCGGTCATTGGGGGTTGTTGGAAGTTATGAGGACAGTTGTGAGGAGTAATTGAGGAAATTTTTAGGACATAAGTGGTTGTTGAAAGTTGAAGAACAAAACCCTAATACCATAAATGAGAGAGTGAGAGAGTGAGAGATAACCCATGATGACTTAGACCAATAATGGAGGGAAGCCGCGCTTTTTTCCCTCCATTTTCGCCGTCGAATCGCATTAATTGCGATGACAGCGATCACCGGCTGAATGGGTTACTTCGTCGGTTTCTTGGGAGAGAGATGAGAGTATTTTCGGAACCCTTGGACAAATACAAGGAGTACATGTATAAAAGTGGGCTTTTGGGGCTGGGCCACATTTTTTGCACTCTTTTGGGGCTAAAGAGCAAGAGAAAAAGTTGATGGGGCTGGGCCACATCAGCTTCTTCAATTTGGGGGTTGAACACAATTTTCCCAAAAAGATTTAACAAAATATAGGTAATGGAACCAAAAATATATTTAAATATAATAGCGAACGCGAATGCATACACCAGCGGATATCCGTGGCCCGTTTCGCAAACCTACCAAAGCCACAGTTTGCATGTGCAAATCACGTGCTTAGGATCTCGTGCTAAAACCCAAGGCGGCGTGTTCCGAAGAGCAACAGGCCACGAGTCGAAGCGCCAAGCGATCGCCTTCGTTTTTTAATTTAATCATGAAATTAGTGGGAGAATCACAGTGATTTTATTATCGGAGGGGGGAGAGAGAGAGGGGAAGATGGGGCAAGCTCTCCGGCGAGCTACGGGCCGAGCACCGGCCTCGGGTCACCGGCCGCCGCCGGTGGAACCGGCCAGGAACCTAGAGCGCCGGCCGCCGGTGGGGCCGACTAGGTCGGGATCCCCGGTGGAGGACGGCCAGAACCACGTCGGCCTTTCTGATCCCGGTGAGCAAACTTCCATTTTCTTGATTTTTTTAACCTAATTTCAGTATTATTTAACTCTCAACTGAAGAAAAGCTCAGTTTTTTTTTTGGGTAGTTGATGGTCCAGTACTCGAGAAACATTAAGCACTTTAAGCACTGTAGAACAAAAACATTATATTAATGAGTAGTGGGTCTTGAGATAGCAAGCTCAGTTGATTTTCTTAGTAACATTTTTCAAAGAAAGATAGAGATGAACTTAATTGAGTAAATATTTTAGATCCCCATGTAAACGAAATCGACGAATAGATGAAGATATATCTTGAATTAGAGCTCACTTTAGTGAGGTTGGGAGGTGTTATATTATTCTTGTAGCCCTGTGACTTGAGGATAGAATTTATCCAAATATGAAAGAAAAGAATGCAGAAATGGAGTGGTAAACTGAATGAATGATAAGATTGCGTGAATAAGATGAGAACAAGCACATAAGAAAAGATTAAAAGTTAGTGTAACTGTAGGATAAGGTGGTCAATTGTGAAGCATTGTTCTCAAAAGTGGTTTGGGTGTCCTCGTACGCCTAGACGATACCTCGGCAGCCCACTTAATTCTTGAAAACACCTAGACAAAACATGAGTTGGTTACCTGGACTCACCACATTGGATCAGCCTGATCAAAGTTCATCTTTTAGATAAAATGGTGAGTATATGATTTTGAATTTTTGAGAAAAATTCTTCCTCTCTTTCTGCTAACAATATGTGCCGCTTAGGCGCTATGTCCGATGTCCAGAAGAGCCTAGTGTTTTTAAACCATTATTATGGAACCAGTGTTATGGATGAGAAAGGGATCAGTAGATCCCAGTAAATGGAGGTGCTTGAATGTGATCACTACCAACCTGAAGGAAGAGTTGAGGTCCTTGCATAGCATGAAAGATTTTTGTAGGGCATGATGCATTTTTACGGGTACGATATATGACACTATAGGTAGAGGCAAGTGAATTGGATTCACTAAATGTGCCATGGATATGAAAGCACAAAAACATATATGAACTGAGTTAATGTGTTTTTGATCTATAACAAAGATTCAGAAAGGCCGTAATAGTTGAAAACTTGAAATGATACAATATATTGGGCAATGTAAAATGTTCCAACTTATATGATTGATAATTACCAGAATATTCATGATTTTTGTTAATAATGTGAACAATTTTTATATAAATATTTCTACAAATCAAATTGAATTGTGAAAAATTCTCTCACGCAACTCATTTTCTTAAATGAGCTAGCAAGAGGTAAATGGTGGTGGGACCCTCCTATTCGATGTGAAAGTAGGCCTCACCACATGTTTATCTCTTGGTAGCTTATTGAGTAAAATGAGATGCCACCTCATACTCATTGTTTCCTTCATCATACACATGCATATCCACATATACACACACATATGTATACATTTTCATACGCACACACGCACACATACTAGTTTGTTACCTATGTGATGCAGGAGAAGTATAAAGAGCGATGGTTGTGAGTTTAGGAGAGAGAGTAGGGAGAGAGGGTGAAGTGGCATATCAATGGGATAATTGTTGAATTTTGATAGGATTGATATAGAGATGATGATGCATGATATAGCAAAGCTGAAAAGACATGCTTAACAATAGGTAAGATGGATATTGTTTTCAAGAGAATAATAATAATAATGACTAAAACAACTGCCACTTGTCATTCTTGCAACTAGTGACAGGCGGTTGTTTTAGTTGCGCGACTATATATGTATGAAGATTCACATGGATTTATAACGAAAAGCTCTAGAGGACTCTATCCACCACCTTTGTTATCCTTTGGATTTGCTTTGAGATGCGTGTTGCGTGTGATACACATCAAGACACATCCCAAAGACAAACTTCTTGATGTTTATCACACATGAAGATACATCTCAAAGAAAATCCAAGGGATAAAAAAGTCGCTGGGCAGAGCCCTCAGTCCACTTAAGTTTACATGTATGTATGTATATGGATACACACACATAGATATGTATGTGTATTTAACTTTAACATCTTAGTCCTAAATGCATCTCTAGTGTGTTTTTGGCACGTGAACAATGCATATAAGTCTTTGAATAAGTCTTAAGAGTGTTTGGTAACTATCTGTCAAGTGTTCACATACCATGTATCAGAGTACTAAATATGTATTGGATATGGATATGTTTTGTAGATGGAACTATCTGTGCAACATAAGTGCTAGGTAAGGGTTTGAAGCAGGTTCATGAACTTGGCTTACGTTTCATTTTGGGACCCTCACATTGAAGGTTTTTACAGGTTCAATTAGTTTTAGAAGGTTTCATATTGATTTTGGATCTTTGGCTTCAATGCTTCTAGTTAGGGGTGGAAACGAATCGAATCGAATTGAATGCCTTTATATTCAAATTCGAATTTGGTTTGCTCACACGAATTCAAATTCTTGTTGAATAGGTATAAGGCGTTCAAATTCGATTCGGTTAGTTAAATAGATATTCGGTAAATGTTTGCAAATATTTGCTTGCACACTTGGTTGAGACACTTGACTCTATAACCTAAGGTCATGAGTTTGAATCCTTTATTGGTAATTTTTGTTTTATTTTATTTTTACATTTTGCTTAACTACTTAATGATAATTATGACATTTCACTACTAAAATTATTAAATTAATATATTTATAAATTATTAATTTATATATTTGTTAATAGTAATATTTATAATACTATATAACATAAAAATTTAGTATAATGTAGTAATGTAGATGTAGGAAAATATCCCATTATAGATTTCACAAATACATGAATTAATTTTCTAGCAAACTTGTTTTAGCATCTTAAGAATGAAGACTATAATCTTAGTTAGAATTAGAATAAGAATTTATTTCTAATAGATATTTGTTACGATATATGTCGGCATGATAAATATCTCATGTGCAACTTTAAAGGATAAATAGTTTATAATAAATTAAATTTAGAGGAATAAAATGTAAACCATAAACGAATGTTTACTAATAAACCAAATCGAATATGCCTCTGGTTAAATTCTATTCATTTATGAGCCGAATACTAAAAGATATTCATTTTTATTATTAAATGAACTACCGTATCGAATATGACTGAATATCCGGATGAATAATAACTGAACAATTTATTAATTATTTGGTTCATTTCCACTCCTAGTTCTAGTGTGTATAAACATGTAGGCTATGTGGCCAATCTAACATAAACGTAATCGAAGTTAAAGTTCTCTGGAACAAGAAGAAGGTACCTGTATGTGCAAAGAACCTCGCAAAACATGATTTGGTCGACTTGACGACAGCGCCCACTCCTTTAGGATTCCTTCTCCCTACTCCCCCTTCTTTCTTCTCCCTCTATTTTTGAGTTTATTGACAGTGCCAGAGGCTTTGTTCGAAGCTTTCCAAAATTAATCAAAATTAACCCACATTGTGTGAAGCTGCCTGAAGCTTATTGAAAGTGTCCAGAACATAGTAAAACTGAGAGTGTATGCCCAGTTTCGACTAATTCTCACAGAAACCAAAATAAAATGCCTAAAACTGAGTGAACATGGCTAAAAAACCTTGTTACTTGATTATCTTTCTTTGATACCTCGTGTAGCTTTTGATGAGGAACTCTGGCCAAAAAGTAGTCATATATATAGATATATTTTTGTACATTGAGAAAAAAACTCATCAATATGGTTCTGGTTTTTCACTCAAGTACCCTTTGAATACTTAAAATTTTCTTCTATATTAGGCTAATGTAGGCATGTTCTGTGTTGCAACCACATTGAGACTTCTAACTTGCAGAGAGTTTAGCTAGTGGACATGTATGCATATATTATAATGGGTTACGGTGTTTTTTTACATATAGACATATTTTTGTATGCAGGGAAAAAAATTTGTTAATATGTTTCAGGTTTTTTTCCTCAAGTACTTGAGTACTTATAGTTTTCTTCTATAGTAGGTAATGTAGGCAATTTCTGTGTTGCGACTACACTAATGCGTCTAACTTGTAGAAGCTTAACTAGTGAATAATATATGTATATTATAAAGGACCAGGATGTTTTACATGAGCTATAGTCTCTATCCATGATTACCACAAATCTAAGGATACAGGACACCACAATTTTTTTTAAATAATATAAATTTGTGTATTTGCAGTTGAAAGTTACTTCTGCTTACAACAAACAGAGGGATGTAGATCAATCTACCTCATGAAGGCAGTTAACTCAACCGTAGTCAATCTATCTCATGAAAGCTTTTGACCTAACCTAATTGTCAGTAATCTCAATTGTATTGATGTGATTTCTTCTTTGAAAAGATGGATTGTTATAACTGGAGTTCTTCAAACTTACGAATATCTTACTAACATATGACCAATTAAATAGGATTAGCTATCTGTCTTATCTTCAACTCGGTTATTTTTATAGACTCTCAAGTGGCTTCTGTGGCGTGTTTTTCTGTCTAGAAATGGTGCAAGCATGACACATTTTGTTTATCTTAAACATCTGCACGCCAGATTTCTTAAATATCTTGATTTATTGATATTATACTTTTCTCCAATATCCTTACTTGAGGACATAACTTTATTCACGGTCAATTTTTGGGTCATATTTCTGGCAATCTTCCATGAATGAGTGTGATGAGTGTTTAAAAGATCGTGTCTTAATATAATATATCTCATTTAATTCTGCAACATGTTAAAACTTGAAGACACAGTTTTAAGCGAAGATAAACATACTTTTTTCTCTTCCAAATTTCTATGGTGCTTTAGGTTAAAGGACCTATGTGCTACTTTAATTGATTATCTAACATTTCTTTCTCGTCGACGTCTATTTTGTCCTAAAAGCTACTTTAGATTTAGTCTATCATAAATTTTTTTAATAATAAGCTTCGAGTCTCGTAGTGCTAGTGGTGTTAATCATTATTGATAGTGCTTACATTTTGTACTTGTCCAGAGAGCAAACACATAACGAAAAAAGAGAATGTCCTTGATGAACGTGATCCAGGATATGATGCCATGCTTAGCAAGATGGTGGGTAAAATTACGACAAAGCCAGGGGGGAAACTGGAAATGGGCGAGGTAAGGATATAAATAGAGTTATAGCTTGTGCTTATTTAGATTTTTACATTTTGCTTAACTACTTAATGATAATTATGACATTTCACTACTAAAATTATTAAATTAATATATTTATAAATTATTAATTTATATATTTGTTAATAGTAATATTTATAATACTATATAACATAAAAATTTAGTATAATGTAGTAATGTAGATGTAGGAAAATATCCCATTATAGATTTCACAAATACATGAATTAATTTTCTAGCAAACTTGTTTTAGCATCTTAAGAATGAAGACTATAATCTTAGTTAGAATTAGAATAAGAATTTATTTCTAATAGATATTTGTTACGATATATGTCGGCATGATAAATATCTCATGTGCAACTTTAAAGGATAAATAGTTTATAATAAATTAAATTTAGAGGAATAAAATGTAAACCATAAACGAATGTTTACTAATAAACCAAATCGAATATGCCTCTGGTTAAATTCTATTCATTTATGAGCCGAATACTAAAAGATATTCATTTTTATTATTAAATGAACTACCGTGATCGAATATGACTGAATATCCGGATGAATAATAACTGAACAATTTATTAATTATTTGGTTCATTTCCACTCCTAGTTCTAGTGTGTATAAACATGTAGGCTATGTGGCCAATCTAACATAAACGTAATCGAGTTAAAGTTCTCTGGAACAAGAAGAAGGTACCTGTATGTGCAAAGAACCTCGCAAAACATGATTTGGTCGACTTGACGACAGCGTCCACTCCTTTAGGATTCCTTCTCCCTACTCCCCCTTCTTTCTTCTCCCTCTATTTTTGAGTTTATTGACAGTGCCAGAGGCTTTGTTCGAAGCTTTCCAAAATTAATCAAAATTAACCCACATTGTGTGAAGCTGCCTGAAGCTTATTGAAAGTGTCCAGAACATAGTAAAACTGAGAGTGTATGCCCAGTTTCCGACTAATTCTCACAGAAACCAAAATAAAATGCCTAAAACTGAGTGAACATGGCTAAAAAACCTTGTTACTTGATTATCTTTCTTTGATACCTCGTGTAGCTTTTGATGAGGAACTCTGGCCAAAAGTAGTCATATATATAGATATATTTTTGTACATTGAGAAAAAACTCATCAATATGGTTCTGGTTTTTCACTCAAGTACCCTTTGAATACTTAAAATTTTCTTCTATATTAGGCTAATGTGCATGAGAGGTTACCGAGATAAATTACTAAATATATAAAATGGGAAGGCTATTTATGAAAATTGGGGGACGCCATAGCAATTACAATAATTTGAGGGACTAATTTTAAATTATTGAACATATTTCTGCTGAAAATTTGGGGTCAATAATTTGACTGACTAATATGAAAATATTAAAATATATCCCATTCCATCCAACCGTGAGATTGCGTAGCTTCTTTCTCCACGTCTCGGTCTGTATCCGCCGCCATCTTTGCTAAGGCTAGGGTTTTTTTTTGTAAAATTTGATTTTACTTTGTAGAATCTATTATTGCATTTCAGTCATGCAGCTAGTGAAGCTTTGCTCTAAATTTGGGCTTTTTGCATCTATATCCTCCAATTCCATCGTATTCGCAACAGTTACCTTCTAAATTTAGATATTTACTAATTCTTCCACCGAATCTCCTGTCTGCTTCTCCTTAAAAATCATCAATATATCTTTGATTAAGTTATTATCAACTTATAATTCGATAGACAAGGGGAGAGAGAACGGTAAAGAGGAGATACCTGTTAATTTTCTCTCCCTAATTAACTTCATTAGGCTAATGTGCATGAGAGGTTACCGAGATAAATTACTAAATATATAAAATGGGAAGGCTATTTATGAAAATTGGGGGACGCCATAGCAATTACAATAATTTGAGGGACTAATTTTAAATTATTGAACATATTTCTGCTGAAAATTTGGGGTCAATAATTTGACTGACTAATATGAAAATATTAAAATATATCCCATTCCATCCAACCGTGAGATTGCGTAGCTTCTTTCTCCACGTCTCGGTCTGTATCCGCCGCCATCTTTGCTAAGGCTAGGGTTTTTTTTGTAAAATTTGATTTTACTTTGTAGAATCTATTATTGCATTTCAGTCATGCAGCTAGTGAAGCTTTGCTCTAAATTTGGGCTTTTTGCATCTATATCCTCCGATTCCATCGTATTCGCAAAAATTACCTTCTAAATTTAGATATTTGCTAATTCTTCCACCGAATCTTCTGTCTGCCTCTCCTTCAAAATCATCAATATTTCTTTGATTAAGTTATCATCAACTTATAATTCGATAGACAAGGGAGAGAGAACGGTAAAGAGGAGATACCTGTTAATTTTCTCTCCTAATTAACTTCATTAGGCTAATGTGCATGAGAGGTTACCAGATAAATTACTAAATATATAAAATGGGAAGGCTATTTATGAAAATTGGGGACGCCATAGCAATTACAATAATTTGAGGGACTAATTTTAAATTATTGAACATATTTCTGTTGAAAATTGGGGTCAATAATTTGACTGACTAATATGAAAATATTAAAATATATCTCATTCCATCCAACCGTGAGATTATGTAGCTTCTTTCTCCACGCCTCGTCAGATCCGCCATCTTTGCTAAGGCTAGGGTTTTTTGTAAAATTTGATTTTACTTTGTAGAATCTATTATTGCATTTCAGTCATGCAGCTAGTGAAGCTTTGCTCTAAATTTGGGCTTTTTGCATCTATATCCTCCGATTCCATCGTATTCGCAAAAATTACCTTCTAAATTTAGATATTTGCTAATTCTTCCACCGAATCTTCTGTCTGCCTCTCCTTCAAAATCATCAATATTTCTTTGATTAAGTTATCATCAACTTATAATTCGATAGACAAGGGGAGAGAGAACGGTAAAGAGGAGATACCTGTTAATTTTCTCTCCCTAATTAACTTCATTAGGCTAATGTGCATGAGAGGTTACCGAGATAAATTACTAAATATATAAAATGGGAAGGCTATTTATGAAAATTGGGGGACGCCATAGCAATTACAATAATTTGAGGGACTAATTTTAAATTATTGAACATATTTCTGTTGAAAATTGGGGTCAATAATTTGACTGACTAATATGAAAATATTAAAATATATCTCATTCCATCCAACCGTGAGATTATGTAGCTTCTTTCTCCACGCCTCGTCAGATCCGCCATCTTTGCTAAGGCTAGGGTTTTTTGTAAAATTTGATTTTACTTTGTAGAATCTATTATTGCATTTCAGTCATGCAGCTAGTGAAGCTTTGCTCTAAATTTGGGCTTTTTGCATCTATATCCTCCGATTCCATCAGATTCGCAAAAATTACCTTCTAAATTTAGATATTTGCTAATTCTTCCACCGAATCTTCATGCGCCTCTCCTTCAAAATCATCAATATTTCTTTGATTAAGTTATCATCAACTTATAATTCGATAGACAAGGGGAGAGAGAACGGTAAAGAGGAGATACCTGTTAATTTTCTCTCCCTAATTAACTTCATTAGGCTAATGTGCATGAGAGGTTACCGAGATAAATTACTAAATATATAAAATGGGAAGGCTATTTATGAAAATTGGGGGACGCCGTAGCAATTACAATAATTTGAGGGACTAATTTTAAATTATTGAACATATTTCTGTTGAAAATTGGGGGTCAATAATTTGACTGACTAATATGAAAATATTAAAATATATCCCATTCCATCCAACCGTGAGATTATGTAGCTTCTTTCTCCACGCCTCGTCAGATCCGCCATCTTTGCTAAGGCTAGGTTTTTTGTAAAATTTGATTTTACTTTGTAGAATCTATTATTGCATTTCAGTCATGCAGCTAGTGAAGCTTTGCTCTAAATTTGGGCTTTTTGCATCTATATCCTCCGATTCCATTGTATTCGCAAAAATTACCTTCTAAATTTAGATATTTGCTAATTCTTCCAATCAATCTTCGCCTCTCCTTCAAAATCATCAATATTTCTTTGATTAAGTTATCATCAACTTATAATTCGATAGACAAGGGAGAGAGAACGGTAAAGAGGAGATACCTGTTAATTTTCTCTCCCTAATTAACTTCATTAGGCTAATGTGCATGAGAGGTTACCGAGATAAATTACTAAATATATAAAATGGGAAGGCTATTTATGAAAATTGGGGGACGCCATAGCAATTACAATAATTTGAGGGACTAATTTTAAATTATTGAACATATTTCTGTTGAAAATTGGGGGTCAATAATTTGACTGACTAATATGAAAATATTAAAATATATCCCATTCCATCCAACCGTGAGATTAGTAGCTTCTTTCTCCACGCCTCGTCAGATCCGCCATCTTTGCTAAGGCTAGGGTTTTTTTTGTAAAATTTGATTTTACTTTGTAGAATCTATTATTGCATTTCAGTTATGCAGCTAGTGAAGCTTTGCTCTAAATTTGGGCTTTTTGCATCTATATCCTCCGATTCCATTGTATTCGCAAAAATTACCTTCTAAATTTAGATATTTGCTAATTCTTCCACCGAATCTTAAATGCGCCTCTCCTTCAAAATCATCAATATTTCTTTGATTAAGTTATCATCAACTTATAATTCGATAGACAAGGGAGAGAGAACGGTAAAGAGGAGATACCTGTTAATTTTCTCTCTAATTAACTTCATTAGGCTAATGTGCATGAGAGGTTACCGAGATAAATTACTAAATATATAAAATGGGAAGGCTATTTATGAAAATTGGGGACGCCATAGCAATTACAATAATTTGAGGGACTAATTTTAAATTATTGAACATATTTCTGTTGAAAATTGGGGTCAATAATTTGACTGACTAATATGAAAATATTAAAATATATCCCATTCCATCCAACCGTGAGATTATGTAGCTTCTTTCTCCACGCCTCGTCAGATCCTACCATCTTTGCTAAGGCTAGGGTTTTTTGTAAAATTTGATTTTACTTTGTAGAATCTATTATTGCATTTCAGTTATGCAGCTAGTGAAGCTTTGCTCTAAATTTGGGCTTTTGCATCTATATCCTCCGATTCCATTGTATTCTAAAAATTACCTTCTAAATTTAGATATTTGCTAATTCTTCCACCGAATCTCCTGCCTCTCCTTCAAAATCATCAATATATCTTTGATTAAGTTATCATCAACTTATAATTCGATAGACAAGGGGAGAGAGAACGGTAAAGAGGAGATATTTGTTAATTTTCTCTCCCTAATTAACTTCATTAGGCTAATGTGCATGAGAGGTTACCGAGATAAATTACTAAATATATAAAATGGGAAGGCTATTTATGAAAATTGGGGGACGCTATAGCAATTACAATAATTTGAGGGACTAATTTGAAAATATTGAACATATTTCTGTTGAAAATTGGGGCTCAATAATTTGACTGACTAATATGAAAATATTAAAATATATCCCATTCCATCCAACCGTGAGATTGCGTAGCTTCTTTCTCCACGTCTCCGTTCGTATCCGCCGCCATCTTTGCTAAGGCTAGGGTTTTTTTTGTAAAATTTGATTTTACTTTGTAGAATCTATTATTGCATTTCAGTCATGCAGCTAGTGAAGCTTTGCTCTAAATTTGGGCTTTTTGCATCTATATCCTCCGATTCCATTGTATTCGCAAAAATTACCTTCTAAATTTAGATATTTGCTAATTCTTCCACCGAATCTCCTGTCTGCCTCTCCTTCAAAATCATCAATATATCTTTGATTAAGTTATCATCAACTTATAATTCGATAGACAAGGGGAGAGAGAACGGTAAAGAGGAGATATTTGTTAATTTTCTCTCCCTAATTAACTTCATTAGGCTAATGTCCATGAGAGGTTACCGAGATAAATTACTAAATATATAAAATGGGAAGGCTATTTATGAAAATTGGGGGACGCTATAGCAATTACAATAATTTGAGGGACTAATTTTAAATTATTGAACATATTTCTATTGAAAATTTGGGGTCAATAATTTGACTGACTAATATGAAAATATTAAAATATATCACATTCCATCCAACCGTGAGATTACGTAGCTTCTTTCTCCACGCCTCGTCAGATCCTACCATCTTTGCTAAGGCTAGGTTTTTTGTAAAATTTGATTTTACTTTGTAGAATCTATTATTGCATTTCAGTCATGCAGCTAGTGAAGCTTTGCTCTAAATTTGGGCTTTTTGCATCTATATCCTCCGATTCCATTGTATTCGCAAAAATTACCTTCTAAATTTAGATATTTGCTAATTCTTCCACCGAATCTCCTGCCTCTCCTTCAAAATCATCAATATATCTTTGATTAAGTTATCATCAACTTATAATTGATAGACAAGGGAGAGAACGGTAAAGAGGAGATATTTGTTAATTTTCTCTCCCTAATTAACTTCATTAGGCTAATGTGCATGAGAGGTTACCAGATAAATTACTAAATATATAAAATGGGAAGGCTATTTATGAAAATTGGGGACGCTTATAGCAATTACAATAATTTGAGGGACTAATTTGAAAATATTGAACATATTTCTGTTGAAAATTGGGGCTCAATAATTTGACTGACTAATATGAAAATATTAAAATATATCCCATTCCATCCAACCGTGAGATTATGTAGCTTCTTTCTCCACGCCTCGTCAGATCCTACCATCTTTGCTAAGGCTAGGTTTTTTGTAAAATTTGATTTTACTTTGTAGAATCTATTATTGCATTTCAGTCATGCAGCTAGTGAAGCTTTGCTCTAAATTTGGGCTTTTGCATCTATATCCTCCGATTCCATTGTATTCGAAAAATTACCTTCTAAATTTAGATATTTGCTAATTCTTCCACCAATCTCCTCGCCTCTCCTTCAAAATCATCAATATATCTTTGATTAAGTTATCATCAACTTATAATTCGATAGACAAGGGAGAGAGAACTAAAGAGGAGATATTTGTTAATTTTCTCTCCCTAATTAACTTCATTAGGCTAATGTCCATGAGAGGTTACCGAGATAAATTACTAAATATATAAAATGGGAAGGCTATTTATGAAAATTGGGGGACGCTATAGCAATTACAATAATTTGAGGGACTAATTTTAAATTATTGAACATATTTCTATTGAAAATTGGGGTCAATAATTTGACTGACTAATATGAAAATATTAAAATATATCACATTCCATCCAACCGTGAGATTATGTAGCTTCTTTCTCCACGCCTCGTCAGATCCGCCATCTTTGCTAAGGCTAGGGTTTTTGTAAAATTTGATTTTACTTTGTAGAATCTATTATTGCATTTCAGTCATGCAGCTAGTGAAGCTTTGCTCTAAATTTGGGCTTTTGCATCTATATCCTCCCATTCCATTGTATTCAAAAATTACCTTCTAAATTTAGATATTTGCTAATTCTTCCACCGAATCTCCTGCCTCTCCTTCAAAATCATCAATATATCTTTGATTAAGTTTTCATCAACTTATAATTGATAGACAAGGGAGAGAGAACGGTAAAGAGGAGATACTGTTAATTTTATCTCCTAATTAACTTCATTAGGCTAATGTGCATGAGAGGTTACCAGATAAATTACTAAATATATAAAATGGGAAGGCTATTTATGAAAATTGGGGACTTATAGCAATTACAATAATTTGAGGGACTAATTTGAAAATATTGAACTTATTTCTGTTGAAAATTGGGGGTCAATAATTTGACTGACTAATATGAAAATATTAAAATATATCCCATTCCATCCAACCATGAGATTGCGTAGCTTCTTTCTCCACGTCTCCGTTCGTATCCGCCGCCATCTTTGCTAAGGCTAGGGTTTTTTTTGTAAAATTTGATTTTACTTTGTAGAATCTATTATTGCATTTCAGTCATGCAGCTAGTGAAGCTTTGCTCTAAATTTGGGCTTTTTGCATCTATATCCTCCGATTCCATCGTATTCGCAAAAATTACCTTCTAAATTTAGATATTTGCTAATTCTTCCACCGAATCTCCTGTCTGCCTCTCCTTCAAAATCATCAATATATCTTTGATTAAGTTTTCATCAACTTATAATTCGATAGACAAGGGGAGAGAGAACGGTAAAGAGGAGATACCTGTTAATTTTCTCTCCCTAATTAACTTCATTAGGCTAATGTGCATGAGAGGTTACCGAGATAAATTACTAAATATATAAAATGGGAAGGCTATTTATGAAAATTGGGGTCAATAATTTGAGTGACTAAGGGGTGTTTGGTTCAAAATAAGAAAATGGGTTCATTACTTTGTAGAATCTATTATTGCATTTCAGTTATGCAGCTAGTGAAGCTTTGCTCTAAATTTGGGCTTTTGCATCTATATCCTCCGATTCCATTGTATTCGAAAAATTACCTTCTAAATTTAGATATTTGCTAATTCTTCCACCAATCTCCTCGCCTCTCCTTCAAAATCATCAATATATCTTTGATTAAGTTTTCATCAACTTATAATTCGATAGACAAGGAGAGAGAACGGTAAAGAGGAGATATTTGTTAATTTTCTCCCTAATTAACTTCATTAGGCTAATGTGCATGAGAGGTTACCAGATAAATTACTAAATATATAAAATGGGAAGGCTATTTATGAAAATTGGGGACGCTATAGCAATTACAATAATTTGAGGGACTAATTTTAAATTATTGAACATATTTCTATTGAAAATTGGGGTCAATAATTTGAGTGACTAAGGGGTGTTTGGTTCAATTTCTTGAAATTATAGGAAATGTTTTCCACCAAAATATAGATTTCCTTGTATTTCTTGAAAAATTATGAGAAAAGTTTTGAGAAGTAAAAAGACAAATTTTCTTATTTTGGTATTTTGTTTGTTTGGTTCAAAATAAGAAAATGGGTTCATTACTTTGTAGAAATATCAAAAAGTACAAGAAAATGTGCCAATTACTTTGTTTGGTTGGTTCAAAAGGTATAAAATATTAGTTTTATATTAATTATGATAGATTTCTAGGGATTTTCCGCCCATTAAAAACTTTTATTTACTAAACCTATCATTTTTTTAGAAAAGTTTTCTATAAATTGGGTGAACCAAACACCCCCTAATATGAAAATATTAAGATATATCCCATTCCATCCGACCGTCAGATTGCGTCGCGTCTATCTCCACGTCTCCATCTGTATCCGCCGCAATCTTTGCTAAGGCTAGGGTTTTTGTAAAATTTGATTTTACTTTGTAGAATCTATTATTGCATTTCAGTCATGCAGCTAGTGAAGCTTTGCTCTAAATTTGGGCTTTTGCATCTATATCCTCCGATTCCATTGTATTCAAAAATTACCTTCTAAATTTAGATATTTGCTAATTCTTCCACCAATCTCCTCGCCTCTCCTTCAAAATCATCAATATATCTTTGATTAAGTTTTCATCAACTTATAATTCGATAGACAAGGGAGAGAGAACGGTAAAGAGGAGATACTGTTAATTTTCTCTCCTAATTAACTTCATTAGGCTAATGTGCATGAGAGGTTACCAGATAAATTACTAAATATATAAAATGGGAAGGCTATTTATGAAAATTGGGGGACGCTATAGCAATTACAATAATTTGAGGGACTAATTTGAAAATATTGAACTTATTTCTGTTGAAAATTGGGGGTCAATAATTTGACTGACTAATATGAAAATATTAAAATATATCCCATTCCATCCAACCATGAGATTGCGTAGCTTCTTTCTCCACGTCTCCGTTCGTATCCGCCGCCATCTTTGCTAAGGCTAGGGTTTTTTTTGTAAAATTTGATTTTACTTTGTAGAATCTATTATTGCATTTCAGTCATGCAGCTAGTGAAGCTTTGCTCTAAATTTGGGCTTTTTGCATCTATATCCTCCGATTCCATCAGATTCGCAAAAATTACCTTCTAAATTTAGATATTTGCTAATTCTTCCACCAATCTCCTCGCCTCTCCTTCAAAATCATCAATATATCTTTGATTAAGTTTTCATCAACTTATAATTCGATAGACAAGGGGAGAGAGAACGGTAAAGAGGAGATACCTGTTAATTTTCTCTCCCTAATTAACTTCATTAGGCTAATGTGCATGAGAGGTTACCGAGATAAATTACTAAATATATAAAATGGGAAGGCTATTTATGAAAATTGGGGGACGCTATAGCAATTACAATAATTTGAGGGACTAATTTGAAAATATTGAACATATTTCTGTTGAAAATTGGGGGTCAATAATTTGAGTGACTAAGGGGGTGTTTGGTTCAATTTCTTGAAATTATAGGAAATGTTTTCCACCCAAATATAGTTTTCCTTGTATTTCTTGAAAAAATTATGAGAAAAGTTTTGAGAAGTAAAAAAGTACAAATTTTCTTATTTTTGCTATTTTGTTTGTTTGGTTCAAAACAAGAAAATGGGCCCATTACTTTATAGGAAAGTTTTGAGAAGTAAAAAAGTACAAATTTTTTTATTATGTTTGTTTGGTTCAAAACAAGAAAATGGGCCCATTACTTTGTAGGAAATGTTTTCCACCAAAATATAGATTTCCTTGTATTTCTTGAAAAAATTGTGAGAAAAGTTTTGAGAAGTAAAAAAGTACAAATTTTTCTTATTTTTGGTATTTTGTTTGTTTGGTTCAAAATAAGAAAATGGGTTCATTACTTTGTAGAAATATCAAAAAGTACAAGAAAATGTGCCAATTACTTTGTTTGGTTGGTTCAAAAAGTATAAAATATTAGTTTTATATTAATTATGATAGATTTCTAGGGATTTTCCGCCCATTAGAAAAACTTTTATTTACGAAACTGCCATTGTCATTTTTTTTTAGAAAAGTTTTCTATAAATTGGGTGAACCAAACACCCCCTAATATGAAAATATTAAGATATATCCCATTCCATCCGACCGTCAGATTGCGTCGCGTCTATCTCCACGTCTCCATCTGTATCCGCCGCAATCTTTGCTAAGGCTAGGGTTCGTTCCTTATCCCTCCCTTCCCCTCCCCCCATTATCATCCCAACCTTTCCTCATCCGATCCCACCCCGACCGCAGGCGAGATGTCGTCCGAAAGCAGCATCGTCACCGTCTACGGCCACAACGACCTCTCCGATCCCAAGAAATCCTCGACCTTCTCCGTCAAGGTCGGCCTCGCCCAGATGCTCCGCGGCGGCGTCATCATGGACGTCGTCACCCCCGACCAGGCCCGCGTCGCCGAGGAGGCCGGCGCCGTCGCCGTCATGGCCCTCGAGCGCGTCCCCGCCGACATCCGCGCCCAGGGCGGCGTCGCCCGCATGAGCGACCCCGGCCTCATCAAGGAGATCAAGCGGGCCGTCACCATCCCCGTCATGGCCAAGGCCCGCATCGGCCACTTCGTCGAGGCCCAAATCCTCGAGGCCATCGGCGTCGATTACGTCGACGAGAGCGAGGTCCTCACGCCCGCCGACGACGATCACCACATAAATAAACATAATTTCCGCGTTCCTTTTGTCTGCGGTTGTCGCAACCTCGGTGAAGCCCTTCGTAGGTATGATGTACAAATTTGTTTTGCCAAAATTAAACAAATCGAATATACATCTCGTTAAATTCTGTTCGTTTGTCAGTCGGCCGAAACTACTAGTTTAAGGCCTTGTTTGGATTGAGGGTAATGAGGGGTAGGGGAAGTTATGGTAGCATTTATTCTTGTTTGGGAACAAAATTGTGCTAGCTAACGGGGTGAAGGTAAGATAAAGAAGGGGAAAAAAAATAAAGTTTTTCTTACCCCTCAAATTGGGGTGTAATGAGGGTGAAGGTAAAGGAGGCGAGAACAACAATTATAGAAATACCTTTTTACTCTTTATTAAGATCTAATTCAATGGTTTAGATTTCTAATAATAATATGACTTAATAATGTGTAAGGTTATTTATGTCATTTTACATATATTCCCTTCCTTTCCCTTCATTTTATTAAACTTCCTAAACGGGGTGAACTAAGTTCCCCTTGGTTCCCCTTACTAATTTGCCAAATAAGTTTTACATGTTTCCGTTCCTTCCCTTAACTTAACTTACCCCATGTTATTTTTACTTTCCTTCACTAGGCTCAAATGCAAACAAGCCCTAATGTTAAATGGACTACAAAATCTATTGTAACCGAAAAGTTGGATGAACAGTTAACAAACTGTTTGTTAATTGTTTAGGATTCGAGAAGGGGCTGCCATGATCAGGACGAAAGGCGAGGCGGGGACTGGAAATGTGGTCGAGGCGGTTCGTCATGTTAGGTCGGTGATGGGCGACATCCGGGCGCTTCGGAACATGGACGATGACGAGGTTTTTTCCTTCGCAAAGCGAATTGCCGCGCCGTATGATTTGGTTATGCAGACGAAGCAGCTCGGGAGGTTGCCCGTCGTGCACTTTGCTGCTGGGGGAGTTGCTACTCCGGCTGATGCTGCGCTCATGATGCAGCTCGGGTGTGATGGGGTTTTCGTGGGGTCGGGGATTTTTAAGAGTGGGGATCCGGCGAGGAGAGCTAGGGCGATTGTGCAGGCGGTGACGAATTATAGTGATCCTCACATTCTTGCGGAGGTGAGCTGTGGACTTGGGGAGGCTATGGTTGGGATCAATCTCAACGATGCGAAGGTCGAGAGGTTCGCTAGTCGCTCTGAATGAACTGAACTGAAGTAATAAAATCCGATTGAGGTGAAACATTTTAATAGTTTTAAGTCTTCAAAATGGTTGTATTCTTTAAAAGAAAAGGTCTTAAAATGCTTGCTCCTAGCAGCATAAACATTTATTTATAATTTGGATACTTGATCCTTTAAGTATGTCAAATCATTTTACTTTTTGTCGACACTATATTATTCTGTTCTTTGTTCTTTCGGTTTCAAATGGCATAATGGCTTGTTCATCTTGTGGTATAATAACTCTTCTTCATTGTTGCAGCATGATTATTACTTATTAGTGTCTTTTAATATTTGATTGTCCCCTGATACGGATAGACCTTGCACATGATTATATGTTTACAACTAGTGTAGAAGCTTAATATTTGATTGCCCTCTTGGCTCTTGCTGAGAAAATGTTTTTAAAGAAACTATTGTGTGTATGGTACTATTTATTTTCTTATTATTTTTAACTGATTGTGCACTGATTTAGCATGTCTTATATTTGACTGAAAGAGAATTAGTTGATGGTCGCAGGGTGTGTCAATCATGCTTATACTTTTAGACCACTAAAAAATGAATTCAGTAAGTTAAACTAGTGAGATATGCCATCTTAGGTCAATAATTTTGGCTTCGTGATTTTAAACTGTTTAAAAGTCCCTTCCTTCAAGGTGAGTATAATATAAATGGCGTGATTAGTCCAGATAGAGATATGATTAGGGAGTTTAGGATAAAGGGAATGTTTGTTATCAGATAAAGTAGAAGGTAATTTGTCAATGAGATAAATATAGTGCAGCAATCGTAAATCTCTTGTTTGGTATGGACACTTTGTTAGTTCCTAGCTATTGTGTTTCTGTAGTCATAATGTGAAAGCAGCATCTTTTATGCTTCTGATGTATCCAAGAGCTTGAGATTGACTAGAGGTGGGAAAATCCAAACTCTAGCATTTCGAAGTCTCGTCATTTGAGAGAATTGCTAGCTCATATTTCTTTTTCATAATATGGTGATCGCTAGACGCTGTTAAGTGGTGCAGAAGTTTGTTAGGACTGCACCTTTAGTTAGTTTTGTGCTTTGTTAAGCTTATGTGCAAGGCTGCAAGCATCATATTCTGGAGAAGTATATGATGTTAGGTTTGTCTTTACTAGAGTCGACTGTTTAGACTTGGAAACTATGGGAAAAATGGAATGCGTTGTGGTGCTGTGTGTTAATGGTACGTGGTTCATCTTCTCCTTTTAGGGTCTACCACATCTATTTGGATTAAGGGTATGCAGGTTTTAGTGGGTAAAGCGGCCCTTTTTAGTGTCATGATGCTGTTGGCTCCAGCGAAAAATATGACCTGTAGGATCAGAAATTTTCCAGGCATTATAGTGGGTTTTTTTTTCTGGTTGATGTGGGTTGGAGGAGTGAGGTAAAATTTGGCCGACATATAGTGAGTATAGTATCCCATTAGTGGTATCTGGGTCGCAGCAGCTGAAAATTCACTTCATTATTTTGGGTCTTTTCTATGATGTTTGTGATAGGTAATAACCTTATGTGCATTCTGTAGATCATGTTATTTGTTTGTCAATTGTCTGCATAATCATTTGTCTTTTGGTTTGTTTTGGCAAGTGTAGTCCTAATATTGCATCCTTTCAAGCCATTTAAACATTTTGAAATGATATATTGAACTTATATTGATGTTAGTAGAGGATGGCGGTAACAAATTTTTTGCCTTCGATTAAGGACTTGGATCGGTTATTATATTGGAAATTTTTATATGTGATTATATTGTTATTATGTGCTCTTTATATACTGCAATGCTTGTTCACTGCCCAAGCAGCTAAATTCCACATAATGGAAGTCTTTAGTTTCTGTTTCTGGTTTTAAACTCTAGCATTGACATTTGCTCACTGGTTGGCATCACTTGCACACTTATGATTACCTCTTGCTTCAATTTCTCACTCTTTTGTTCTGTTATGCATTTGTGTTTTTAGTTTTGGCACATACCTTCTTGGTTGATGCTTGAGATGTATGTATATTCAGGCTGTCTTTCTTGAAGGATTATATCGGCTTAAAGGTTTTGCGAATTGGCAGCAAAATTACAGGACTGAGAGTTTTGAATGATACTAGTGTGTGCACGCAGGGACAACTTTGAGCAAGGAAAATAACCAGCTTTTGGCTGGGGATGAATTTATATTTCACCTGTTATTAGCAATATGAATATCTTTGTAAATCTGAAAAATTTCTAGATGAGCTATGACTTTAATATTTCCGGAGATCTATGTGCTAAATGTTACAGGTTCTTGATTAATTTGTCAAGTTTCAAACATATTACTAGCATATATGGTTACCTGATTAAATTGGGGTTTGGGGGTGGGGGTGGGGGGGGGGGTGTGGTGGTGTGGGTGTGTGTTGGTGGGGAGCTGGTCTTGTATTCTTACAAGCCAGCTAGTTTCAGGTGCACTCCCTGCCTTAGAGAGTAAGGCTTCTATCAGAACAATCTATAGAAATGAGTGATTTATACCATTCACGGATAGTTAGAGTGTTATTTGATAATCCTGATTGTCTTATTAATGGTGTTAATCACCCACTCTTATAGGGATGGTTCTAATATGGTTATTATTGTGCTTGAGAATTCCTCTGTTAGGATTTAAATTTTATCCAACCACCCTATCGGAGTTTTGGGTGTTTTTGGGGGGTTGAACCACACTAGAGAAGTTAAAATTCCCAAAATTTACTCTAAGAAGATAATTTTCTGAAATAAATATGTGATAAATTAGTTAATATGTTGTTTGTTTTAAGCTCTTTAGCATACTAATCAAACAATTTTGCACCATTTACTGTGCAAGAAGCACTGCATGACTTACTTCGATTCCTAAGAAGCACTGCATGTTAAATTTAAAAAAATGTTTTGGCAACTTATAAATAAATAAAGCATTGCACAATTGCCCTAAAACTACTTTTCTGAAATAAATATGTTATGTTTTCTTAATAAATTGTTAGGCTTTCTAATAAATTGTTCTTTTACAAAACAAATCAAAGGATTTAGTACTATATACTTGCAAGAACTATGGTAATCAACAAATCATCTAGGTTCCTCTTCAACAAATCAGATAGCCTCTAAACTATAGCCTAAGAATTTCTAACCTGTCATTGTAATCCAAAGCTCATTTACTCTGATATATTTTTGGATGAATTTTCCATCTCTCATTTACTCTGATATATTTTTGGATGAACTCTCCATCTCTAAATTTTTAAGCTAATACTTCACTTTATTTGATAATGAGCAGTCAATGTCTCCAAGGAGAGTATCAAACAAAAATAAATATTATTATTGAAAATTCATCAAAAATAAATATTATTATTGAAAATTCATCAATACCAGCTTATTATTATTGAAAATTCCTTGTAGTTATACTATATTGTGTCCATAATGTCTATTTCCCATATGTAAAGTTGACTAAAACTAGCAGTTCTTTTTCTTTTCTTTTCTTTAAAAAAATTGTTAGAATATCAGTTGATATAGTATGTCATATTGTATATGATACAACATCAGATAGAACATTTAGCAATAGTTACCAAATAGTATCTCAGAGTATATGAATAGTAATATGTAAATGGAACAAAGTCAGAACTTTAATGGATAATTTATCTATGTGAATTCAATTTATTCTTTTATATTTTTAGCTAATTTAGCAGTATTGGTTAATCCAAATTACACGTAAGGGTGAGGTGTGGTTATTGTTTAATGCTGAATCGTGTATGACATATAAGCTTTAATCATAACTTACTGCAAAGTGAAAACCTCATTAATTGTGAACATTCATTCATATCTATGTTACGTAGGTATTTCTATCATGAAGCCGCACCTTTTCCCAACACGTATTGTATCCGTACCGGACACTGTCACTCCTTCATGCATCTATTCATACATGTACGCAATTATATAATGCGTGTTTTAAATTAAAACACTTCTCATACACTTCTTGGACATCTATCCTACACATCTACTCCCTAAAACTCGTTGGACATAAGTCAGTTTGGTTTTAGTCCACGCCCAGTTCAGAACTATGATTTTTAAGGTTGGGTATCAGGTTAAAAATGAGTCGTTTTCCTAGTTAATAGCTTCAATGTTGACATGTTCAATATTAAGCCAAAATAGCACTTCTAGAAAATGACTCATATAATTCTGTGATCTTATTTAACTTCTCTCATCACCGTAATGTGCATTGGCATAAGAAGTATTAGATTAACATGGAACTCTTAAAACTAACAGTATTGACTTGACTGAGAAGAATGGTATATGGTATATTAAGGGTTCATATTATCGTTGCTCATTCATGGTTGATTATTATTTTGAGCTTACTTCCATGAACTTGGTTCATTAGCTCATCAATTGAACTCTATTCTTGAACTGTACTATTATTTTAGCATTATTTTTGGAATATAAATTATATAATCAACCTCCATCCATACTAAGTTTTATGTAGCATTACTTATTTGGAAAAATTTCAGGAAATGTACTCCTATTTTGTAAGTAGATTTATGTCACCATTCATCACAAATGGAAATCCATGTTTATACTTTATTCAATCTAACATCATACAACATTTTATGCAGTGATGCAGAGAGTGCAAATTTAGTGGTGACTGCTGGAAACAAAGGTCATATGGTATGCTTTCACATCTAGTTTCTTCATTGTGGATCTAGGAAAGGCTCTTTGATTGGGATGTCAAGCCCATATATTTTATAGAATTGTTTCTTATCAATGCAGAGTTTGATCTAATGCTAGCAGTATTTGGTCATTCATGCATAGCTACTCTCAATGTGTAAATTAAACAGGTATGTAAAATGAACATAGAGTTACAATTATCTTAAAAATCCATGAAAAGACTGCAACTTCTTACCATGATAAATTAGCAAATTAACTGCAACTGACAGTTGACATGATCATGACAAAAATATGAGTTTTGCATACAATATATAAGATGATACCATCTAATTTATTTAGCTTATTATCAATTGGTACTATTGAGATATAAGATATAAGATATAAGATAATGTTATCTAACAGGTGCTATACTGTTCAAGAAGAAAAATTTTCATTCATCAGTCTACATACCTCTAAACATCTAAAAAAAATACAATATCATACCTTGTGAGAACTTCTTGTGGGATCATGACATTTCTAATTGTATTGTCAAAAGAATATTAATTTTCCCAGTGCTTAATGAATGGGGATAGGTCATAAAACACATGATTGTTTATTTACGGAACCTTAAAAGCATGTTGATCAACAGAAACATAGTATGTCATATTGTATATGATACAACATCAGATAGAACATTTAGCAATAGTTACCAAATAGTATCTCAGAGTATATGAATAGTAATATGTAAATGGAACAAAGTCAGAACTTTAATGGATAATTTATCTATGTGAATTCAATTTATTCTTTTATATTTTTAGCTAATTTAGCAGTATTGGTTAATCCAAATTACACGTAAGGGTGAGGTGTGGTTATTGTTTAATGCTGAATCGTGTATGACATATAAGCTTTAATCATAACTTACTGCAAAGTGAAAACCTCATTAATTGTGAACATTCATTCATATCTATGTTACGTAGGTATTTCTATCATGAAGCCGCACCTTTTCCCAACACGTATTGTATCCGTACGGACCTGTCACTCCTTCATGCATCTATTCATACATGTACTAATTATATAATGCGTGTTTTAAATTAAAACACTTCTCATACACTTCTTGGACATCTATCCTACACATCTACTCCCTAAAACTCGTTGGACATAAGTCAGTTTGGTTTTAGTCCACGATTCAGAACTATGATTTTAAGGTTGGGTATCAGGTTAAAATGAGTCGCTTTCCTAGTTAATAGCTTCAATGTTGACATGTTCAATATTAAGCCAAAATAGCACTTCTAGAAAATGACTCATATAATTCTGTGATCTTATTTAACTTCTCTCATCACCGTAATGTGCATTGGCATAAGAAGTATTAGATTAACATGGAACTCTTAAAACTAACAGTATTGACTTGACTGAGAAGAATGGTATATGGTATATTAAGGGTTCATATTATCGTTGCTCATTCATGGTTGATTATTATTTTGAGCTTACTTCCATGAACTTGGTTCATTAGCTCATCAATTGAACTCTATTCTTGAACTGTACTATTATTTTAGCATTATTTTTGGAATATAAATTATATAATCAACCTCCATCCATACTAAGTTTTATGTAGCATTACTTATTTGGAAAAATTTCAGGAAATGTACTCCTATTTTGTAAGTAGATTTATGTCACCATTCATCACAAATGGAAATCCATGTTTATACTTTATTCAATCTAACATCATACAACATTTTATGCAGTGATGCAGAGAGTGCAAATTTAGTGGTGACTGCTGGAAACAAAGGTCATATGGTATGCTTTCACATCTAGTTTCTTCATTGTGGATCTAGGAAAGGCTCTTTGATTGGGATGTCAAGCCCATATATTTTATAGAATTGTTTCTTATCAATGCAGAGTTTGATCTAATGCTAGCAGTATTTGGTCATTCATGCATAGCTACTCTCAATGTGTAAATTAAACAGGTATGTAAAATGAACATAGAGTTACAATTATCTTAAAAATCCATGAAAAGACTGCAACTTCTTACCATGATAAATTAGCAAATTAACTGCAACTGACAGTTGACATGATCATGACAAAAATATGAGTTTTGCATACAATATATAAGATGATACCATCTAATTTATTTAGCTTATTATCAATTGGTACTATTGAGATATAAGATATAAGATAATGTTATCTAACAGGTGCTATACTGTTCAAGAAGAAAAATTTTCATTCATCAGTCTACATACCTCTAAACATCTAAAAAAAATACAATATCATACCTTGTGAGAACTTCTTGTGGGATCATGACATTTCTAATTGTATTGTCAAAAGAATATTAATTTTCCCAGTGCTTAATGAATGGGGGATAGGTCATAAAAACACATGATTGTTTATTTACGGAACCTTAAAAGCATGTTGATCAACAGAAACAAAGTAAGTCATCCGATTTTACTGTGCACTAAGCATTTTGATCAGAGGGCAAAACTAAACCGGTAGTGCCTGGGGGCCTCTATTTTTCTATGTATGCGGGCATAGCCATCTTTTAGAACATCCTTTCACAAGTTGTAATACTAGGAAATATTCATTATTTCTCTTAAAGGGTAAATATAATCGAGTATTTTGAGCAACGATGATTGTATGCAGGTTGATATGATTAGATTAGTTAAGATTTGAGTAAGGTCTTTTTTGAGTAACATATACTTTCTTGTATTATAAAATCAAACTTAAAATATATGAGTGAATAAGCCAATGAAGCATTGTTACGCTCAGTGGGATGTCTAATGTACCATGCAAAATATTGAAGACATGTTAGACCTGTCATGTTACTGCTTATTGTTCTCTTTCCAATTTTCTGCCTCTATTGCAAACTCCCTGAGATGCATTTTTTTTGTATTTCTCAGGGATCCATATCGGTCTTTGTGGGAGTTTTACCGTTTGCAAAGATTTATACTCACTTTCGAGTGGTTAAAGGATCCCAGGTAACATATCTCTCTCATGTGGAAGGTGTGAAATGCATTTTTCTATGCTTTCATTTTCTTTTGTTGCTTCATCAGTCCACGTGTGCAATTTTACATGGATCCTTTGGGAAATAATAGTGGGAGCTATGAGTTATGTTAACTTCTGAAAGGCAACTTTTAGTTGTATATCCTTATCCAAGCACCGTAATGTAGTCAGTTTTGACATATACAGTTAGCAGATGCTCTGGCCTCGTATTTTGCAGTAAATTGGAGGAATGTCAGAGTATAGACACTCATCAAATAAATGCCAGGCATTTCTTAAAACGTGTCCTATATCTCTTTGCATGAATTATCATGAACTCACTAGGTTTATTCAGATGAAATCCTATGGCGCATGTTGTTTGATGATGATATATTTTAGTTAATGGGAGTAGAGGATGCAATTCTCAAACTAGATAGATGGAGAGAAGTTTTGGATTCTAAAGGATTTAGAATAATAGAACAAAAATGGAATAAGGAACCTCACTTTAGTAAAGTTGTGAGTAGGAATTAGTATATAATATAGACCGACTGTTAAGTAGCTTGAAGTGACTCCTCCATCAGTTGAGTTGAAGAGAAAGCTTTTTACTAAGCCAAAGAAAGTCCCAAGTAGGATAGTAATGAAGTGCTTCTAGATATCTGTGTGATTGTAGACTGTTCATGGTGTAAGGAAAAATAAATAGGATTACTAGAAGACCATCAATGCTTCTGTTAATTAAAACACATGCCCTAAACGGGTGTTATAGTCATGAGAACACTAAGATGGATAAACATAAATACACAAGCAGATGAATAAGAAAGAGTTGCACTTGACATGTAATATTAACCTAAAAAGTATTGTATTTTGTTGATTGGCTTTGGATATAAAGTACTGTTTTGGGTTTATCTTACATGTGATTTTGGCTACTTTTATAGATGTCTCGTCATGTCACTAGATGATGAAACTTTGAAGATGCTTAGCTTGTGGAAAGTGGTAAACGATGTCCTGGTTACTGGAGAAGCCTCAACCACAGCTAAACAGGCTGGACACCATACATACAATTGTTCACATTTTGCAATTTGGAGCTGCCAAGCATCACGAGCAACTCGTACCATCATAATCTTTTTCTGTGCAATATATATATGGGATGAAGAAGTGATAGAATTCATCTTTATCATGACTGATCCATTTCAAGATTTGCCATATAACTGACATCACATGAACCTCAAATGTTGTAGTGAATTGAGTATAGTAATAATCAAATGTTGATCATCTCATAATCATCTTATCTGGTTATCCTACGAACAGGCTGTTGATTAATATAATTTATTAATAATGTACACATCAAGTATGTCTTGTATAGATATATGCATGAAGTAGTTAGCATAGCTTCATCTGTGGCTTGGAATGGCCTCACTCCTTCACAGCATAAATTCTGGATGAAGGAAGAGGGTTATATTAGGGTACTTCGATAGGCGCAGGCCTAGCATGGTCATATTTTCCAGATAGTTAGCTAGAAAATTATTCTGTTAGTTAGAGAAGAATATTTGTAGATAGATATTCTTGTTATATTTTTGCTCCACTTTGTTTATTTTTCCTTGCTTTTATCGCCATCTTCTTTGCAGTAGTCAATTTAGAAGAATATGTGAAATCCAATTTTGTGTTCAGGTCTTTGCTGTATTCTTTAAAGAGAAACATATTTGATGTATTCTTCTGATTTGTATTCAGACCTTGCTGCTTATTATACTGCAGATGGCAATGCCCAATTCTTTAAGGTATCAACCATCAAGATACCCGGAAATATCTTTTAGGATACTAATTGTTGTGATGGCATCTCTACATCAGTATCTTGAACTGTGTACTAATTATCATACTTCACTGTTTAGCTAACTGCCAATGCTGTTGAAAAGACTCAAGTTGGTACCGTCAGCCCAATTTCCGTTGTGGTTCAGTTACCAGTCATGATAAGATTTTGAAGATCAGAACTCAGCTTGTTGAAGATCCCGTGCCAAACATGCCAGTGAAGAAAGTCCCAAGTAGGATAGTAATGAAGTGCTTCTAGATATCTGTGTGATTGTAGACTGTTCATGGTGTAAGGAAAAATAAATAGGATTACTAGAAGACCATCAATGCTTCTGTTAATTAAAACACATGCCCTAAACGGGTGTTATAGTCATGAGAACACTAAGATGGATAAACATAAATACACAAGCAGATGAATAAGAAAGAGTTGCACTTGACATGTAATATTAACCTAAAAAGTATTGTATTTTGTTGATTGGCTTTGGATATAAAGTACTGTTTTGGGTTTATCTTACATGTGATTTTGGCTACTTTTATAGATGTCTCGTCATGTCACTAGATGATGAAACTTTGAAGATGCTTAGCTTGTGGAAAGTGGTAAACGATGTCCTGGTTACTGGAGAAGCCTCAACCACAGCTAAACAGGCTGGACACCATACATACAATTGTTCACATTTTGCAATTTGGAGCTGCCAAGCATCACGAGCAACTCGTACCATCATAATCTTTTTCTGTGCAATATATATATGGGATGAAGAAGTGATAGAATTCATCTTTATCATGACTGATCCATTTCAAGATTTGCCATATAACTGACATCACATGAACCTCAAATGTTGTAGTGAATTGAGTATAGTAATAATCAAATGTTGATCATCTCATAATCATCTTATCTGGTTATCCTACGAACAGGCTGTTGATTAATATAATTTATTAATAATGTACACATCAAGTATGTCTTGTATAGATATATGCATGAAGTAGTTAGCATAGCTTCATCTGTGGCTTGGAATGGCCTCACTCCTTCACAGCATAAATTCTGGATGAAGGAAGAGGGTTATATTAGGGTACTTCGATAGGCGCAGGCCTAGCATGGTCATATTTTCCAGATAGTTAGCTAGAAAATTATTCTGTTAGTTAGAGAAGAATATTTGTAGATAGATATTCTTGTTATATTTTTGCTCCACTTTGTTTATTTTTCCTTGCTTTTATCGCCATCTTCTTTGCAGTAGTCAATTTAGAAGAATATGTGAAATCCAATTTTGTGTTCAGGTCTTTGCTGTATTCTTTAAAGAGAAACATATTTGATGTATTCTTCTGATTTGTATTCAGACCTTGCTGCTTATTATACTGCAGATGGCAATGCCCAATTCTTTAAGGTATCAACCATCAAGATACCCGGAAATATCTTTTAGGATACTAATTGTTGTGATGGCATCTCTACATCAGTATCTTGAACTGTGTACTAATTATCATACTTCACTGTTTAGCTAACTGCCAATGCTGTTGAAAAAGACTCAAGTTGGTACCGTCAGCCCAATTTCCGTTGTGGTTCAGTTACCAGTCATGATAAGATTTTGAAGATCAGAACTCAGCTTGTTGAAGATCCCGTGCCAAACATGCCAGTGAAGAAAGTCCCAACTGGTATGGGAGATGTTGCTCTTTTCAGTTTTCTTTCTAATCTGAATCAAGCAAGAGGAGGTAGTTGAGAAGTTCATTTTCTCTTGTCAAATATCCTTGGGTTATTTGCACCTAAGTACCCAAAGTTTTACTCCATTTTATCCCATTAAACTTTTGACACTCCAAAGTTTTTTCCCCCCAAAAAATACTCCAAAGTTTACCCCAATTTTTACTTTCATAACACCAAGTTTTGTTTTGCTCAAAAAATACCCCATAATTTGACAAAATTTAACTTTAATACCCCACAAATTATCAGAAATTTTACTTCAATACCGCTAACAAACAGAAAGTTAACAAAACCTTTAAGTTTGGGTTATAAAGTTAATTTTTGTTGAACTTTGGTCTATTTTCTGGGCAAAGAAAACTATGGACATCAAAGTTAAATTTTGTTGAACATGGGGTATTTCGGACAAAAAGAAACTTTCAGGTATCAAAGTTAAATTGAGGTAAACTTTGGGGGTATTTAAGTGCAAATAACCCAACATCATTCATGGTGGAATTTCTTTCTTATTTTTATCTGCATTGTTTGTAGGACCATGAAGAAGGATCAGCACAAAAGACCGAAGGACCACCCAAAGACGCGGCGATGCACAAAGTAAGATGGAACATTAATAAGGTGGTGGGAGATGGTTGTGTTGTGGTAGAGCTGCTGGAACAATTAGATGCCAGAAAATCCTGTTGGATATACTGCAATAAAGACTTGAAGTAAGATAATTCAGCTAATTTTGCTTAGTTAAACAGCGCAGACTACTAACAAGAATGGGAGAGCTGACATTTTTTTGTTTAGAAGAGGAACTTGAAGCGAGTTGGTAAAAAAAGTATTTATATGTGCCGGGAAGTTGCAAATTTGTTGAGATGCTCAGAAAGAATCAACATAACTCGATGAACAAGAAATCGTATTTAAAGGATATTAAGATTTAATTAGTTTAACAGCGGGCAATCGAGCTGAACATTATGTAGTGCTTTTGTATGGTTCAAAACGAAGTCTTATATTTACTAGTGATTATTGTAACATTGTCATGTTTGTTTAAGTCGGCTGTTAATAAATGGGCCACTGATGTTGGATGTATAAGACCTTGACATAGGCATGTTTATATATTTGACATGATAAATGTATAAAAATAGCTGATGGTTTACGAATGTAGAGATTTATACTTTCTGCTTCCGTATCAAGGATTTCATACTCAACATCCTACTTCTTGACTTTCATAGGGCAACTTTTACTTGCATACGCCACAAGAGAGTCAAACAAAAGTTCCATGAACTAAAAGGGCTGGATCGTATTATGAAGTTGTCAAATGCACATAGACCTCCTGTAGTATCGTTGTTTCGAACTTATAATCCATGTATTTTCATTATGGCAGATAGACTCTTGTGGAATGTGAACTCCGTTCTAACTTTATCGCGTTGCAAGTTCCTTAATCTGTTAAAGCAGTAATTGCCTAACATGTTTTATTTCCTTCTACCAGGTAACCTATAACTTGCTTGGTTGCTTCTGAAATCTCATGTTATATATGCATCAACTTTTCCCCCACACTGAATTATTTGCCATTCTTCTGATTTCGCATTTACCTTGGATGTGTTCTGTTTATTGACTCTCGGTACGCTGACTGTAATTGGGAAGAAACTGTTAAGAGTATAAAATTATAGCTCTCAACCTTCATCTCCGCTTTGAAGTTTCTGTGTAGTATAAAATTAGTAGCCAAGAAACATGATCAGTAGTCCATTATAGCTAGGAAGTTGGATAGACCAACCGTCACCAAATAAAAAGAAATACAAGTTGCATGGCGTCCAAAAAAATCTCAAGTCAATTCCTGAAATCGACCTGTAGGAATTCTCTACCACAGAGTTACGCAGATATTTATCAAGAGTTAATTAGTTTTGTGCACTGGAACCTACTACCTTTGTGGCTTGATTTTGGTATATAAATCACCTGAATGAAATTTTTTTTACTCTTTAACCTTCAGGTAGACTTACTAAATTCGCCCAAATAAAATATCTGTCAAAGTTTCACCCAGGGGCTTTCGCTGTCAATATCAAACTATATGGATAGTAAGTTTCAAAGTTGATTCTTCAGAGGGTCCCTGTGCTTTGAAACTCCGGAAAAAATGCTTTTTTTTTTCGTTGAGGGTGAAATCAGTGAGCCTATTGAGGGTATAACAGTCAAAAAATTGCAAAGGTAGTGTCACAAGTGAAACTCTGAAACAAAAAAAAAAAAAGATTAATTACAATATCGTACTCTGAGGTATGATATAATTACATAGGTATTCCTGAAGATCTAAATAAGTACCTTGAGATTACTAATTGTAATTACAAGGGTGACCCTGGAGCCCAGATGACAAGCAACTCCCAGGGTTTTTGGTGCAATTGCAATCGGTAACTTCATGGTTACCCATATAGATATGCAAACTATAGGATCATCCGTGTAAATACTCCGTACCTTAGGGTACCGGATTGTAATTAATCCAAAAAGAAAAAAAAGATCTTTTTCCTTTTCTGTGGACAGCATAAAAGGATTCAATATCTCCCCTCAGGGCAAAGCGAGTCCTGGCCAGAAAATTACATGGAAAATACAATGATGGATGGCGATAGAGATAAGGCTGTGATGAGGATAAGGCAAATGCCAATGTGAGTCAAATAATCTCAATGCCATTGGTCCGAAATCACAAGAAGATATACAGACCCCACATTGCTCAAACCTAAGCCAATATTAATCCCACACATAGCCATTTGAGTCTCTATTGCAACACAATCACATTAACTTTAGTTATATCAAACTCTGCTGAGATTAGTATAGATGGCAACTGCAGCAGCAACAACCTGTGGTTTTCTGGGCACCAGGCTCAACGGCACCGTCACCTCAAACAGCAGTTCCAGCAACAGCAGCGTCGCCGGCAAAATCCAGGCACGGTTCGGGTTCGGCCGCAAGAAAGCCGCGCCGAAGAAGGCATCAAGAGGTTCAGCCTCTTCAGACCGGCCATTGTGGTTCCCGGGGGCCAAGGCCCCCGAATGGCTCGACGGGTCCCTCGTCGGAGACTACGGGTTCGACCCCTTCGGCCTTGGCAAGCCTGCGGAGTACCTGCAGTATGATCTGGATTCACTGGATCAGAACCTGGCTAAGAACTTGGCGGGTGACGTTATTGGTACGAGATTTGAGACTTCGGATGTGAAGTCGACGCCGTTTCAGCCTTACTCGGAGGTTTTCGGCCTCCAGAGGTTCCGTGAGTGCGAGCTCATCCACGGTAGGTGGGCCATGCTCGCTACTCTCGGTGCCCTCTCCGTCGAGGCCCTCACCGGCGTCACCTGGCAAGATGCTGGAAAGGTACCAGACCTACTGCCTAATGCATACACACATACACACATACATACACACATATACTGCAGATTATAATAACAATTTAGCTGTGGTTTAGCAACAGGGTAAATGAGTGGTTAAGGAGAGTAAGGTTAACAATCCCTCTAGAGGGATTAAAATGAATTAAGCGCTCAAAGTATGGATTTAGTAATCCACCTCTTTTAGACGGGTTAAGAGATAACTCTGTTTATTCTTGAACAATAAAAAAAAATCACATGAATTAAAATAAATCTTCTCCTCTTAGTCTAACAAATGGACTAACTAGATTAACTCTTTTGCTGAATGTAGGTAGAACTGATCGATGGAGCATCATACTTGGGGCAACCCCTTCCGTTCTCTATAACCACATTGATATGGATCGAGGTTTTAGTGATCGGGTACATCGAGTTCCAGAGAAATGCAGAGTTGGACCCAGAAAAGAGATTGTACCCAGGAGGCAAGTTCTTCGACCCCCTCGGCCTGGCCTCTGATCCTGAGAAGAAGGAAACGCTGCAGCTGGCGGAGATCAAGCACGCTCGCCTCGCCATGGTCGGTTTCCTGGGATTCGCAGTTCAAGCAGCGGCCACGGGCAAGGGGCCCCTTAACAACTGGGCTACTCACCTCAGCGACCCTCTTCACACCACAATCTTCGATACATTCTCCTCTTCTTCTTAATCAATGAGAGTATTTATTCGCTCCATCAACGCGATCCTGTACTATGTATCCTTTGTTACATCTTGAATTTCATGGCTCTGTAAATGAAAATTTTAAAATCTTGCTTCACTGGATTATCAAAATGTGTTGCTTTATGTGTGAAACCAAGCCACTGAATCTGAATGTGTGCACATTACGGATTGAGAGATTCAATCTCTCTCATTTGTTTCTCCATTTAGTGATTTTTTTACCGTAGTTGTGAATGAGTACAGTACATATTTTCGAGTAAAACTTCTATCGGAACACTACACCGCGTGGGGTGATCTGAGTCATGTAGGGGCAGTGAAATACAAAAACTGTCCCCTACTTAACATCTCTTCAGCTTGAAAACATGCGGAGCATTCTGATAGGGTTCATCCTCTATGTTTTCTTCCTCTATATATGCATTTATGAAGATCATACAAAAGAAAAACAGATATAACATATGATACAGATGAAAGAGTACAAGTGGAGTTGTGAAGTAGCTCCTATAGATTCTGAAATAAAGATGGTTAGGAGGAGGAAGAGGAAAACAAGAATATTATGTGAAGATTTGATATAAACCTACAATCTCTATATCATAATATTGATGTATTCTGGAATCAATAAACATCTAATTATGTTTTACCATACATCAAATACATCATTTTTGAATTTCTTATTTTCTTTGTTATAGTATTTGCTTCTGATGAATGTAAAAGTTTTTAGCAAAAGCCTTAGGGATCTACACTGTAGTCATAAATTATAGATTGGTTTAATTTTGAGGAATGAGGTTGTATAAGAGAATTTTCAGGATCAAATCAGGACTGACATTGACCAGTAGAAAATTGAGCATCCTAGACGGGAAAATCCAACTAGGATGCCCCGAAATTCATCTAGTTTGCTTATTCTAGACGAAATTCAGTCTACGATACTCCGTCTAGGATGCTCATGAAATCATAATGACTAGATAGAGTTTGGTCTAGGATGTATCCTAGACGGAAAACCGTCTAGGATGTATCCTAGACAGAATTCCGTCTAGGATGTAATAAAATTTTTTTTTAAAAAAATTGTGCATTTTTGCTCTCTTTATTCTATTCATAACAACTATAAATTGCCAAAAATTATGGGTTCTAGCTCTTGAACATGTGAATTTTGGACTCCGCGAAATTATTTGCTAGAGGGTCAAAATGATTAAAAATGGCCAAAAATCATGAATTATAGCTCATGAAATCATGAATTCCGGCCTCTGCGAAATTATTTGCCAATGGGTAGAAATGAATAGAAATGACCAAAATTCGTGGGTTAAAGCTCATAAAATATTGAATTTTAGCATCCACAAATTATTTCCCTTTAAGTCTAAATGACTAAAATTACAAAAAAATTTGCCACTCGGTCAAAATAAATACAAATACCAAAAAAGCATGAGTTATAGCTCATGAATAGGCTATATAAATCATGAAATTATGAATTTTGGATTCCACTAAATTTTTGCCAATGGGTTTGAATGGCTAAAAGTTAACAAAATCGTGGGTTATAGGTCATGAAATCATGAATTTTGGACTCACAAATTATATGCCAATAGGTGAAAATGAATAAAATGGATAAAAATCATGGATTATAGCTCATGAAATCTTGAATTTTGGACTCAAATTATTTGCCAATGGGTCGAAATGACTATAAATTGCTAAAATATTGTGGTTTATAGCTCTTAAACAAGTGAATTTTAGACTCCACAAAATTACTTGCCAAAGGGTCGAAATGACTACAAATGATGAAAAATCGTGGGTATAGTTCATGAAATCGTGAAATTTGGCCTCTACAAACTTATTTTCAATGGGTCGAGTAGAATAAAAATGGCCAAAATTCATGGGTTATAGCTCATAAAATCATGAATTTTATTCTTTGCAAATATTTGCCAATGGGTCTGAACGACTAAAAATTATGAAAAAAACTGTGGATTAGAGCTCATGAAATCATGAAATTTGGATTCCACGAAATTATTTATTAATAGGTTGAAAGGACTAAAATGGCCAACCATAATGGAATATAACTCGAAAATCATGAATTTCAATTCCTAGAAATTATTTGCCAATGGGTAGAAATGAATAGAAATGACCAAAATTCGTGGGTTAAAGCTCATAAAATATTGAATTTTAGCATCCACAAATTATTTCCCTTTAAGTCTAAATGACTAAAATTACAAAAAAATTTGCCACTCGGTCAAAATAAATACAAATACCAAAAAAGCATGAGTTATAGCTCATGAATAGGCTATATAAATCATGAAATTATGAATTTTGGATTCCACTAAATTTTTGCCAATGGGTTTGAATGGCTAAAAGTTAACAAAATCGTGGGTTATAGGTCATGAAATCATGAATTTTAGACTCTGCGAAATTATATGCCAATAGGTGAAAATGAATAAAAATGGATAAAAATCATGGGTAGCTCATGAAATCGTGAATTTTGGACTCCCCGAAATTATTTGCCAATGGGTCGAAATGACTATAAATTGCTAAAATATTGTGGTTTATAGCTCTTAAACAAGTGAATTTTAGACTCCACAAAATTACTTGCCAAAGGGTCGAAATGACTACAAATGATGAAAAATCGTGGGTATAGTTCATGAAATCGTGAAATTTGGCCTCTACAAACTTATTTTCAATGGGTCGAGTAGAATAAAAATGGCCAAAATTCATGGGTTATAGCTCATAAAATCATGAATTTTATTCTTTGCAAATATTTGCCAATGGGTCTGAACGACTAAAAATTATGAAAAAAACTGTGGATTAGAGCTCATGAAATCATGAAATTTGGATTCCACGAAATTATTTATTAATAGGTTGAAAGGACTAAAATGGCCAACCATAATGGAATATAACTCAGAAAATCATGAATTTCGAATTCCTAGAAATTATTTGCCAATGGATCGAAATTACTAAAAATGGCCAAAAATCATTGATTATAACTCATTAAATTGTGAATTTTGGGCTACATAAATTTTTTGCCAATGGGTTTAAACAACTAAAAGTTAACAAACTGCGAGGATTATTGCTCATGAAATCATGAATTTTGAACTCCACAAAATTATTTGCCAGTGGGTTTGAACTATTAAATATGGCAAAAAATCTTGGGTTATAGCTCATGATTCTATAAGTTTTGAACTCCGCAATTATATGACAATGGGATGAAATGAATAAAAATGACAAATAATAGTGGGTTATAGCTCATGAAGTCATGAATTTTGGGCTCCACGAAGTTATTTGCCAAAGGCTAGAAACTATAAATTACCAAAAGTTGGGGGTTACAGCTCATGAATATTAGAATTTTGGACTCAGTGAAATTATTTACCAAAAGATCAAAATGAATTGTAATGGCCAAAAATCATGAGCTATAACTGAAGAAATTGTGAATTTTTTCGCGTGCGAAATTATTTGCCAATAGGTCAAAACAAATAAAAATAGCCAAAATTTGTTGGTTATAGCTTATGAAATAGCAAATTTTTGCCTCAACAAAAGTATTCGCTAATGGCTCTGAATGACTAGAAATTATAAAAGAATAGTGAGTTATAGCTCATAAAATCATAAATTAAACCTCAAGAAATCATGATTTTGGACTTTGTAAAATTATTTGTCAATAAGTTGAAAAGATTAAAATGGCCAAAAATTATGGGATATAGCTGATATAATTATGAATTTTTAACTCCGTGAAATTATTTGCCAATGGGTCGAAATGATTTAAAATACCCAAAATTGTGGGTTGTAGCTCATCAAATCGTGAATTTTGAACTCCACGAAATTATTTGCTAATAGGTAGGAAGAACTATAAATTACGAAAAGTTGTTGGTTATAACTCATAAACATTTGAATTTTGGACTCTGTGAAATTATTTGCCAAAGGGTCAAAATGACTAAAAATGGCCAAAAATCATGTGTTATAGCTCGTGACATCATGAAAGGGCCAAAACGACTAAAAATGACCAAAAATTATGGATTATAGCTTGTGAAATCATGAATTTTGGCCTTTGTATAATTATTTGCCAATTGGTTAAATAGAATAAAAATGGCCAAAGCTCACGGGTCATAGCTCATGAAATCATGAAGTTTAGCTTCCAAAAGTTTATTTACTAATGGGTCTGAACAACTAACAATTACGAAAATATCGTGGGTTAGCTCATGAAATCATATATTTTGGACATCGCAAAATTATTTCTCAATAGGTTGAAAGGACTAAAATGACCAAAAATCATGAAATATAGCTCATAAAATCATAAAATTTGGACTCTGTGAATTTTTTTGCCAATGGGTCAAAATTACTAAAATGGTAAAAAATTATGGGTTATAATTCATAAAATTGTGAATTTTGGACTCCTCAAAAATTTTGCCGATGGGTTTGAATGACTAAAAATTAACAAAATGCATGGTTATAGCTCATGAATTTTAAATCTCGTGAAATTATTTGCCAATGGGTTTGAGCTACTAAAAATGGTAAAATCTCATGGGTTAGTTCATGAAATCATGAATCTTGGACTCCGCTAAAAAAAAAGTCAATGGGTCAAAATGAATAAAAATGGAAAAAAATCATGGATTATAGCTCATGAAATCATGAATTTTGAAGTCTCCAAGATTATATTGCCAATAGGTCGGAACGACTATAAATTGCCAAAAATTGTGGGTGATGGATTATGAACGTGTGAATTTTAAACTTCATAAAACTATTTGCCAAAGAGTCGAAATGACTAAAATTGGCCATAAATCATGGGTTATAGCTTATGAAATCGTGAACGTTGGTCTTCGTGAAATTATTTGCCAATGGGTCTGAACGACTAAAAATTACTAAAATGGCTAAAAATTATGGGTTATAGCTCATGAAATCGTGAATTTTAGACTCCACGAAATTATTTGCCAATGGGTCTGAACGACTAAAAATTACTAAAAAATTATGGGATATAGTTCAAAAAATCATAAAATTTGGAGACCGCGAAATTATTTATCAATAGGTTGATAGGACTAAAATAGGCAACAATAAAGGATTATAACATAAAACTATTAATTTTAGACTCTACAAAATTATTTGCCAATGGGTAGTTGGACAAAATATTATGGGTTATAACTCATGAAATCTTAAAATTTGGACTCTGCAAATTTTTTACTAATGGAAATGTGTGGGTGATAGCTCATGAAACCATAAACTTTGGACTCGTGAAACTATTTGCCAATGAGTCGGACTACTAAAAATGGTAAAAAATCGTGGAATATAGCTCATAAAATTATGAAATTTTGACTCTGTAAAATTATTTGCCAATGGAGCAAAAAGACTAAAATGACAAAAAATCGTGAGTTATAGCTCATGAAATCGTGAATTTTAGACTCCACAAAATTATTTGCCAACGAGTCGGAACGACTATAAATTGCTAAAACTTGTAGGTTATAACTCATTAACATTGAATTTTGGACTCTGTGAAATTATTTACCAAAGGGTCGAAACGACTAAAAATGGCAAAAAATTATGGGTTGCAGTTTACGAAATCGTGAATTTTGGTCTACATGAAATTATTTACCAGTGGGTTGAACAAAATATAAATGGCCAAAATTCATGGGTTATAGCTTATGAAATCATGAATTTTAACCTTCATAAATAATTTACCAATGGGTTTTAACGACTAAAAATTATGAAAAAAATTATTAGTTATAGCTCACGAAGTCATGAATTTTGGACACCATGAAATTATTTATCAATAGGTTTAAAGGACTAAAATAGCCAAAAATCATGGAATATAGCTCATAAAATCATAAATTTTAGACACCATGAAATTATTTGCTAAGGGTAGAAATTACTAAAATGGCTAAAAATTATGTGTTATAGCTCATGAAATTAGGAACTTTGGGCTCTACAAAATTTTTACCAATGAGTTTGAATGACTAAAAATTAACGAAATGTATGTGTTATAGCTTATGAAATTATAAATTTTGAAATCTGGGAAATTACTTGCCAATGGGTTTGATTTACAAAAAGGGCCAAAAATCATGGGTTATATCGCATGAAATCATAAATTTTGGACTCTACAAAACTATATGCCAATAGGTCAAAACGAATAAAAATGACAACATTGTGAGTTATATCTCATGAAATTATTAATTTTGGACTCCACGAAATTATTTGGCAATGGGTCGAATGACTATAAATTGCTAAAATTATGGGTTACTCATGACCATATGAATTTTGGACTCTGTGAAATTATTTGCCAAAGGGTCAAAATGACTAAAAATAGCAAAAATCATAGGTTAGAGCTCATGAAATCGTGAATTTTGGTCTACATGAAATTATTTACCAGTGGGTTGAACAAAATATAAATGGCCAAAATTCATGGGTTATAGCTTATGAAATCATGAATTTTAACCTTCATAAATAATTTACCAATGGGTTTTAACGACTAAAAATTATGAAAAAATTATTAGTTATAGCTCATGAAATCGTTAATTTTGGCCTCTGCAAAATTATTTATCAATAGGTTTAAAGGACTAAAATAGCCAAAAATCATGGAATATAGCTCATAAAATCATAAATTTTAGACACCATGAAATTATTTGCTAAGGGTAGAAATTACTAAAATGGCTAAAAATTATGTGTTATAGCTCATGAAATTAGGAACTTTGGGCTCTACAAAATTTTTACCAATGAGTTTGAATGACTAAAATTAACGAAATGTATGTGTTATAGCTTATGAAATCATAAATTTTGGACTCTGTGAAATTATTTGCCAATGGGTTTGATTTACAAAAAGGGCCAAAAATCATGGGTTATATCGCATGAAATCATAAATTTTGGACTCTACAAAACTATATGCCAATAGGTCAAAACGAATAAAAATGACAACATTGTGAGTTATATCTCATGAAATTATTAATTTTGGACTCCACGAAATTATTTGGCAATGGGTCAGAATGACTATAAATTGCTAAAAATTATGGGTTACAGCTCATGACCATATGAATTTTGGACTCCGTGAAATTATTTGCCAAAGGGTCAAAATGACTAAAAATAGCAAAAAATCATAGGTTAGAGCTCATGAAATCGTTAATTTTGGCCTCTGCAAAATTATTTACCAAAGGATTGAAATGAATAAAAATGACCAAAATTCATGGGTTATATAGCTCAAGAAATCACAAATTTTTTACTCCACAAAATTATTTGTCAATGAGTCAAAATGACTAAAAATGGCAAATAATCATGGATTATAGCTCATGAAAACTTAAAATTTGAAATTTATAAATTTATTTGCCAATGGGTCGAAATAACTAAAAACTAGCAAAAAACATGGGTTATAGCTCAAGAAAGCGTGAATTTTGGCTGCCGTGAAATGAGTTGCCAATGGGTCAAAATAACTAAAAATGGTCAAAAAGTATGGTTTATAGCTCATGAAATCTCAAATTTTTATTTGTGCAAAATTATTTGCTAATCAATCGAAATAAAAAATGGTCAAAATTCGTGGGTTATAGCTCAGAAATTATGAATTTTAGCCTCCGCAAATTATTTGCAAATAGGTCTGAATGACTAAAAATTATGAAAAAGTTATTGGTTAAAGTTCATGAAATCATGAATTTTAGACTCCATGAAATTATTTGCCAATGGGCCGTTATGAATAAAAATGGCCAAAAACTATGAGTTATAGCTCATGAAATTATGGATTTCGGGCTCCGTAAAATTATTAGCCAATGGGTCGAAATAACTACAAATGGTAAAAAAATTATGGGTTATTCTCAGAGAATCGTGATATTTTGTTTTTGTAAAATTATTTGCTAGTGGGTCAAAATAAATCAAGATGGCAAAAATTCATGGGTTGCTCATGAAATCATTAATTTCAGACTCGTTAAAATTATTTGCTAATGGGCTTTGTTATAACCCTTCGTGTCAACAGTTTGCTTGGCAAATGCTAATCTTTGATTAGCAGCAGATAAGTATCTTGCATTAAAAGCTGGACTTAGTCAAACCCCTTTTAGAGGGTTTGAACCAACGTATCGGCCAACTCGAGAGACGGCCCCAATCGTTAGATCCGACTCTCAAAGCCAAGACGTCTTTGTCGACTCCCTGCGAGGACGACTCACGAGCCGGGACTTGCCAACATCACGACACAAACTTGGTTGACTCGACAAACGGTTTGTTCGGTTTGGTCGCCCCCATCGACGACTCCTTGCGAGGATGACTCGCAAGGCGGTACATGTCATCCCAATAACGTAAGTACGGAATCAAGTCAGGAGAATGATCCTATCCGACCTCTTCGAAGAGGAAGGCCCCGCGGGCAACTCGCTCGGCCAATTCGCCACCAACCATGCGAGATCGACTAGAAAGACGTTGTTACCCGACCTGCCACCTAGGATAAGAAGGTGACACTGTGCCTTGAACCTCCCACCCACGGGGAGTCACTGCTGCATTGAATGCAAGATCCTAGCCCTCAATTCTCTGAGCTTGTAGATCTTTAAGACACGTCATACCACGTGCCTCCCATCATTTCACATTAAATGACGATGTGACCTGATCCACTTAGGTGACGACACTTGTAAAGGCGGATCCGACTCGGCCGCCGACCCATGCCTAGTAGAAGTGACCCTTACCCTCTTGCCTATCGACACGTGTGTAGGTAAGGCTGACTCAGCCGCCAGCTGTCTGTCGGCTGAAGTTACCAAACCACCTCTTGATCATTGCTATAAATAGAGGAACTATTTGCAGACCAAGGTGAGCAGTTTTTAGACACTGAAAACTTTATCTTAGAACATCAAATTTTGACCTTTCATTCCCCACTCAAGATTATCCACTAACTTGATCGTCGGAGGAACCACCGGGGATCCAACCCCGACCTCTCACAAGTTGTGATATGTGCAGGATATCTCAGGAATTTTCCAGCTTGGACATCCAGAGGAGTTAGAGGACCCGAATAACACTATTAACCTAATTAATTGACTGTGTGATCCATAGCATCAACAGGTTTGAAAGATTAAAAATTACCAAAAAATGTAGGTTATAGCTCATGAAATCATATATTTTGGACTCAACAAAGTTATTTACCAATAGTTTTGAACAACTTAAATGACCAAAATCATGGGTTGTAGCTCATGAAATCTTGAATTTTGGTCTCGCAAAATTATTTGCCAATGGGTTGAAATTGCTAAAATTGCTAAAATTGCTAAAAATTATTGGTTATAGCTCATGAATTTATGAATTTTGGAATCCGTGAAATTATTTGCCAATGGGTCGAATAGAATAAAATGGCCAAAACCATGAATTATAGCTCATGAATTTATGAATTTTGGAATCCGTGAAATTATTTGCTAAAGGGTTGAAATGACTAAAATGGCTAAAAATCATGGGTTATAGCTCATGAAATCGTGAATTTTGGACTCTACAAAATTATATGCCAATAGGTCAAAATAAATAAAATGGCCAAAATTCATGGGTTATAGCTCATGAATTTATGAATTTTGGAATCCGTGAAATTATTTGCTAATGGGCTTTGTTATAACCCTTCGTGTCAACAGTTTGCTTGGCAAATGCTAATCTTTGATTAGCAGCAGATAAGTATCTTGCATTAAAAGCTGGACTTAGTCAAACCCCTTTTAGAGGGTTTGAACCAACGTATCGGCCAACTCGAGAGACGGCCCCAATCGTTAGATCCGACTCTCAAAGCCAAGACGTCTTTGTCGACTCCCTGCGAGGACGACTCACGAGCCGGGACTTGCCAACATCACGACACAAACTTGGTTGACTCGACAAACGGTTTGTTCGGTTTGGTCGCCCCCATCGACGACTCCTTGCGAGGATGACTCGCAAGGCGGTACATGTCATCCCAATAACGTAAGTACGGAATCAAGTCAGGAGAATGATCCTATCCGACCTCTTCGAAGAGGAAGGCCCCGCGGGCAACTCGCTCGGCCAATTCGCCACCAGCCATGCGGGATCGACTCGAAAGACGGTGTTACCCGACCTGCCACCTACGATAGGAAGATGACACCGTGCCTCGAGCCTCCCACCCACGAGGAGTCACCGCTGCATTGAATGCCAGATCCTAGCCCTCAATTCTCTGAGTTTGTAGATCTTTAAGACACGTCGTACCACGTGCCTCCCGTCATTTCGCATTAAATGTCGACGCGACCTGATCCATTTAGGTGACGACACTTGTAAAGGCGGATCTGACTCAGCCGCCGACCCATGCCTAGTCGAAGTGACCCTCATCCTCTTACCTATCGACACTTGTGTAGGTAGAGCTGACTCACCGCCAGCTCTTAGTCGGCTAAAGTTACCAAACCACCCTTTGGTCATTGCTATAAATAGAGGAACTATTTGCAGACCAAGGTAAGCAGTTTTTACACACTAAAAACTTATCTTAGAACATCCAATTTGACTTTTTTCCCCACTCAAGATTATCCACTAACTTGATCGTCGGAGGAACCACCGGGGATCCAACCCCGACCTCTCACGAGTTGTGATATGTGCAGGATATTTCAGGGATTTTCCAGTTTGGACATCCAGAGGAGTTAGAGGACCCTAATAACACTATTAACCTAATTAATTGACTGTGTGATCCATAGCATCAACAGGTTTGAAAGATTAAAAATTACCAAAAAATGTAGGTTATAGCTCATGAAATCATATATTTTGGACTCAACAAAGTTATTTACCAATAGTTTTGAACAACTTAAATGACCAAAATCATGGGTTGTAGCTCATGAAATCTTGAATTTTGGTCTCTGCAAAATTATTTGCCAATGGGTCGAATAGAATAAAATGGCCAAAATTCATGGGTTATAGCTCATGAAATCATAAATTTTAGTCTCCACAAATAATTTGCCGATGGGTTTGAATGACTAAAAATTATATAAAATTATGGATTATAGCTTATAAAATCATGAATTTTTGACACCGTGACTGTAGACAGTCAAAATATACAAGCTCTCTCTTGTGGATCACTACTCAGCATGGATAGCACAAATCTGATACCTGAGACTAATATGCGTTCAAGAATTGAACGCCCATGGGTTAAACACTTAAATCAATTCAGAATGGCCCAATATGAGCTATGGCGAAGCTCGCCTAAGGCATAGCGAAGCTCGCCCAAGTCATAATGAAGCTCGCTTTCAAGACCAAGTCAAAATGAAGCCTAAAGCGAAGTTCATTCAGAATGAGCTTCGCCCAAATAGTCCACGTGGGCCATGTCACCCATGTTCTCGCGAAGTTCACTAGAATGAACTTTGCCCATAGCTGTTATTGGTGAACCTCACACAGAGCTATTTCATGTGCTTTTTTTGAGGAAATGGTTCACCCCATTATCTTCTAAGTTTATGGCCATCATCCACATTTAATGGCCACTATATATATATATATATATATATATATATATATATATATATATATATATATATATATATATATATATATATATATATATATATATATATATATATATATATATATCTCTTAGCCTATAAGGGGATTGCTTATTTTCGGAGGATTTAGGAAGAGAGATCGAAAAATTGGCTTTCAATCAGAATTTGGCTAACTTTGGTGAACATGGAACTTTGGCATTCCTTTGTCAAAGAAAAAAGACTTCGGCAATCTTCTGCAGTCAATCAATCAGCAAAAAACCCATTATCTTGCTGGAACCATTAATAGAGCATGAGGATGACACTCCATCGGCACACAGAAAAGAATCCAATTTTATAAATTTTTCTTTATTTTTAAATTCTTGAAATTGTAACTCTTATTTGTAAGTTGTCAATTTTAAGACTCGAAACATCTACATTATTCGTTAGTAAGTAGAAAGGACTATAATGACCAAAAATCATGGAATAAGCACATAAAATGATAAATTTTAGACTCAGAGAAATTATTTGCTAATGGGAAATTACTAAAAATGGCCAAAAATCATGGGTTACAACTCATAAAATCGGGAATTTTGGACTACGTAATTTTTTTGCCAATGGATTTGAATGATTAAAATTAACAAAATGCATGGGTAATAGCTCATGAATTTATGAATTTTGGAATCCGTGAAATTATTTGCCGGTGAGTATGAACTAAAAGGGACCAAAATTGTAATTTATAGCTCATGAAATCGTGAATTTTGGACTCTACAAAATTATATGCCAATAGGTCAAAATAAATAAAAATGGCCAAAACCATGAATTATAGCTCATGAAATAGTGAATTTTGAAATCCACTAAATTATTTGCCAATGGGTTGAAATTGCTAAAAATTGCTAAAAATTATTGGTTATAGCACATGAACATGTGAATTTTGGACTAATTATTTGCTAAAGGGTTGAAATGACTAAAAATGGCTAAAAATCATGGGTTATAGCTCATGAAATCTTGAATTTTCACCTCTGTTAAAGTATTTGCCAATGGGTCGAAATGAATGAAAATAGCCAAAATTCATAGGTTATATAGCTCATGAAATTACATATTTTTGACTCTGCTAAGTTATTTGTTAACAGATCGAAATAACTAAAAATAACCAAAAATCATGGGTTATAGTTCATGAAATCATTAATTTTAGCCACTGTGATATTATTTGCCAATAGGTCGAAATGACTAAAATGACCAAAATCATGAGTTATAGCTCATGAAATTGTGAATTTTCATTACGGTGAAATTATTTATCAATAAACTGAAACAAGAAAAATGGCCAAAATTCATGGATTACTGACTCATAAAATTATGAATTTTGCCTCCTTAAATTATTTGCAAATGGGTCTAAATGACTAAAAATTATAAAGAAAATCATGGGTTATAGTTCATGATATCGAGAATTTTGGACTTCGAGAAATTGTTGCCAATGAGTCGTAATGAATAAAAATGGAAAAATTATTAGTTATAGATCATTAAATCATAAATTTTAGGTCCACAAAATTATTTGCCAATGGATTGAAGTGACTATAAATGAAAAAAATGGTTGTAGCTCATGAAATCGTGAATTTTTCTTAGCAAAATTATTTGCCGTGTGTTGAAATTAATAAAATTAGCAAAAATTTATGGGTTATAACTTATGAAATTGTGAATTTCAAATTCTACAAAATTATTTGCCAATAGGCTTGAAAGACTAAAATTGCCAAAATTATAAGTTATAGCTCATGAAATCATGAATGTTAGAGTCCACAAAATAATTTGCCAATGAGTTGAAATGACTAAAAATTTAAAAAATTGAGCGTAATAGCTCACAAAATCATGAATTTCTATCTCTGCAAAATTATTTACGAATGGATTGAAATGAGTAAAAATATAAAAATTCATGGGTTATAGCTCATGAAATCGTGAATTTTTCTTAGCAAAATTATTTGCCGGTGTGTTGAAATTAATAAAATTAGCAAAAATTTATGGGTTATAACTTATGAAATTGTGAATTTCAAATTCTACAAAATTATTTGCCAATAGGCTTGAAAGACTAAAATTGCCAAAATTATAAGTTATAGCTCATGAAATCATGAATGTTAGAGTCCACAAAATAATTTGCCAATGAGTTGAAATGACTAAAAATTTAAAAAATTGAGCGTAATAGCTCACAAAATCATGAATTTCTATCTCTGCAAAATTATTTACGAATGGATTGAAATGAGTAAAAATATAAAAAATTCATGGGTTATAGCTCATGAAATCGTGAATTTTGGTCTCCACAAATTATTTGCCAACGGGTTTGAAAGATTAAAAATTACTAAAAATTTGAGTTATAGCTCATGAAATCATGTATTTTAGACTCTGAAAAATTATTTGCCAATAGATTTGAACAACTTAAAATGATCAAAAATCATGGGTTATTGCTAATGAAATCGTGAATTTTGGACTCCGTAAAATTATTTGCAAAGCTTCGAACAACTAAAAATTGCCAAAAATCATGGGCTATAGCTCATGAAATAGTAAATTTTTATCATCAAAAAATTATTTTCTATTGGGTCGGAATGACTAAAAATCGTGGGTTATAGTTCATGAAATCGTGAACTATTTGTCAATGGGTCAGAAATGATAAAAATGATAAAAAATCATGGGTTCTATAGTTCATAAAATCATGAACTTTAGACTCTGCAAATTTATTTGTTAATTGCTTGACAGGATTAAAAATAGCCCAAAATCATGAGATATTGCTCATGAAATCGTGAGTTTTGACTATCACGAAATTATTTGCCAGTGGGTCGTAATGACTAAACATGACTAAAAACCGTGGGATATATCTCATGAAATCATGAATTTTGGATTCTGCAAAATTATTGCTAATGGGTCGAAACGACTAAAATAAATAAAAAATCATGGATTATAGCTCATGAAATCATAACTTTGGACTTCATGAAATAATTTGCCATTAGGTAGAAATAACTAAAAATGGCCAAAAATCTTGGGTTATCAGCTCGTAAAATCTTGAATTTTTCACTCAGTGAAATTATTTACAAATGGGTAGAAACAATAAAAAATGGTCAAAAATTATGGGTTATAGCTCATAAAATTATTTGCCACTGGGTTGAAACGATTAAAAATTAGCAAAAAAAAATATGGGTTAAAGCTCATAAAATTGTGAATTTTTGACTCTACGAAATCATTTACCAATGGGTCAAAATGACTATAAATTGCCAAATATTGTTGGTTATAACTCTTAAATATATGAATTTTGGACTCTGCAAAATTATTTGCTAGAGGGTCAAAACAACTAAATATAGTAAAAGTTATGTGTTACATCTCATAAAATAGAGAATTTCAACCTCTGTGAAATTATCCGCTATGTGTCAAAATGAATAAAATTATCTACTAATGTGTCAAAATGAATAAAAATGGTCAAAACTCGTGGATTATAGCTCACATAATCATGAATTTTAGCCAGCATATTATTAGCCAATGGGTCAAAATGATTAAAATTTTGGAAAAAATCGTGGGTTATAGCTCATGAAGTCATAAATTTTGGACTCTGCAAAATTATTTGCTAGAGGGTCAAAACAACTAAATATAGTAAAAGTTATGTGTTACATCTCATAAAATAGAGAATTTCAACCTCTGTGAAATTATCCGCTATGTGTCAAAATGAATAAAATTATCTACTAATGTGTCAAAATGAATAAAAATGGTCAAAACTCGTGGATTATAGCTCACATAATCATGAATTTTAGCCAAAGATATTATTAGCCAATGGGTCAAAATGATTAAAATTTTGAAAAATCGTGGGTTATAGCTCATGAAGTCATAAATTTTGGACTCGCAACATTATTTATCAATGGGTTGAAAGGCCTAACATTGCCTGCATTTTCAACTCTGTAAAATTATTAGTTAATGGGTGAAATGACTAAAATGGCCAAAAATCATGGGTTATAACTCATGAAATCATGAATTTTGACTCCACTAAATTTTGCCGGTCGGTGTGAGCGACTAAAAACTACCTAAAATCATGAGCTATAGCTCATGAAATCATAATTTTAGATTCCATCAAATTATGTGTCAATGGGTTGAAAGGACTAAAATGATAAAAATCATGAGTTATAGCTCATGAAATTGTGAATTTTGGTCGCCACGAAATTATTTGCTAATGTGTCTTAACCAATAAATGACCAAAATCATCGGTTATAACTCATGAAATTGTGAATTTTGGACTCTGCACAATTATTTGATAATGGGTTGAAACAAATGGCCGAAAAATTTGGGTTATAGCTCCTAAAATCATAAGTTTTGGCCTCATAAAATTATTTGCCACTGGGTTGAAACGATTAAAATTAGCAAAAAATATGGGTTAAAGCTCATAAAATTGTGAATTTTGGACTCTGCACAATTATTTGATAATGGGTTGAAACAAATGGCCGAAAAATTTGGGTTATAGCTCCTAAAATCATAAGTTTTGGCCTCATAAAATTATTTCTCAATGGGTAGAAATGACTGAAAATGGTCAGAAATCATGGGTTGTAGCTAATAAAATAGTGCATTTTGTACTGGAGAATTATTTGCCAATGAGTCGAAATGACTAAAGATGACAAAAATCATGGGTTATAACTCATGAAATTGTGAATTTTGGTCGCCACGAAATTATTTGCCGATGGGTCGTAATGACTAAACATGACTAAAACCGTGGGATATATCTCATGAAATCATGAATTTTGGATTCGCAAAATTATTGCTAATGGGTCAAACGACTAAAATAAATAAAAATCATGGATTATAGCTCATGAAATCATAACTTTGGACTTCATGAAATAATTTGCCATTAGGTAGAAATAACTAAAATGGCCAAAAATCTTGGGTTATCACCGTAAAATCTTGAATTTTTCACTCGGTGAAATTATTTACAAATGGGTAGAAACAATAAAAATGGTCAAAAATTATGGGTTATAGCTCATAAAATTATTTGCCACTGGGTTGAAACGATTAAAATTAGCAAAAAATATGGGTTAAAGCTCATAAAATTGTGAATTTTTGACTCTCTGAAATCATTTACCAATGGGTCAAAATGACTATAAATTGCCAAATATTGTTGGTTATAACTCTTAAATATATGAATTTTGGACTCTGCAAAATTATTTGCTAGAGGGTCAAAACAACTAAATATAGTAAAAGTTATGTGTTACATCTCATAAAATAGAGAATTTCAACCTCTGTGAAATTATCTGCTTATGTGTCAAAATGAATAAAATTATCTACTAATGTGTCAAAATGAATAAAAATGGTCAAAACTCGTGGATTATAGCTCACATAATCATGAATTTTAGCCAGCATATTATTAGCCAATGGGTCAAAATGATTAAAATTTTTGAAAAAATCGTGGGTTATAGCTCATGAAGTCATAAATTTTGGACTCTGCAACATTATTTATCAATGGGTTGAAAGGCCTAACATTGCCCTGCATTTTCAACTCTGTAAAATTATTAGTTAATGGGTCGAAATGACTAAAAATGGCCAAAAATCATGGGTTATAACTCATGAAATCATGAATTTTTGACTCCACTAAATTTTTGCCAGTCGGTGTGAACGACTAAAAACTACCTAAAATCATGAGCTATAGCTCATGAAATCATGAATTTTAGATTCCATCAAATTATGTGTCAATGGGTTGAAAGGACTAAAAATGATAAAAAATCATGAGTTATAGCTCATGAAATTGTGAATTTTGGCTGCCACGAAATTATTTGCTAATGTGTCTTAACCAATAAATGACCAAAAATCATCGGTTATAACTCATGAAATTGTGAAATTTGAATTCGCGAAATTATTTGGCAATGGGTTGCAACGATAAAAATATCCAAAACTCATGAGTTATAGCTCATGAAATTATAAATTTTGGTCGCCACGATTTGCCAATAGGTTAGAATGAGTAAAAATAATAAAAAATCATGGGTTATAGCTCACGAAATTGTGAATTTTGGACTCTGCACAATTATTTGATAATGGGTTGAAACAAATGGCCGAAAAATTTGGGTTATAGCTCCTAAAATCATAAGTTTTGGCCTCCGCAAAATTATTTCTCAATGGGTAGAAATGACTGAAAATGGTCAGAAATCATGGGTTGTAGCTAATAAAATAGTGCATTTTGTACTCTGGAGAATTATTTGCCAATGAGTCGAAATGACTAAAGATGACAAAAAATCATGGGTTATAACTAATGGATTCAGGAACTTTTAACTTTGCTAAATTTTTGCTGATCGGTGCGAATGACTAAAAACTACCAAAAAATTATGAGTTATAGCTCATGAAATCGTGAATTTTAGACTCGTGAAATTATTTGTCAATGGGTTGAAAGGACTACAAATAGTCAAAAATTATGAGTTATTGCTCATGAAATCATGAATTTTGGTTGCCATGAAATTATTTGCTAATGGGTTGGATGAGTAAATATGACCAAAAAATCGTGGGTTATAGCTCATGAAATTTAAAATTTGGACTCTGTAAAATTTTTTGGCAATAGGTTGCAATGGATATAAATGGCCAAAAATCATAAGTTATAGCTTATGAAATCCTGAATTTTAGTTTCCATGAAATTATTTGCTAATAGGACGGAATGAGTAAAAATGATAAAAATTATGAGTTATAGCTCATGTAATTATGAATTCGGACTCCATAAAGATTTTTGCCAATGGGTTGAAATGGATAAAATGGCCAAATATGATGGGTTATATCTTGTAAATTATGAATTTTGGCTTCCTCAAAAATATTATCCAATGGGTATAAACAATTGAAAATTGCAAAAAAATCGTGAGTTTTAGCTAATCAATTTGTGAATTTTAGACTCTATGAAATTATTGGCCAATGAGTTGGAATGACTATAAATAAATAAAAATTATGGGTTATAGCTAATGAAATAGTAAATTTTAGGCTCTGCAAAATATTTGCCAATAGGTCAAAATAGCTTAAAATGACAAAACAAAATCAAGGGTTATAGCTCATGAAATCCTAAATTGTGGTTGCCGCAAAATTATTTGCTAATGGGTCGTAACGACTAAAAATGACCAAAAATCATGGGTTATAGCTCATGAAAATTTGAATTTTGGATTTCACAAAATTATTTGTCTATGAGTAGACATGAATAAAAATGTCAAAAAATCATGGATTATAGTTCATGAAATTATGAGTTTTGGCGTCCGTAAAGTTATTTGCCAATGGGTTAGAAAGGATAAAAATGCCTAAAAATCATGAGTTATAGCTCATGAAATCGTGAATTTTAGACTCGTGAAATTATTTACCAATGGATCAAAACGACAAAAAATAGCCAAAAACAATGGGTAATTAGTAATGAATTCATGAACTTTGGACTCCACAAAATTACTTGCCAATGGGTTAGAAAGGATAAAAATGCCTAAAAATCATGGTTTATAAAGCTCATAAAATCATGAATTTTGGACTCTGTGAAGTTATTTGTCAATCGCTTGAAAGGATTAAACATGACCCAGAATCATGGGTTTGCTCATGAAATCATGAATTTTAGCTGCCATGAAATTATTTGCTAATATGTCAGAATAACTAAATATGACCAAAAAATGTGGGATATATCTCATGAAATTATGACTTTTGGATTCTGTAGAATTATTTGCCAATGGGTCAAAATGACTAAAATTGGCCAAAAATCATGGACTATAGCTCATGCAATGAAATCATAACTTTAGACTTTGTGAAATTATTTGCTGTTTAGTTGAAATAATAAAAAAAAAATCGTGGGTTGTAGCTCATAAAATCATGAATTTTGAACTCAACGAAATTATTTGCTAATGCGAACAATTAACTGAAAATGGTAAAAAGTCATAGGTTATAATTCATGAAATTGTGAATTTTGAACTTCGTGAAATTATTTACCACTGGGTCAAAAAAATATGCCTAAAAATCATGAGTTATAGCTCATGAATAGGTCATAGCTCATGAAATCGTATTTTAGACTTCATGAAATTAATTACCAATGGGTTGAAATGACTAAAATGGACAAAAGTCATGAGTTATGAGCTCATGAAATCATGAAATTTGGACTCCAAGAAATTATTTGCCTATATGTGAAATGACTTAAAATTATCAAAAATTGTGAGCTCATTAAATTGTGAATTTTGGACTATGTGAAATTATTTGCCAATGGGTCAAAATGACTATAAATTACCAAAATTGACGGTTATAGCTCATGAACATGTGAATTGAACTCTGCAAAATTATTTGCTAATGGGTCGAACGACTAAAAATGACCAAAAATCATGGGTTATAGCTCATGAAAATTTGAATTTTGGATTTCACAAAATTATTTGTCTATGAGTAGACATGAATAAAAATGTCAAAAATCATGGATTATAGTTCATGAAATTATGAGTTTTGGCGTCCGTAAAGTTATTTGCCAATGGGTAGAAACGAATGAAATTGACCATAAATCATGTGTTATAACTCATGAAATTGTGAATTTTGAACTTCGTGAAATTATTTACCAATGGATCAAAACGACAAAAATAGCCAAAACAATGGGTAATTAGTAATGAATTCATGAACTTTGGACTCCACAAAATTACTTGCCAATGGGTTAGAAAGGATAAAAATGCCTAAAAATCATGGTTTATAAAGCTCATAAAATCATGAATTTTGGACTCTGGAAGTTATTTGTCAATCGCTTGAAAGGATTAAACATGACCCGAATCATGGGTTTGCTCATGAAATCATGAATTTTAGTCGCCATGAAATTATTTGCTAATATGTCAATAACTAAATATGACCAAAAATGTGGGATATATCTCATGAAATTATGACTTTTGGATTCTCAGAGAATTATTTGCCAATGGGTCAAAATGACTAAAATTGGCCAAAAATCATGGACTATAGCTCATGCAATGAAATCATAACTTTAGACTTTGTGAAATTATTTGTCGTTTAGTTGAAATAATAAAAAAATCGTGGGTTGTAGCTCATAAAATCATGAATTTTGAACTCAACGAAATTATTTGCTAATGCTAACAATTAACTGAAAATGGTAAAAGTCATAGGTTATAATTCATGAAATTGTGAATTTTGAACTGTGAAATTATTTACCACTGGTCAAAAAATATGCCTAAAAATCATGAGTTATAGCTCATGAATAGGTCATAGCTCATGAAATCGTGTATTTTAGACTTCATGAAATTAATTACCAATGGGTTGAAATGACTAAAAATGGACAAAAGTCATGAGTTATGAGCTCATGAAATCATGAAATTTGGACTCCAAGAAATTATTTGCCTATATGTCGAAATGACTTAAAATTATCAAAAATTGTGAGCTCATTAAATTGTGAATTTTGGACTATGTGAAATTATTTGCCAATGGGTCAAAATGACTATAAATTACCAAAAATTGACGGTTATAGCTCATGAACATGTGAATTCTGAACTCTGCAAAATTATTTGCGAAAGGGTCGAAATGACTAAAAATGGCCAATTATCATGGGTTATATTTCATAAAATCATGAATTTTGGCATCCACGAAATTATTTTCCAATGTTTAAAACGTATAAAAATGGCCAAAATTCATGGGTTTTAACTCATGTCATAATGATATTCAATCCCACAAATTATTTGCCAAGGGGTCAGAATGACTAAAAACTACGAGACAATTATGGCTTATAGCTCATGAAATCATGAATTTTGGATCTTGCAAAATTATTTGTTAATGGGTTGAATGGACAAAAATAGCCAAATATCATGGAATATAGATCATAAAATCATGCATTTTGTACTCTGCAAAATTTTTTGCCGATGGGTCGAAATGACTAAAAATGGTGAAAAATTATGGATTATAACTCATGAAATTGTGAATTTTGGATGTTAGCCAATTGGTCGGAATGACTAAAAATAACCAAAAATTATGGGTTATAGCTCTTGAAATCATGAATTCTCTTCTCTATGAGATTATCTACCAATGAATCGAAATGAATAAAAATAGCAAAGAATCGTGAGTTATCGATCATGAAATAATTAATTTCAGCCTCTGCAAATTATGTCCCAATAGATATCAAAGTCTTAAAATTATAAAGAAATCATGGGTTATAGCTAATGAAAATTTAAATTTTAGACTCTTCGAAATTATTTGCCAATGGGTAGAAACGAATGAAATTGACCATAAATCATGTGTTATAACTCATGAAATCGTGAATTTTAGCCTCTACAAAATTATTTACTAGTGGGTAGAAACAACTGAAAAAAAATCGTGGGTTATTGCTTATGAAATCGTGAATTTTGTACTTTACGAAATTATTTGTTAATGGGTTGGAACGATTATAAATTGCAAAAATTTATGTGTTATAGCTCATAAACATGTGAATTTTAGACTCCATGAAATTACATGCCAAAGGGTCAAACTAAAAAAGGCAAAATATCATGTGTTACAGCTCATGTAATCGCGGAATTGTTACACGTAAAATTAGTTACCAACGCGTGGAAACAACTAAAAATTAGCAAAACACGGTCGTAGCTCATGAAATCATGAATTTTGGTTGCTGGGAAATTATTTATCAATAGGTCAGAATGACTAAAAATAACCAAAACTCATGGGTTATAGCTCACGAAATTATGAATTCTCATCGCCCTGAAATTATTTACCAATGACTTGAAATAAATAAAAATGGAAAAAATTCGTGGGTTATAGCTCATGAAATCATAAATTTTAGCCATCACAAACAATTTGCTAATGAGTCTAAATGACTAAAGTTTATGAAAAAATCATGGGTTATAGCTCGTGAAATCATAAATTTTAGATTTCATGAAATTGTTTTCCTAATGGGTCAAAACAAACAAATATAGCTAAAAATCGTGGGTTATAACTTATGAAATTATGAATTTTGGACTCTATTAGATTATTTGCCAATAGTCGGAGCAAATAAAAATTATTAAAACACATGGGTTATAAGCTCATGAATTCGTGAATTTTAGACTCTGAGAAATTATTTGCCAACGCGTTGAAATGAATAAAAATGTCCAAAAATTATGGGTTATAGCTCATGAAATCTTGAATTTTGGACTCTATGAAATTATTTGCTAATTGGTTGGAACGACTATAAATTGTAAAAAAATTATGGGTTATAGCCGAGGAACATGTGAATTTTGGATTCCACAAAATTATTTATCAAAGAATCAAAATAACTAAAAATGGCAAAAAATCATTGGCTATAGCTCTTAAAATGCTGAATTTTGCCCTCCGCTATATTATTTGCCAACGGGTCGAAGAAACTAAAAATTGCCAAACCACTTTGTTTATAGCTTATGAAATCATGAATTTTGAACACCACAAAATTATTTACCAATGGATCGTAATGTCTAAAAATAACCAAAATTCATGGATTATAGCTCACAAAATCGTGAAATTATTTTCCAATGGGTAAAATGAATAAAATTAGCCAAAAATCGTGGATTATAGCTTATGAAATCATGAATTTTGGCATCCATAAAATTATTTGCCAAAGAGTGAAACGACTAAAAATGAACAAAAATTGTGAGTTATAGCTCATAAAATCGTGAAATTTGGACTCTACAAAATTATTTGTCAATGGGTTGGAACGATTATAAATTGCTAAAAATTATAGGTTATAGATCATGAACAAGTGAATTTTTAACTTCGTGAAATTATTTACTAAAGGGTCAAAGTGACAAAAAATGACAAAAAATCATGGGTTATAGCTCTTGAAATAGTAAAATTTTGGCTCCACAAAATTATTTCCTAATGGATTGAAATAGCTAAAAATCACTAAAACACATAGATTATAGCTCATGAAATCATGAATTTCAGACGTCATGAAATTATTGGCGAATGGGTTGGAACGACTAAAAATAACCAAACATACTGGGTAATAGCTCACGAAATCGTGAATTTTCTTCTATAAAAAATTATTTGCCAATGAATCGAAGCAGATAAAAATGGAAACAATTCATGAATTAGCGCTCATGAAATCATGAATTTTAACCTCCACAAAATATTTGCCAATGGCTTTCAATAATTAAAATTTTTAAAAATATCGTGGGTTATAGTTAATGAAATTGTAAAGTATCATAAATTTTAGCCATCACAAACAATTTGCTAATGAGTCTAAATGACTAAAGTTTATGAAAAATCATGGGTTATAGCTCATGAAATCATACATTTTAGACTCCATGAAATTATTTTCCAATGGGTAAAATGAATAAAATTAGCCAAAAATCGTGGATTATAGCTTATGAAATTGTGAATTTTGGATGTTAGCCAATTGGTGAATGACTAAAAATAACCAAAACTCATGGGTTATAGCTCATGAAATCTTGAATTTTGGACTCTATGAAATTATTTGCCAACGCGTTGAAATGAATAAAATGTCCAAAATTATGGGTTATAGCTCATGAAATCTTGAATTTTGGACTCTATGAAATTATTTGCTAATTGGTTGGAACGACTATAAATTGTAAAAATTATGAGTTATAGCTCATGAACATGTGAATTTTGGATTCCACAAAATTATTTATCAAAGGATCAAAATGACTAAAAATGGCAAAAATCATTGGCTATAGCTCTTAAAATGCTGAATTTTGCCCTCCGCTATATTATTTGCCAACGGTCGAAGAAACTAAAATTGCCAAACCACTTTGTTTATAGCTTATGAAATTGTGAATTTTGAACACCACAAAATTATTTACCAATGGATCGTAATGTCTAAAAATAACCAAAATTCATGGATTATAGCTCACAAAATCGTGAAATTATTTTCCAATGGGTAAAATGAATAAAATTAGCCAAAAATCGTGGATTATAGCTTATGAAATCATGAATTTTGGCATCCATAAAATTATTTGCCAAAGAGTAGAAATGACTAAAATGAACAAAAATTGTGAGTTATAGCTCATAAAATCGTGAAATTTGGACTCTACAAAATTATTTGTCAATGGGTTGGAACGATTATAAATTGCTAAAAATTATAGGTTATAGATCATGAACAAGTGAATTTTAACTCGTGAAATTATTTACTAAAGGGTCAAAGTGACAAAAATGACAAAAATCATGGGTTATAGCTCTTGAAATAGTAAAATTTTGGCTCCACAAAATTATTTCCTAATGGATTGAAATAGCTAAAAATCACTAAAACACATAGATTATAGCTCATGAAATTGTGAATTTTGGACTATGTGAAATTATTTGCCAAAGAGTGAAACGACTAAAATGAACAAAAATTGTGAGTTATAGCTCATGAATAGGTCATAGCTCATGAAATCATGAATTCTCTTCTCTATGAGATTATCTACCAATGAATCGAAATGAATAAAATGTCCAAAATTATGGGTTATAGCTAATGAAAATTTAAATTTTAGACTCTTGAAATATTTGCCAATGGCTTTCAATAATTAAAATTTTTAAAAATATCGTGGGTTATAGTTAATGAAATTGTAAAGTATCATAAATTTTAGCCATCACAAACAATTTGCTAATGAGTCTAAATGACTAAAGTTTATGAAAAATCATGGGTTATAGCTCATGAAATCATAAATTTTAGATTTCATGAAATTGTTTTCCTAATGGGTCAAAATGACTAAAAATAACCAAAAATTATGGGTTATAGCTCTTGAAATAGTAAAATTTTGGCTCCACAAAATTATTTATCAATAGGTCGAATGACTAAAAATAACCAAAACTCATGGGTTATAGCTCATGAAATCATGAATTTCAGACGTCATGAAATTATTGGCGAATGGGTTGGAACGACTAAAAATAACCAAAACTCATGGGTTATAGCTCATGAAATCTTGAATTTTGGACTCTATGAAATTATTTGCCAATGGGTCAAAATGACTATAAATTACCAAAATTGACGGTTATAGCTCATGAACATGTGAATTTTGGATTCCACAAAATTATTTATCAAAGGATCAAAATGACTAAAAATGGCAAAAATCATTGGCTATAGCTCTTAAAATGCTGAATTTTGCCCTCCGCTATATTATTTGCCAACGGTCGAAGAAACTAAAATTGCCAAACCACTTTGTTTATAGCTTATGAAATTGTGAATTTTGAACACCACAAAATTATTTATCAATAGGTCAGAATGACTAAAAATAACCAAAATTCATGGATTATAGCTCACAAAATCGTGAAATTATTTTCCAATGGGTAAAATGAATAAAATTAGCCAAAAATCGTGGATTATAGCTTATGAAATCATGAATTTTGGCATCCATAAAATTATTTGCCAAAGAGTGAAACGACTAAAATGAACAAAAATTGTGAGTTATAGCTCATAAAATCGTGAAATTTGGACTCAAGAAATTATTTGCCTATATGTCTGAAATGACTTAAAATTATAAAGAAATTATGGGTTATAGCTAATGAAAATTTAAATTTTAGACTCTTCGAAATTATTTGCCAATGGGTAGAAACGAATGAAATTGACCATAAATCATGTGTTATAACTCATGAAATCGTGAATTTTAGCCTCTACAAAATTATTTACTAGTGGGTAGAAACAACTGAAAAAAATCGTGGGTTATAGCTCATGAAATCGTGTATTTTAGACTTCATGAAATTAATTACCAATGGGTTGAAATGAATAAAATGTCCAAAATTATGGGTTATAGCTCATGAACATGTGAATTTTAGACTCCATGAAATTACATGCCAAAGGGTCAAACTAAAAAAGGCAAAATATCATGTGTTACAGCTCATGTAATCGTGAATTGTTACACCCGTAAAATTAGTTACCAACGCGTGGAAACAACTAAAAATTAGCAAAACACGTGTCGTAGCTCATGAAATCATGAATTTTGGTTGCTGGGAAATTATTTATCAATAGGTCAGAATGACTAAAAATAACCAAAACTCATGGGTTATAGCTCACGAAATTATGAATTCTCATCGCCCTGAAATTATTTACCAATGACTTGAAATAAATAAAAATGGAAAAAATTCGTGGGTTATAGCTCATGAAATCATAAATTTTAGCCATCACAAACAATTTGCTAATGAGTCTAAATGACTAAAGTTTATGAAAAATCATGGGTTATAGCTCTTGAAATAGTAAAATTTTGGCTCCACAAAATTATTTATCAATAGGTCAGAATGACTAAAAATAACCAAAACTCATGGGTTATAGCTCTTGAAATAGTAAAATTTTGGCTCCACAAAATTATTTATCAATAGGTCGAGAATGACTAAAAATAACCAAAACTCATGGGTTATAGCTAATGAAAATTTAAATTTTAGACTCTTCGAAATTATTTGCCAATGGGTAGAAACGAATGAAATTGACCATAAATCATGGGTTATAGCTCATGAAATCTTGAATTTTGGACTCTATGAAATTATTTGCTAATTGGTTGGAGCGACTATAAATTGTAAAAATTATGGGTTATAGCCGAGGAACATGTGAATTTTGGATTCCACAAAATTATTTATCAAAGAATCAAAATAACTAAAATGGCAAAAATTATTGACTATAGCTCTTGAAATGCTAAATTTTGCCCTCTGCTACATTATTTTCCAATGGGTTGAAGAAACTAAAATTGCCAAACCACTTTGTTTATAGCTTATGAAATCATGAATTTTGGATTCCACAAAATTATTTACCAATGGATCGTAATGTCTAAAAATAACCAAAATTCATGGATTATAGCTCACAAAATCGTGAAATTATTTTCCAATGGGTAAAATGAATAAAATTAGCCAAAAATCGTGGATTATAGCTTATGAAATCATGAATTTTGGCATCCATAAAATATTTGCCAATGGGTTGAAAGGACTAAAATGATAAAAATTATGAGTTATAGCTCATAAAATCGTGAAATTTGGACTCTACAAAATTATTTGTCAATGGGTTGGAGCGACTATAAATTGTAAAAATTATGGGTTATAGCTCATGAACATGTGAATTTTAGACTCGTGAAATTATTTACTAAAGGGTCAAAGTGACAAAAATGACAAAAATCATGGGTTATAGCTCTTGAAATAGTAAATTTTGGCTCCACAAAATTATTTCCTAATGGATTGAAATAGCTAAAATCACTAAAACACATAGATTATAGCTCATGAAATCGTGAATTTTAGACTCTATGAAATTATTGGCGAATGGGTTGGAGCGACTAAAATAACCAAACATCTTGGGTAATAGCTCATGAAATCGTGAATTTTCTTCTATAAAAATTATTTGCCAATGAATCGAAATGGATAAAATGGCCAAAATTCATGGATTATAGCTCATGAAATCATGAATTTTAACCTCCACAAAATATTTGCCAATAGGTCAAAATAGCTTAAAATGACAAAACAAAATCAAGGGTTATAGCTCATGAAATCCTAAATTGTGGTTGCCGCAAAATTATTTGCTAATATGTCGAATAACTAAATATGACCAAAATCATGGGTTATAGCTCATGAAAATTTGAATTTTGATTTCACAAAATTATTTGTCTATGAGTAGACATGAATAAAAAACAAAAAATCATGGATTATAGTTCATGAAATTATGAGTTTTGGCCCCAGAAAGTTATTTGCCAATGGGGATAAACAATAGAAAATGGCTAAAAATTATAAGCTATAGCTCATTAAATCATGAACTTTGACCGTATGAAATTATTTGCTAATGGGTTGGAATGACTATAAATAAATAAAAATTATGAGTTATAGCTCAAGAACATGTGAATTTTGGATTCCACAAAATTATTTATCAAAGGATCAAAATGACTAAAATGGCAAAAATTATTGACTATAGCTCTTGAAATGCTAAATTTTGCCCTCTGCTACATTATTTTCCAATGGGTTGAAATGGATAAAATGGCCAAATATGATGGGTTATATCTTGTAAATTATGAATTTTGGCTTCCTCAAAAATATTATCCAATGGGTATAAACAATTGAAAATTGCAAAAAATCGTGAGTTTTAGCTAATCAATTTGTGAATTTTAGACTCTATGAAATTATTAATGAGTTGGAATGACTATAAATAAATAAAAATTATGGGTTATAGCTAATGAAATAGTAAATTTTAGGCTCAAAAATATTTGCCAATAGGTCAAAATAGCTTAAAATGACAAAACAAAATCAAGGGTTATAGCTCATGAAATCCTAAATTGTGGTTGCCGCAAAATTATTTGCCAAGGGTCGAATGACTAAAATGGCCAAAAATCATGGGTTATAGCTCATGAAAATTTGAATTTTGGATTTCACAAAATTATTTATCAATGGGTAGAAATGAATAAAATAGCCAAAAATCATGGATTATAGTTCATGAAATTATGAGTTTTGCGTCCGTAAAGTTATTTGCCAATGGGGATAAACAATAGAAAATGGCTAAAAATTATAAGCTATAGCTCATTAAATCATGAATTTTAGACTCCATGAAATTATTTACCAATGGATCAAAACGACAAAAATAGCCAAAAACAATGGGTAATTAGTAATGAATTCATGAACTTTGGACTCCACAAAATTACTTGCCAATGGGTTAGAAAGGATAAAATGCCTAAAAATCATGGTTTATAAAGCTCATAAAATCATGAATTTTGGACTCTGAAGTTATTTGTCAATCGCTGAAAGGATTAAACATGACCAGAATCATGGGTTTGCTCATGAAATCATGAATTTTAGTCGCCATGAAATTATTTGCTAATATGTCGAATAACTAAATATGACCAAAAATGTGGGATATATCTCATGAAATTATGACTTTGGATTCTCAGAGAATTATTTGCCAATGGGTCAAAATGACTAAAATTGGCCAAAAATCATGGACTATAGCTCATGCAATGAAATCATAACTTTAGACTTTGTGAAATTATTTGCTGTTTAGTTGAAATAATAAAAAAATCGGGTTGTAGCTCATAAAATCATGAATTTTGAACACCACAAAATTATTTACCAATGGATCGTAATGTCTAAAAATAACCAAAATTCATGGATTATAGCTCACAAAATCGTGAAATTATTTTCCAATGGGTAAAATGAATAAAATTAGCCAAAAATCGTGGATTATAGCTTATGAAATCATGAATTTTGGCATCCATAAAATTATTTGCCAAAGAGTAGAAATGACTGAAAATGAATAAAAATTGTGAGTTATAGCTCATAAAATCGTGAAATTTGGACTCTACAAAATTATTTGTCAATGGGTTGGAACGATTATAAATTGCTAAAAATTATAGGTTATAGATCATGAACAAGTGAATTTTTAACTTCGTGAAATTATTTACTAAAGGGTCAAAGTGACAAAAATGACAAAAATCATGGGTTATAGCTCTTGAAATAGTAAATTTTGGCTCCACAAAATTATTTCCTAATGGATTGAAATAGCTAAAATCACTAAAACACATAGATTATAGCTCATGAAATCATGAATTTAGGGCGTCATGAAATTATTTGCCAATGGGTTGAAATGACTAAAATAACCAAACATCTTGGGTAATAGCTCATGAAATCGTGAATTTTCTTCTATAAAAATTATTTGCCAATGAATCGAAATGGATAAAATGGCCAAAATTCATGGATTATAGCTCATGAAATCATGAATTTTAACCTCCACAAAATATTTGCCAATGGCTTTCAATAATTAAAATTTTTAAAAATATCGGGGTTATAGTTAATGAAATTGTAAAGTATCATAAATTTTAGCCTTCATAAAATAATTTGCTATGAGTCTAAATGACTAAAGTTCTGAAAAATTATGGGCTATAGCTCATGAAATCATACATTTTAGACTCCATGAAATTATTTACCAATGGATCAAAACGACAAAAATAGCCAAAAATCATGGGTTATAGCTTATGAAATTATGAATTTTGGACTCCATCAAACCATGGGTTATAACTCATGAAATCATGAAATTTGGACTCCAAGAAATTATTTGCCAATGGGTTGAAATGGATAAAATGGCCAAAAATCATGGGTTGTAAGTCATGAAATCTTCTATGAAATTATTTGCCAATGGATTGGAGCGACTATAAATTGTAAAAATTATGAGTTATAGCTCAAGAACATGTGAATTTTGGATTCCACAAAATTATTTATCAAAGGATCAAAATGACTAAAATGGCAAAAATTATTGACTATAGCTCTTGAAATGCTAAATTTTGCCCTCTGCTACATTATTTTCCAATGGGTCGAAGAAACTAAAATTGCCAAACCACATAGTTTATAGCTTATGAAATTGTGAATTTTGAACACCACAAAATTATTTACCAATAGATCGTAATGTCTAAAAATAATGAAAATTCATGGATTATAGCTCACAAAATCATGAAATTATTTTCCAATGGGTAAAATGAATAAAAATAGCCAAAAATCATGGGTTATAGCTTATGAAATTATGAATTTTGGACTCCATCAAACCATGGGTTATAACTCATGAATTCGTGAATTTTAGACTCTAAGGAATTGTTTGCCAATGTGTTGAAATGAATAAAATGGCCAAAAATCATGGGTTGTAAGTCATGAAATCTTCTATGAAATTATTTGCTAATTGGTTGGAACGACTATAAATTGTAAAAATTATGAGTTATAGCTCAAGAACATGTGAATTTTGGATTCCACAAAATTATTTATCAAAGGATCAAAATGACTAAAATGGCAAAAATTATTGACTATAGCTCTTGAAATGCTAAATTTTGCCCTCTGCTACATTATTTTCCAATGGGTCGAAGAAACTAAAAATTGCCAAACCACATAGTTTATAGCTTATGAAATTGTGAATTTTGAACACCACAAAATTATTTACCAATAGATCGTAATGTCTAAAAATAATGAAAATTCATGGATTATAGCTCACAAAATCGTGAAATTATTTTCCAATGGGTAAAATGAATAAAATTAGCCAGAAATTATGGATTGTAGCTTATGAAATCATAATTTTGGCCTTCACAAAATTGTTTGCCAAAGAGTAGAAATGACTGAAAATGAATAAAAATTGTGAGTTATAGCTCCTAAAATCGTGAAATTTGGACTCCACAAAATTATTTGCCAATGGATGGGAATGATTATAAATTGCTAAAACTTATGGGTTATAGATAATGAACAAATGAATTTTTAACTCAGTGAAATTATTTACTAAAGGGTCGAAGTAACAAAAAGGGTGAAAGATCATGGGTTATAGCTCTTGAAATAGTAAATTTTGCCTCCACAAAATTAAATCCCAATGGGTCGAAATAGCTAAAAATCACTAAAACACATAGATTATAGCTCATGAAATCGTGAATTTTAGATGTGAAATTACCGGTCAAAGAGTTGGAATGACTAAAAATGACCAAAAATACTAGGTCATAGCTCACGGAATCGTGAATTTTCTTCTGTACAAAAATATTTACCAATGAATCCAAATAGATTAAATGGGAAAAATTCATGGAGTATATAGCTCATGAAATCATGAATTTTAGCCTCTGCAAATAATTTGCCAATGGCTCTCAATGATTAAAGATTTTGAAAATATCGTGGGTTATAGTTAATGAAATCGTAAAGTATCATAAATTTTAGCCATCACAAACAATTTGCTAATGAGTCTAAATGACTAAAGTTTATGAAATAATTATGGGTAATAGTTCATGAAATTATAAATTTTAGACTCCACGAAATTATTTTCCAATGGGTAAAATGAATAAAAATAGCTAAAAATCGTGGGCTATAGCTTATGAAATTGTGAATTTTGGACTCCACCAAATTATTTACCATTAGTCGAAATAACTAAAAATTAGCAAAACACATAGGTTATAGCTCATGAATTCATGAATTTTAGATTATGAGGAATTATTTGCCAATGGGTTGAAACGAATAAAAATATGCAAAATCATGGGGTATAAGTCATGAAATCGTGAATTTTAGACTCTATGAAATTATTTGTCAATGGGTTGGAATGACTAAAAATAACCAAAAATTATGGGTTATAGCTCATGAAATCGTGAATTTTAGCCTCTACAAAATTATTTATCAAAGAATCAAAATAACTAAAATGGCAAAAATCATGGGTTATAGCTCATGAAATCATGAATTTTAGCCTCTGCAAATAATTTGCCAATGGCTCTCAATGATTAAAGATTTTGAAAATATCGTGGGTTATAGTTAATGAAATTGTAAAGTATCATAAATTTTAGCCATCACAAACAATTTGCTAATGAGTCTAAATGACTAAAGTTTATGAAAAAATTATGGGTTATAGCTCATGAAATTATAAATTTTAGACTCCACGAAATTATTTCCTAATGGGTCAAAACAAACAAATATAGCTAAAAATCGTGGGCTATAGCTTATGAAATTGTGAATTTTGGACTCCACCAAATTATTTACCATTAGTCGAAATAACTAAAAATTAGCAAAACACATAGGTTATAGCTCATGAAATCATGAATTTTAGACTCTATGAAATTATTTGCCAATGGGTTGGAACGACTAAAAATAACCAAAACTCATGGGTTATAGCTCATGAAATCTTGAATTTTGGACTCTATGAAATTATTTGCCAATGGGTTGGAACGATTATAAATTGCAAAATTTATGTGTTATAGCTCATGAACATGTGAATTTTGGATTCCACAAAATTATTTATCAAAGAATCAAAATAACTAAAATGGCAAAAATCATTGGCTATAGCTCTTAAAATGTGAATTTTGCCCTCCGCTATATTATTTGCCAACGGGTCGAAGAAACTAAAATTGCCAAACCACTTTGTTTATAGCTTATGAAATCATGAATTTTGAACACCACAAAATTATTTACCAATGGATCGTAATGTCTAAAAATAACCAAAATTCATGGATTATAGCTCACAAAATCGTGAAATTATTTTCCAATGGGTAAAATGAATAAAATTAGCCAAAAATCGTGGATTATAGCTTATGAAATCATGAATTTTGGCATCCATAAAATTATTTGCCAAAGAGTGAAACGACTAAAATGAACAAAAATTGTGAGTTATAGCTCATAAAATCGTGAAATTTGGACTCTACAAAATTATTTGTCAATGGGTTGGAACGATTATAAATTGCTAAAATTATAGGTTATAGATCATGAACAAGTGAATTTTAACTCGTGAAATTATTTACTAAAGGGTCAAAGTGACAAAAATGACAAAAATAGCAAAAATCATTGGCTATAGCTCTTGAAATGCTAAATTTTGCCCTCCGCTATATTATTTGCCAACGGGTCGAAGAAACTAAAATTGCCAAACCACTTTGTTTATAGCTTATGAAATCATGAATTTTGAACACCACAAAATTATTTACCAATGGATCGTAATGTCTAAAAATAACCAAAATTCATGGATTATAGCTCACAAAATCGTGAAATTATTTTCCAATGGGTAAAATGAATAAAATTAGCCAAAAATCGTGGATTATAGCTTATGAAATCATGAATTTTGGCATCCATAAAATTATTTGCCAAAGAGTGAAACGACTAAAATGAACAAAAATTGTGAGTTATAGCTCATAAAATCGTGAAATTTGGACTCTACAAAATTATTTGTCAATGGGTTGGAACGATTATAAATTGCTAAAATTATAGGTTATAGATCATGAACAAGTGAATTTTAACTCGTGAAATTATTTACTAAAGGGTCAAAGTGACAAAAATGACAAAAATCATGGGTTATAGCTCTTGAAATAGTAAAATTTTGGCTCCACAAAATTATTTGCCAATGGGTCAAAACGAATAAAATAGCCAAAAATCATGGGTTATAGCTCATGAAATCATAAATTTTAGCCATCACAAACAATTTGCTAATGAGTCTAAATGACTAAAGTTTATGAAAAAATTATGGGTTATAGCTCATGAAATTATAAATTTTAGACTCCACGAAATTATTTCCTAATGGGTCAAAACGAATAAAATAGCCAAAAATCATGGGTTATAGCTCTTGAAATAGTAAAATTTTGGCTCCACAAAATTATTTGCCAAAGAGTGAAACGACTAAAATGAACAAAAATTGTGAGTTATAGCTCATAAAATCGTGAAATTTGGACTCCACAAAATTATTTGCCAATGGGTTGGAACGATTATAAATTGCTAAAATTATAGGTTATAGATCATGAACAAGTGAATTTTAACTCGTGAAATTATTTACTAAAGGGTCAAAGTGACAAAAATGACAAAAATCATGGGTTATAGCTCATGAAATCGTGAATTTTCTTCTATAAAAATTATTTGCCAATGGGTCAAAACGAATAAAATAGCCAAAAATCATGGGTTATAGCTTATGAAATTATGAATTTTGGACTCCATCAAACCATGGGTTATAACTCATGAATTCGTGAATTTTAGACTCTAAGGAATTGTTTGCCAATGTGTTGAAATGAATAAAATGGCCAAAAATCATGGGTTGTAAGTCATGAAATCTTCTATGAAATTATTTGCCAATGGATTGGAACGACTATAAATTGTAAAAATTATGAGTTATAGCTCAAGAACATGTGAATTTTGGATTCCACAAAATTATTTATCAAAGGATCAAAATGACTAAAAATGGCAAAAAATTATTGACTATAGCTCTTGAAATGCTAAATTTTGCCCTCTGCTACATTATTTTCCAATGGGTCAAGAAACTAAAATTGCCAAACCACATAGTTTATAGCTTATGAAATTGTGAATTTTGAACACCACAAAATTATTTACCAATAGATCGTAATGTCTAAAAATAATGAAAATTCATGGATTATAGCTCACAAAATCGTGAAATTATTTTCCAATGGGTAAAATGAATAAAATTAGCCAGAAATTATGGATTGTAGCTTATGAAATCATAATTTTGGCCTTCACAAAATTGTTTGCCAAAGAGTAGAAATGACTGAAAATGAATAAAAATTGTGAGTTATAGCTCCTAAAATCGTGAAATTTGGACTCCACAAAATTATTTGCCAATGGATGGGAATGATTATAAATTGCTAAAACTTATGGGTTATAGATAATGAACAAATGAATTTTTAACTCGTGAAATTATTTACTAAAGGGTCAAGTAACAAAAAGGGTGAAAGATCATGGGTTATAGCCCTTGAAATAGTAAAATTTTGCCTCCACAAAATTAAATCCCAATGGGTCGAAATAGCTAAAAATCACTAAAACACATAGATTATAGCTCATGAAATCGTGAATTTTCTTCTATAAAAATTATTTGCCAATGGGTCAAAACGAATAAAATAGCCAAAAATCATGGGTTATAGCTCATGAAATCATACATTTTAGACTCCATGAAATTATTTCCTAATGGGTCAAAACGAATAAAATAGCCAAAAATCATGGGTTGTAAGTCATGAAATCTTGAATTTTGGACTCTATGAAATTATTTGCCAATGGGTTGAAATGAATAAAAATAGCCAAAAATCATGGGTTATAGCTCATGAAATCATAAATTTTAGCCTCGCAAATAATTTGCTATGAGTCTAAATGACTAAAGTTTATGAAAAAATCATGGGTTATAGCTCATGAAATTATAAATTTTGGACTCCACGAAATTATTTCCTAATGGGTCAAAACGAATAAAATAGCCAAAAATCATGGGTTATAGCTCATGAAATTATGAATTTTAGACTCCATGAAATTATTTCCTAATGGGTCAAAACGAATAAAATAGCCAAAAATCATGGGTTATAGCTCATGAATTCGTGAATTTTAGACTCCACAAAATTATTTGCCAATGGGTTGAAATGAATAAAAATAGCCAAAAATCATGGGTTGTAAGTCATGAAATCTTGAATTTTGGACTCTATGAAATTATTTGCTAATTGGTTGGAACGACTATAAATTGTAAAAATTATGAGTTATAGCTCAAGAACATGTGAATTTTGGATTCCACAAAATTATTTATCAAAGGATCAAAATGACAAAAATAGCAAAAATCATTGGCTATAGCTCTTGAAATGCTAAATTTTGCCCTCCGCTACATTATTTTCCAATGGGTCAAGAAACTAAAATTGCCAAACCACATAGTTTATAGCTTATGAAATTGTGAATTTTGAACACCACAAAATTATTTACCAATAGATCGTAATGTCTAAAAATAATGAAAATTCATGGATTATAGCTCACAAAATCGTGAAATTATTTTCCAATGGGTAAAATGAATAAAATTAGCCAGAAATTATGGATTGTAGCTTATGAAATCATAATTTTGGCCTTCACAAAATTGTTTGCCAAAGAGTAGAAATGACTGAAAATGAATAAAAATTGTGAGTTATAGCTCCTAAAATCGTGAAATTTGGACTCCACAAAATTATTTGCCAATGGGTTGAAACGAATAAAAATAGCCAAAAATCATGGGTTATAGCTCATGAAATCATGAATTTTAGCCTCGCAAATAATTTGCTATGAGTCTAAATGACTAAAGTTTATGAAAAAATCATGGGTTATAGCTTATGAAATTATGAATTTTGGACTCCACGAAATTATTTTCCTAATGGGTCAAAACGAATAAAAATAGCCAAAAATCATGGGTTATAGCTCATGAACATGTGAATTTTGGATTCCACAAAATTATTTGCCAATGGGTTGAAACGAATAAAAATAGCCAAAAATCATGGGTTATAGCTCATGAATTCGTGAATTTTAGACTCTAAGGAATTGTTTGCCAATGTGTTGAAATGAATAAAAACGTCCAAAAATCATGGGTTGTAAGTCATGAAATCTTGAATTTTCGACTCTATGAAATTATTTGCCAATGGGGAACGAATAAATTACAAAATTTAAAGGTTTTAGCTCATGAACATGTGAATTTTGGATTCCACAAAATTATTTATCAAAGGATCAAAATGACAAAAATAGCAAAAATCATTGGCTATAGCTCTTGAAATGCTAAATTTTGCCCTCCGCTACATTATTTTCCAATGGGTCAAGAAACTAAAATTGCCAAACCACATAGTTTATAGCTTATGAAATTGTGAATTTTGAACACCACAAAATTATTTACCAATAGATCGTAATGTCTAAAAATAATGAAAATTCATGGATTATAGCTCACAAAATCGTGAAATTATTTTCCAATGGGTAAAATGAATAAAATTAGCCGAAATTATGGATTGTAGCTTATGAAATCATAATTTTGGCCTTCACAAAATTGTTTGCCAAAGAGTAGAAATGACTGAAAATGAATAAAAATTGTGAGTTATAGCTCATAAAATCATGAATTTTGGACTTCACAAAATTATTTGCCAATGGATGGGAATGATTATAAATTGCTAAAACTTATGGGTTATAGATAATGAACAAATGAATTTTTAACTCAGTGAAATTATTTACTAAAGGGTCGAAGTAACAAAAAGGGTGAAAGATCATGGGTTATAGCCCTTGAAATAGTAAAATTTTGCCTCCACAAAATTAAATCCCAATGGGTCGAAATAGCTAAAAATCACTAAAACACATAGATTATAGCTCATGAAATCGTGAATTTTAGATGTGAAATTACCGTCAAAGAGTTGGAATGACTAAAATGACCAAAAATACTAGGTCATAGCTCACGGAATCGTGAATTTTCTTCTGTACAAAAATATTTACCAATGAATCCAAATAGATTAAATGGGAAAAATTCATGGAGTATATAGCTCATGAAATCATGAATTTTAGCCTCTGCAAATAATTTGCCAATGGCTCTCAATGATTAAAGATTTTGAAAATATCGTGGGTTATAGTTAATGAAATCGTAAAGTATCATAAATTTTAGCCTTCGCAAATAATTTGCTAATCAGTCTAAATGACTAAAGTTTATGAAATAATTATGGGTAATAGTTCATGAAATTATAAATTTTAGACTCCACGAAATTATTTTCCTAATCGGTCAAAACGAATAAAAATAGCTAAAAATCGTGGGCTATAGCTTATGAAATTGTGAATTTTGGACTCCACCAAATTATTTACCATTAGTCGAAATAACTAAAAATTAGCAAAACACATAGGTTATAGCTCATGAATTCATGAATTTTAGATTATGAGGAATTATTTGCCAATGGGTTGAAACGAATAAAAATATGCAAAATCATGGGGTATAAGTAATGAAATCTTGAATTTTCGACTCTATGAATTTATTTGCCAATGGGGGGGGGGAACGACTGTAAATTACAAAATTTAAAGGTTTTAGCTCATGAACATGTGAATTTTGGATTCCACAAAAATATTTATCAAAGGATCAAAATGACAAAAAATAGCAAAAAATCATTGGCTATAGCTCTTGAAATGCTAAATTTTGCCCTCCGCTACATTATTTGCCAACGGGTAAAAAGAAACTGAAAACTGCCAAACCACATGGTTTATAGCTTATAAAATTGTGAATTTTAAACATCACAAAATTATTTACCAATAGATCGTGATGACTAAAAATAACCAAGATTCATGGATTATATAGCTTACAAAATTATAAAATTATTTTCCAATGGGTAAAAATGAATATAATTAGTAAAAAAGCATGGATTGTAGCTTATGAAATCACGAATTTTAGCATCCGCAAAATTATTTGCCAAATAGTAGAAATGACTAAAAATAAACAAAAATCGTGAGTTATAGCTCATGAAATTGTGAATTTTGGACTTCACAAAATTATTTCCTAATAGGTCTCAAAGACTTAAAATTATAAAGAAATTATGGGTTATAGCTAATGAAATTTTAAATTTAGGACTTTTCAAAATTATTTGCCAATGTGTAGAAACGAATGAAATTGGCCATAAATCATGTGTTATAACTCATGAAATCGTGAATTTTAGCATTTGCAAAATTATTTGCTAGTGGGTAGAAATAACTGAGAAAAAAATCGTGGGTTATTGCTCATGAAATCATGAATTTTGTACTTTACGAAATTATTTATCAATGGGTTGGAACGATTATAAATTGCCCAAATTTATGGGTTATAGTTCATGAACATGTGAATTTTAGACTCAATGAAATTACATGCCAAAGGGTCAAAATGACTAAAAAAGGTAAAATATCATGTGTTACAGCTCATGGCATCGTGAATTTTTACATCCGTAAAATTATTAGCCAATGGGTCGAAACAACTAAAAATTAGCAAAACACATGTGTCGTAGCTCATGAAATCATGAATTTTAGTTGTTGGGAAATTATTTATCAATAGGTCAGAATGACTTAAAAATAAACAAAACTCATGGGTTATAGCTCACGAAATTATGAATTCTCATCGCCATGAAATTATTTACCAATGAATTGAAATAAATAAAAATGGAAAAAATTCGTCGGTAATAGCTCATGAAATCATAAATTTTAGCCATCACAAACAATTTGCTAATGAGTCTAAATGACCAAAGTTTATGAAAAAATCATGGGTTACAGCTCATGAAATCACAAAATTTTTATTCCACGAAATTATTTTTCTAATGGGTCAAAACAAACATATATAGCCAAAAATCGTGGGTTATACCTTATGAAATTATAAATTTTGGACTCTATAAAATTATTTGCCAATAGTCGAAATAGCTAAAAATTACCAAAACACATGGGTTATAGCTCATGAATTAGTGAATTTTAGACTCTGAGAAATTATTTGCCAATGGGTTGAAATGAATAAACATGTCCAAAAATCATGAGTTATAACTCATGAAATCTTGAATTTTGGACTCTATGAAATTATTTGCCAATGGGTTGGAACGAGTATAAATTGTAAAAAATTATGAGTTATAGCTCAGGAACATGTGAATTTTGGATTCCACAAAATTATTTATCAAAGGATCAAAATGATAAAAAATGGCAAAAAATCATTGGCTATAGCTATTGAAATGCTGAATTTTGCCGTCCGCTACATTATTTGCTAACGGGTCAAAGAAATTAAAAATTGCCAAACCACGTGGTTTATAGCGTATGAAATCGTGAATTTTGAACACCACAAAAGTATTTGCCAATAGATTGTAATGTCTAAAAATAATCAAAATTCATGAATTATAGCTCACAAAATCATGAAATTATTTTTCATTGGGTAAAAATGAATAAAATTAGCCAAAAATTATGGATTATAGCTTATCAAATCGTGAATTTTGGCCTTCATAAAATTATTTGCCAAAGAGTAGAAATGACTAAAAATGAACAAAAATTGTGAGTTATAGCTCATAAAATTGTGAAATTTAGACTCTATAAAATTATTTACCAATGGATTGGAACAATTATAAATTGCTAGAAATTATGGGTTATAGATCATGCACAAATAATTTGCATTCGCGAATAATTTGCTAATGAGTCTAAATGACTAAAGTTTATGAAAAAATTATGGGTTATAGCTCATGAAATCATAAATTTTAGACTCCACGAAATTATTTTCCTAATGGGTCAAAATGAATAAAAATAGCCAAAAGCCATGGGTTATAGCTTATGAAATTATGAATTTCGGACTCCACCAAATTACTTGCCAATAGTCGAAACAGCTAAAAATTACCAAAACACATGGGTTATAGCTCATGAATTCGTGAATTTTAGACTCTAAGGAATTATTTTCCAATGGGTTGAAATGAATAAAAATTTCCAAAAATTATGGGTTGTAAGTCAAGAAATCTTGAATTTTGGACTCTATGAAATTATTTGCCAATGGGTTGGAATGACTATAAATAATAAAAAATTATAGGTTATGGCTCATGAATATGTGAAATTTGGATTCCACAAAATTATTTATTAAAGAATCAAAACGTCTAAAATGGCAAAAAATGATTGGCTATTGCTCTTGAAATGCTGAATTTTGCCCTCCGCTGCATTATTTGTCAATGAGTCAAACAAACTAAAATTGCCAAACCACATCGTTTATAGCTTATGAAATCATGAATTTTGAACGCTATAAGATTATTACCAATAGATCGTAATGACTAAAAATAACCAAAATTCATGGATTATAGCTCACAAAATCGTGAAATTATTTTCCAGTGGGTAACAATGAATAAAATTAGCCAGAAATCATGGATTATAGCTTATGAAATCATAAATTTTGGCCTCCGAAAAATTATATTGCCAAAGGGTAGAAACGACTAAAAATGAATAAAAATTGTGATTTATAACTCTTAAACTCATGAATTTTGGACTCCGCAAAATTATTTGCCAATGGATAGGGATGATTGTAAGTTGCTAAAAATTATGAGTTACAGACAACGAACAAATGAATTTTTAACTGAGTGAAATTATTTACCAAAGGGTTGAATAATAAAAAGGGCAAAAGATCATGGGTTATAGTCTTTGAAATAGTAAAATTTTTCCTCCACAAAATTATTTCCCAATCGGTCGAAAGAGCTAAAAATCACTAAAACACATAGATTATAGCTCATGAAATCATGAATTTTGGACATCGTGAAATTACCGCCAATGGGTTGGAATGACTAAAATGACCAAAATCATGGGTTATAGCTCATGAAATCGTGAATTTTCTTCTCTACAAAATTATTTGCCAATGAATCCAAATGGATAAAATGGGAAAAATTCATGGATTACAGCTCATTAAATCATGAATTTTACCTCCACAAAATTATTTGCCAATGGCTCTCAATGATTAAAATTTTGAAGATATCGTGGGTTATAGTTAATGAAATCATAAAGTATCATAGATTTTAGCCTTCGCAAATAATTTACTAACGAGTCTAAATGACTAAAGTGTATGAAAAATTATGGGTTATAGCTCATGAAATTCTAGATTTTAGACTCCACGAAATTATTTTCCTAATGGGTCAAAACAAATAAAAATAGCAAAAACGGGCTATAGCTTATGAAATTGTGAATTTTGGACTCCACCAAATTATTTACCATTAGTCGAAACAACTAAAAATTATCAAAACACATAGGTTATAGCTAATGAATTTTAGATTATGAGGAATTATTTGCCAATGGGTTGAAACGAATAAAAATATCCAAAATCAAGGGTCATAAGTCATGAAATCTTGAATTTTCGACTCTATAAAATTATTTGCCAATGGGTGGGAACGATTGTAAATTATAAAAATTATGGGTTATAGCTTATGAGTATGTGAATTTTGGATTCCACAAAAATATTTATCAAAGGATCAAAATGACTAAAAGTGACAAAAATCATTGGCTATAGCTCTTGAAATGTCAATTTTGCCCTATGCTACATTATTTGCTAAAATTTTGACTCCACGAAATTATTTACTAAAGGGCAAGTAACAAAAAGTAAAAATCATGGGTTATAGCTCTTGAAATAGTGAAATTTTACCACCATAAAATTATTTCCCAATGGGTTGAAATGACTAAAATTACCAAAACACATGGGTTATAGCTCTTGAAATTGTGAATTTTAGACATTATGAAATTACTCGCCAATGGGTTTGAACGACTAAAACTAACAAAAATATTGGGTCCTAGCTCACGAAATTGTGAATTTTCTTTGTACAAAATTTTGCCAATGAATCGAAATGGATAAAAATCGCAAAAATTCATGGATTATAGTTCATGAAATCATGAATTTTAGCCTCCACAAAATTATTTTCCGATGTCTCTTAATAAATAAAAATTTTGAAAATATTATTGGTTATAGCTAATGAAATCGAAAATTTGGACTCTACGTAATTATTTGTCAATTGGTAGAAATAAATAAAATTAGATAAATATCATGGGTAATAGCTCATGAAATCGTGAATCTTACCCTCCACAAAATTATTTATCAATGGGTAGAAATGATTAGAAATAAATAAAAATAAACAAAATAGTGGGTTATAGCTCATGAAATCATGAATTTTGACTCTAAAATTATTTGCCAATGGATAGGGATGATTGTAAGTTGCTAAAAATTATGAGTTACAGACAACGAACAAATGAATTTTTAACTGAGTGAAATTATTTACCAAAGGGTTGAATAATAAAAAGGGCAAAAGATCATGGGTTATAGTCTTTGAAATAGTAAAATTTTTCCTCCACAAAATTATTTCCCAATCGGTCGAAAGAGCTAAAAATCACTAAAACACATAGATTATAGCTCATGAAATCATGAATTTTGGACATCGTGAAATTACCGGCCAATGGGTTGGAATGACTAAAAATGACCAAAAATACCGGGTCATAGCTCACGAAATCGTGAATTTTCTTCTCTACAAAATTATTTGCCAATGAATCCAAATGGATAAAATGGGAAAAATTCATGGATTACAGCTCATTAAATCATGAATTTTACCTCCACAAATTATTTGCCAATGGCTCTCAATGATTAAAATTTTTGAAGATATCGTGGGTTATAGTTAATGAAATCATAAAGTATCATAGATTTTAGCCTTCGCAAATAATTTACTAACGAGTCTAAATGACTAAAGTGTATGAAAAAATTATGGGTTATAGCTCATGAAATTCTAGATTTTAGACTCCACGAAATTATTTTCCTAATGGGTCAAAACAAATAAAAATAGCAAAAAACGTGGGCTATAGCTTATGAAATTGTGAATTTTGGACTCCACCAAATTATTTACCATTAGTCGAAACAACTAAAAATTATCAAAACACATAGGTTATAGCTAATGAATTTTAGATTATGAGGAATTATTTGCCAATGGGTTGAAACGAATAAAAATATCCAAAATCAAGGGTCATAAGTCATGAAATCTTGAATTTTCGACTCTATAAAATTATTTGCCAATGGGTGGGAACGATTGTAAATTATAAAAATTTATGGGTTATAGCTTATGAGTATGTGAATTTTGGATTCCACAAAAATATTTATCAAAGGATCAAAATGACTAAAAGTGACAAAAAATCATTGGCTATAGCTCTTGAAATGCTGAATTTTGCCCTATGCTACATTATTTGCTAAAATTTTGACTCCACGAAATTATTTACTAAAGGGGCGAAGTAACAAAAAAAGTAAAAAATCATGGGTTATAGCTCTTGAAATAGTGAAATTTTACCACCATAAAATTATTTCCCAATGGGTTGAAATAGCTAAAAATCACTAAAACACATAGATTATAGCTCCTGAAATTGTGAATTTTAGACATTATGAAATTACTCGCCAATGGGTTTGAACGACTAAAAACTAACAAAAAATATTGGGTCCTAGCTCACGAAATTGTGAATTTTCTTTTGTACAAAATTTTTGCCAATGAATCGAAATGGATAAAAATCGCAAAAATTCATGGATTATAGTTCATGAAATCATGAATTTTAGCCTCCACAAAATTATTTTCCGATGTCTCTTAATAAATAAAAATTTTGAAAATATTATTGGTTATAGCTAATGAAATCGAAAATTTGGACTCTACGTAATTATTTGTCAATTGGTAGAAATAAATAAAATTAGATAAATATCATGGGTAATAGCTCATGAAATCGTGAATCTTACCCTCCACAAAATTATTTATCAATGGGTAGAAATGATTAGAAATAAATAAAAATAAACAAAATAGTGGGTTATAGCTCATGAAATCATGAATTTTGACTCTAAAATTATTTACCAATGGGTTGGAACGACTATAAATAGCCAATGGGTCTCAATGACTAAAAATTATGAAAAATTCACGAGTTATTGCTCATGAAATCATAAATTCTGGACTCCTTGAAATTGCTAATGGGTAGAAAAAATAAAATTGGCCAAAAATCATGAGTTATAGCTCATAAAATCATGAATTTTAGCCTCTGTAAAACTATTTGCTAATAGGTAAAAATAATTAAAAATAGCTAAAAGTCATGGGTTATAGCTTGTCAAATCCTGAATTTTTAACTCTGTGAAATTATTTGCCAATGGATCAAAAAGAATAAAAATGGCCAAAAATCGTAGGTTATAGCTCATGAAATCGTAAATTTTGGACACTGTGAAATTATTAGTTAACAGCCAGAAATAAATAAAATTGGCCAAAAACCATGGATTATAGCTCGTGAAACCGTGAACTTCGGCTTCCATAAAATTGTTTTTCAATGGTCGAAATGACTAAAAATGACCAAAAATAATAGATTATTGCTTTTAAAATTATGAATTTTTGACTCTACAAAATTACTTGCTAATGCGTCGAAACATATAAAAATGGACAAAAATTGTGGGTTACAGCTTATTAATTCATGAATTTTGAACTCCGAGAAATTATTTGTCATTGGGCTAAAAGGACTAAAAATTGCTAAAAATTATAAGTTGTATATCATGAAATCGTGAATTTCAGTTGTCATGAAATTATTTGCTAATGGGTCGGAACAACTAAAATTGACAAAAAATTATGGGTTATCGCTCATGAAATTATTAATTTTGAATTCCTTGAAATTGTATGGTAATGGGTTGATATGAATACAAATTGCAAAAATGGGTTATAGTTCATGAAATCGTGAATTTTGACCTCCTTAGAATTATTTGTCAATTGGCAGAAACGACTAAAGATAGACAGAAATCATGCATTATAGCTAATAAATTTGTAAGTTTTGGATTCAAAAAAATAATTTACCAATGGGATGAAATGAATAAAAATAGCAAAAATTCGCGGGTTAAACCTCATATAATGTTGAATTTTATCCTCCACAAATTATTTGCCAATGGGTCTCAATGACTAAAAATTATGATAAAATTGTGGGTTATAGCTCAAGAAATGTATTAAATTTTACCCTCTGTAAATTTTAGACTTTGCAAAATTATTTATCAATGAGTAGAAATATACAATATTGGCAAAAAATCATGGGCTATAGCTCAAGAAATCGTGAATTTTGGCGTCAGCAAAATTATTTTCTAATGGGTAGAAATAATTAAAATTGAACAAATATTATGAGTTATAGTTCATGAAATCGTGAATTTTGGACTCCATAAATATATTTGCTAATGAGATGAAACAAATATAAATTACCAAAAATTATAGCATACTGCTTATGAACATTGAATTTTAGACTCCTTGAAATTATGCGCCAGAGGGTCGAAAAGACTAAAAATGGCAAACAATCATGGGTTTTAACTCTTGAAATAGTAAATTTTTGCCTCCACAAAATTATTTGTCTATGAGCCAAAACAACTAAAACTTTCCAAAACACATGGGTTATGGCTTATAAATCGTGAATTTTGGATTCACAAAATAATTTGCCAATGGGTTGGAATGACTAAAAATATCCAAAAATCATGGGTTATAGCTTACGAAATCAATAAATTTTTTTCCTGTAAAAATATTAGCCAATGAATCAAAACAAATAAAAATAGTAAAAATTTATGAGTTATAGCTTATGAAATCATGAATTTTTGTCTCAGCAAATTATTTGCCAATGGGTCTCAATAGCTAAAAATTATGAAAAAATATTGGGTTATAGCTAATGATATCATAAGTTTTTAACTCTGCAAAATTATTTGCCAATGGGTAGAAATGAATAAAATTGGCCAGAATCAACTATAAATGATCAAAACACATGGGTTATAGCTCAAGAAATTGTGAATTTTGGTTGTCGCAAAATTATTTACCAATGAGTTAGAACGACTAAAAATTATCAAAAAATGAATTGAAATGACTAAAGATATCCGAACATCATGAGTAATAACACATGAAATTGTGAAATCTCACTTTCACGAAATTATTTACCAATAGATCAGAATGGCTAAAAATTATGAAAAAATCGTGGAATATAGCCAATGAAATTGTAAATTTTGGACTCTAGTAAATTTTTTGCCAATTGGTATGAATGACCAAAAATTACCAAAAATCATGGGTCATAACTCTCGAGATCATGAACCATGAAATTATTTGTCAATTAATTGAAAGGACTAAAAATGTCCAAAAATCATGAGTAATAGCTCATGAAATAGTCAAATCTCACTTCTGCGAATTTATTTTCCTATAGGCCAGGACTAGTAAAAATGACAAGAAAATAATGGGTTAAAGCTCATGAACTTGTGAACTTTGGACTCCATGATGTTATTTGGCAATGGGTTGAAATGAAAAAAATAGCCAAAAATGATGAGTTAGAGCTCATGAAATCATGAATTTTAGCCTTTACAAATTATTTACCAATGAGTCAGAATGACTAAATATTACAAATAAAATTATGGGTTATAGCTAACGAGATCATAAATTTTGGAATTCGCAAAATTATTTGCTAATAGGTAGAAATGAGTTCAAATGAATATAAATCATGGGTTATAGCTCATGAAATCGAGAATTTCAAACTCCATGATATTATTTGCCAATGGGTTAGCTTAAAAACATGTGAATTTTAGACTCTATGAAATTATTTGTCAAAGGGTCGAAATCACTACAAATGGTTAAAAATTATGGGTTATAGCTCTTGAAATTGTGAATTTTACCTCTAGAAAATTAATTGCCTATGGGTCGAAACAACTAAAATTATCAAAACACATGTATTATAGCTCATGAAATCATGAATTTCTAATATTGATAATTTATTTGCCAATTGGTCGAACAACTAAAAATAATAAAAAATCATGGGTTATAGCTTACGAAATTGTGAATTCTCATCCCCTTAAAATTATTTACCAATGAATTGAAACGAATACAAATGGCAAAAAATCATGAGTTATAGCTCATGAAATCATGAATTTTAGCCTCCACAAAATTATTTGCCAATGGATAGAAATGAATAAAATTAGCCAAAATTATGGGTTATAGCTCATGAAATCATAAATTTTGGACTCCATGAAATTATTTGCTAATGGGTAGAAATGAATAAAATTGGCTAAAAATCATTGGTTATAGCTCATAAAATCATGAATTTCGGCCTCCGTAAAATCGTTTGCTAATTTATAGGAGCAAATACAAATGAACAAAAGTTGTTGGTTATTGCGCCCAAAATCGTGAATTTGGGACTTTTTAAAATTATTTGCTAATGTGTGGGAACGATTAAAAGCTGTCAAAAATTATGGGTTATAGCCCATGAACATGTGAATTTTAGACTCCATGTAATTATTTGCCAAAAGGTCAAAACTATTAAAAATGACAAAAAATCATGAATCACATCTCTTAGAATTGTAAATTTTTGCCTCCGCAAAATTATTTGCCTCTGAGTTGAAATAACTAAAAATTATCAAAACACATGTATTATAGCTCATGAAATCATGAATTTTGGTCTTTGAGAAATTATTTACCAATGGGTCAGAATGACTAAAAATAACCAAAAGTTGTGGGTTAGAGCCCACAAAATTGTAAATTTTTTGTCTCCATGAAATTTTTTGGCAATGAATTGAAACGAATAAAAATGGTAAAAATTCATGGATGATAGCTCATGATATCACAAATTTTAGCCTTCACTAATATTTTGCTAATGTGTCTCAACGACTAAAACTTATGCAAAAATTATTGGTTATAGCTCATGAAATTATAAATTTTAAACTCGATAAATTATTTCCCTAATGGGTCAAAACGAATAAAAATGGTAAAAAATTGGGGATTATAGATTATGACATCTTGAATTTTGGACTCTGCGAAACTATTTGCTACTAGAAAGAAATTAATAAAATTAGCCAACACTCACATGGGTTATAGCTCATGAAATCTTTAATTTCAGCCTCTGCAAAGTTACTTGCAAATGGGTTAAAATGACTGAAATGGTCAGAAATCGTGGTTATAGCTAATAAAATCGTGAATCCTAGGCTTTACAAAATTATTTGCCAATGGGTTGAAAAGAATAAAAATGACCAATAATCGTGGGTTATGGCTCATGAAATCTTAAATTTTGGACTCCACGAAATTATTTACCAACGGATTGGAATGGTTATAAATTGCCAAAATCTAGGGGTTATAGCTCCTGAACAAATAACCTATGGACGTCACAAAATTATTTACTAAAGCATTAAAATGATAAAAAATGGCAAAAAAATCATGGGTAAAGCTCTTGAAATCATAAAATTTTACCTCTACAAAATTATTTCCTAATGGGTCGAAACATCTAAAATTTTTTAAAATATTATAGCTTATGAAATCGTGAATTTTGAACATCGCAAAGTTATTTGCCAGTAGGTCAGAATGACTGAAAATAATAAAAAATCATGGGTTATAGATCACAAAATTGTAAATTTTAGTCTCTATGAAATTATTTGACAATGAATCAAAGTGAATAAAAATAATAAAAACTCATGGGTTATACCTCATGAAATCATAAAATTTTACCTCTACAAAATTATTTACCTATGGCTCTCAATGATTAAAAATTTCAAAATAACTGGGTTATAGCTAGTAAAATTATAAAGTTTGGACTACCCAAAATTATTTGCCAATGGATAGAAATGAATAAGACTGGCCAAAAATCGTGAGATATAGCTTATGAAATCGTGAATTTTAGCCTAGAAAAATTATTTACTAATGGGTAGAAATAATTAAAATGAACAAAAATTATGCTACATCTCATGAAATTGTGAATATTTGACTCTATGAAATTATTTGACAATGAATCAAAGTGACTAAAAATAATAAAAATCATGGGTTATAGATCACAAAATTGTAAATTTTAGTCTCTATGAAATTATTTGACAATGAATCAAAGTGAATAAAAATAATAAAACTCATGGGTTATACCTCATGAAATCATAAAATTTTACCTCTACAAAATTATTTACCTATGGCTCTCAATGATTAAAAATTTCAAAATAACCGTGGGTTATAGCTAGTAAAATTATAAAGTTTGGACTACCCAAAATTATTTGCCAATGGATAGAAATGAATAAGACTGGCCAAAAATCGTGAGATATAGCTTATGAAATCGTGAATTTTAGCCTAGAAAAATTATTTACTAATGGGTAGAAATAATTAAAATGAACAAAAATTATGCTATAGCTCATGAAATTGTGAATATTTGACTCTATGAAATTATTAGCCAATGGGTTTGAATGACTATAAATAGCCAATGGGTCTCAATGACTAAATATTACAAAAACATGGGTTATAGCTCATAAAATCATAAATTTTGGACTCTACAAAATTATTTGCCAATAGGTAGAAATGAATAAAATTAGCCAAAATTATGGGTTATAGCTCATGAAATTAGGAACTTAAGGTTTCACAAAACTATTTACCAGTGGTAGAAATGTTTAAAATGACTAAAAATCATGGGTTATAGCCATAAAATCATGAATTTTGGATATGCGAATATATTTGCTCGTGGGTCGAAACTAATAAAAATAACTAAAAATTGTGGATTATAGTTCATGAAATTGTGAATTTTGGACGCCACAAAATTATTTGCCAATGGGTAAAAACAACTAAAAAGGATAAAAAATTATGGGTTATAGCTTATGAATTCGTGAATTTTAGACTCAGCAAACATATACGCTAATTGGTTGAAACGTATAAAAATGGTAAGTAATTGTGTGTTATAGCTCATGAAAATATGAATTTTAGACTTAATGAAATTATTTATCAATGGGTTGAAAGGACTAAAAATGATAAAAATTATAAGTTATAGCTCATAAAATAATGCATTTTGATTGTCATAAAATTATTTGCCAATGACTTGAAACGACTAGAATTGACCAATAATTATAGGTTATAGCTCATGAAAATATGAATTTTGGGATTCCATGATTTTATTTGGCAATGGGTTGAAATGAATAAAATTGGCGAACAATAATGGGTTATATCTCATGAAATCGTGAATTTTGCCTCATTAGAATTATTTGCCAATTTGCAGAACAATTGAAAATGGACATAAATCGTGGGCTATAGCTAATAAAATCTTAAAGTTTAGATTCTACAAAATAACTTACCAATGGGTCAATACGAATAAAAATGGCAAAATATCGTGGGTTATACCTCAAGAAACCATGAATTTCACTATACGCAAATTATTTGCCAATGGGTCTTAGCGACTAAAGAATATGATAAAATCATGGGTTGTAGCTAATGAAATTATAAATTTTGGACTCTACAAAATTATTTACCAATGGGTAAAAATGAATAAAATTGCCAAACATTATGGGTTATAGCTTAAGGAATTGTGAATTTTGGCCACTGTAAAATTATTTTACAATGGATAGAAACGACATAAAAGAATAGAATTATGGGTTATAGCTTATGAAATCGTGAATTTTGGACTCTATGTTTGCCAATTGGATGGAACAACTATAAATTATAAAAAATTATAGTTTATGAACACGTGAATTTAGACTCCGTGAAATTTAGACTTATAGCTTATGAACACGTGAATTTAGACTCCGGGAAATTATTTGCCAAATGGTCGAAATGACTAAAAATAGCAAAAAAGTATGGGATATAGCTCTTGAAATCATGAATTTTTTCTTTCACAAAATTATTTACCAATGGGTCAAAAAACTAAAAATTTCTAAAATGCATGTGTTATAGCTCATGAAATCTTAAATTTTGGATGTCGCGAAATTATTTGCCAATAGGTTAGAACAACTAAAACTAACAAAAAATTATGGGTTGAAGCTCACAAAATTGTGAATTTTTATCTGTGCAAAATTATTTGCTAATGAATCAAAATGAATAAAAGTGGAAAAAAATTGTGAGTCATAGCTCATGAAATCATAAATGTTAGCCTCTGCAAATTATTTGCCAATGGGTCTCAATGACTAAAAATTATAAAAAAATATGGGCTATATTTAATGAAATCATAAATATTTGACTTAGCAAAATTATTTGCTAATGAGTAGAAACGAATAAAATTGGCTAAACTCATGGGTTACAGCTCATGAAATCTGAAATCCTTGCGTCCACAAAATTATTTACTAATGGGTTGGAATGAGTAAAAATGACAATAAATCATGGGTTATAGCTCAAGAAATTATCAATTTTCGAGTCTGAAGTTATTTGACATTGAGTTGAAATGAATAAAAATGGCCAAATATGAGGAGTTATATCTCATGAAATAAAGAAGTTTAGCCTCTGTAAATTATTTCCCAGTGGGTTATAGACGGTCAAAATGTATTTTCACTTAGGTCGATGATCAGCTTGGATCCAAGGAGTGAACGCCCATGGGCTAAACACTTCGAATGGACCCAAAGGCAAGCCCACAACAAGCTATAGCGATGGTCGCCTAATGACCGAAGCGAACCTCACCAAGCAACTCATGTCAACTCGACTCGACCAATTTAGACACGAGTCGACCCCCACAACTTGCCCCAGGACGAGTAAAAAAGCGTCATTAGTCAGCCAAGCCTAGAGTCGAATTCTGTGTCAAATTCAGACTCATAGGCAAAGCTCGCCAACTAATAAACTCCGCCCCTGTGGACCAAGTCATCCACTTCTAAAGAAGACGCGCCCATATTCAAAGCGACCCTCACCTGCACTCGCAGCGACCTTTGCCCACGTCTTCAGCAAACTTCGCCAGGTCCGCAAAGTTTGCCTAATAGCCGTTTCAGAGCTATTTTCAGGGGATAACCGCTCCCCACTATCTCCTACTTTTATGGCCACTTAATCCACAATTAAGGGGCCATTAACTCTCTCTTTTAGTCTATAAAAGGAGGGGAGATCATTCATTTTGAAGCATCTAATATAATCAGATCTATCTAAGAAGACTGTGCTATCTTCTGAAAGATCAAGAGATCAACCCACACGCATCGCACTTGCGAACTCATTGAGGAATATTGTTAAGAGAAGATTGAGCTAGCTTCCAAGCAATTCGACCCTCATCAATCAGCAAAAGACCCATCATCTTAATCGGCTCGTCAACGGAGTACAAGATTCACGCTCCACCGACACACAGAAAAGAACCCCAGGAAATATAAATTTTTTCTTCGTTTCAATTGTAATTCTTCTATTGTAATCTGCGTCAATTGTAATATACAAAGAACCCGAAACATGGGTCACAATGACTAAAATTTATGAAAAAAATCATAGATTATAGCTAATAAAATAGCAAAATTTGAACTCCACTAAAGTATTTTCCAATGGTAGAAACTAAAATGAACAAAAATCATGGATTATAGCTCTTGAAATTGTGAATTTTGGATGCCACAAAATTATTTGCCAATGGGTTGGAGCCACCATAAATTGCCAATATTATGGGTTACAGTTTACGAACATGTGAATTTTAGAGTACGTGAAATTATTTGCTAATGGGTGAAAATGACTAAAAATGGCAAAAAAATCAAGGGTTATAGCTCTTGAAATTATGAAATTTTGCCTCTAGAAAATTAATTGCCTATGGGTCAAAAAGCCAAAAAATTATCCAAACACATGGGTTATAGCTCATGAAATGCTAAAGAACATCACGAAATTATTTACCAATGGGTGGGAATGACTAAAAATAATAAAAAATCATGGGTTATAGCTCATAAAATCGTGAATTCTTGTCTCTACGAAATTATTTACCAGTGTCTCAAAATGAAAAAAATTACAAAAATTTTGAGTTATAGCCCATGAAATCATAAGTTTAGTCTCTACAAATTATTTGCCAATGGGTCTCATTGACTAAAAATTACAAAAAAATAATTGGTTATAGCTAATGAAATTGTAAATGTTAGACTCTATGAAATTATTTGCCAATGGATAGAAATAAATAAAATTGGCTAAAAATCATGGGTTATAGCTCATAAAATCATAAATTTGGCCTCCACAAAATCAATTGCCAATGGGTAGAGTCATCTAAAATGATAAAAATCATGAGTTATAGCTCATAAAATCGGAATTGTGGACTTTATGAATTATTTGCCAATGGGTTAGAACGACTATAAATTGCTAAAAATTATGGGTTATAGCTTATAAACATGTGAATTTTAAACTTCACAAAATTATTTGCAAAGGGTCAAAACGGTTAAAGATGGCAAAAGTCATGGGTTACGATTCATTGAATCGTGAATTTTGCCTTTGCAAAATAATTTGCCATTGGTCGAACAACTAAAATTACCAAAACACATGTTATAGCTGATAAAATCATGAATTTTGGTTGTCGAAATTATTTCCCAAGGGTCGAGCGACTAAAAATAACCAAAATCAAGGGTTATAGCTCACGAAATCATAAATTTTCATATCCATAAAATTATTTGCCATTGGCTCGAAATATATAAAAATGAAAAATTACAAAAATTTTGAGTTATAGCCCATGAAATCATAAGTTTAGTCTCTACAAATTATTTGCCAATGGGTCTCATTGACTAAAAATTACAAAAAAATAATTGGTTATAGCTAATGAAATTGTAAATGTTAGACTCTATGAAATTATTTGCCAATGGATAGAAATAAATAAAATTGGCTAAAAATCATGGGTTATAGCTCATAAAATCATAAATTTGGCCTCCACAAAATCAATTGCCAATGGGTAGAGTCATCTAAAAATGATAAAAAGTGCGAGTTATAGCTCATAAAATCGTGAATTGTGGACTTTATGAATTATTTGCCAATGGGTTAGAACGACTATAAATTGCTAAAAATTATGGGTTATAGCTTATAAACATGTGAATTTTAAACTTCACAAAATTATTTGCGAAAGGGTCAAAACGGTTAAAGATGGCAAAAAGTCATGGGTTACGATTCATTGAATCGTGAATTTTTGCCTTTGCAAAATAATTTGCCATTGGGTCGGAACAACTAAAAATTACCAAAACACATGTTATAGCTGATAAAATCATGAATTTTGGTTGTCGAGAAATTATTTCCCCAAGGGTCAGAGCGACTAAAAATAACCAAAATCAAGGGTTATAGCTCACGAAATCATAAATTTTCATATCCATAAAATTATTTGCCATTGGCTCGAAATATATAAAAATGAAAAAAATTCGTGGGTTTAGCCTTTGAAAATTATTTGCCCTTTGAAAATTATTTGCCAACGGGTCTCAATGAATATTAATTACAAAAAAATATGGCTCATAGCTCATGAAATTGTGAATTTTTAACTCTAAAAAATTATTTTCCATTTAGTAGAAATGAATGAAGTTGACCAAAAATCATGGGTTAGAGCTCAAGAAATTATGAATTTTTGCCCCTAAAATCGTGAATTTTGTACTCTGTGAAATTATTTACCAATGTGTTGAAATGAACAAAAATTTCTAAAAATCATGGGTGATAGCTCATGATATCTTGAATTCTAGACTCTACGAAATTATTTGCCAATAGGTAGAAATGAATAAATTTGGCCAAAAAAAATCACGTGTTATAGTATATAAAATCATGAATTTCGGCCTCCGCGATGTTACTTGCCAATGGGTAGAAACGATTGAAAATGGTTAGAAATCGCGGGTTATAGCTAATAAAATTGTGAATTTTGGACTCTGTGAAATTATTGCCAATGGGTTGAAAAGAATAAAAATGGCCAAAAATTGTTAACACATGAAATTGTGAATTTTGGACTTTAAAAAATTATTTGCCTAAGGATCGAGTGATTAAAAATAACAAAATATCATGGGCTAGGCTCTTGAAATTAAAAAATTTTGCATATGGAAAATTATTTGCCAATGGTTCAAAAAAACTAAAAATTGCCAAACCGCATGGATTATCGCTCATGAAATTGTGAATTTTGGACGTGCAAAATTATTTGTCAAGGGATCATAGCCGCTAAAAATAACCAAAAATCATGGATTATAGCTCACAAAATCCTGAATTTTTAACTCTGTGAAATTATTTGCCAATGAACCAAAATGAATAATAATGGTAATAGTTCGTGGATTATAGCTCATAAAATTATGAATTTTAGCCCCCGCAAATTATTTGCCAATGGGTCTCAATGACTAAAATTATGAAAAAATCGTGGGTTATAGCTAATGAAATCGGAAAATTTAAAGCTTGCGAAATTATTTTTCAATGGGAGGAAATGAATAAAATTGGCCAAAAATCATGGGTCATAGTTCATGAAATCATAAATTTGGACATCCACAAAATTATTTTCCAATGGACATGAATGACTAAAGATGAACAAAAATTATGGATTATAGCTCATGAAATCGTGCATTTTGGTTGCCATGAAATTATTTACCAATGGTATGTAATGACTATAAATTGCCAAAAATGATGGGTTATAGCTCATAAACATGTGAATTTTAGACTCTGTGAAATTATGTACCAAAGGGTTAAAATGACTAAAAATAATAAAAAATCATTGGTTATAGCTCTTGAAATTGTGAATTTTTGCCCTCCGCAAAATTATTTGCCTATGGGTCGAAACAACTAAAAATTACAAAAACATATTGGTTATAGCTCATGAAACTAAGAAATTTGGATGTTGCAAAATTATTTTCTAATGGGTAGAAATGACTAAAATAATAAAAATCATTGGTTATAGCTCATGAAATTGTGAATTTTGGACTCGTGAAATTATTTACCAATGGTTCAAAATGAATAAAATTGGTGAAAATTTGTTAGTTATAGCTCATGACATCATGAATTTTAGCCTCCACTAATTATTTGCTAATGGGTCTGAATGACTAAGAATTATGAAAAGGTCAATTGTTATGGCAAGTGAAATCATAAATATTGAACTCTGCAAAATTATTTTCCAATGGGTAGAAATGACTAAAAATAAATAAATTTTGTGAGTTATAGCTCATGAAATCCTAAAATTTTAACCCTATAAACTTTTTTGCCAATGGATTGGAATGACTAAAAAATTTAAAACAATTATTGGTTATAGCTCATGGACATGTGAATTATTTACTAAGGGGTCGAACGATAAAAAGGCAAAAATCATGTGTTATATAGCTCTTGAAATCATGAGTCTATATGTCTACAAAATTATTTGCCAATGGGTAAAAATGATTGAAAATTGCTAAAACACATGGATTATAACTCATGAAATTGTGAAATTTGGATGTGACGGTTATTTGCCAATGAGCAAGAACGACTAAAAATAACAAAAATTATGGGTTATCGCCACAAAATTGTGAATTTTCATCATAGTGAAATTATTTACTATTGAATAAAAAAGGCAAAAATTCTTTGGTTAGCTCATGAAATCATAAATTTTAGCCTCTACAAAATTATTGTCTAATGGGTCTCAATGACTAAAAATTATGAATAAATCATGGGTTATAGCTTATGAAATCGTAAATTTTGGACTCTACAAAATTATTTGCCAATAGGTTGAAATGAATAAAATTGGCCAAATCAAGGGTTGTAGCTCATGAAATCATAAATTTTTACCTCCACAAAATTATTTGCCAATGGGTAGAAATAACTAAAAATGAAAAAAAATTGCTATAGCTCATGAAATTATGTATTTTGGATTCTACTGAAATGTTTTGCCAATGGGTTGAAATGATAATAAATTGTCAAAAATTATGGGTTACAGCTCATGAACTTATGAATTTGGGACTTTATAAAATTATTTACCAAACGATCAAAACGACTAAAAATGATAAAAAACATGGGTTATATAGGTCTTGAAATTGTGAAGTTTTACCCCGCAGTTATTTTCCAATGGGTCGAAACAACTAAAAATTATCATAACACATGGGTTATAGCTCATGAAATTATTAATTTTGGATTGCATGAAATTATTTGGCAATGGATTGATATGAATAAAAATTACAAAAATAATCTGTTATAGCTCATGAAATCATGAATTTCGGCCTCCACAAAATTATTTACCAATGAGTCAAAATGACTAAAAATTATAAAAATCATGGGTTATAGCTAATAAAATCATAAATTTTGGACTCCACAAAATAATTTACCTGTGGGTCAAAATGAATAAAATGGTAAAAATCTTTGGTTATGCCTCATGTAATCATGAGTTTTACCCTCCATAAATTATTTGCTAATGGGTCTTAATGACTAAAAATTATGATAAAATCATGGGTTATAGCTAATGAAATCGAATTTTAGACTCAGAAAATTATTTACCAATGAGTAGAATTAAATAAAATTGATAAAAATCATGGGTTACAGCTCAAGACATTATAAATTTTGACCTCTACAAAATTATTTTCCAATGGGTAGAAACAATTAAAACTGAACAAAAATCATGGATTATAGCTCATGAAATTGTGAATTTTAGACTCTATGAAATTATTTGCCAATGGAATGAAACAACTATAAATTACCAAAATTATAGCTTACGCTTATGAACATGTGAATTTTAAACTCCATGAAATTATTTACCAATGAGTCAAAATGACTAAAAATGGCAAACAATCATGGGTTTGAGCTTTTGAAATAATAAAATTTTGCCTCACAAAAATTATTTGTCTATGGGTCGAACAATTAAAACTTTTGAAAACACATGTGTTATAACTTATAAATCATGAATTTTGAACGCCGCAAAATTATTTGACATTGGATCAATGACTAAAATATCCAAAATTGTGGGTTATAGCTCACAAAATCATTAACTTTTATTTTCTTGAAATTATTTGCCAATGAAATGAAATGGATAAAATAGTAAAAGTTTGTGAGTTATAGCTCATGAAATCATAATTTTAGCCTCCACAAATTATTTGCCTATGAGTTTCAATAGCTAAAAATTATGAAAAATTCATGGGTTATAGCTAATGAAATTATAAATTTTTAACTCTGAAAAATTATTTACCAATGGGTATAAATGAATGAAATTGGCCAAAATCATGGGCTATAAGCTCATGAAATCGTGAATTTTAGCCTCTACAAAATTATTCCCTAATGGGTAGAAATGGTTAAAATGAACAAAAATTAAGGATTATAGCTCATGAAATTGTGACTCTTGGACTCTACAAAATTATTTACCAATGGGTTGGAACGACTTTAAAGTTTCAAAAATTATGGGCTATAGCTCATGAACATGTGAATTTTGGACTCGAGAAATTATTTAGGGTTGAAATGAAAAAAGGCAAAAAATCATGAGTTATAGCTCTTAAAATCGTGAATGTTTTCCTCAAAAGTTTTTACTACTGGGTCAAAATAACTAAAAATTATCAAAACATATAGGTTATAGCTCAAGAAATTTTGAAAATTAGTTGTCGTGGAAATTATTTACCAATGAGTCAAAATGACTAAAAATTATAAAAAATTATGGGTTATAGCTTACGAAATCGTGAATTTTTATCTCCGTGAAATTTATTGCCAATGGGCATAAATGACTAAAAATTATAAAAAATCATGGGTCATAGCTCATGAGAGCATGAACTGTGAAATTATTTGTCAATGAATTGAAAGGACTAAAAATGGCAAAAAATCATGAGTTATAGCTCATGAAATCATGAATTTTGGACTCCATGAAGTTATTTGCTAATGGGTCGAATGGCTAAAATTATGAAAAAAGTCATATATTATAACTAATGAAATCGTAAATTTTGGACTCCACTAAAGTTTTTGCTAATTGGCATGAATGACCAAAAATTACCAAAAATTATGGGTCACAACTCATGATATCATGAACTATGAAATTATTTGTGAATGAATTGAAAGGACTAAAAATGTTCGGAAATCATGAGTAATAGCTCATGAAATAGTGAAATCTAACTTTTATGATTTATTTGCCAATGGGCCGGGACGAGTAAAAATGACAAAAAATAATGGGTTATAGCTTATGAAATTGTGAATTTTGGACTCCATGAAGTTATTTGCCAATGGGTTGAATTGAACAAAATGGTCAAAAATAGTGAGTTATAGCTCATGAAATCATGAATTTTAGCCTCCACAAATTATTTACTAATGAGTCACAATGACTAAAAATTACGAAAAGATTATGGGCTATAGCTAATGAAATCGTAAATTTTGGACTTCATGAAATTATTTGCTAATGGATAGAAATGAATTCAAATGTCAAATGAATAAAAAATATGGATTATAGTTCATGAAATTGAGAATTTTGGACTCCATGAAATTATTTGCCAATGGGTCATAAATTGCTAAAATTTATGGGTTATAGCTCACGAAATCATGAATTTTTATATCCATAAAATTATTTCCCAATGGATCAAAATATGTACAAATAGAAAAATTCATGGGTTATAGCTCATGAAATCATAAATTTTAGCCTCTACAAAATTATTCCCTAATGGGTAGAAATGGTTAAAATGAACAAAAATTAAGGATTATAGCTCATGAAATTGTGACTCTTGGACTCTACAAAATTATTTACCAATGGGTTGGAACGACTTTAAAGTTTCAAAAATTATGGGCTATAGCTCATGAACATGTGAATTTTGGACTCGGAGAAATTATTTAGGGTTGAAATGAAAAAGGCAAAAAATCATGAGTTATAGCTCTTAAAATCGTGAATGTTTTCCTCAAAAGTTTTACTATGGGTCAAAATAACTAAAAATTATCAAAACATATAGGTTATAGCTCAAGAAATTTTGAAAATTAGTTGTCGTGGAAATTATTTACCAATGAGTCAAAATGACTAAAAATTATAAAAATTATGGGTTATAGCTATTTAAATCGTGAATTTTTATCTCCGCGGAAATTTATTGCCAATGGGCATAAATGACTAAAAATTATAAAAATCATGGGTCATAGCTCATGAGAGCATGAACTGTGAAATTATTTGTCAATGAATTGAAAGGACTAAAATGTCCGAAAATCATGATTTTTATTCATGAATTTCACTTCCGAAGTTATTTGCTAATGGGTCGAATGGCTAAAATTATGAAAAAGTCATATATTATAACTAATGAAATCGTAAATTTTGGACTCCACTAAAGTTTTGCTAATTGGCATGAATGACCAAAATTACCAAAATTATGGGTCACAACTCATGATATCATGAACTATGAAATTATTTGTGAATGAATTGAAAGGACTAAAATGTTGGAAATCATGAGTAATAGCTCATGAAATAGTGAAATCTAACTTTTATGATTTATTTGCCAATGGCCGACGAGTAAAAATGACAAAAATAATGGGTTATAGCTTATGAAATTGTGAATTTTGGACTCCATGAAGTTATTTGCCAATGGGTTGAATTGAACAAAATGGTCAAAAATAGTGAGTTATAGCTCATGAAATCATGAATTTTAGCCTCCACAAATTATTTACCAATGAGTCAAAATGACTAAAATTATAAAAATTATGGGTTATAGCTCATGAAATCATAAATTTTAGACTCCACAAATTATTTGCCAATGGGTCTCAATGACTAAAAATAACCAAAAATCATGGATTATAGCTCATGAAATCGTGAATTTTGGACTCTACAAAATTATTTTCCAATGGGTTAAAATGACTAAAATTATAAAAATTATGGGTTATAGCTCATGAAATCATAAATTTTAGCCTCCACAAATTATTTGCTAATGGGTAGAAATGACTAAAATTATAAAAATTATGGGTTATAGCTAATGAAATCGTAAATTTTGGACTCCATGAAATTATTTGTCAATGGATCTCAATGATTATTAATTACAAAAAATATGGGTTATAGCTCATGAAATCATAAATTTTAGCCTCCACAAATTATTTGCCAATGGGTAGAAATGACTAAAAATAAATAAAAATTATGGGTTATAGCTCATGAAATCATGAATTTTGGACTCTACAAAATTATTTTCCAATGGGTTAAAATGACTAAAATTATAAAAATTATGGGTTATAGCTCATAAAATTGTGAATTTTGGACTCTGTGAAATTATTTACCAATGGGTAGAAATGAATAAAATTGGCCAAAAATCATGGGTTATAGCTCATGAAATCATAAATTTTAGCCTCCATAAAATTATTTGCCAATGGGTCTCAATGGTTATAAATTACAAAAAATATGGGTTATAGCTAATGAAATTGTAAATTTTAGACTCCATAAAATTATTTGCTAGTGGGTGGAAATGAATGAAGTTGGCGAAAAATAGGGTTATAGCTCATGAGAGCATGAACTGTGAAATTATTTGCCAATGGGTTGAAAAGAATAAAATGGCTAAAATTATGGGTCATAACACATGAAATTGTGAATTTTGGACTCTACAAAATTATTTGCCTAAGGATCAAACAATTAAAAATAGCAAAATATCATGGGCTAAGCTCTTGAAATCATGACACTTTGTATATGCAAAATTATTTACCAATGGGTCAAAAACTAAAATTGCCCAACCACATGGATTATAGTTCATCAAATTATGATTTTGGATGCCGTAAAATTATTTATCAATGGATTGTAGCGGCTAAAAATAACCAAAAATCATGGATTATAGCTCATAAAATCATGAATTTTGGACTCTGTGAAATTATTTGCCAATGAACCAAAATGAATAATAATGGTAATAATTCGTGGATTATAGCTCATGAAATCATGAATTTATATCTCCACAAAATTATTTGCCAATGGGTCTCAATGACTAAAATTATGAAAAAATTCGTGGGTTATAGCTAATGAAATCGTAAATTTTGAAGTCTAAGAAATTATTTTTCAATGGGAGGAAATGAATGAAATTGGCCAAAAATCATAGTTATAACTCATGAAATCATGAATTTTGGACTTCACAAAATTATTTTCCAATGGGTTAAAATGACTAAAAATAAATAAAAATTATGAGTTATAGCTCATGAAATCCTAAAATTTGACCCTATGAATTTTTTGCCAACGGATTGGAATGACTAAAAATTTTTAAAAATTATTGGTTATAGCTCATGAACATGTGAATTTTAGACTCCAAGAAATTATCTACTAAAGGCTCAAAATGACTAAAAATGAAAACATCATGTGTTATATAGCTCTTGAAATCATGAATTTATATCTCCACAAAATTATTTGCCAATGGGTAGAAATGATTAAAATTGCTAAAATACATGCATTATAGCTCATGAAATCATGAAATTAGGACATTTTGAAATTATTTGCCAATAGTTTAGAATGACTTAAAATAACAAAAATCATGGGTTATCGCCACGAAATTGTGAATTTTCATAGCGGTGAAGTTATTGTTGTTGAATCAAAACAAATAAAATGGCAAAATTTGTCGGTTAGATCTCATGAATTTTAGTCTCCACAAAATTATTTGCTAATGAGTCTCAATGACTAAAGATTATGAAAAAATTATGGGTTATAGCTCATGAAATTGTGAATTTTGGACTCGCAAAATTATTTTCCAATGGGTAGAAACGAATAAAATTGGCCAAAAATCATGGGTTATAGCTCATGAAATTATAAATTTTAACTCCACAAAATTATTTGCCAATGGGTAGAAATGACTAAAAATAAATAAAAATTATGAGTTATAGCTCATGAAATTGTGTATTTTGGATTCTACTAAATGTTTTGCTAATGGTTTGAAATGACTATAAATTGCTAAAAATTATGGGTTACAACTCATGAACATATGAATTTTGGACTCGCAAAATTATTTACCTAAGGGAGAAAATAACTAACAATGGCAAAAACATGGTTTATATAGCTCTTGAAATCTTGAAGTTTTACCTTTGCAAAATTATTTGCCAATGGGTCAAAGTAACTAAAATTACCAAAACACATGGGTTATAGCTCATGAAATTATTAATTTTGGATTGCACGAAATTATTTGCCAATGGAATGAAACAACTATAAATTACCAAAAATTATGGGTTATAGCTCATGAAATCATGAATTTTAGCCTCCATAAATTATTTGCCAATGGGTAGAAATGACTAAAAATAAATAAAAATTATGAGTTATAGCTCATGAAATCATAAATTTTAGACTCCACAAAATTATTTACCAATGGGTAGAAATGAATAAAAATGGCCAAAAATCATGGGTTATAGCTCATGAAATCATGAATTTTAGCCTCCATAAATTATTTGCCACTAGGTCTCAATGACTAAAATTACGATAAAATCATGGGTTATAGCTAATGAAATCGTGAATTTTAGACTCCACAAAATTATTTACCAATGGGTAGAAGTGAATAAAATTGGCCAAAAATCATGGGTTATAGCTCATGAAATTATGAATTTTGGACTCTACAAAATTATTTTCCAATGGGTAGAAATGATTAAAATTGAACAAAAATCACGGTTATAGCTAATGAAATCGTGAATTTTTGACTCCATGAAATTATTTGCCAATGGAATGAAACAACTATAAATTACCAAAAATTATGGCTTATTGCTTATGAACATGTGAATTTTAGACTGAGTGAAATTATGTGCTAGAGGTCTAAAAGGCTAAAATGGCAAACAATCATGGGTTTTAGCTCTTAAAATAGTGAATTTTTCCTCCACAAAATTATTTTTCTATGGGTCAATAACTCAAACTTTCAAAAACACGTGCTATAACTTATAAATCGTGAATTTTGCATGTCGAAATTATTTTTCAATGGGTCGAACGACTAAAAATATCCAAAAATCGGGTTATAGCTCACGAAATCATTAATTTTGTTTTCATGTAATTATTTGCCAATGAATTGAAATGAATAAAATAGTAAAAATTTGTGAGTTATAGCTCATGAAGTCATAAATTTTAGTCTACCCAAATTATTTGCCAATGGGTCTCAATGACTAAAAATTACGATAAAATCATGGGATATAGCTAATGAAATTATAAATTTTAACTCCACAAAATTATTTGCCAATGGGTAGAAGTGAATAAAATTGGAAAAATCGTGGGCTATATAAGCTCATGAAATTGTGAATTTCGGCCTCTACAAAATTATTCCCTAATGGGTAGAAATGACTAAAATGAACAAAAAATGGGTTATAGCTATGAAATTTTGAATCTTGGGCTCTACAAAATTATTTACCAATGGGTTGGAACGACTTTAAAGTTTTAAAATTATGGGTTATAGCTCATGAACATGTGAATTTTGGACTCAGATAAGTTATTTGCCAAAGGGTTGAAATGAAAAAAGGCAAAAAATCATGAGTTATAGCTCTTGAAATCGTGAATTTTTACCTCCTCAAATCTTTTACCAATGGGTCAAATAACTAAACATTATTAAAACATATAGGTTATAGCTCAAGAAATTTTTAAATTTGGTTGTCAAATTATTTACCAATGGGTCGAAACAACTAAAAATTATAAAAATTATGGGTTATTGCTTACAAAATCGTGAATTTTTGTCTCAAGGAATTTTTTCCAATGGGTATGAATGACTAAAAATTACCAAAAATCATAGGTCCCGCTCATGATCATGAATTGTGAAATTATTTTTCAATGAATTGAAAGGACTAAAATGTCCAGAAATTATGAGTAACATCTCATGAAATAGTGAAATTTCACTTTGGCGAAATTATTTACCAATGGGTTGAAACGACTAAAAATTAGAAAAAATCGTGGATTATAACTAATGAAATCAAAATTTTGGACTCCACTAAATTTTTGCCAAGTGGCATGAATGACCAAAATTACCAAAGTCATGGCTCATAGCTCATGAGATCATGAACCATGAAATTGTTTGTGAATGAATTGAAAGGACTAAAATGTTCAAAATCATGAGTAATAGGTCATGAAATAGTGAAATCTAACTTCTACAAGTTTATTTACCAATGGGCCGATGAGTAAAATGATAAAAATAATGGGTTATAGCTTATGAAATTGTGAATTTTGGACTCCATAAAGTTATTTGGCAATGGGTTGAAATGAATAAAATTGGCTAAAAATCATGGGTTATAGCTCATGAAATCATGAATTTTAGCCTCCATAAAATTATTTGCCAATGGGTCTCAATGACTAAAAATTACGATAAAATCATGGGTTATAGCTAATGAAATCGTAAATTTTGGACTCCACAAAATTATTTACCAATGGGTAGAAGTGAATAAAATTGGCTAAAAATCATGGGTTATAGCTCATGAAATCATAAAATTTTGGACTCCACAAAATTATTTTCCAATGGGTAGAAATGATTAAAATTGAACAAAAATCATGGATTATAGCTCATGAAATTGTGAATTTTAGACTCTATGAAATTATTTGCCAATGGAATGAAACAACTATAAATTACCAAAAATTATGGCTTATTGCTTATGAACATGTGAATTTTTGACTCCATGAAATTATGTGCTAGAGGTCTAAAAGGCTAAAATGGCAAACAATCATGGGTTTTAGCTCTTAAAATAGTGAATTTTTCCTCCACAAAATTATTTTTCAATGGGTCGAACGACTAAAAATTAGAAAAAATCGTGGATTATAACTAATGAAATCAAAATTTTGGACTTCATGAAATTATTTTTCAATGGGTCGAACGACTAAAAATATCCAAAAATCGTGGGTTATAGCTCACGAAATCATTAATTTTGTTTTCATGTAATTATTTGCCAATGAATTGAAATGAATAAAATAGTAAAAATTTGTGAGTTATAGCTCATGAAGTCATAAATTTTAGTCTACCCAAATTATTTGCCAATGGGTCTCAATGACTAAAAATTACGATAAAATCATGGGATATAGCTAATGAAATTATAAATTTTAACTCCACAAAATTATTTGCCAATGGGTAGAAGTGAATAAAATTGGAAAAATCGTGGGCTATATAAGCTCATGAAATTGTGAATTTGGCCTCTACAAAATTATTCCCTAATGGGTAGAAATGATTAAAATTGAACAAAAATCATGGGTTATAGCTTATGAAATTTTGAATCTTGGGCTCTACAAAATTATTTGCTAATGGTTTGAAATGACTATAAATTGCTAAAAATTATGGGTTATAGCTCATGAACATGTGAATTTTAGACTCGTGAAATTATTTACCAATGGGTAGAAATGACTAAAATGGCAAACAATCATGGGTTTTAGCTCTTAAAATAGTGAATTTTTCCTCCACAAAATTATTTGCCAATGGGTCAAAGTAACTAAAATTACCAAAACACATGGGTTATAGCTCAAGAAATTTTTAAATTTGGTTGTCGTGAAATTATTTACCAATGGGTGAAAATGACTAAAAATTATAAAAATTATGGGTTATTGCTTACAAAATCGTGAATTTTTGTCTCAAGGAATTTTTTCCAATGGGTATGAATGACTAAAAATTACCAAAAATCATAGGTCCCGCTCATGATCATGAATTGTGAAATTATTTTTCAATGAATTGAAAGGACTAAAATGTCCAGAAATTATGAGTAACATCTCATGAAATAGTGAAATTTCACTTTTAAAAATTATTTACCAATGGGTTGAAACGACTAAAAATTAGAAAAAATCGTGGATTATAACTAATGAAATCAAAATTTTGGACTTCATGAAATTATTTACCAATGGGTCGAAACAACTAAAAATTATAAAAATTATGGGTTATAGCTCATGAACATGTGAATTTTAGACTCTATGAAATTATTTGCCAATGGGTCTCAAGGACTAAAAATTATAAAAATTATGGGTTATAGCTCATGAAATTGTAAATTTTAGACTCTATGAAATTATTTGCCAATGGGTTGAAACGACTAAAAATTAGAAAAAATCGTGGATTATAACTAATGAAATCAAAATTTTGGACTTCATGAAATTATTTGCCAATGGGTTGAAATGAATAAAAATGGCCAAAAATAATGAGTTATAGCTCATGAAATCATGAATTTTAGCCTCCACAAATTATTAACTAATGAGTCACAATGACTAAAATAATAAAAATTATGGGTTATAGCTAATGAAATCATAAATTTTGGACTTCATGAAATTATTTGCCAATAGGTAGAAATGAATTCAAATGAATAAAAATTATGGGTATAGTTCATGAAATTGAGAATTTAGACTCCATAAAATTATTTGCCAATAAGTTATAAATTACTAAAAATTATGATATATAGCTTATGAATATGTAAATTTTAGACTCTATGAAATTATTTGCCAAAGGGTCGAAATGATCAAAATGGCAAAAGTAATGGGTTATAGCTCTTAAAATTGTGAATTTTTACCTCTAGAAAATTAATTGCCTATGGGTCGAAACAACTAACAACTGCCAAAACACATGCGTCATAGCTTATGAAATCGTGAACTTTTAATATCGTGAAACTATTTGCCAACTCGTCAAAATGACTGAAAATAAGTAAAAATCATGAGTTATAGCTCACGAAATTATGAATTCTCGTCTCCTCAAAGTTATTATCTATGAATTGCAATGAATAAAATGGTAAAATATCATGAGTTATAGCTCATGAAATAATGAATTTTAGCTACTGAAACTATTTGCCAATGGGTCTCAAGGACTAAAATTACAAAAAAATTATCGGTTATAGCTAATGTAATTGTAAATTTTGGGCTTTAAAATTATTTGCTAATGGGTAGAAATGAATAAAATTGGCAAAAATCATGGGTCTCATGAAATTGTAAATTTTAGCCTCCGTGAAATTATTTGCCAATTGGTAGGATCAACTAAAATGAACAAAAATCGTGGGTTATGGTGCTTGAAATCATGAATTTTGAACTTTAAAATTATTTGTCAATGTGTTGAAATACTTATAAATTGCCAAAAATTATGGGTTATAGCTCATGAACATGTGAATTTTAGACTCCACAAAATTACTTGACAAAGGGTCAAACGGCTAAAATGGCTATGAATCATAGATCACAAGACTTAGAATCATGAATTTTTGCCTCCACAAAATTATTTGCCACGAGTCGGTTGAAAAGTTACCAAAATGCATATGTTATAGCTCATAAAATCATGAATTTTGGTCGTTGAGAAATTATCTACCAATGGGTCGAATGACTAAAATAATAAAAATTATGGGTTATAGCTCATGAAATCATGAATTTTAGCCTCCGTGAAATTATTTGCCAATGGGTAGAAATGAATTCAAATGAATAAAAATTATGGGTTATAGCTCATGAAATCATAAATTTTAGCCTCCACAAAATTATTTGCTAATGGGTAGAAATGACTAAAATAATAAAAATTATGGGTTATAGCTTATGAAATCGTAAATTTTAGACTCTTTAAAATTATTTACCAATGGGCGGGATGAGTAAAATGATAAAAATAATGGGTTATAGCTCATGAAATTATTTGCTAATGGGTTGGAATGACTATAAATTGCCAAAAATTATGGGTTATAGCTCTTAAAATTGTGAATTTTGGACTTCATGAAATTATTTACCAATGGGTAGAAATGACTAAAATAATAAAAATTATGGGTTATAGCTCATGAACATGTGAATTTTAGACTCCACAAAATTATTTGCTAATGGGTAGAAATGAATAAAATTGGCAAAAATCATGGGTCTCATGAAATTGTAAATTTTAGCCTCCGTGAAATTATTTGCCAATTGGTAGGATCAACTAAAATGAACAAAAATCGTGGGTTATGGTGCTTGAAATCATGAATTTTGAACTTCTTAAAATTATTTGTCAATGTGTTGAAATACTTATAAATTGCCAAAAATTATGGGTTATAGCTCATGAACATGTGAATTTTAGACTCCACAAAATTACTTGACAAAGGGTCAAACGGCTAAAATGGCTATGAATCATAGATCACAAGACTTAGAATCATGAATTTTTGCCTCCACAAAATTATTTGCCATGAGTCGAACAGTTAAAAGTTACCAAAATGCATATGTTATAGCTCATAAAATCATGAATTTTTGCCTCCACAAAATTATTTGCCAATGGGTTGAAATGATAAAAAATGGTAAAAAGTATGGGTTATAGCTTATGAATATGTAAATTTTAGACTCTTTAAAATTATTTGCTAAAGCGTTGAAATGATAAAAAATGGTAAAAAGTATGGGTTATAGCTTATGAAATTGTGAATTTTGGACTTCATGAAATTATTTGCCAATAGGTAGAAATGAATTCAAATGAATAAAAATTACAGGGTATAGTTCATGAAATTGAGAATTTAGACTCCATAAAATTATTTGCCAATAAGTTATAAATTACTAAAATTATGATATATAGCTTATGAATATGTAAATTTTAGACTCTATGAAATTATTTGCCAAAGGGTCGAAATGACTGCAAATGGCAAAAAGTAATGGGTTATAGCTCTTAAAATTGTGAATTTTTTACCTCTAGAAAATTAATTGCCTATGGGTCGAAACAACTAACAACTGCCAAAACACATGCGTCATAGCTTATGAAATCGTGAACTTTTAATATCGTGAAACTATTTGCCAACTCGTCAAAATGACTGAAAATAAGTAAAAATCATGAGTTATAGCTCACGAAATTATGAATTCTCGTCTCCTCAAAGTTATTATCTATGAATTGCAATGAATAAAAATGGTAAAATATCATGAGTTATAGCTCATGAAATAATGAATTTTAGCTACTGCAAACTATTTGCCAATGGGTCTCAATGACTAAAATAATAAAAATTATGGGTTATAGCTCATGAAATCATGAATTTTTGCCTCCACAAAATTATTTGCCAATGGGTCTCAAGGACTAAAAATTGTCAAAAATTATGGGTTATAGCTCACAAAATTGTGAATTTTAGCCTCCACAAGTTATTTGCCAATGGGTCTCAATGACTAAAAATTATGAAAAAATTCATGGGTTATAGCTCAAGACATTATAAATTTTGACCTCTACAAAATTATTTGCTAATGGGTGCGAATGACTAAGAATTATGAAAAGGTCAATTGTTATGGCAAGTGAAATCATAAATATTGAACTGCAAAATTATTTTCCAATGGGTTAAAATGACTAAAAATAAATAAAATTATGAGTTATAGCTCATGAAATCCTAAAATTTTAACCCTATAAACTTTTTGCCAATGGATTGGAATGACTAAAAATTTAAAACAATTATTGGTTATAGCTCATGAACATGTGAATTTTAGACTCCAAGAAATTATCTACTAAAGGCTCAAAATGACTAAAATGAAAAACATCATGTGTTATATAGCTCTTGAAATCATGAATTTATATCTCCACAAAATTATTTGCCAATGGGTAGAAATGATTAAAATTGCTAAAATACATGCATTATAGCTCATGAAATCATGAAATTAGGACATTTTGAAATTATTTGCCAATGAGCAAGAACGACTAAAAATAACAAAATTATGGGTTATCGCCACAAAATTGTGAATTTTCATCATAGTGAAATTATTTACTATTGAATAAAAAAGGCAAAAATTCTTTGGTTAGCTCATGAAATCATGAATTTTAGCCTCCACAAAATTATTTGCTAATGAGTCTCAATGACTAAAGATTATGAAAAAATTATGGGTTATAGCTCATGAAATTGTGAATTTTAGACTCAGAAAATTATTTTCCAATGGGTAGAAACGAATAAAATTGGCCAAATCAAGGGTTGTAGCTCATGAAATCATAAATTTTAGCCTCTACAAAATTATTTACCAATGAGTAGAATTAAATAAAATTGATAAAAATCATGGGTTATAGCTCATGAAATTGTGTATTTTGGATTCTACTAAATGTTTTGCTAATGGTTTGAAATGACTATAAATTGCTAAAAATTATGGGTTATAGCTCATGAACATGTGAATTTTGGACTCGCAAAATTATTTACCTAAGGGAGAAAATAACTAACAATGGCAAAAACATGGTTTATATAGCTCTTGAAATTGTGAAGTTTACCTGCAAAGTTATTTTCCAATGGGTGAAACAACTAAAATTATCATAACACATGGGTTATAGCTCATGAAATTATTAATTTTGGATTGCATGAAATTATTTGGCAATGGATTGATATGAATAAAAATTACAAAAATAATCTGTTATAGCTCATGAAATCATGAATTTCGGCCTCCTTAGAATTGTTTACCAATTGGTAGGAATGACAAAAATATAAGGAAATCATCGTTATAGCTAATAAAATCATAAATTTTGGACTCCACAAAATAATTTACCTGTGGGTCAAAATGAATAAAAATGGTAAAAATCTTTGGTTATGCCTCATGTAATCATGAGTTTTACCCTCCATAAATTATTTGCTAATGGGTCTTAATGACTAAAAATTATGATAAAATCATGGGTTATAGCTAATGAAATCGTAAATTTTAGACTCTGTAAAATTATTTACCAATGAGTAGAATTAAATAAAATTGATAAAAATCATGGGTTACAGCTCAAGACATTATAAATTTTGACCTCTACAAAATTATTTTCCAATGGGTAGAAACAATTAAAACTGAACAAAAATCATGGATTATAGCTCATGAAATTGTGAATTTTAGACTCTATGAAATTATTTGCCAATGGAATGAAACAACTATAAATTACCAAAATTATAGCTTACTGCTTATGAACATGTGAATTTTAAACTCCATGAAATTATGTGCCAAAGGGTTGAACAGACTAAAAATGGCAAACAATCATGGGTTTGAGCTTTTGAAATAATAAAATTTTGCCTCACAAAAATTATTTGTCTATGGGTCAGAACAATTAAAACTTTTGAAAACACATGTGTTATAACTTATAAATCATGAATTTTGAGCGTCATAAAATTATTTGACATTGGATCGAATGACTAAAATATCCAAAATTGTGGGTTATAGCTCACAAAATCATTAACTTTTATTTTCTTGAAATTATTTGCCAATGAAATGAAATGGATAAAAATAGTAAAAGTTTGTGAGTTATAGCTCATGAAATCATAATTTTAGCCTCCATAAATTATTTGCCTATGAGTTTCAATAGCTAAAATTATGAAAAATTCATGGGTTATAGCTAATGAAATTATAAATTTTAACTCTGAAAAATTATTTACCAATGGGTATAAATGAATGAAATTGGCCAAAATCATGGGCTATAAGCTCATGAAATCGTGAATTTTAGCCTCTACAAAATTATTCCTAATGGGTAGAAATGGTTAAAATGAACAAAAATTAAGGATTATAGCTCATGAAATTGTGACTCTTGGACTCTACAAAATTATTTACCAATGGGTTGGAACGACTTTAAAGTTTCAAAAATTATGGGCTATAGCTCATGAACATGTGAATTTTGGACTCGGAGAAATTATTTAGGGTTGAAATGAAAAAAGGCAAAAATCATGAGTTATAGCTCTTAAAATCGTGAATGTTTTCCTCAAAAGTTTTACTACTGGGTCAAAATAACTAAAATTATCAAAACATATAGGTTATAGCTCAAGAAATTTTGAAAATTAGTTGTCGTGAAATTATTTACCAATGAGTCAAAATGACTAAAATTATAAAAATTATGGGTTATAGCTTAAATCGTGAATTTTTATCTCCGTGAAATTTATTGCCAATGGGCATAAATGACTAAAAATTATAAAAATCATGGGTCATAGCTCATGAGAGCATGAACTGTGAAATTATTTGTCAATGAATTGAAAGGACTAAAATGTCCGAAAATCATGATTTTTATTCATGAATTTCACTTCCGCGAAGTTATTTGCTAATGGGTCGAATGGCTAAAATTATGAAAAAAGTCATATATTATAACTAATGAAATCGTGAATTTTGACTCCACTAAAGTTTTTGCTAATTGGCATGAATGACCAAAATTACCAAAATTATGGGTCACAACTCATGATATCATGAACTATGAAATTATTTGTGAATGAATTGAAAGGACTAAAATGTTAGGAAATCATGAGTAATAGCTCATGAAATAGTGAAATCTAACTTTTATGATTTATTTGCCAATGGGCCGGACGAGTAAAAATGGTAAAAATCATGGATTATAGCTCATGAAATCGTAAATTTTGGACTCTGCAAAATTATTTGCCAATTGGTTGAAACAACTAAAATTACCAAAATTATGGGTTATAGCTCATGAAATTATGAATTTTGGACTCCACAAAATTATTTGCTAAATGGCAAAAATCATGAGTTATAGCTCATGATATCATGAATTTTGGCCTCCATAAAATTATTTACCAATAGGTAGAAATGAATAAAAGTGGCCAAAATTATAGGTTATAGCTCATGAAATCGTAAATTTTGGACTCTGCAAAATTATTTGTCAATGGGTTGAAATGAATAAAATTGGCTAAAAATCATGGATTATAGCTCATAAAATCATGAATTTTGCACATTGTGAAATTATTTGCCAATGGGTTGAAATGAATAAAATTGGCTAAAAATCATGGGTTATAGCTCATGAAATCATGAATTTTGGACTCCATGAAATTATTTGTCAATGGGTTGAAAGGACTAATAATGGCCAAAAATCATGAGTTATAGCTCATGAAATTATGAATTTTGGACTCTGCAAAATTATTTAGCAATGGGTTGAAATGACTAAAAATGGCCAAAATTATGGGTTATAACTCATGAAATCGTAAATTTGGGCCTCCACAAAATTATTTACTAATGGGTAGAAATGAATAAAAATGGTAAAAATCATGGATTATAGCTCATGAAATCGTGAATTTTGGACTCTATGAAATTATTTGTCAATGGGTTGAAATGAATAAAAATGGCCAAAAATCATGAGTTATAGCTCATTAAGCGGTGAATTTTAGACTCAAAAAATTTTCCGATAGTTTTGAATGACTTAAAATTATCAAAAATTATGGGTTCTGACTCATGAAATCTTGAATTTTATAATATGCAAAATTATTTGTCAATGGATTGAAAAGACTAAAAATATTAAAAATTATTAGTTGACTAATGAAATCGTGAATTTTGGCCATCGCGAAATTATTAGCATATGGGTCGAAATGACTAAAAATGGCCAAATATCATGGGATATGGCTCTTGAAATCATGAATTTTGGACTCTGTAGAATTAATAGCCAATAGGTCGAAATGACTAATAATGGATAAAAATCATAGATTATAACTCATGAAATCGTGAATTCGGACTTCGTTAAATTATTGATCAATGGGTTGAAAGGACTAATAATGGCCAAAAATCATGAGTTATAGCTCATGAAATTATGAATTTGGCCACTATGAAATTATTTGCCAATGGGTGAAATGACTAAAATGGCCAAAAATCATGAGTTATAGCTCATGAAATTATGAATTTTGGACTCTGAAATTATTTGCCAATGGGTGAAATGACTAAATTTTTTAAAGTCATGGATTATAGCTCATGAAATCATAACTTTGGACTTTGCAAATATTTGCCATTGGGTCAAAATAACCAAAATTACTAAAACTTGTGGGTTATAGCTCATAAAATCATGAATTTTTGCCTCCACAAAATTATTTGCCAATGGGTAGAAATGAATAAAAATGGTAAAAATCATGGGTTATAGCTAATAAAATCATAAATTTTGGACTTCATGAAATTATTTGCCAATGGGTGAAATGACTAAAATGGCCAAAAATCATGAGTTATAGCTCATGAAATCATGAATTTTAGCCTCTACAAAATTATTTACCAATGGGTAGAAATGAATAAAATTGGCCAAAAATCATGGGTTATAGCTCATGAAATCATGAATTTTGGACTCCATGAAATTATTTGCTAATGGGTCTTAATGACTAAAATTATGGGTTATAGCTAAAAATCATGGGTTATAGCTAATGAAATCAGAATTTTAGACTCAGAAAATTATTTACCAATGAGTAGAATTAAATAAAATTGATAAAAAATCATGGGTTATAGCTCATGAAATTATGAATTTTGGACTCTACAAAATTATTTTCCAATGGGTAGAAACAATTAAAATGAACAAAAATCATGGATTATAGCTCATGAAATCGTAGATTTTGGACTTTGACAAATTATCACCAATGTGTAGAAACAAATAAAATTGACCAAATATTATGGGTTATAGCTCATGAACATGTGAATTTTAAACTCCATGAAATTATGTGCCAAAGGGTTGAACAGACTAAAATGGCAAACAATCATGGGTTTGAGCTTTGAAATAATAAAATTTTGCCTCACAAAAATTATTTGCTATTGGGTCAAAACAAATAAAATTGACCAAATATTATGGGTTATAACTCATGAAATCATGAATTTTGGACTCCACAAAATTATTTGCCAATGGGTCAAAATGAATAAAATTGGCCAAAAATTATGGGTTATACCTCACAAAATCATTAACTTTTATTTTCTTGAAATTATTTGCCAATGAATGAAATGGATAAAATAGTAAAAGTTTGTGAGTTATAGCTCATGAAATCATAATTTTAGCCTCCATAAAATTATTTGCCTATGAGTTTCAATAGCTAAAAATTATGAAAATTCATGGGTTATAGCTAATGAAATCATAAATTTTGGACTCTGCAAAATTATTTACCAATGGGTAGAAAAGACTAAAGTTAAACAAAATTATAGGTTCTAGCTCATGAAATCGTGAATTTTGGACTCTATGAATTTATTTACTAATGGGTTGGAATGACTATAAATAGCCCATGGGTCTTAATGACTAAAATTATAAAAATTATGGGTTATACCTCACAAAATCATTAACTTTTATTTTCTTGAAATTATTTGCCAATGAATGAAATGGATAAAATAGTAAAAGTTTGTGAGTTATAGCTCATGAAATCATGAATTTTAGACTCTACAAAATTATTTGCCAAAGGGTCAAAATGACTAAAATTATAAAAATCATGGGTTATAGCTAATGAAATTATAAATTTTAACTCCACAAATTATTTGCTAATGGGTAGAAAGGAATAAAATTGGCCAAAATCATGGGCTATAAGCTCATGAAATCGTGAATTTTAGCCTCTACAAAATTATTCCCTAATGGGTAGAAATGGTTAAAAATGAACAAAAAATTAAGGGTTATAGCTTATGAAATTGTGAATTTTAGACTCTACAAAATTATTTACCAATGGGTTGGAACGACTTTAAAGTTTTAAAATTATGGGTTATAGCTCATGAACATGTGAATTTTGGACTCCATGAAGTTATTTGCCAATGGGTAGAAAGGAATAAAATTGGCCAAAAATCATGAGTTATAGCTCATGAAATCGTGAATTTTAGCCTCCATAAAATTATTTGCCAATGGGTTGAAATGACTAAAATTATAAAAATCATGGGTTATAGCTCAAGAAATTTTGAAAATTAGTTGTCGTGAAATTATTTACCAATGAGTCAAAATGACTAAAATTATAAAAAATTATGGGTTATAGCTACTTAAATCGCGGAATTTTATCTCCGCGGAAATTTATTGCCAATGGGCATAAATGACTAAAATTATAAAAATCATGGGTCATAGCTCATGAGAGCATGAACTCATGAAATTATTTGTCAATGAATTGAAAGGACTAAAAATGTCCGAAAATCATGATTTTTATTCATGAATTTCACTTCCGCGGGTTATTTGCTAATGGGTCGAATGGCTAAAATTATGAAAAGTCATATATTATAACTAATGAAATCGTGAATTTTGGACTCCACTAAAGTTTTGCTAATTGGCATGAATGACCAAAAATTACCAAAAATTATGGGTCACAACTCATGATATCATGAACTATGAAATTATTTGTCAATGAATTGAAAGGACTAAAAATGGCCAAAAATCATGAGTTATAGCTCATGAAATTGTGAATTTTGGACTTCATGAAATTATTTACCAATGGGTTGAAATGACTAAAATTATAAAAATCATGGGTTATAGCTAATGAAATCAGAATTTTGGACTCCAAGAAACTATTTGCTTATGGGCCTAAATGGGTAAAATTGCAAAATTATAAGTTAAAGCTCATGAAATCATGAATTTTCATCTCCGTGAAATATTTGCCAAGCGGTCAAAATGAGTAAAAATAGCTAAAAATCATGGATATCACTTGAAGTCAAGGAATCATTTACTAATGGGTCAAAATGAATAAAAATGGCTAAAATTCATGGATTATGGATAATATAATCATGAATTTTAGCCCTAAAATATTTGCAACAGTCGAACAACTAAAAATACAAAAATGATGGAGTATAGATCATAAAATCGTGCAATTTGGGCTACACAAAATTATTTACTAATGGGTCAAAATGAATAAAAATGGCCAAAAATCATGGATTATAACTCATGAAATCATGAATTTTGGACTCTAAGTAATTATTTGGCAATGTGCCAAAATGACTAAAAATTGTCAAAATTGTGGACAAAGCTCATGAAATCGTGAATTTTGAATTCGTGAAATTATTTGCTAATGGGTTGAAATGACTAAAATTATAAAAATCATGGGTTCTGACTCATGAACATATGAATTTTAGACTCTACGAAATTATTTGCTAATGGATCAAAATGACTAAAATTACCAAAAATCGTGGGTTATAGCTCATGAAATTGTGAATTTTGACTCCATGAAATTATTTGCCAATGAGTCAAAGCGAATAACAATAGCCAAAATTAGAAGGTTATAGCTCATGAAATCATGAATTTTATATCCATAAAATTATTTGCTAATGGGTCTCAATGACTAAAATTATAAAAATCATGGGTTATAGCTCATGATATCATGAATTTTGGACTCTCTGAAATTATTTGTCAATGGGTTGAAAGGACTAGAAGGGCCAAAAATCATGGAATGTAGATCGAAAAATCATGCACTTTGGACTCTGCAAAATTATTTGCTAATGGATCAAAATGACTAAAAAGGTAAAAATCATGGATTATAACTCATGAAATCGTGAATTTTGGACTCCATGAAATTATTTGTCAATGGGTTGAAATGACTAAAACTATCCAAAATTATAGATTATAGCTCGGAAATCATGAACCGTGAAATTATTTGTTAAGGGGTTGAGAGGACTAAATATGTCCAAAAATCATGAGCTATAGCTCATGAAATTGTGAATTTTGGTTGCCATGAAGTTATTTGCCAATGGGCCGGACGAGTAAAAATGACAAAAATAATGGGTTATAGCTTATGAAATTGTGAATTTTGGACTCCATGAAGTTATTTGCCAATGGGTTGAATTGAACAAAATGGTCAAAAATAGTGAGTTATAGCTCATGAAATCATGAATTTTAGCCTCCACAAATTATTTACTAATGAGTCACAATGACTAAAATTACGAAAAGATTATGGGCTATAGCTAATGAAATCAGAATTTTGGACTTCATGAAATTATTTGCTAATGGATAGAAATGAATTCAAATGTCAAATGAATAAAAAATATGGATTATAGTTCATGAAATTGAGAATTTTGGACTCCATGAAATTATTTGCCAATGGGTCATAAATTGCTAAAATTTATGGGTTATAGCTCATGAAATCATGAATTTTATATCCATAAAATTATTTCCCAATGGATCAAAATATGTACAAATAGAAAAAATTCATGGGTTATAGCTCATGAAATCATAAATTTTAGCTGTAAATTATTTGTCAATGGATCTCAATGATTATTAATTACAAAAAATATGGGTTATAGCTCATGAAATTGTAAATTTTTTACTCTAGAAAATTATTTGCTAGTGGGTGGAAATGAATGAAGTTGGCGAAAAAATAGGGGTTATAGCTCAGGAAATTGTGAAATTTGGCCCCTAAAATTGTGTATTTTGTACTCTGTGAAATTATTTATCAATGGATCGAAATGAATAAAAATTGCTAAAAATCGTGGGGTATAGCCCATGATATCTTAAATTTTAGACTCTACAAAATTATTTGCTAATGGGTAGAAATGAATAAATTTAGCCAAAAGTCACATGTTATAGTTCATAAAATCATGAATTTCGGCCTCCACGATATTACTTGCCTCTGGGTAGAAACGATTGAAAATGGTCAGAAATCGTGGGTTATAGCTAATAAAATCATGAATTTTAGACTTGCTAAAATTATTTGCCAATGCATCGAAAGAATAAAAATGGCTAAAAATTATGGGTCATAACACATGAAATTGTGAATTTTGGACTTCACAAAATTATTTGCCTAAGGATCAAACAATTAAAAATAGCAAAATATCATGGGCTAAGCTCTTGAAATCATGACACTTTGTATATGCAAAATTATTTACCAATGGGTCAAAAAACTAAAAATTGCCCAACCACATGGATTATAGTTCATCAAATTATGATTTTTGGATGCCGTAAAATTATTTATCAATGGATTGTAGCGGCTAAAAATAACCAAAAATCATGGATTATAGCTTAAAAATCGTGAATTTTCATCTCTGTGAATATGTTTGCCAATGAACCAAAATGAATAATAATGGTAATAATTCGTGGATTATAGCTCATAAAATTGTGAATTTTAGCCTCCACAAGTTATTTGCCAATGGGTCTCAATGACTAAAATTATGAAAAAATTCGTGGGTTATAGCTAATGAAATCGTAAATTTTGAAGTCTAAGAAATTATTTTTCAATGGGAGGAAATGAATGAAATTGGCCAAAATCATAGTTATAACTCATGAAATCATAAATTTTTGAACTCCGCAAAATTATTTTCCAATGGGTTAAAATGACTAAAAATAAATAAAAATTATGAGTTATAGCTCATGAAATCCTAAAATTTGACCCTATGAATTTTTTGCCAACGGATTGGAATGACTAAAAATTTTTAAAAATTATTGGTTATAGCTCATGAACATGTGAATTTTAGACTCCAAGAAATTATCTACTAAAGGCTCAAAATGACTAAAATGAAAAACATCATGTGTTATATAGCTCTTGAAATCATGAATTTATATCTCCACAAAATTATTTGCCAATGGGTAGAAATGATTAAAATTGCTAAAATACATGCATTATAGCTCATGAAATCATGAAATTAGGACATTTTGAAATTATTTGCCAATAGTTTAGAATGACTTAAAATAACAAAAATCATGGGTTATAGCTCATGAAATTGTGAATTTTCATAGCTGAAGTTATTGCTGTTGAATCAAAACAAATAAAATGGCAAAAATTTGTCGGTTAGATCTCATGAATTTTAGTCTCCACAAATTATTTGCTAATGAGTCTCAATGACTAAAGATTATGAAAAAAATTATGGGTTATAGCTTATGAAATTGTAATTCTGGACTCCGTAAAATTATTTTCCAATGGGTAGAAACGAATAAAATTGGCCAAAATCAAGGGTTGTAGATCATGAAATCACGAATTATGGCCTCCACAAAATTATTTGCTAATGGGTAGAAACAACTAAAAATGAACAAAATCAATGGGTTATAGCTCATGAAATTGTGTATTTTGGATTCTACGAAATGTTTTGCTAATGGTTTGAAATGACTATAAATTGCTAAAAATTATGGGTTACAACTCATGAACATATGAATTTTGGACTCGCAAAATTATTTACCTAAGGAGAAAATAACTAACAATGGCAAAACATGGTTTATATAGCTCTTGAAATCTTGAAGTTTTACCTTTGCAAAATTATTTGCCAATGGGTCAAAGTAACTAAAAATTACCAAAACACATGGGTTAAAGCTTATGAAATTATTAATTTTGGATTGCACGAAATTATTTAGCAAAGGATTGATATGAATAAAAATTGCAAAAAATAATCAGTTATAGCTCAGGAAATTATTTTCCAATGGGTAGAAATGATTAAAATTGAACAAAAATCACGGGTTATAGCTAATGAAATCGTGAATTTTTGACTCCATGAAATTATTTGCCAATGGAATGAAACAACTATAAATTACCAAAATTATGGCTTATTGCTTATGAACATGTGAATTTTAGACTGAGTGAAATTATGTGCTAGAGGTCAAAAGGCTAAAATGGCAAACAATCATGGGTTTTAGCTCTTAAAATAGTGAATTTTTCCTCCACAAAATTATTTTTCTATGGGTCGAATAACTCAAACTTTCAAAACACGTGCTATAACTTATAAATCGTGAATTTTGCATGTCGCAAAATTATTTTTCAATGGGTCGAACGACTAAAAATATCCAAAATCGTGGGTTATAGCTCACGAAATCATTAATTTTGTTTTCATGTAATTATTTGCCAATGAATTGAAATGAATAAAAATAGTAAAATTTGTGAGTTATAGCTCATGAAGTCATAAATTTTAGTCTACCCAAATTATTTGCCAATGGGTCTCAACAGACTAAAAATTACGATAAAATCATGGGATATAGCTAATGAAATTATAAATTTTTAACTCCACAAAATTATTTGCCAATGGGTAGAAGTGAATAAAATTGGAAAAATCGTGGGCTATATAAGCTCATGAAATTGTGAATTCGGCCTCTACAAAATTATTCCCTAATGGGTAGAAATGACTAAAATGAACAAAAAATGGGTTATAGCTTATGAAATTTTGAATCTTGGCTCTACAAAATTATTTACCAATGGGTTGGAACGACTTTAAAGTTTTAAAAATTATGGGTTATAGCTCATGAACATGTGAATTTTGGACTCAGATAAGTTATTTGCCAAAGGGTTGAAATGAAAAAAAAGGCAAAAAAATCATGAGTTATAGCTCTTGAAATCGTGAATTTTTACCTCCTCAAATCTTTTTACCAATGGGTCGAAATAACTAAACATTATTAAAACATATAGGTTATAGCTCAAGAAATTTTTAAATTTGGTTGTCGTGAAATTATTTACCAATGGGTCGAAACAACTAAAAATTATAAAAAATTATGGGTTATTGCTTACAAAATCGTGAATTTTTGTCTCAAGGAATTTTTTTCCAATGGGTATGAATGACTAAAAATTACCAAAAATCATAGGTCCTGGCTCATGCGATCATGAATTGTGAAATTATTTTTCAATGAATTGAAAGGACTAAAATGTCCGTAAATTATGAGTAACATCTCATGAAATAGTGAAATTTCACTTTGGCGAAATTATTTACCAATGGGTTGAAACGACTAAAAATTAGAAAAAATCGTGGATTATAACTAATGAAATCAAAAATTTTGGACTCCACTAAATTTTTTGCCAAGTGGCATGAATGACCAAAAATTACCAAAAGTCATGGCTCATAGCTCATGAGATCATGAACCATGAAATTGTTTGTGAATGAATTGAAAGGACTAAAAATGTTCGAAAATCATGAGTAATAGGTCATGAAATAGTGAAATCTAACTTCTACAAGTTTATTTACCAATGGGCCGGGATGAGTAAAAATGATAAAAAATAATGGGTTATAGCTTATGAAATTGTGAATTTTGGACTCCATAAAGTTATTTGGCAATGGGTTGAAATGAATAAAAATGGCCAAAAATAATGAGTTATAGCTCATGAAATCATGAATTTTAGCCTCCACAAAATTATTAACTAATGAGTCACAATGACCAAAAATTTTGAAATTTTTGGGTTATAGCTAATGAAATCATAAAATTTTGGACTTCATGAAATTATTTGCCAATAGGTAGAAATGAATTCAAATGAATAAAAATTACAGGTATAGTTCATGAAATTGAGAATTTAGACTCCATAAAATTATTTGCCAATAAGTTATAAATTACTAAAAATTATGATATATAGCTTATGAATATGTAAATTTTAGACTCTATGAAATTATTTGCCAAAGGGTCGAAATATTTGCAAATGGCAAAAGTAATGGGTTATAGCTCTTAAAATTGTGAATTTTTACCTCTAGAAAATTAATTGCCTATGGGTCGAAACAACTAACAATGCCAAAACACATGGTCATAGCTTATGAAATCGTGAACTTTTAATATCGTGAAACTATTTGCCAACTCGTCAAAATGACTGAAAATAAGTAAAAATCATGAGTTATAGCTCACGAAATTATGAATTCTCGTCTCCTCAAAGTTATTATCTATGAATTGCAATGAATAAAAATGGTAAAATATCATGAGTTATAGCTCATGAAATAATGAATTTTAGCTACTGCAAACTATTTGCCAATGGGTCTCAAGGACTAAAAATTACAAAAAAAAATTATCGGTTATAGCTAATGTAATTGTAAATTTTGGGCTTCGCAAAATTATTTGCTAATGGGTAGAAATGAATAAAATTGGCAAAAAATCATGGGTCTCATGAAATTGTAAATTTTAGCCTCCGTGAAATTATTTGCCAATTGGTAGGATCAACTAAAAATGAACAAAAATCGTGGGTTATGGTGCTTGAAATCATGAATTTTGAACTTCTTAAAATTATTTGTCAATGTGTTGAAATACTTATAAATTGCCAAAAATTATGGGTTATAGCTCATGAACATGTGAATTTTAGACTCCACAAAATTACTTGACAAAGGGTCAAAACGGCTAAAAATGGCTATGAATCATAGATCACAGCACTTAGAATCATGAATTTTTGCCTCCACAAAATTATTTGCCACAGAGTCGAACAACTAAAAGTTACCAAAATGCATATGTTATAGCTCATAAAATCATGAATTTTGGACTTCATGAAATTATTTGCCAAAGGGTCGAAATGACTAAAAATAATAAAAATTATGGGTTATAGCTCTTAAAATTGTGAATTTTTACCTCTGTGAAATTATTTCCCAATAAATTAAAATGAATAAAAATAAGAAAAATTCGTGGGTGATAGCTCATGAAATCATAAATTTTAGCCTTTGCAATTTTTGCTAATGTGTCCGAATCACTAAAAATTATGAAAAATCATGGTTATAGCTCATGAAATCATAACTTTTAGACTCCATAAAATTATTTTCCTAATGGGTCAAAACAAATAAAAATAGACAAAAATAATGGATTATAACTTATGTAATCTTAAATTTTAGACTCTTTAAAATTATTTGCTATTGGGAAGAAATAAATAAACCGCCAAAAATCATGGGCTATAGCAAAATCTTGAATTTCACCTTTGCAAAGTTACTTGCCAAACGACCGAAATGGTAAGAAATCATGGTTATAGCTAATAAAATCGTGAATTTTGGACTCCTCAAAATTATTTGCCAATGGGTTGAAAAGAATAAAAATGACAAAAAGTGTGGGTTATAACTCATAAAATCTCAAATTTTGGATTCCACGAAATTATTTGCTAATGGGTTGGAATGACTATAAATTGCCTTTGGGTTATAGCTCATGAACATATAACTTGGACTTCACAAAATTATTTGCTAAAGCGTTGAAATGATAAAAAATGGTAAAAAGTATGGGTTATAGCTCATGAACATGTGAATTTTAGACTCCACAAAATTATTTGCCAATGGGTCAAAAGAAATAAAATTGCCAAAACATTATAGCTCATGAAAGCATTAATTTTGGACATCGCAAAATTATTTGCCAACAGTTTGGAATGACCAAAAATCATGGGATATAGCTCACAAAGTTTTAAAATTTTGCCTTTGCAAAATTATTTGCCAATGAATAAAAATAATAAAAATCATGGGTTATAGCTCATGAAATCATGAATTTTAGCCTCCAAACTATTTGCAAATGGCTCTCAATGATTAAAAATTTTGAAATAATCATGGATTATAGCTAGTAAAATTGTAAAGTTTGGACTAATTAAAATTATTTTTCAATGGGTAGAAATGAATAAAACTGGCCAAAAATCATGGGCTATAGCTAAAAATCTTGAATTTCACCTTTGCAAAGTTACTTGCCAAACGACCGAAATGGTAAGAAATCATGGTTATAGCTAATAAAATCGTGAATTTTGGACTCCTCAAAATTATTTGCCAATGGGTTGAAAAGAATAAAAATGACAAAAAGTGTGGGTTATAACTCATAAAATCTCAAATTTTGGATTCCACGAAATTATTTGCTAATGGGTTGGAATGACTATAAATTGCCTTTGGGTTATAGCTCATGAACATATAACTTTGGACTTCACAAAATTATTTGCTAAAGCGTTGAAATGATAAAAAATGGTAAAAAGTATGGGTTATAGCTCATAAAATCATGAATTTTGCCTCCACAAAATTATTTGCCAATGGGTAGAAATAAATAAAATTGGCCAAAAATCATGGGTTACATATAGCTTATGAAATCGTGAACTTTTAATATCGTGAAACTATTTGCCAACTCGTCAAAATGACTAAAATAAGTAAAAATCATGAGTTATAGCTCACGAAATTATGAATTCTCGTCTCCTCAAAGTTATTATCTATGAATTGCAATGAATAAAATGGTAAAATATCATGAGTTATAGCTCATGAAATAATGAATTTAGCATCGCAAACTATTTGCCAATGGGTCGAATGACTAAAAATAATAAAAATTATGGGTTATAGCTTATGAAATCGTGAATTTTGGACTCCATAAAATTATTTGCTAAAGCGTTGAAATGATAAAAAATGGTAAAAAGTATGGGTTATAGCTCATGAACATGTGAATTTTAGACTCCACAAAATTATTTGCCAATGGGTCAAAAGAAATAAAATTGCCAAAACATTATAGCTCATGAAAGCATTAATTTTGGACATCGCAAAATTATTTGCCAACAGTTTGGAATGACCAAAAATCATGGGATATAGCTCACAAAGTTTTAAAATTTTGCCTTTGCAAAATTATTTGCCAATGAATAAAAATAATAAAAATCATGGGTTATAGCTCATGAAATCATGAATTTTAGCCTCCGCAAACTATTTGCAAATGGCTCTCAATGATTAAAAATTTTGAAATAATCATGGATTATAGCTAGTAAAATTGTAAAGTTTGGACTAATTAAAATTATTTTTCAATGGGTAGAAATGAATAAACTGGCCAAAAATCATGGGATATAGCCTATAAAATCGTGAATTTTGGCCTCGAAAAATTATTTACCATAGGAATGATTAAAATGAACAAAAATTATGGGTTATAGCTCATGAATTTGTGAAATTTTGACTTAATGAAATTATCACCAATGGGTTTTAACAACTATAAATAGCCAATGGGCCTTAATGGCTAAAAGTTACTAAAAAGTTAATTTTTGCTCATAAAATCATAAATTTTGGATTCCAAGGAATTATTTGCCAATGGGTTGAAATGAATAAAAATGGCCAAAAATCATGGGTTATAGCTCATAAAATCATGAATTTTGGACTTTACATTTGCCAATGGGATGGAACGACTATAAATTACACAAATTATGGCTTATAGCTTATGAACATGTGAATTTTAGACTCCTTGAAATTATTTGCTAAAAGGTTGAAATGACTAAAAATAGCAAAAAATTATGGGCTATAGCTCTAGAAATCGTGAATTTTGCCTCCATAAAATTATTTCTATGGGTCAAAACAACGAAAAAATTGGCAAAACATAGATTATAACTCATGAAATCTTGAGTTTTAGACATTGCAAAATTATTTGATAATGGGTCAGAACGACTAAAAATAACTAAAAATCGTGGGTTGCCGCTCACGAAATCGTAAATTTTCATCTCTGCGAATTTATTTGCCAGTGAATAGAAATAAATAAAAATGAAAAAAATTTGTGGTCATAGCTCATGAAATCATGAATTTTACCATTTGCAAAATTATTTGCCAATGGGTCTTAATGACTAAAAATTATGAAAAATCATGGTTATAGCTCATGAAGTTGTGAATTTTGACTTAGTGAAATTATTTACCAATGGGTTGAAATGAATAAAAATGGCCAAAAATAATGAGTTATAGCTCATGAAATCTTGAGTTTTAGACATTGCAAAATTATTTACCAATGGGTTGAATGACTAAAATTGATCAATAATCATGGATTATAGCTCATGAAATCATGAATTTTAGACTCCTTGAAATTATTTGCCAATGGGTACAAATGAATAAAAATGGCCAAAAATCATGGGTTATAGCTCATGAAATCATGAATTTTGGACTCCATAAAATTATTTGTCAATGGGTTGAAATGAATAAAAATGGCCAAAAATCATGGGTTATAGCTCATGAAGTTGTGAATTTTGACTTAGTGAAATTATTTACCAATGGGTTGAAATGAATAAAAATGGCCAAAAATCATGGGTTATAGCTCATGAAATTATGAATTTTAGACTCCTTGAAATTATTTGGCAATGGGTTGAAATGAATAAAAATGGCCAAAAATAATGAGTTATAGCTCATGAAATCATGAATTTTAGCCTCCACAAATTATTAACTAATGAGTCACAATGACCAAAAATTTTGAAATTTTTTGGGTTATAGCTAATGAAATCATAAAATTTTGGACTTCATGAAATTATTTGCCAATAGGTAGAAATGAATTCAAATGAATAAAAATTACAGGTATAGTTCATGAAATTGAGAATTTAGACTCCATAAAATTATTTGCCAATAAGTTATAAATTACTAAAAATTATGATATATAGCTTATGAATATGTAAATTTTAGACTCTATGAAATTATTTGCCAAAGGGTCGAAATATTTGCAAATGGCAAAAGTAATGGGTTATAGCTCTTAAAATTGTGAATTTTTACCTCTAGAAAATTAATTGCCTATGGGTCGAAACAACTAACAACTGCCAAAACACATGCGTCATAGCTTATGAAATCGTGAACTTTTAATATCGTTGAAACTATTTGCCAACTCGTCAAAATGGTGAAAATAAGTAAAAATCATGAGTTATAGCTCACGAAATTATGAATTCGTCTCCTCAAAGTTATTATCTATGAATTGCAATGAATAAAATGGTAAAATATCATGAGTTATAGCTCATGAAATAATGAATACAGCTCTTGCAAACTATTTGCCAATGGGTCTCAAGGACTAAAATTACAAAAAAATTATCGGTTATAGCTAATGTAATTGTAAATTTTGGGCTTCGCAAAATTATTTGCTAATGGGTAGAAATGAATAAAATTGGCAAAAATCATGGGTCTCATGAAATTGTAAATTTTAGCCTCCGTGAAATTATTTGCCAATTGGTAGGATCAACTAAAATGAACAAAAATCGTGGGTTATGGTGCTTGAAATCATGAATTTTGAACTTCTTAAAATTATTTGTCAATGTGTTGAAATACTTATAAATTGCCAAAAATTATGGGTTATAGCTCATGAACATGTGAATTTTAGACTCCACAAAATTACTTGACAAAGGGTCAAAACGGCTAAAAATGGCTATGAATCATAGATCACAGCACTTAGAATCATGAATTTTTGCCTCCACAAAATTATTTGCCACAGAGTCGAAACAGCTAAAAGTTACCAAAATGCATATGTTATAGCTCATAAAATCATGAATTTTGGTCGTTGAGAAATTATCTACCAATGGGTCGGAATGACTAAAAATAATAAAAAATTATGGGTTAGAGCTCACAAAATCGTAAATTTTTACCTCTGTGAAATTATTTCCCAATAAATTAAAATGAATAAAAATAAGAAAAATTCGTGGGTGATAGCTCATGAAATCATAAATTTTAGCCTTTGCAATTTTTTGCTAATGTGTCCGAATCACTAAAAATTATGAAAAATCATCGGTTATAGCTCATGAAATCATAACTTTTAGACTCCATAAAATTATTTTCCTAATGGGTCAAAACAAATAAAAATAGACAAAAATAATGGATTATAACTTATGTAATCTTAAATTTTAGACTCTTTAAAATTATTTGCTATTGGGAAGAAATAAATAAAAGCGGCCAAAAATCATGGGCTATAGCTAAAAATCTTGAATTTCAGCCTTTGCAAAGTTACTTGCCAAGCATTTGGAAATGGTAAGAAATCATGGTTATAGCTAATAAAATCGTGAATTTTGGACTCCACAAAATTATTTGCCAATGGGTTGAAAAGAATAAAAATGACAAAAAGTGTGGGTTATAACTCATAAAATCTCAAATTTTGGATTCCACGAAATTATTTGCTAATGGGTTGGAATGACTATAAATTGCCAAAAATTATGGGTTATAGCTCATGAAAGCATTAATTTTGGACATCGCAAAATTATTTGCTAATAGGTAGAAATAGCTAAAAATGAAAAAAATCATGGTTATAGCTCATGAAATCATAAATTTTAGCCTTTGCAATTTTTTGCTAATGTGTCGAATCACTAAAAATTATGAAAAATCATGGGTTATAGCTCATGAAAGCATTAATTTTGGACATCGCAAAATTATTTGCTAATGGGTAGAAATGAATAAAATTGGCAAAAATCATGGGTCTCATGAAATTGTAAATTTTAGCCTCCATGAAATTATTTGCCAAAGGGTCGAAATGACTAAAAATTACCAAAAATTATGGGTTATAGCTTATGAAATTATTAATTTTGGATTGCACGAAATTATTTAGCAAAGGATTGATATGAATAAAAATTGCAAAAATAATCAGTTATAGCTCAGAAATTATTTTCCAATGGGTAGAAATGATTAAAATTGAACAAAATCACGGGTTATAGCTAATGAAATCGTGAATTTTGGACTTCATGAAATTATTTGCCAATGGAATGAAACAACTATAAATTACCAAAAATTATGGCTTATTGCTTATGAACATGTGAATTTTAGACTGAGTGAAATTATGTGCTAGAGGTCGAAAAGGCTAAAAATGGCAAACAATCATGGGTTTTAGCTCTTAAAATAGTGAATTTTTCCTCCACAAAATTATTTTTCTATGGGTCAGAATAACTCAAACTTTCAAAAACACGTGCTATAACTTATAAATCGTGAATTTTGCATGTCGCAAAATTATTTTTCAATGGGTCAGAACGACTAAAAATATCCAAAAATCGTGGGTTATAGCTCACGAAATCATTAATTTTTGTTTTCATGTAATTATTTGCCAATGAATTGAAATGAATAAAAATAGTAAAAATTTGTGAGTTATAGCTCATGAAGTCATAAATTTTAGTCTACCCAAATTATTTGCCAATGGTCTCAACACTAAAATTACGATAAAATCATGGGATATAGCTAATGAAATTATAAATTTTAACTCCACAAAATTATTTGCCAATGGGTAGAAGTGAATAAAATTGGAAAAATCAGGCTATATAAGCTCATGAAATTGTGAATTCGGCCTCTACAAAATTATTCCCTAATGGGTAGAAATGACTAAAAATGAACAAAAATGGGTTATAGCTTATGAAATTTTGAATCTTGGGCTCTACAAAATTATTTACCAATGGGTTGGAACGACTTTAAAGTTTTAAAATTATGGGTTATAGCTCATGAACATGTGAATTTTGGACTCAGATAAGTTATTTGCCAAAGGGTTGAAATGAAAAAGGCAAAAAATCATGAGTTATAGCTCTTGAAATCGTGAATTTTTACCTCCTCAAATCTTTTACCAATGGGTCTAAATAACTAAACATTATTAAAACATATAGGTTATAGCTCAAGAAATTTTAAATTTGGTTGTCGTGAAATTATTTACCAATGGGTCGAATGACTAAAATTATAAAAATTATGGGTTATTGCTTACAAAATCGTGAATTTTTGTCTCAAGGAATTTTTTCCAATGGGTATGAATGACTAAAAATTACCAAAAATCATAGGTCCCGCTCATGCATCATGAATTGTGAAATTATTTTTCAATGAATTGAAAGGACTAAAATGTCCGTAATTATGAGTAACATCTCATGAAATAGTGAAATTTCACTTTGGCGAAATTATTTACCAATGGGTTGAAACGACTAAAAATTAGAAAAATCGTGGATTATAACTAATGAAATCAAAAATTTTGGACTCCACTAAATTTTTGCCAAGTGGCATGAATGACCAAAAATTACCAAAGTCATGGCTCATAGCTCATGAGATCATGAACCATGAAATTGTTTGTGAATGAATTGAAAGGACTAAAATGTTCAAAATCATGAGTAATAGGTCATGAAATAGTGAAATCTAACTTCTACAAGTTTATTTACCAATGGGCGGGATGAGTAAAATGATAAAAATAATGGGTTATAGCTTATGAAATTGTGAATTTTGGACTCCATAAAGTTATTTGGCAATGGGTTGAAATGAATAAAAATGGCCAAAAATAATGAGTTATAGCTCATGAAATCATGAATTTTAGCCTCCACAAAATTATTAACTAATGAGTCACAATGACCAAAAATTTTGAAATTTTTGGGTTATAGCTAATGAAATCATAAAATTTTGGACTTCATGAAATTATTTGCCAATAGGTAGAAATGAATTCAAATGAATAAAATGGCCAAAAATCATGGGTTATAGCTCATGAAATCATGAATTTTGGACTTCATGAAATTATTTGTCAATGGGTAGAAATGACTAAAAATTACCAAAAATTATGGGTTATAGCTCATGAAATCATGAATTTTGGACTTCATGAAATTATTTGCTAATGGGTAGAAATGACTAAAAATGAACAAAAATCATGGGTTATAGCTTATGAAATTGTGAATTTTAGACTCCATAAAATTATTTGCCAATGGGTAGAAATGAATAAAAATGGCCAAAAATAATGGGTTATAGCTCATGAAATCATGAATTTTAGACTCCATAAAATTATTTTCCAATGGGTATGAATGACTAAAATTATAAAAATTATGGGTTATAGCTCATGAAATCATGAATTTTAGACTCCATAAAATTATTTGCCAATGGGTAGAAATGAATAAAAATAATAAAAATTATGGGTTATAGCTCATGAAATCATAACTTTTAGACTCCATAAAATTATTTTCCTAATGGGTCAAAACAAATAAAATAGACAAAAATAATGGATTATAACTTATGTAATCTTAAATTTTAGACTCTTTAAAATTATTTGCCAAAGGGTCGAAATGACTAAAAATAATAAAAATTATGGGTTATAGCTCATGAAATCATGAATTTTGCCTCCACAAAATTATTTGCTAATGGGTAGAAATGACTAAAATGGCAAAAAAATCATGGGTTATAGCTCATGAAATTGTGAATTTTGGACTCTGTGAAATTATTTACCAATGGGTCGAAACAACTAAAAATTATAAAAATTATGGGTTATTGCTTACAAAATCGTGAATTTTTGTCTCAAGGAATTTTTTCCAATGGGTATGAATGACTAAAAATTACCAAAAATCATAGGTCCCGCTCATGCATCATGAATTGTGAAATTATTTTTCAATGAATTGAAAGGACTAAAATGTCCAAAATTATGAGTAACATCTCATGAAATAGTGAAATTTCACTTACAAATTATTTACCAATGGGTTGAAACGACTAAAAATTAGAAAAATCGTGGATTATAACTAATGAAATCAAAAATTTTGGACTCCACTAAATTTTTGCCAAGTGGCATGAATGACCAAAAATTACCAAAGTCATGGCTCATAGCTCATGAGATCATGAACCATGAAATTGTTTGTGAATGAATTGAAAGGACTAAAATGTTCAAAATCATGAGTAATAGGTCATGAAATAGTGAAATCTAACTTCTACAAGTTTATTTACCAATGGGCGGGATGAGTAAAATGATAAAAATAATGGGTTATAGCTTATGAAATTGTGAATTTTGGACTCCATAAAGTTATTTGGCAATGGGTTGAAATGAATAAAATGGCCAAAAATAATGAGTTATAGCTCATGAAATCATGAATTTTAGCCTCCACAAAATTATTAACTAATGAGTCACAATGACCAAAAATTTTGAAATTTTTTGGGTTATAGCTAATGAAATCATAAATTTTGGACTTCATGAAATTATTTGCCAATAGGTAGAAATGAATTCAAATGAATAAAAATTACAGGTATAGTTCATGAAATTGAGAATTTAGACTCCATAAAATTATTTGCCAATAAGTTATAAATTACTAAAAATTATGATATATAGCTTATGAATATGTAAATTTTAGACTCTATGAAATTATTTGCCAAAGGGTCGAAATGACTAAAATGGCAAAAGTAATGGGTTATAGCTCTTAAAATTGTGAATTTTTACCTCTAGAAAATTAATTGCCTATGGGTCGAAACAACTAACAATGCCAAAACACATGGGTTATAGCTTATGAAATCGTGAACTTTTAATATCGCGGAAACTATTTGCCAACTCGTCAAAATGACTGAAAATAAGTAAAAATCATGAGTTATAGCTCACGAAATTATGAATTCTCGTCTCCTCAAAGTTATTATCTATGAATTGCAATGAATAAAATGGTAAAATATCATGAGTTATAGCTCATGAAATAATGAATTTTAGCTACTGCAAACTATTTGCCAATGGGTCTCAAGGACTAAAAATTACAAAAAAATTATCGGTTATAGCTAATGTAATTGTAAATTTTGGACTTCACAAAATTATTTGCTAATGGGTAGAAATGAATAAAATTGGCAAAAATCATGGGTCTCATGAAATTGTAAATTTTAGCCTCCGTGAAATTATTTGCCAATTGGTAGGATCAACTAAAAATGAACAAAATCGTGGGTTATGGTGCTTGAAATCATGAATTTTGAACTTCTTAAAATTATTTGTCAATGTGTTGAAATACTTATAAATTGCCAAAATTATGGGTTATAGCTCATGAACATGTGAATTTTAGACTCCACAAAATTACTTGACAAAGGGTCAAACGGCTAAAAATGGCTATGAATCATAGATCACAAAGACTTAGAATCATGAATTTTGCCTCCACAAAATTATTTGCCACAGAGTCGAACAACTAAAAGTTACCAAAATGCATATGTTATAGCTCATAAAATCATGAATTTTGGTCGTTGAGAAATTATCTACCAATGGGTCGAATGACTAAAAATAATAAAAATTATGGGTTATAGCTCATAAAATCATAAATTTTAGCCTCCGTGAAATTATTTCCCAATAAATTAAAATGAATAAAAATAAGAAAAATTCGTGGTGATAGCTCATGAAATCATAAATTTTAGCCTTTGCAATTTTTTGCTAATGTGTCCGAATCACTAAAAATTATGAAAAATCATCGGTTATAGCTCATGAAATCATAACTTTTAGACTCCATAAAATTATTTTCCTAATGGGTCAAAACAAATAAAAATAGACAAAAATAATGGATTATAACTTATGTAATCTTAAATTTTAGACTCTTTAAAATTATTTGCTATTGGGAAGAAATAAATAAACTGGCCAAAAATCATGGGCTATAGCTAAAAATCTTGAATTTCGACCTTTGCAAAGTTACTTGCCAAACGACCGAAATGGTAAGAAATCATGGTTATAGCTAATAAAATCGTGAATTTTGGACTCCTCAAAATTATTTGCCAATGGGTTGAAAAGAATAAAAATGACAAAAAAGTGTGGGTTATAACTCATAAAATCTCAAATTTTGGATTCCACGAAATTATTTGCTAATGGGTTGGAATGACTATAAATTGCCTTTGGGTTATAGCTCATGAACATATAACTTTGGACTTCACAAAATTATTTGCTAAAGCGTTGAAATGATAAAAAAATGGTAAAAAAGTATGGGTTATAGCTCTTGACATCGTGAAATTTTACCTCTGCAAAATTATATGCCAATGGGTCAAAAGAAATAAAAATTGCCAAAACATTATAGCTCATGAAAGCATTAATTTTGGACATCGCAAAATTATTTGCCAACAGTTTGGAATGACCAAAAATCATGGGATATAGCTCACAAAGTTTTAAAATTTTGCCTTTGCAAAATTATTTGCCAATGAATAAAAATAATAAAAATCATGGGTTATAGCTCATGAAATCATGAATTTTAGCCTCCGCAAACTATTTGCAAATGGCTCTCAATGATTAAAAATTTTGAAATAATCATGGATTATAGCTAGTAAAATTGTAAAGTTTGGACTAATTAAAATTATTTTTCAATGGGTAGAAATGAATAAAACTGGCCAAAAATCATGGGATATAGCCTATAAAATCGTGAATTTTGGCCTCCGCAAAATTATTTACCATAGGAATGATTAAAAATGAACAAAAATTATGGGTTATAGCTCATGAATTTGTGAAATTTTGACTTAATGAAATTATCAGCCAATGGGTTTTAACAACTATAAATAGCCAATGGGCCTTAATGGCTAAAAGTTACTAAAAAAGTTACGGGTTTTTGCTCATAAAATCATAAATTTTGGATTCCAAGGAATTGTTTGTCAATGGGTAGAAATAAATAAAATTGGCCAAAAATAATGGGTTATAGATCATGAAATTAGAAATTTTAATTTTGGCAAAACTATTTACTAATGGGTGGAAATATTTAAAATGACTAAAAATATGGGTTATAAGCCCATGAAATCATTAATTTTGAGTCTGTGAATATATTTGCTAATGGGTGAAAATGAATAAAATAAAAATTATGGGTTATAGCTCATGAAATCTTGAGTTTTAGACATTGCAAAATTATTTGCCAATGGGTACAAATGAATAAAATAGTCCAACAATCATGGGTTATAGCTCATGAAATCATAAATGTTAGCCTCAAAAATTATTTGCTAATAGGTAGAAATAGCTAAAAATGAAAAAAATCATGGGTTATAGCTCATGAAGTTGTGAATTTTGACTTAGTGAAATTATTTACCAATGGGTTGAAACGTATAAAAATGATAAAAAATCGTGGGTTATAGCTCATGAAATCATGAATATTGGACTCTGTAAAATTATTTGTCAATGGGTTGAAAGGACTAAAATGGCAAAAATTATATGTTATAGTTCATCAAATCGTGCAATTTAGTTGCCACGAATTTATTTGCTAATGGGTTGGAATGACTAAAATTGATCAATAATCATGGATTATAGCTCATGAAAATATGAATTTTGGATTCCATCATTTTATTGTGCAATGGGTTCAAATGAATAAAAATATTAAAAATGGTTTATATCTCATGAAATCAAGAATTTTGGCCACCTTAGAATTATTTGACATTTTGCAGAAATGATTGAAAATGGACAGAAATCGTGGGTTATAGCTAATAAAATCTTGAATTTTGGATTCCACAAATAATTTACCAATGGGTAAATCTGAATAAAAATGGCCAAAAATCATGGTTATACCTCATGAAATCATGAATTTTACCATTTGCAAATTATTTGCCAATAGGTCTCAGTGACTAAAAATTACGACAAAATCGTGGGTTATAGCTAATAAAATTGTAAATTTTGGACACAGCAAAATTATTTACCGATGGGTAGAAATGAATAAAATTGGCTAAAAATTATGAGTTACAGCTAAAAAATTATGAATTTTAGACTCTACAAAATTATTTACTAATAGATAGAAATGACTAAAAATAAAAATCAAGGATTATAGCTCATAAAATCATGAATTTTGGACTTTACATTTGCCAATGGGATGGAACGACTATAAATTACACAAATTATGGCTTATAGCTTATGAACATGTGAATTTTAGACTCCTTGAAATTATTTGCTAAAAGGTTGAAATGACTAAAAATAGCAAAAATTATGGGCTATAGCTCTAGAAATCGTGAATTTTGCCTCCATAAAATTATTTCTCTATGGGTCAAAACAACGAAAAAATTGGCAAAACATAGATTATAACTCATGAAATCTTGAGTTTTAGACATTGCAAAATTATTTGATAATGGGTCGAACGACTAAAAATAACTAAAATCGTGGGTTATAGCTCATGAAATCATGAATTTTACCATTTGCAAAATTATTTGCCAGTGAATAGAAATAAATAAAAATGAAAAAAAATTTGTGGTCATAGCTCATGAAATCATAAATGTTAGCCTCAAAAAATTATTTGCCAATGGGTCTTAATGACTAAAAATTATGAAAAAAATGTGGGTTATAGCTAACAAAATCATAAATACTTGACTCAAAAAATTATTTGCCAATGGTTAAAAACAAATAAATTGGCCAAACTCATGGGTTATAGCTCATGAAATCTTAAATTTTGGCCTCAACAAATTATTTTCCAATGGGTAAAATGAATAAAAATCATGGGTTATAGCTCATGAAATTATGAATTTTGGACTCTAAAAAATTATTGCCCAACAAGTTGGAACAAATACAAATTGCCAAAAAATTTAGGTTATGGCTCATGAACATGTGAATTTTGGACTCCTCTAAAATTATTTCCTAGAGGGTTGGAATTGCTAAAAAATAAAATAATGTGTGTTGTAGCTCATGAAATCATTAATTTTTATCTAAGTGAAAATATTTGCTAATGGATATAAATGAATAAAATGGTGAAACTTCATGATTTATATCTCATGAAATCATGAATTTTACCCTCTACAAATTATTTGCCAATGGGTCAAAATGACTAAAATTACGACAAAATCGTTGGTTATAGCTAATAAAATTGTAAATTCTCATTTTATGAAATTATTTACCATTAAATCAAAATAAATAAAATGGTGAAAATTCATTATTATAGCTCATGAAATCATGAGTTTTAGCTCTATAAATTATTTGCCAATAGTTCTCAATGACTAAAAGTTACGGAAAAATTGTGGGTTATAGCAAATTAAATCAGAATTTTAGGCTCCGCTAAATTTTTTGAAATTGGTTTGAATGACCAAAAATTACCAGAAATCATGGGTTATAGCTCATGAGATCATGAATTGTGAAATTATCTGTTAATGAATTGAAAGGACTAAAAATGTTAAAAAATCATGAGTTATAGCTCGAAATAGTGAATTCTCGCCTCCACGAAAATATTTGCCAATTGCTGGGAAAAAGAAGAAATGACAAAAAATTATTGGTTACAACTCAAGAAATTGTGAATTTTGGAGTCCATGAAGTTATTTGGAAATGAGTTGAAATGAACAAAAAAGACCAAAAATAATGTGCTATATCACATGAAATGATGAATTTTAGCCTCTATAAATTATTTCCCAGTGGGTCACAAAGACTAGAATTTACAAACAAAATCATGGGTTGTAGCTAATAAAATAGCAAAATTTGAACTCAACAAAACTATTTGCCAATGGTAGAAACAAGCTAAAATGAACAAAAATCATGGATTATAGCTCATGAAATCGTGAATTTTGGACGCCACAAAATTATTTGCCAATGGGTTGGAGTGACAATAAATTGCCAAATTTTATGGGTTACAGCTTATGAATAGTTAATTTTTAAACTATGAGAAATTATTTGCTAAGGGGTGAAAATGACTAAAAACAACAAAAAATTAAGGATTATAGCTCTTGAAATCGTGAATTTTTGCCCTGAAAAATTTAATTGCCTATGGGTCAAAACAATAAAAACAATCCAAAACACATGGGTTATAGCTCATGAAATACTGAATTTTGAACATCACAAAATTATTTACCAATGGGTGGGAACGACTAAAAATAACAAAAAACCATGAGTTATAGCTCACGAAATCGTTAATTCTCGTCTCCACGAAATTATTTACCAATGACTCAAAATGAAAAAATTGTAAAAAATCTTGAGTTATAGCTCATGAGATCATGAATTTCAATCTCTATAAATTATTTGCCATTGGGTCTCAATGACTAAAAATTATGACAAAATCATAGGTTATAGCTAATGAAATTGTAAATTTTAGACCCTGTGAAATTATTTTTCAATGGATAGAAACAAATAAAATTGGCTAAAAATCATGGGTGCTCATAAAATCATAAATTTCAGCCTCCACAAAATTGTTTGTCAATGGGTAGAAATATCTTAAAATGATAAAAAATAGTGGATTATAGCTCATAAAATCATGACTTTTGGACATTACGAATTATTTGCCAATGTGTTAGAATGACTATAAATTGCCAAAAATTATGGCTTATAGTTTGAATAAGTGAATTTTAGACTCCGCAAAATTATTTGCCAAAGGGTCGAAATGATTAAAGATGGCAAAAAGTCAAAAGGTTATATTCTTGGAATCTTGAATTTTTGCCTCCGCAAAATTTTTTGCTAATGGGTTGAAACAGCTAAAAATTACCAAAAACACGTGTTATAGCTTATGAAATTGTGAAGTTTGGTCATTGAGAAATTATTTACCAATGGGTCAGAAATACTAAAAATAACCAAAAATTTTGGCTATATAGCTCAAGAAATCGTGAATTTTCATTTGCGTGAAATGCTGAATTTTGAACGTCATAAAACTATTTGCCAATGGGTGGGAACGACTAAAAATAATAAAAAGACCATGGGTTATAGCTCACGAAATCATGAATTCTCATCTATACAAAATTATTTACCAATGACTAAAAATGAAAAAAAAATTATAAAAAATCTTGAGTTATCGCTAATGAAATTGTAAATTTTGGACTCTACGAAATTATTTTTTAATCGATAGAAATGAATAAAATTGGCTAAAAGTTATGGGTTATAGCTCATAAAATCATAAATTTCAGCCCCCACAAAGTTGTTTGTCAATGGGTAGAATCATCTAAAATGAACAAAAATAGTGGGTTATAGCTCATAAAATCATGAATTTTGGACTTTATGAAATATTTGCCAATAGGGTAGAATGACTATAAATTAGCAAAAATTATGGATTATAGCTCATGAACAAGTGAATTTTAGACTCCATAAAATTATTTGCTAATAGGTAGAAATGAATAAAGTTGGCCAAAAGTAAAGAGTTATAGCTCATGAAATCGTGAATTTTGGACTCTACAAAATTATTTGCTAATGGGTTGAAACAACTAAAATTACCAAAACACGTGTTATAGCTTATGAAATTGTGAAGTTTGGTCATTGAGAAATTATTTGCCAATAGGGTAGAATGACTATAAATTAGCAAAAATTATGGATTATAGCTCATAAAATCATGAATTATAGCTCATGAAATTATGAATTTTAGACTCCATAAAATTATTTGCCAATGGGTGGGAACGACTAAAAATAATAAAAGACCATGGGTTATAGCTCACGAAATCATGAATTCTCATCTATACAAAATTATTTACCAATGACTAAAAATGAAAAAAAATTATAAAAATCTTGAGTTATAGCTAATGAAATTGTAAATTTTGGACTCTCTGAAATTATTTTTAATCGATAGAAATGAATAAAATTGGCTAAAAGTTATGGGTTATAGCTCATAAAATCATAAATTTCAGCCCCACAAAGTTGTTTGTCAATGGGTAGAATCATCTAAAATGAACAAAAATAGTGGGTTATAGCTCATAAAATCATGAATTTTGGACTTTATGAAATATTTGCCAATAGGGTAGAATGACTATAAATTAGCAAAAATTATGGATTATAGCTCATGAACAAGTGAATTTTAGACTCCATAAAATTATTTGCTAATAGGTAGAAATGAATAAAGTTGGCCAAAAGTAAAGAGTTATAGCTCATGAAATCGTGAATTTTGGACTCTACAAAATTATTTGCCAATGGGTTGAAACAACTAAAATTATAAAACATGTGTTATATCTTATGAAATCGTGAATTTTGATCGTTAAGAAATTATTTACCAATGGGTTGGAATGAGTAAAAATAATCGAAAATCATGAATTATAGCTCAAGAAATCGTGAATTTTCATTTGCATGAAATTACTTGCTAATGGATTGAAATGAATAAAAATAGAAAAAATTCATGAATTATAGCTCATGAAATCATAAATTTTCATCTACTTGAAATTACTTGCTAATGGACTAAAACAAATAAAAATAGAAAAATTACATTGATTATAGATTATGAAATCATAAATTTTAGCCTTCGCAAATTATTTGCCAATGGGTCTCAATGGTTATAAATTACAAAAAGTGGATTATAGCCAATGAAATTGTAAATTTTAGACTCCAAAAATTATTTGTTAATGGGTAGAAATGAATAAAGTTGGCCAAAAGTAAAGAGTTATAGCTCATGAAATCTATGAAATAATTTGCCAATGGGTCAAAACGAATAAAATGGCCAAAAATCATGGGTTATAGCTCATGATATCTTGAATTTTAGATTTCACAAAATTATTTACCAATGGGTAGAAAAGAAAAAATTTGGAGAAAAATCACGTGTTATAGTTCATGAAATCTTAAATTTTAGCCTCCACAATATTACTTGCCGGAAATGGCTGAAAATGGTCAAAAATCATGGGCTATAGCTAATAAAATTATGAATTTTAGACTCCACAAAACTATTTGCCACTGGGTAAAAAAATAAAATGGCTAAAAATTATGGGTCATAACTCATGAAAATGTGAATTTTGGACTCTACAAAATTATTTGCCAAACAATTAAAATAACTAAAAATAGCAAAATATCATGGGCTAAGCTCTTGAAATCATGAATTTTGCATCTACAAATGTATTTGCCAATAGGTCAAAAACTAAAATTGCCAAACCACATGGATTATAGCTCATGAAATTATAAATTTTGGACGTAGCAAAAATTATTTACCAATTGAATTTAACAAATTAAAATAACCAAAAATCATGGATTTTAGCTCACAAAATCATGAATTTTCATCTCTCAAAGTTATATACCAATGAATCAAAATGAATAATAATGATAGTGATTCATGAGTTATAGCTTATAAAATCTTGAATTTTAGCCTCCATAAAATTATTTGCCAATGGTGTTCAATGACCAAAAAATTATGAAAAAATAGTGGGTTATTGCCAATGAAATTGTCAATATTAGAGACTGTGAAATTATTTTCCAATGGGAAGAGATGAATAAAATTGGTCAAAAATTATGGGTTATCGCTTATAAAATCATGATATTGGGTTTCTGCAAAATTATTTTCCAATGGACATAAACGACTGAAAATGACAAAAAATTCATGGGTTATAGCTCGTAAAATCGTGAATTTTAGACTCTACAAAATTATTTACTAATGGGTTGGAATGACTATAAATTACTAAAAAGTTTGGGTTGTAATTCATAAACATGTGAATTTTGGACTCCAAAATTATGTACTAGAGCATCGAAACAAAAAACGGCAAAAATCATGGGTTGTAGCTCTTAAAATCGTGAATTTTTGCCTCAGCAAAATTATGTATCTATGAGTCAAAATAACTAAAAGTTGCCAAAACACAAGGGTTATAGCTCATAAAATTTTCAAATATGGACATCACAAAATTATTTAGCAGTGGGCTAGAAAAACTAAAAAAAATCATGGGTTATAGCTCACGAAATCGTGAATTTTTGTCTCCATGAAACTATTTACCAATTAATCAAAAAGAATAAAAATAGCAAAAATTCATTAGTTATAGCTCATGAAATCATGAATTTTTGGCTCCACAAATTATTTGCTAATGGGTCTCAATGCCTACGAATTACGAAAAAAACATTGGTTATAGCTAGTGAAATCGCAAATTTTGGACTCTGTGAAATTATTTGCCAATGGATAGAAACAAATAAAATTAGCCAAAATCATGGATTCTAGCTCACAAAATCATGATTTTTGGCCTCTGTAAAATTATTTTCCAATAGGTAGAAATGAATTAAAATAAATAAAAATCGTGTGTTATAGCTCATGAAATCCTGAATCTTTGACCCTACGAAATTATTTGCCAATGGGTTGGAATGACTATATATTTTAAAAAATTATGGATTATAGCTCATGAACATGTGAATTTTAAACTCTGAGAAATTATTTACCAAAGGATCGAAACGACTAAAAATGGCAAAAACCATGGGTTATACAGCTCTTAAAATCGTGAATTATACCTCCGCAAAATTATTTGTCAATGGGTACAAATGACTAAAAATTGCTAGAACACATGAATTATAGCTCACAAAATTATGAAATTTGGATGTAATGAAATTATTCGCCAATGGGTCAGAATGAAAAAAAATCCAAAAATTGTGGGTCATAGCTCACGAAATCGTTAATTTTCATTGGACTCTGTGAAATTATTTGCTAATGAATCAAAATGTATACAAATGGAAAAAATTCATTAGTTAGCTGATGAAATCATTAATTTTAGCCTCCATAAATTATTTGCTAATGGGTGTATATGACTAAAAATTAAGAAAAACCCGGGGGTTATAGCTTATGAAATCATTAATTTTAGCCTCCATAAATTATTTTTAGACTCAAAATTATTTACCAATAGGTAGAAAGGAATAAATTTGGCCAAAGCCAAAGGTTGTAGCTCATAAAATCATAAATTTTATCCTCTAAAAAATTATTTGCCAATAGCTAGAAATGACTGAAAATGAAAAAATATATATTGGGTTAAAGCTCATGAAATCGTGAATTTTGGATTATACGAAATTATTTGCCAATGGGTTGAAATGACCAAAAATTACCAAAAATTATGGGTTATAACTCATGAACATGTGAACTTTGGACTCTACAAAATTATTTACCAAAGGGTCAAAATGACTAAAAATGGCGAAACATCATGAGTTATATAGCTCTTGAAGTCGTGAATTTTTACCTCCGCAAAATTATTTGCCAATTGGTTGAAACAACTAAAAATTACCAAAATACATGGGTTATATAGCTCATGAAATTATTAATTTTGGTCATCGCAAATTATTTACTAATGGATCAGAACGACTAAAAATAACAAAAAATCATGGGTTATAGCTCTCCAAATTGTGAATTTTCATCTCCATGAAATTATTTACCAGTGAATCAAATTGAATAAAATTCATAGGTTATAGCGCCTGAAACTATAAATTTTAGCCTCCACAAATTATTTGCCAATAGGTGTCAAGGACTAAAAATTATAAAAAAGTCGTGGACTATAGCTCACAGATCGTAAATTCTGAACTCCATGGAACTATTTGCCATTGGGTAGAAATGAATAAAATTGGCTAAAAATCATGGGTTATAGCTCATGAAATCATGAATTTTTGTTTCTAAAAAATTATTTGCTAATGGGTAGAAATGACTAAAAATCATGGATTATAGCTCATGAAATCGTAAATTTTGGACTCTACAAATTTATTTGTCAATGGGTCAATACGAATAAAAATAGCAAAAAATTATTGGTTATAGCTCATGAAATCGTGAAGTTTTGACACCCAGAAATTATTTGCTAATAGGTAGAAATGAATAAAAGTGGCCAAAAATTATAGGTTATAGCTAATGAAATCGTAAATTTGGGCCTCCACAAAATTACATGCCAATGGGTAGAAACAATTTAAAATGATTAGAAATCATGGGTTATAGCTAATAAAATCATGAATTTTGGACTCTGTGAAATTATTTGTCAATGGGTCGAAACGAATAAAAGTGGCTAAAAATCGTACGTTATAATTCAAGAAATATTGAATTTTGGACTCTATGAAATTATTTGCCAATGGATTGGAACAATTATAATTTGCATAAGAATTATGGGTTATAGCTCAACAACATGTAAATTTTGGACACCATATAATTATTTGCCAAAGGGTCAAAACGAGTAAAAATGGTCAAAATGATCAAAAATGATGGGCTATAGCTCTTGAAATCATGAATCTTTGCGTCCAAAAAATTATTTGCTAAGGGTTCAAAAAAACTAAAAATTGCCAAACCACATTGATTATAGCTCATAAAATCATTAATTTTGGATGCCGCAAAGCTATTTGGCAATGGGTAAGAACGACTAAATATAACAAAAAATCATGGGTTATACCTCATAAAATCGTGAATTTTCATCTTTGCAAAATTATTTACCAATGAATGAAAAAAATAACAATGGCAAAAATTTGTGGGTTATAACTCATGAAATTATGAATTTTAACCTCCACAAATTTTTTGCCTAGGGTCTCTACGACAAAAAATTACAAAAATCATGGGTTATAGCTAATAAAATTATAAATTTTGGATTATGCAAAATTATTTTAATGGGCAAAATGAATAAAATTGGCTAAAAATAATGGGTTATAGCTCATGAAATTATGAATTTTAGCCTCCAAAAATTAGTTACCAATAGGTAAAACCACTAAAATGAACAAAAATCATGGGTTATAGCTCATGAAATCGTGAATTTTGGACTCTGTGAAATTATTTGCTAATGGGTAGAAATGACTAAAAATTATTTAAAAATTGTGAGTTATAGCTAATAAAATTATAAATTTTGGACTCTATGAAATTATTTGCCAAAGGGTCCAAACAACTAAACATAGCAACAAATCATGGGGTATAGCTCTTGAAATCATGAATTTTGCCTCCACAAAAATATTTGACAATAAATCAAAATAACTAAAAAATGCCAAAGCACAAGGATTCTAGCTCATGAAATCATGAATTTTAGACATTGTGAAATTTTTGCCAATGGGTCGAACGAACAAAATAAAACAAAAATAATGGGTTATAGCTCATGAAATCATGAATTTTTTCGTTGTGAAATTATTAGCAAATGATATGAAATGAATAAAAATGATAAAATTTGTGGGTTAAAGCTCATAAAATCATGAATTTTAGCCTCCATAAAATTATTTGCTAATGGGTTTCAATGACTAAAAATTATTTAAAAATTGTGAGTTATAGCTAATAAAATTGTAAACTTTAAACTCTATAAAATTATTTGCCAATGGGTAGAAACTAATAAAATTCGCTAAAAATCATGGGTTATAGCTCATGAAATTGTGAATTATGGCCTCTGCAAAATTATTTACCAATGGGTAGAAAAGACTAAAGTTAAACAAAAATTATAGGTTCTAGCTCATGAAATCGTGAATTTTGGACTCTATGAATTTATTTACTAATGGGTTGGAATGACTATAAATAGCCCATGGGTCTTAATGACTAAAAATTATAAAAATATTGTGGGTTATACTCATGAAATTGTAAAGTTTGGACTCCACAAAATTACTTACCAAAGTGTAGGAACGAATAAAATGGGCTATTATCCAATGGGTAGAAATGACTAAAATGACCAGAAATCATGGGTTATATCTCATGAAATTGTGAACTTTTTACTGTTTGAACTCATTTATTAATTAGTCAAAACAAATAAAAATAGCCAAAATTGTGGGTTATCGCTCATGCAATCATCAATTTTGGACTCCATGAAATTATTTGCCAAAGGATAAAAATGAATTAAATTAGCCAAAAATCATAGGTTATAGCTCATGAAATCATGAATTTCAGCTTCCATAAAATTATTTACCAATGGATAGAAATGACTAAAACTAATGAAAAATTATGGGTTATAGCTCATGAAATCGTGAATTTTTGACTCTGTGAAATTATTTGCCAATGGGGCAGAATTCTTGTCCAAAAATTATTAGTTATAGCTTATGAAATTGTGAATTTTAGACTCTACAAAATTATTTGGCAGTAGGTTAAAACGAATAAAAATAACCTAAAATGATGAAATAGCTCATGAAATCATGAATTTTTGCCTCTGAAGAATTATTTGCCAATAGGTAGGAATGACTAAAAATGGAGAGAAATTGTAAGTTATAGCTAATAAAATTATGAATTTTGGATTCTGTGAAATAATTTGCTAATGGGTCGAAATGAATAAAAACGATAAAAGATCATGAGTTATAGCTCATAAAATCTTGAATTTTAGACACCACAAAATTATTTGCCAATGGATTGGAATGACTATAATTACTAAAAATTATGGGTTATAACTTATGAACATGTGAATTTTGGACTCCATGAAATTATTTGCTTAAGTGAGTCAAAATAGCTAAAATGGTAAAACTTTATGGCTTATGGCTAATTAAATTATAAATTTTACATCTGTAAAATTATTGGCAAATAGGCCGAAATAGCTAAAAAATACCAAAAAACATGGGTTATAACTCATGCAATCGAGAATTTTGGCTGTCATAAAATTATTTGCATAAGGTAGGAATGACTAAAAGTAACCAAGAATTTATGCAGCTAACGAAATCATGAATTTTCATCTCCGTGAAATATTTGCCAATGAATGAAAAAAAATAAAAATGTCAAAAAATTATGGATTACAGCTCATGAAATAAAAAAAATTTAGCCCCTGCAAATTATGAAAACATACTGAGTTATAGCTTATGACATCGTGAATTTTAGATTTCATGAAGTTATTTGCCAATTGGTTGAAAGGATTAGAAATTTCCCAAAATCATGTGTTATTGCTCATGACATCATGGATTTTGGCCATCCCACAATTCTTTACCAATGGGTCGGGATGACTACAAATGAACAAAAAATCATGGGATATACCACATAAAAGCAAGCATTTTGGACTCTACTAAATTATTTGCTAATGGGTTGAAATGACTAAAACTATCCAAAAATTATAGATTATAGCTCATTAAATTGTAATTTTGGGCGTTGCGAAATTATTTTTTTTGGGTTGAATTGACTAAAAATAGCCAAAAAATAATGAGTTATAGCTCATGAAATCACAAAGTTTGGGCTTCATGAAATTATTTGATATTAGGTCAAAACAAATAAAAATGCTGAAAAATCGTGAGGTATAGCTCATGAAATCGTGAATTTTGGACGTTTTGAAATTATTAGCCAATGGGTTTAAATGATTAAAATGGATAAAAATTATGAGTTACAAACTAACAAAATTGTAAATTTTGGACTCCAAGAAACTATTTGCTTATGGGCCTAAATGGGTAAAATTGCAAAATTATAAGTTAAAGCTCATGAAATCATGAATTTTGTACTCTCTGAAATATTTGCCAAACGGTCAAAATGAGTAAAAATAGCTAAAAATCATGGATATCACTTGAAGTCAAGGAATCATTTACTAATGGGTCAAAATGAATAAAATGGCTAAAATTCATGGATTATGGATAATATAATCATGAATTTTAGCCTCCACAAAATTATTTGCCAACAGTCGAACAACTAAAAATACAAAAATGATGGAGTATAGATCATAAAATCGTGCAATTTGGGCTACACAAAATTATTTACTAATGGGTCAAAATGAATAAAATGGCTAAAAATTATGGGTTATAACTCATGAAATCATGAATTTTGGACTCCAAGAAACTATTTGCTTATGGGCCTAAATGGGTAAAATTGCAAAATTATAAGTTAAAGCTCATGAAATCGTGAATTTTGGACTCTATGAATTTATTTACTAATGGGTTGGAATGACTATAATTACTAAAAATTATGGGTTATAACTCATGAAATCATGAATTTTAGACATTGTGAAATTTTTTGCCAATGGGTCGAACGAACAAAATAAAACAAAATAATGGGTTATAGCTCATGAAATCATGAATTTTTCGTTGTGAAATTATTAGCAAATGATATGAAATGAATAAAAATGATAAAAATTTGTGGGTTAAAGCTCATAAAATCATGAATTTTGCCTCCACAAAATTATTTGCTAATGGGTTTCAATGACTAAAAATTATTTAAAAAATTGTGAGTTATAGCTAATAAAATTGTAAACTTTAAACTCTATAAAATTATTTGCCAATGGGTAGAAACTAATAAAATTCGCTAAAAATCATGGGTTATAGCTCATGAAATTGTGAATTATGGCCTCCACAAAATTATTTACCAATGGGTAGAAAAGACTAAAGTTAAACAAAAATCATGGGTTATAGCTCATGAAATCGTGAATTTTGGACGCTTTGAAATTATTAGCCAATGGGTTTAAATGATTAAAATGGATAAAAATTATGAGTTACAAACTAACAAAATTGTAAATTTTGGACTCCAAGAAACTATTTGCTTATGGGCCTAAATGGGTAAAATTGCAAAATTATAAGTTAAAGCTCATGAAATCATGAATTTTGTACTCTACGAAATATTTGCCAAACGGTCAAAATGAGTAAAAAATAGCTAAAAATCATGGATATCACTTGAAGTCAAGGAATCATTTACTAATGGGTCAAAATGAATAAAAATGGCTAAAATTCATGGATTATGGATAATATAATCATGAATTTTAGCCCCCGCAAATTATTTGCCAACAGGTCAGAACAACTAAAAAATACAAAAAATGATGGAGTATAGATCATAAAATCGTGCAATTTGGGCTACACAAAATTATTTACTAATGAGTCAAAATGACTAAAAATAGCCAAAAATAATGGATTATAACTCATGAAATCATGAATTTTGGACTCTAAGTAATTATTTGGCAATGTGCCAAAATGACTAAAAATTGTCAAAAATTGTGGACAAAGCTCATGAAATCGTGAATTTTGAATTCTGTGAAATTATTTGCTAATGGGTCAGAATGACTTTAAATTACTAAAAATTTTGGGTTACAGCTCATGAACATATGAATTTTAGACTCTACGAAATTATTTGCCGAAGGATCAAAATGCCTGAAAATGACCAAAAATCGTGGTTAATATCTCAAGAAATTGTGAATTTTAACTTGCGTGGAATTATTTGCCAATGAGTCAAAACGAATAACAATAGCCAAAATTAGAAGGTTATAGCTCATGAAATCATGAATTTTAGACTCCATAAAATTATTTGCTAATGGGTTGAAATGACTAAAATTACGAAAAAATCATGGTTTATAGCTCATGATATCATGAATTTTGGACTCCATGAAATTATTTGTCAATGGGTTGAAAGGACTAGAAGGGCCAAAAATCATGGAATGTAGATCAGAAAATCATGCACTTTGGACTCTGCAAAATTATTTGCTAATGGATCAAAATGACTAAAAAAGGTAAAAAATCATGGATTATAACTCATGAAATCGTGAAGTTTTGGCTCCGCTAATTTTTTTCCAATGGGTGTAACCAACTAAAAATTACCAAAAATCATAGATTATAGCTCGGGAAATCATGAACCGTGAAATTATTTGTTAAGGGGTTGAGAGGACTAAATATGTCCAAAAATCATGAGCTATAGCTCATGAAATTGTGAATTTTGGTTGCCATGAAGTTTATTTGCCAATAGGTCGAAACGAGTAAAGTTGACCAAACATTATGGGTTATAGCGTATGAAATTGTGAATTTTAGACTATACAAAATTATTTGGCAATGGGTTGACGAGTATAAAATGGCAAAAAATGATGGGTTATAGCTAATAAAATTTTGAATATTGGGCTCCATAAAATTATTTGCTAACGGGCAGAAATGACTGAAAATGATCAATAATTATGGGTTATAGCTAATAAAATTATAAATTTTATTAGCTAATAAATGGGTTATAGCTCAAGAAATCTTAAATTTTGGCCGCCGTGAAATTATTTGCTAATGGATCAAAATGAATAAAAATGGTAAAAAATCATGGATTATAGCTCATGAAATCGTGAATTTTGGACTCTCTGAAATTATATGTCAATAAGTTTGAAACGAATGAAAAGGCCAAAAGTCATGAGTTATAGCTCATGAACATGTGAATTTTAGACTCAAAATTTTGCCGATAGTTTTGAATGACTTAAAATTATCAAAATTATGGGTTACACTCATGAAATACTGAATTTTATAATATGCAAAATTATTTGTCAATGGATTGAAAAGACTAAAATATTAAAAATTATTAGTTATAGCTCATGAAATCGTGAATTTTGGACTCCACAAAATTATTTGGCAATGGGTTGAAATGACTAAAAATGGCCAAATATCATGGGATATGGCTCTTGAAATCATGAATTTTGGACTCTGTAGAATTAATAGCCAATAGGTCGAAATGACTAATAATGGATAAAAATCATAGATTATAACTCATGAAATCGTGAATTCGGACTTCGTTAAATTATTGATCAATGGGTTGAAAGGACTAATAATGGCCAAAAATCATGAGTTATAGCTCATGAAATTATGAATTTGGCCACTATGAAATTATTTGCCAATGGGTCGAAATGACTAAAAATGGCCAAAAATCATGAGTTATAGCTCATGAAATTATGAATTTTGGACTCTCTGAAATTATTTGCCAATGGGTTGAAAGGACTAATAATGGCCAAAAATCATGGGTTATAGCTAATGAAATCGTGAATTTTAGACTCCACAAAATTATTTACCAATGGGTCGAAATGAATAAAAATGGCCAAAATAGCTCATGAAATCATGAATTTTGGACTCTCTGAAATTATTTGCTAATGGGTCGAAATGACTAAAAATTATGGGTTATAGCTCATGAACATGTGAATTTTGGACTCTGCAAAATTATTTGCCAAAGGGTCAAAATGACTAAAATGGTAAAAATCATGGGTTATAGCTCTTGAAATCATGAATTTTTCCTCCACAAAATTATTTACTAATGGGTCAAAATGAATAAAATTGGCCAAAAATCATGAGTTATAGCTCATGATATCATGAATTTTGGACTCCACAAAATTATTTACTAATGAGTCAAAATGACTAAAAATTATGGGTTATAGCTCATGAAATTGTGAATTTTGGACTCTACGAAATTATTTGCCAAAGGGTTAGAAATTATTTGCTAATGGGTCGAAATGAATAAAAATGGTAAAAATCATGGGTTATAGCTAAAAATCTTGAATTTTGGACTCCGCAAATCTATTTGCTAATGGGTCAAAATGACTGAAAATGCTCTAAAGTCCTGGGTTATACCTCATAAAATCTTGAATTTTGGACTCCATAAAATTATTTGGCAATTGGTTGGAATGACTATAATTACTAAAAATTATGGGTTATAGCTCATGAACATGTGAATTTTAGACTCCATAAAATTATTTGCTAATGGATCAAAATGACTAAAAATGGCAAAAATGATGGGTTATAGCTCATGAAATTGTGAATTTTAGACTCTACAAAATTATTTGCTAATGGGTAGAAAGGAATAAAATTGGCCAAAAATCATGGGTTATAGCTAATAAAATTTTGAATATTGGGCTCCATAAAATTATTTACCAATGGGTCGAAATGAATAAAAATGGCCAAAAATCATGGGTTATAGCTAAAAATCATGGGTTATAGATCATAAAATCATGAACTTTGGACTCCATGAAATTATTTGTTAATGGGTTGACATAACTCAAAATGGTCAAAAATAATGGATTATAGCGCTTGAAATCATGAATTCTGGGCTCCAAAAATTATTTGCCAATGGATCAAAATGAATAAAAATGGCCAAAAATCATGGATTATAGCTCATGAAATTGTGAATTTTGGACTCTATGAAATTATTTGCTAATGGATCAAAATGAATAAAAATGGTAAAAATCATGGATTATAGCTCATGAAATCGTGAATATTTCTCTCTGTGAAATTATATGTCAATAAGTTTGAAACGAATGAAAAAGGCCAAAAGTCGCGAGTTATAGCTCATTAACTGGTGAATTTTAGACTCCGAAAAAATTTTGCCGATAGTTTTGAATGACTTAAAATTATCAAAAATTATGGGTTACAGCTCATGAAATACTGAATTTTATAATATGCAAAATTATTTGCCAATGGGTCGAATGACTAATAATGGATAAAAATTATGAGTTATAGCTCATGAAATCATGAATTTTAGCCTCCATGAAATTATTAGCATATGGGTCGAAATGACTAAAAATGGCCAAATATCATGGGATATGGCTCTTGAAATCATGAATTTTGGACTCTGTAGAATTAATAGCCAATAGGTCGAAATGACTAATAATGGATAAAAAATCATAGATTATAACTCATGAAATCGTGAATTCTGGACTTCGTTAAATTATTGATCAATGGGTTGAAAGGACTAATAATGGCCAAAAATCATGAGTTATAGCTCATGAAATTATGAATTTGGCCACTATGAAATTATTTGTCAATGGGTCAGAATGACTAAGATTGACAAAAAAACGTGAGATATATCACACGAAATTAGGAATTTTGGACTCTGCAGAATTATTTGCCAATGGGTCGAAATGACTAAATTTTTTTAAAAGTCATGGATTATAGCTCATGAAATCATAACTTTGGACTTTGCAAATATTTGCCATTGGGTCAAAATAACCAAAATTACTAAAACTTGTGGGTTATAGCTCATAAAATCATGAATTTTAGACTCAATGAAAATATTTACTAATGGGTAGAAATGACCAAAAATGGCCAAAAATAGTGGGTAATTGCTCATGAAATCATGAATTTCGGACTTCATAAAATTATTTGCCAATGGGATGAAACAATTAAAAATGGCAAAAAAATGGATTATAGCTCATGAAATTGCGATTTTAGGCTCTACGAAATTATTTGCTATTGGGTCAAAACAAATAAAAATGCTCAAAAAAATCATGAGTTATAGCTCATGAATTGGTTGAAGATCATGAAATCATGAATTTTAGACTTTGTAAAATCATTTGCCAATGGGTTTAAACAATTAAAACTGGAAAAAAATCACAGGTTACAAACTAGTGAAATCGTGTATTTTAGCCTCCATGAAATTATTTTTTTATGGGTGAAAGTGACTACAAATTGCCAAAATATCATGGTTATTGCTCTTGGAATCGTGAGGATTTACTACTCAATTATTATTTGTCAATGTAGCAAAATAACTAAAAATTACCAAAACACATGCATTATACCTCATGAAATCGTGAATTTTAGATATCACAAAATTATTTGCCAATGGGTCGAAACGATTACAAATAACAAAAAATTATGGGTTATACCTCACAAAATCATGAATTTACACCTTCGTGAATTATTTGCTAATGGGTCTCAATGACTAAAATTTACGAAAATGTATTGGGTTTTAGCTCATGAAATCGTAGATTTTGGACTTTGACAAATTATCACCAATGTGTAGAAACAAATAAAATTGACCAAATATTATGGGTTATAATTCATGAAATTGGGAATTTTTGCCTCTGACAAACTATTTGCCAATGGGTAGAAAAGACTAAAAATGTCCAAAAATCATAGTTCGTGAAATCATGAATTTTGGACTCTGCAAAATTATTTGCCAGTGATAATTTTGTAGCACATAAACATGTAAATTTTGGACTCCATGATATTATTTGCCCAAGGTCAAAATGACTCAAAAAGGCAAAAAAATCAAGCGTTCTATCTCTTAAATCTCAAATTTTTACTTTTGCAAAATTATTTACCAATGGGTTGAAACAATTAAAATGGCAAATATTATGGGTTATAGCTCATGAAATCGTGAATTTTGGACTCTATGAAATTATTTGCTAATAGGTGTTCGCGAGGAAAATTAAAAGCTGTAAAACAAATGTTATCCCTTCTAATTGATCTTAAAGAAAGAATAAATACAACTCTCTCGAATGCAATCTCTCTCTCTAACTGACTTAGATAAAAAGAAATTACAAATTCCTCGATCGGTTGCCCGATTTACAAAAGAGAGAAGGATCAACGGAGACCCTTCCCTTTATTTAATCTGGGTTCTTCACGGTAGCGGTGGGAGCTTGAATCTTGTATCCCGTTGACGATCCGACCGTCTTGACTCGTGGGACGAGGTTGAAAAATAACTCGCCGGAGCAAGTTTAGAACTCTGGACGAGTTAAGAACTCTTTGATAGAGTTGATTTTAGAATAGGATTAGTAATCCTTTTAGCCAAGAATGGCGGAGAAGAAACTTGTCGTGCAAGTTTGAAAACTCTAATCGAGTTGAACTCTCTAGGAGAGTTGATTCCAGCAAAGGAGGTCTTCGGTAAAACCTCAATATCTCTAAATCCGACCGGTAGGATTCAATCTCCACCGTTCAGAATTAGGAACAATGAGTGTTGAGGCTTCCCTCCAAGTTTCACTCCGATCAGACCACGGATGAAGGTCCGATCGTCACGCCGATCACAGCTGCGCGGAAGAAGCCGTTCCCTGCGCAATTGGCTTCGGTAAAACCTCAATATCTCCAGATCCAACCGGTAGAAATCAATCTCCACCGTTCATAATTAGGACAGATGAGTGTTGAGGCTGTCCTCCAAGTTTCACTCCGATCAGACCACGGATGAAGGTCCGATCGTCACGCCGATCACAGCTGCGCAGAGGAAACTGGTTCTCTCCCCTTTGTTAGTTCTCCGGCCAAAAACCTTTCAACCCCCCTTTGTTTGGCTGTCAAAACCCCCATTTATAGGGTTAAAGGTGTAACCACCCCTTAAAATGCTCCATAATGGGGTTAGTGGGTGTAACCACCCCTTAAATTACTCAAACGGTTGAGGAACCGTTCAACTCATGTTTGAATGAGTCAAAGCGGATTCGCGTTGGAGCAAGCCTCCGGCGTCTGCGTTTTGAGCTTCGAACGCGGGCCATGTGCGCCGCGTTTTGAGCTTCGAACGCGGGCTATGTGTGCCGCGTTTTAGGCTTCGAACGCGGGCCATGTGCGCCGCGTTTTGAGCTTCGAACGCGGGCCATGTGCGCCGCGTTTTGAGCTTCGAACGCGGGCCATGTGCGCCGCGTTTTGAGCTTCGAACGCGGGCCATGTGCGCCGCGTTTTGAGCTTCGAACGCGGGCCATGTGCGCCGCGTTTTGAGCTTCGAACGCGGGCCATGTGCGCCGCGTTTTGAGCTTCGAACGCGGGCCATGTGCGCCGCGTTTTGAGCTTCGAACGCGGGCCATGTGCGCCGCGTTTTGAGCTTCGAACGCGGGCCATGTGCGCCGCGTTTTGAGCTTCGAACGCGGGCCATGTGCGCCGCGTTTTGAGCTTCGAACGCGGGCCATGTGCGCCGCGTTTTGAGCTTCGAACGCGGGCCATGTGCGCCGCGTTTTGAGCTTCGAACGCGGGCCATGTGCGCCGCGTTTTGAGCTTCGAACGCGGGCCATGTGCGCCGCGTTTTGAGCTTCGAACGCGGGCCATGTGCGCCGCGTTTTGAGCTTCGAACGCGGGCCATGTGCGCCGCGTTTTGAGCTTCGAACGCGGGCCATGTGTGCCGCGTTTTGAGCTTCGAACGCGGGCCATGTGTGCCGCGTTTTGAGCTTCGAACGCGGGCCATGTGTGCCGCGTTTTGAGCTTCGAACGCGGGCCATGTGTGCCGCGTTTTAAGCTTCGAACGCGGGCTGTGTGTGCCGCGTTTAGGCTTCGAACGCGGGCCATGTGCGCCGCGTTTTGAGCTTCGAACGCGGGCCATGTGCGCCGCGTTTTGAGCTTCGAACGCGGGCCATGTGCGCCGCGTTTTGAGCTTCGAACGCGGGCCATGTGCGCCGCGTTTTGAGCTTCGAACGCGGGCCATGTGCGCCGCGTTTTGAGCTTCGAACGCGGGCCATGTGCGCCGCGTTTTGAGCTTCGAACGCGGGCCATGTGCGCCGCGTTTTGAGCTTCGAACGCGGGCCATGTGCGCCGCGTTTTGAGCTTCGAACGCGGGCCATGTGCGCCGCGTTTTGAGCTTCGAACGCGGGCCATGTGCGCCGCGTTTTGAGCTTCGAACGCGGGCCATGTGCGCCGCGTTTTGAGCTTCGAACGCGGGCCATGTGCGCCGCGTTTTGAGCTTCGAACGCGGGCCATGTGCGCCGCGTTTTGAGCTTCGAACGCGGGCCATGTGCGCCGCGTTTTGAGCTTCGAACGCGGGCCATGTGCGCCGCGTTTTGAGCTTCGAACGCGGGCCATGTGCGCCGCGTTTTGAGCTTCGAACGCGGGCCATGTGCGCCGCGTTTTGAGCTTCGAACGCGGGCCATGTGCGCCGCGTTTTGAGCTTCGAACGCGGGCCATGTGCGCCGCGTTTTGAGCTTCGAACGCGGGCCATGTGCGCCGCGTTTTGAGCTTCGAACGCGGGCCATGTGCGCCGCGTTTTGAGCTTCGAACGCGGGCCATGTGCGCCGCGTTTTGAGCTTCGAACGCGGGCCATGTGCGCCGCGTTTTGAGCTTCGAACGCGGGCTATGTGTGCCGCGTTTTAGGCTTCGAACGCGGGCCATGTGCGCCGCGTTTTGAGCTTCGAACGCGGGCTATGTGTGCCGCGTTTTAGGCTTCGAACGCGGGCCGTGTGCTCCGCGTTTTGGGTTGAAACGCGGGCCACGTGCTCCGCATTTTGAAATGAAACGCGGGCCATGTGCTCCGCGTTTTGGGCTTCGAACGCGGGCCGTGTGCTCCGCGTTTTGGGCTTCGGACGCGGGCCGCAGGCCATGTGCTCCGCGTTTGGGGCTTCGAACGCGGGCCATGTGCTCCGCGTTTTGAGCTTCGAACGCGGGCCGTGTGCGCCGCGTTTTGAGCTTCGAACGCGGGCCATGTGCTCCGCGTTTGGGGCTTCGAACGCGGGCCATGTGCTCCGCGTTTTGAATTGAAACGCGGGGATGAGCCCCGCATTTTGAATTGAAGAGATCAAAACTTGTGATCTCTTTTCACAAGGATTGTCAACTTGTAATCCTTGTACTCTGGAGACATTAGCTTCTGATTCTCCTTTGTCATCGTGAAAGTTGTCAGCTTGTAACCTTCATCGATAGTGTTTCGCGGATATTGGCTGTCTTCAGTAATTTTTTTACAGCCTACAATAGGTCGAAACAATAAGAAATAACCAAAAATTATGGCTTCAAGCTCACAAAATCATGAATTTTTATCGCCATGAAATTATTTACCAATGAATCAAAATGAAAAAAGGGGCAATATTTTGTGGGTTATAGCTCATGAAATCATGAATTTTAGCCCATAAATATTTGCCAAACGGTCAAAATGAGTAAAAATAGCTAAAAATCATGGGTTATAGCTCATGAAATCGTGAATTTTGGACTCCACAAAATTATTTGCTAATAGGTAGAAATGAATAAAATTGGTCAGAAATTATAGGTTATAACTGATGAAATCGTTAATTTTGGCCTCTGCAAAACTATTTGCCAAAGGATGAAAATGACTAAAATAAAAATTATGGGTTATAGCTAAAAATCTTGAAATTTTGACTCCATGAAATTATTTGCCAATGGGTAGAAAGGAATAAAATTGGCCAAAAATCATGTGTTATAGCTCATGAAATCATGAATTTTAGACTCCACAAAATTATTTGCCAATGGGTGAAACAAATAAAATGGCCAAAAATCATGGGTTATAGCTCATAAAATCATGAATTTTGGACTCTACTAAATTATTTGCTAATGGGTTGAAATGACTAAACTATCCAAAATTATAGATTATAGCTCATGAAATCTTGAAATTTTGACTCCATGAAATTATTTGTCAATGGGTTGAAATGACTAAAATAGCCAAAAATAATGAGTTATAGCTCATGAAATCACAAAGTTTGGGCTTCATGAAATTATTTGATATTAGGTCAAAACAAATAAAATTGGCCAAAAATGATGGGTTATAGCTCATGAAATCGTGAATTTTGGACGTTTTGAAATTATTAGCCAATGGGTTTAAATGATTAAAAATGGATAAAAATTATGAGTTACAAACTAACAAAATTGTAAATTTTGGACTCCAAGAAACTATTTGCTTATGGGCCTAAATGGGTAAAATTGCAAAATTATAAGTTATAGGTCATGAAATCATGAATTTCAGACTCTGTGAAAATATTTGTCAATGATAAAAAGGAATAAAATTGGCCAAAAATGATAGGTTATAGCTAACAATATAGTAATTTTGGCCTTCAGAATTTTTTTTGTATTTGTCAATGAGTAGAAACGACTGAAAATGGTAAAAAAAAAATCATGGGTTACAGCTAAAAAATCTTGAAATTTTGACTCCGCGAACTAACTTGCCAATGGGTCGAAACAAATTAAAATGGCCAAAATCATGGGTTACATATAGCTTATGAAATCCTAAATTTTTGACCCCACAAAATTATTTTGCTAATGTGTAGGAACGACTATAAATTGCCAAAAATATGGATGATAGCTCATGAACATGTTAATTTTTGACTCCATGAAATTATTTGCTAAGTGGTCAAAATGATTAAAAATAGCAAAAAATCATGGGTTATAACTCATGAAATAATGAATATTTGCCTCTGCAAAATTATATGCCAATGGATAGAAAGGAATAAAATTGGCCAAAAATGATGGGTTATAGCTAATGAAATCGTAAATTTTGGCTTCTTGAAAATTACTTGCCAATGGATAAAAATGACTGAAAGTGATTAGAAATCGTGGATTATAGCTAAAAAAATCTTGAAATTTTGACTCCATGGCTAATTGGTCAAAATGAATAAAAATGGCCAAAATTTAGGGATTAGAGCTCATGAAATCCTGAATTTCAGACTCCACGAAATTATTTGCCAATTGGTTGGAATGACTATAAATTGCCAAAAACTATGGGTTATAGCTCATGAATATGTGAATTTTGGACTCCATAAAATTATTTGCTAAATACTATAGCTCGTAAAATCGTGATTTTTTGCCTCCGTAGGATTATTCACCAATGGATAGAAAGGAATAAAATTGGCCAAAAATCATGAGTTATAGCTCATGAAATCGTGAATTTTGGCTTCTTGAAAATTACTTGCCAATGGATAAAAATGACTGAAAGTGATTAGAAATCGTGGATTATAGCTAAAAATCTTGAAATTTTGACTCCATGAAATTATTTGCTAAGTGGTCAAAATGATTAAAAATAGCAAAAATCATGGGTTACATATAGCTTATGAAATCCTAAATTTTGACCCCACAAAATTATTTGCTAATGTGTAGGAACGACTATAAATTGCCAAAAATATGGATGATAGCTCATGAACATGTTAATTTTGACTCCATGAAATTATTTGCTAAGTGGTCAAAATGATTAAAAATAGCAAAAATCATGGGTTATAACTCATGAAATAATGAATATTTGCCTCTGCAAAATTATATGCCAATGGATAGAAAGGAATAAAATTGGCCAAAAATCATGAGTTATAGCTCATGAAATCGTGAATTTTGAATTCCGGAAATTATTTGCTAATGGGTCGAATGACTTTAAATTACTAAAATTTTGGGTTACGACTCATGAAATCATGAATTTTGGACTCTACTAAATTATTTGTCAAGGATCAAAATGCACTGAAAATGACCAAAAATCGTGGTTAATATCTCAAGAAATTGTGAATTTTAACTTGCGTGGAATTATTTGCCAATGAGTCAAAACGAATAACAATAGCCAAAATTAGAAGGTTATAGCTCATGATATCATGAATTTTGGACTCCATAAAATTATTTGCTAATGGGTCGAATGATTAAACTTACGAAAAAAATCATGGTTTATAGCTCATGATATCATGAATTTTGGACTCTACGAAATTATTTGTCAATGGGTTGAAAGGACTAGAAGGGCCAAAAATCATGGAATGTAGATCGAAAATCATGCACTTTGGACTCAAAATTATTTGCTAATGGATCAAAATGACTAAAAAGGTAAAAAATCATGGATTATAACTCATGAAATCAAGTTTTTGCTCTCCGCTAATTTTTCCAATGGGTGTAACCAACTAAAATTACCAAAAATCATAGATTATAGCTCGGAAATCATGAACCGTGAAATTATTTGTTAAGGGGTTGAGAGGACTAAATATGTCCAAAATCATGAGCTATAGCTCATGAAATTGTGAATTTTGGTTGCCATGAAGTTTATTTGCCAATAGGTCGAAACGAAAAGTTGACCAAACATTATGGGTTATAGCTCATGAAATTGTGAATTTTAGACTATACAAAATTATTTGCCAATGGGTGAAACAAATAAAATGGCCAAAAATCATGGATTATAACACATGAAATCGTGAATTTTGGCTTCTTGAAAATTACTTGCCAATGGATAAAAATGACTGAAAGTGATTAGAAATCGTGGATTATAGCTAAAAATCTTGAAATTTTGACTCCATGAAATTATTTGCCAATGGGTGAAACAAATAAAATGGCCAAAAATCATGGGTTACATATAGCTTATGAAATCCTAAATTTTGACCCCACAAAATTATTTGCTAATGTGTAGGAACGACTATAAATTGCCAAAAATATGGATGATAGCTCATGAACATGTTAATTTTGACTCCATGAAATTATTTGCTAAGTGGTCAAAATGATTAAAAATAGCAAAAATCATGGGTTATAACTCATGAAATAATGAATATTTGCCTCTGCAAAATTATATGCCAATGGATAGAAAGGAATAAAATTGGCCAAAAATGATGGGTTATAGCTAATGAAATCGTGAATTTTGGCTTCTTGAAAATTACTTGCCAATGGATAAAAATGACTGAAAGTGATTAGAAATCGTGGATTATAGCTAAAAATCTTGAAATTTTGACTCATGAACTAACTTGCCAATGGGTGAAACAAATTAAAATGGCCAAAAATCATGGGTTACATATAGCTTATGAAATCCTAAATTTTGACCCCACAAAATTATTTGCTAATGTGTAGGAACGACTATAAATTGCCAAAAACTATGGGTTATAGCTCATGAATATGTGAATTTTGGACTCCATAAAATTATTTGCTAAATACTATAGCTCGTAAAATCGTGATTTTTGCCTCCGTAGGATTATTCACCAATGGATAGAAAGGAATAAAATTGGCCAAAAATGATGGGTTATAGCTAATGAAATCGTGAATTTTAGATATCACAAAATTATTTGGCAATGGGTAGAAACAACAGAAAATGATTTAAAATCCCAGATTATAACACATGAAATCGTGAATTTTGGCTTCTTGAAAATTACTTGCCAATGGATAAAAATGACTGAAAGTGATTAGAAATCGTGGATTATAGCTAAAAATCTTGAATTTTGACTCCATGAAATTATTTGCTAAGTGGTCAAAATGATTAAAAATAGCAAAAATCATGGGTTATAACTCATGAAATAATGAATATTTGCCTCTGCAAAATTATATGCCAATGGATAGAAAGGAATAAAATTGGCCAAAATGATGGGTTATAGCTCATGAATATGTGAATTTTGGACTCCATAAAATTATTTGTCAATGGGTAGAAATGAATAAAAATGGTAAAAAAATCATGGGTTATAGCTAAAAATCTTGAATTTTGGACTCCATAAAATTATTTGCCAATGGGTAGAAATGAATAAAATGGCCAAAAATCATGGGTTACATATAGCTTATGAAATCCTAAATTTTGACCCCACAAAATTATTTGCTAATGGGTAGAAAGGAATAAAATTGGCCAAAAATCATGGATTATAGCTCATGAAATCATTAATTTTAGCCTCCATGAAATTATTTGCTAAGTGGTCAAAATGATTAAAAATAGCAAAAATCATGGGTTATAACTCATGAAATAATGAATATTTGCCTCTGCAAAATTATATGCCAATGGATAGAAAGGAATAAAATTGGCCAAAATGATGGGTTATAGCTAATGAAATCGAATTTTGGCTTCTTGAAAATTACTTGCCAATGGATAAAATGACTGAAAGTGATTAGAAATCGTGGATTATAGCTAAAAATCTTGAATTTTGACTCCATGGCTAATTGGTCAAAATGAATAAAATGGCCAAAATTTAGGGATTAGAGCTCATGAAATCATTAATTTTAGCCTCCATGAAATTATTTGCCAATTGGTTGAATGACTATAAATTGCCAAAAACTATGGGTTATAGCTCATAAAATCGTGAATTTTTAACAGTGAAATTATTTGCCAATGGGTTGGAATGACTAAAATGGCTAAAAATTATGGGTTATTGTAGCGCCCCTCACGGAGGTACAAAAATTGGGCATGAACCATCCATAATAAGAAGGGTCGACCTACTCAATCTTCACGTACTTTCAAATATATATATATATATATATATATATATATATATATATATATATATATATATATATAGACACACACACACATGCACACACACACAACAATACTGAAGGGCGAAAATAAAGCAACGAAAATACATACAACACCCAGAATCACAAGGTTGACAACAGAGTCCATAGTATACAGAACAGAAGAAAACTAGAGGGAACATAAAATAGTACAAGTCTGATAATAGCCACAACATTAGTACATGTTTGATAAGCCACAAGTACTACAAAAGTAAATACAAATTAACTCCTACTAAGATCTTTCTCTGGAGCTAATCTTCTAAGTCAGGATGATCCCCTTGTCCTCGCCAACTGTCTGACCTGTGAATGGATATAGAAATAATAGGAATGAGCCTAAGTCTCAATAGGCAACCATAAATTCTCGAGTACAACTTAAGGGGATAAATGAAAGGAATAATCATAGATATTTGAAGGAACAAGCTTAAGATAGCCTAGAAAGGGCATAGAAGCTTAGAAAGAGAATGCCCAAATCTCCTCTCTTTCTAAGCTTCAATGCCCTTTCTAGGCTATCTCAAGCTTGTTCCTTCAAATATCTATGATTATTCCTTTCATTATCCCCATGAAGATTTTACCCGAACATGGTTGCCTGATGGCTCACTCCTATGTTTCTGCTGTATCGATAGCGGAGTCATCGTGGCGTAAGTTAGCTCGAAAGATCTAGCGAGGTAATTTGTATTTACTTTGTAGTACTTGTGGCTTATCAAACATGTACTAATGTTGTGGCTATTATCAGACTTGTACTATTTTATGTTCCCTCTAGTTTTCTTCTATTCTCAGATACTACGACTCAAGTATCAACCTTTGCGATTCGGTGTTGTATGTATTTTCACGCTTTTTTCGCCTTCAAGATATTTTGTGTGTGTGTGTGTGTGTGTGTGTGTGTGTGTGTGTGTGTGTGTGTGTGTATATATATGGAAGTACGTAAAGATTGAGCAGGTCGACCCTTCTTATTATGGATGGTTCATGCCTAATTTTTATGTACCTCCAGGAGGGGCGTTATAATTATAGCTTATGAAATTATGAATTTTATACTCTGTTAAATTATTGGTCAATGGGTTGAAAGGACTAATAATTGCTAAAAATAATGAGTTTTATCTCATAAAATTATGAATTTCGGTTGCCACGAAAATATTTTCCAATGGATAGAAATGAATAAAAATGACCAAAAATCTTGGATTACAGGTCATGAATATGTGAAGTTTGGACTCTAAAAATTATTTGGTAATAGGTTGAAACGAGTTAAAATGGCTAAAACTAATAAGTTATAGCTCATGAAATCGTAAATTTTGACCTCTGAAAACTTATTTATTGAAGTGTAGAAATGGTGAAAATGGTGAAATTGTGAGTTATAGCTAAAAAATCTTGAATTTTGGACTCTATGAAATGGCTTGTCAATGGGTCTAAATGAATAAAAATGAGGAAAACTCATGGGTTATAGCTCATGAAATCCTAAATTTTGGACTCAAAAATTATTTTCCAACAGGTTGGAACAACTATAAATTACCAAAGAATATGGGTTATAACTCATAAATATGTGAATTTTGAACTCCACAAAATTATTTGCTAAATGGTCGATGCTACTAAAAATGGAAAAAAATTATGAGTTATATAGCTCATGAAATCTTATATTTGTGCCTACGAAAAATAATTTGCCAATAGGTAGATAGGCCAAAAATCATGGGTTATAGCTTATGAAATTGAGAACTTCAGCCTCCACAAAATTTCTCGCTAATGCGTAGAAATGATAAAAAATGACCAATAATTCTTGATTATAGCTCATGAAATTATGAACTTTGGGCTTGCGATATTATTTACCAGTGGGTCGAAATGAATAAAACTGGCTAAAAATAATGGGTTATAGCCCATGAAATTATGAATTCTGGACTCTGTTAAGTTATTTATCAATGGGTTGAAAGGACTAATAATAGCCAAAAATCATGAGCTATAGCTCATAAAATCGTAAATTTCGGTTGCCACGAAATTACTTATCAATGGGTCGGACGGCTAAAAATGATCAAAAATCATGGGTTATAGCTCATGAAATTGCGAATTTTTGATTTTACAAAATTATTCAGCAATGGATTGAAATGAAAAAAAGGCCAAAAATGTTGGGTTATAGCATATGAAATCATGAATTTTGGCCTCCGCGAAATTATGTGCCATTGGGTAGAGGTGACTGAAAATGGTGAGAAATTGTGGGTTATAGCTAAAAAATCTTGAATTCTGGACTCCGTGAAATAACTAGCCAATGGGTCGAAAGTGAATAAAAATGGTAAAAAGCGTAGGATATAGCTCATGAAATTATGAATTTTGGACTAAGCGAAATTATTTGGTAATGGCTTAAAACAAATAAAAATGGCCAAAAATGATGGGTTATAGCTCATGAAATCATGAATTTTGGCCTCCATAAAATTATTTGCCAATGGGTAGAAATGATTAAAAATGGTCAGAAATCAAGGATTATAGCTAATAAAATAGTGAATTGTGGACTACGCGAAATTATTTGCCCCAAAAATGTGGATTATAGCTCATGAAATCGTAAATTTTAAATTCCACAAAATTATTTGCTAATAGGTAGGAAGAACTATAAATTGCCAAAAATTATGGGTTGTAGCACATGAACATGCAAATTTTAGACTCTGAGAAATTATTTGCCAAAGGTTCGAAATGACTAAAAATGGTAAAAAACAATTATGGGTTGTGGGTCATGATATCGTGAATTTTGGACTCTACGAAATTATTTGTCAATGGGTCATGAATTTTTTCCTCAGCAAAATTATTTGCCAGTGGATTGAAATAGCTAAATTTTGCCAATGCACATGGGTTATTGCTCATTAAATCATGAATTTTGGATGCTGTGGAATTATTTGCCACTGGGTGGAATGATAAAAAATATCCAAAATTCATGGGATATAGCTCACAAACTCATGAAGTTTCATCACCGTTAAATTGTTTGCTAACGAATCAAAGAGAATAAAATGGAAAAACAATTGTTTTAGCTTTTGAAATCATGAATTTTAGCCGCTGTAATTTATTTCTCAATGGGTCTCAATGACTTAAAATTATGAAAACATTGTGCGTTATTGCTCATGAAATCGTAAATTTTCGACTCCGCAAAATTATTTACCAAAGAGTAGAAATAAATAAAACTGGCAAAAAATCATGGGTTATAGCTCATGAAAGCATTAATTTTGACCTCTCCAAAACTAAATTGCCAGAGGGTAGAAGTGACTAAGAATGACCAAAATTCATGTGTTATAGATCATGAAATCGTGAATTTTTAACATTGTGAACTTATTTGCCAATGGGTCAAAATGAATAAAAATGACTAAAAATTATGGGTTATAGCTCATAAAATTGTAATTTCTGACACCTTGAAATTAACTACCAATAGGTGGAAAGGAATTAAATTGGCCAAAATGATGGGTTATAGCTCATGAAATTGATAATTTTGGCCTCCAAAAAATTATATACCAGTGGGTAGAATCGACTAAAAATGGTCAGAAGTAGTGGGTTAGAGCTAAAAATATCTTTGATTTTGGACTACCTGAAATAACTTGTCAATGGGTCAAAATGAATAAAAAGGACAAAAAATATTGAGTTATAGCTCATAAAATCCTTAATTTTGAAACTCTATGAAATTAGTTGCCAATGGGTTTAAACACCCATAAATTGCTAAAATTTATGGGTTGTGGCTCATGAGAATATGAATTTTGGACTCTGCAAAATTATTTGCTAAGTAGTCGAAATGACTAATAATGGCAAATAATCATGGGTTATAGCTCATGAAATTGTGAAGTTTTGCCTCTACAAAATTATTTGCCAACGGGTAGAAAGGGATAAAAGTTGTCAAAAATTATGGGTTATAGCTCACGAAATCCTGAATTTCAACCTATATAAAATTATTTTCCAACGGGTAGAAATGACAAAAAATAACCAAAAATCTTAGATTTTATCTTATGAAATTGTGAATGTCAGACTCTACAAAATTATTTGGCAATGGGTCAAAATAGATAAAAATGACTAATAATCGTGGGTTGTAGCTCTTAAGATCATGAATTTTGGACTTCGTTGAATTATTTGTCAATGTGTTGAAAGAACTAATAATGGTGAAAATCATGAGTTATAGCTCATGACATCATAAAATATTGGTTGCCATGAAATTATTTGCTAATGGGTCAAAGGGAATAAAATGACAAAAATCATGGGCTATATAGCTCATGAATTTATGAATTTTGGACTCTTTGAAATTATTTGGCAATGGGTTGAAATGAATAAAAGTGGCAAAAATTATGGGTTATAACTCATAAATATGTGAATTTTGAACTCCACAAAATTATTTGCCAATGGGTAGAAATGACTAAAAATGGTCAAAAATCATGGGTTATAGCTCATGAAATCATGAATTTTGGACTCTTTGAAATTATTTGGCAATGGGTTGAAATGAATAAAAATGGCCAAAAATCATGGGTTATAGCTCATGAACAATTGAATTTTGGATTTCATGAAATTATTTGCTAAATGGTCAAAGCAACTAAAAGTGGCAAAAAATTATGGGTTATAACTCATAAATATGTGAATTTTGAACTCCACAAAATTATTTTCCATTGGGTTGAAAGGGGAAAAATTTTGGCAATAGCTCATGAAATTAGGAATTTTGACCATTGCAAAATTATTGGCCAATGGGTAGGAACAACAAAAAATGACCCAAAATTTAGGATTATAGCTCATTAAATCTTAAATTTTAGACTTTGCGAAATTATTTGCCAATGGGTTGAAGCGAATAATAATGGCGAAAAATTGTTGGTTATAGCTCGGTAACCATGAATGCTAGACTCCTTTAAATTATTTGTCAATGGGTAGAAATGAATAAAATGGCCAAAAATCATGAGTTATAGCTCATGAAATTGTGAAGTTTTGCCTCTACAAAATTATTTGCCAATGGGTCAAAATGAATAAAATGGCCAAAAATCATGGGTTATAGCTCATGAACAATTGAATTTTGATTTCATGAAATTATTTGCTAAATGGTCAAAGCAACTAAAAGTGGCAAAAATTATGGGTTATAACTCATAAATATGTGAATTTTGAACTCCACAAAATTATTTTCCATTGGGTTGAAAGGGGAAAATTTTGGCAATAGCTCATGAAATTAGGAATTTTGACCATTGCAAAATTATTGGCCAATGGGTAGGAACAACAAAATGACCCAAAATTTAGGATTATAGCTCATGAAATCCTAAATTTTGGACTCTATGAAATTATTTGCCAATGGGTTGAAACGAATAAAAATTGCCAAAAATTATGGGTTATAGCTCTGTAACCATGAATGCTAGACTCCTTTAAATTATTTGTCAATGGGTAGGAAGGACTAATAATGGCCAAACATCGTGAGTTATAGCTCATAAAATCGTGAAGTTTGGTTGCCACGAAATTACTTGCTAATGGGTAAGAATGAGTAGAAATGACTAAAAATCACAGGTTATAGCTCATGAAATTTTGAATTTTAGACTTTGCGAAATTATTTAGCAATGGGCTGAAACTAATAAAAATGGCTAAGAATGATGGGTTATTGCTCATGAAGTCATGAATTTTAAACTCTGTAAAATTATTTGCTAATGGATAGAAATGATTGAAAATGGACAGAAATCATGGGTTATAGCTCAAAAAATCTTAAATTTTGGTATTGCGAAATAACTTCCCAATGAATCGAAAAATTTAAAATGGTAAAAATCATGGGTTATAGCTCATGAAATTGTGTACTTTGGACTACGCGAAATTATTTAGCAATGAGTTGAAACGAGTAAAAATGGCCAAAATTAATGGGCTATAGCTCAAGAAATCGTGAATTTTGGTCTTCGTAAAATTAGTTGCCAATGGGTGAAAATGACCAATAATAGTCAGAAATCATCGGTTATAGCTAATAAATCGAGAATTTTAGACTCCACGAAATTATTTACCAATGGTCGAAATGAATAAAAATGGCCAAAATAGCTCATGAAATCATGAATTTTGAGCTCTACGAAATTCTTTTCTAACGGGACGGAATGATATCGGTTATTGCACATGAACATGTGGATTTTGGACTTTGCCAAATTTTTTGCCAAAGGGTCAAAATGACTAAAATGATAAAAAAAACTCATGGGTTATAGCTCTTGAAATCATGAATTTTTTCCTCCATAAAATTAGCTACCAATGGGTCGAAAAAACTAAAATTTGCCAAAAACACGTGTTATTGCTCAATAGATCATGAATTTTGGATGCCATGAAATTATTTGCTAATAGGTCAAAGTAATTAAAATTAGGGGTTATAGCTCACAACATTGTGAATTTTCATCTCCGATTTGCCAAAGGGTTAGAAATTATTTGCTAATAGGTTGAAACAATAGAAAATGGTTATAAATCATGGGTTATAGCTAAAAAATCTTGAATTTTGGACTCCAAAAATTACTTGTAAAAAATGGGCAAAAATCATGGGTTATAGCTCATGAAATCCTAATTTTGGACTCTCATGAAATTATTTGCCAATAGGCTGGAACGATTATGAATTACAAAATATTATGGGTTACAGCTCATGAACAAGTAAATTTTGAACTGCATGAAAGTATTTGGTAAATGGTCAAGTCGACTAAAAAGGCAAAAAATCAGGGGTTATAGCTCATGACATTATGAATTTTTACCTCTGCCAAAATTATTAGCGAACGGGTAGAAAGGAATAAAATTGGACAAAAATCATGGGTTACAGTTCATGAAATTGTGAATTTCGGCCCTATAAAATTATTTACCAATTGGTAGAAATGTTAAAAAATAACCAAAAAATATAGATTACAGCTCATGAAATTGTGAATTTTTTACTAGTGGAAATTATTTTGCAATGGGTTGAAACGAATAAAAATGGCGAATGATAGGTTAAAGCTCATGAAATCATGAATTTTGGACTCCACAAAATTATTTACAAATGTGTAGAAATGACTGAAAATGGTCAAAAATCATGGGTTATAACCAAGAAAAATCTTGAATTTTGGACCCTATCAAATAACTTGCCAATGGTTTGAAACGAATAAAAATTGCCAAAATTGATGATAGATTATAGATCATGAAATAGTTAATTTTTGCCTTCGCAAAATTATTTGCCAATGGGTAGGAACAACAAAAATGACCCAAAATTTAGGATTATAGCTCATGAAATCTTGAATTTTGGACTCTTTGAAATTATTTGCCAATGGGTTGAAGCGAATAATAATGGCGAAAAATTGTTGGTTATAGCTCGTAACCATGAATGCTAGACTCCTTTAAATTATTTGTCAATGGGTAGGAAGGACTAATAATGGCAAAACATCGTGAGTTATAGCTCATAAAATCGTGAAGTTTGGTTGCCACGAAATTATTTGCCAATGGGTCAAAATGAATAAAATGGCCAAAAATCATGAGTTATAGCTCATGAAATCTTGAATTTTGGACTCTATGAAATTATTTAGCAATGGGTGAAACTAATAAAATGGCTAAGAATGATGGGTTATTGCTCATGAAATCATGAATTTTAGACTCCATGAAATTATTTGCTAATGGGTAGAAAGGAATAAAATTGGACAAAAATCATGGGTTATAGCTAAAAATCTTGAATTTTGGACTCTATGAAATTATTTGCTAATGAATCAAAGTAAATAAAAATGGTAAAATTAATTGGTTATAGCTCATCAAATCATGAATTTTAAACTCCACAAAATTACTTGCAAATGGTTTGGTATGACTAAATATTACTAAAAATTTTGGGTTAAAGCACAAAAATGTGAATTTTGGACAATGAAATTATTTTCTAAATGGTCAAAATGACTAAAAATGGCAAAAATCATGGGTTATAGGTCTTGAAATGAAGAATTTTTCCTTCACAAAATTATTTACCAATGGGTCAAAATGAATAAAATTGGCCAAAATGATGGGTTATTGCTCATGAAATCATGAATTTTGCACATTGTGAAATTATTTGCTAATGGCTCTCAATGATTAAAAATAACTAAAAATCATGGGTTATAGCTCACGAAAATTATGAATTTTCATCTTAGCGAAATTATTTGCTAATGAATCAAAGTAAATAAAAATGGTAAAATTAATTGGTTATAGCTCGTGAAATCATGAATTTTAGCCTCCATAAATTATTTGCCAATGGGTCTCAATGACTAAAAATGGCAAAAATCATGAGTTACAGTTAAAGAAACTATAAATTTTGGACTCTATGAAATTATTTGCCAATGGGTAGAATCGAATAAAATTGGCCAAAATAAAGGCTTATAGCCAATGACATTGTGAATTTCACCCTCCACAAACTTATTTGTCAATTGGTAGAAAAAATAAAAATGAACAATAGTAGTGGATTACAGTTCATGAAAATTTTTATTTTGGACTCTGCGAAATTGTTTGCCAATGGGTTGGAAAGACAATAAATTGTCAAAATTATGAGTTATAGCTCATGATTATGTAAATTTTAGACTCCACAAAATTATTTGCTAAATGGCAAAAAATCATGAGTTATAGCTCATGATATTATGAATTTTGCCTCCATAAAATTATTTGCCAATTAGTAGAAAGGAATAAAAGTGGCCAAAAATTATATGTTATAGCTCATGAAATCGTAAATTTCGGCCTCTGCAAAATTATTTATCAAAGGGTGAATATGATAAGAATGACCAAAAATCCTGGATTATAGCTAAAAAAATCATGAATTTTGCACATTGTGAAATTATTTTCCAATGGGTTGAAATGAGTGAAAATGGCAAAAAATCTCGGGTTATAATAGCTCACAAATCATGAATTTTGGACTCCATTAAATTATTCTTCAATTGGTAGAAAGGATTAGTAATGGTCAAAAATCATGAGTTATAGCTCATACAGTTATGAATTTTTAGACTTTGCAAAATTATTTAGCAATGGATTGAAATGAATAAAAATAGCCAAAAATAACGGGTTATAACTCTTGAAATCATGAATTTTGGCCTCCGCAAAATTATTTACAAATGTGTAGAAATGACTAAAAAATGGTCAAAAATCTTGGGTTACAGCTAAAAAATCTTAAATTTTGAACTCTGCTAAATAACTTGCCAGTTCGTCGAAATGAATAAAAATGGCTAAAATTATAGGTTAAAGCTCATGAAATTGTGAATTTTGGACTACAAGAAATTATTTGGCAAGGGATTGAAATGAATAAAAGTGGCAAAAAATGATGGGTTGTAACTCATAAAATCATGAATTTTATCCTCTGCAAAATTGTTTGCCAATTGGTAAAAATGACTGAAAATTGATAGAAACCGTGGGTTATAGCTAACAAAATTTTAAAATTTAGACTCCATGAAATAACTTGCCAATGGGTCGAAATGAATAGAAATGGCAAAAATTATAGGTTCTGACTCATGAAATTGTGAATTTTGGACTACATGAAATTATTTAGCAATGGGTTGAAATGAATAAATTGGCCAAAAATCATGGATTATAGCTCATGAAATCATGAATTTTGGCCTCCATAAAATTATTTACCAATGGTCGAAATGAATAAAATGGCCAAAATCGTGGGTTATAGCTAAAAATCTTGAATTTTAAACTCCACAAAATTATTTGCCAATGGGTTGAAATGAATAAAATGGCTAAAATTATAGGTTAAAGCTCATGAAATTGTGAATTTTGGACTACAAGAAATTATTTGGCAAGGGATTGAAATGAATAAAAGTGGCAAAAAATGATGGGTTGTAACTCATAAAATCATGAATTTTATCCTCTGCAAAATTGTTTGCCAATTGGTAAAAATGACTGAAAATTGATAGAAACCGTGGGTTATAGCTAACAAAATTTTAAAATTTAGACTCCATGAAATAACTTGCCAATGGGTCGAAATGAATAGAAATGGCAAAAAATTATAGGTTACAGCTCATGAAATTGTGAATTTTGGACTACATGAAATTATTTAGCAATGGGTTGAAATGAATAAATTGGCAAAAAATGATGGATTATAGTGCATGAAATCGTTAATTTTGGCTTCCGCAAAATTATTTGCTAATGGGTAGAAATGACTAAAAATGGTCAGAATTCATGGGTTATAGTTAATAAAATTATAAATTTTATACTCTACAAAATTATTTGCTAATGGGTCGAAATGAAAAAAATGGCCAAAACTTATTGGTTATAGCACATGAAATCTTGAATTTTTAACTCCATAAATTTTTTTGCCAATAGGTCAAAGCAAGTAAAAATTGCCAAATCACATGGGTTATAGCTTACGAACTTGTGAATTTTGGACAATCACAAAGTTATTTGCTAATGTGTCGAAATGATAAAAAATAATCAAAAATCTTGGATTACAGCTCATGAAATCATGAATTTTTATCTCCATGGAATTATTTGCTAATGAATCAAAAGGAGTAAAAATAGCAAAAGTTTGTAGGTTATAGCATATGAAATCATGAATTTTAGCATCCGCAAATTATTTGCAAATGGGTCTCAATAATTTAAAATTACGAAAAAATCATGGGTTCGAAATCATAAATTTTAGACTCCGCAAAATTATTTGCTAATGAATAGAAACAAATAAAATTGGCCAAAAATCATGTGTTATAGCTCATGAAACTGTTAATTCTAGCCTCCGCAAACCTATTTGCCAATGGGTAGAAACATCTAAAAATAACCAAAATTATGGGTTATAGCTCAAGAAATTATGAATTTTGGACACTATAAAATTATTTACCAATGGGTCAAAATGAATAAAATGGCTAGAAATCGTGAATTTTAGACTCCACAAAATTATTTTCCAATGGGTTGAAACAAATAAAATTGGCCAAAAATCATGAGTTGTAGCTCATGAAATCATGAATTTTAGACTTTGCAAAATTATTTGCCAATGGGTAGAAATGACTAAAATGGCAAAAATGATGGGTTATAGCTCATGAAATTATTTGCTAGTGGGTCAAAATAAATAAAAATGCTAAAAATCATGGGTTATACTCATGAGATCATGAATTTTAGACCTTGTTAAATTATTTATCAATGGGTTGAAAGAACTTCTAATGGCCAAAAATCGTGAATTATAGCTCGTGAAATCATGAAGTTTGTTTGCCATTAAATTATTTGCCAATGGGTCAAAATGAATAAAATGACTAAAATTCTTGAGTTATAGCTGATGAAATTGTGAATTTTTGACTCTATGAAATTATTTGGCAACGGAATAAAAAAGCTAAATATAATGGGTTATAACTCATAAAATCATGAATTTTGGCCACCAAAAATTATTTGCTAATTGGTAGGAAGGACTGAAAATGGTTAGAAATCGTGGGTTATAGCTAAAAAATCTTGAATTTTGGACTATGCTAAATAACAAGTCAATAGGGTGAAATGAATAAAAATTGCCAAAAATCATTGATTATAGCTCATGAAATCTGAATTTTTATCCACGTAATTATATCCTAATGGGTTAGAATAACTATAAGTTGCCAAAAATTATGGGTTATAGCTCATGAACATGTGAATTTAAAAACTATGAAATTATTTGCTAAATGGTCAAAATGAATAAAATGGCCAAAAATCATGAGTTATAGATCATGAAATCGTTAATTTTGCCTCCATAAAATTATTTGCTAATGGGTAGAAAGGAATAAAATTGGACAAAAATTATGGAATATAGCTCATGAAATCATGAATTTTAGCCTCTGTAAAATTATTTGCCAATGGGTTGAAACAACTAAAATGACTGAAAATCATGGATTATAGCTCATAAAATCGTGAATTTTGGACACTACGAAATTATTTGCCAATGGGTCAAAACGAATAAAAATAGCTGAAGTTTTGATCTATAGCTAATGAAATCATGAATTTTATATTCTTTTAGATTATTTGTTAATTGGTTGGAACTAATAATGGCCAAAAATCATGAGTTATAGCTCATGAAATCATGAATTTTGGACTATGTAAAATTATTGGCCAATGGGTCTAAACGAATAAAACTTATGAAATCATGAATTTTGGACTCTGTTAAATTATTTGTCAATGGGTTGAAAGGACTAATAATGGTCAAAACTCATGAGTTATAGATCATGAAATTATGAATTTTGGTTGCCACGAAATTATTTGCCAATGGGTCGGAATGAGTAAAAATGATCAAAAATCATGGATTATAACTCATGAAATTATGAATTTTGGACTACATGAAATTATTTGGCAATGGGTTGAAACAAATAAAAATGGCAAAAAATGATGGGTTATGACTCATTAAATCAAGAATTTTGGACTCCACAAAATTATTTACCAATGGGTCAAAATAAATAAAAATGCTAAAAATCATGGGTTATAGCTAAAAAATCTTGAATTTTGGACTATGCTAAATAACAAGTCAATAGGGTGAAATGAATAAAAATTGCCAAAATCATTGATTATAGCTCATGAAATCCTAATTTTATCCACGTAATTATATCCTAATGGGTTAGAATAACTATAAGTTGCCAAAAATTATGGGTTATAGCTCATGAACATGTGAATTTAAAAACTATGAAATTATTTGCTAAATGATGAAAATGACTAAAAATGCAAAAAAATCATGGGTTATAGCTCATGAAATCGTAATTTTGCCTCCATAAAATTATTTGCTAATGGGTAGAAAGGAATAAAATTGGACAAAAATTATGGAATATAGCTCATGAAATCATGAATTTTAGCCTCTGTAAAATTATTTGCCAATGGGTTGAAACAAATAAAAATGGCCAAAAATCATGGATTATAGCTCATAAAATCGTGAATTTTGGACTCCACAAAATTATTTGCCAATGGGTCAAAACGAATAAAAATAGCTGAAGTTTTGATCTATAGCTAATGAAATCATGAATTTTATATTCTTTTAGATTATTTGTTAATTGGTTGGAACTAATAATGGCCAAAAATCATGAGTTATAGCTCATGAAATCATGAATTTTGGACTATGTAAAATTATTGGCCAATGGGTCTAAACGAATAAAAACTTATGAAATCATGAATTTTAGACCTTGTTAAATTATTTGTCAATGGGTTGAAAGGACTAATAATGGTCAAAACTCATGAGTTATAGATCATGAAATTATGAATTTTGGTTGCCACGAAATTATTTGCCAATGGGTAGAAATGACTAAAATGGTCAAAAATCATGGATTATAACTCATGAAATTATGAATTTTGGACACTATAAAATTATTTACCAATGGGTCAAAACGAATAAAAATGGCTAGAAATCGTGAATTTTAGACTCCACAAAATTATTTTCCAATGTATAGAAAGAAATAAATTTGGCCAAAAATCATGAGTTGTAGCTCATGAAATCATGAATTTCACTTTGCAAAATAATTTGCCTATAGGTAGAAATGGCGAAAATTATTTGCTAGTGGGTCAAAATAAATAAAAATGCTAAAAATCATGGGTTATACTCATGAGATCATGAATTTTAGACCTTGTTAAATTATTTATCAATGGGTTGAAAGAACTTCTAATGGCCAAAATCGTGGGTTATAGCTCTTGAAATCATGAAGTTTGTTTGCCATTAAATTATTTGCCAATTGGTAAAATGAATAAAAATGACTAAAATTCTTGAGTTATAGCTGATGAAATTGTGAATTTTGACTCTATGAAATTATTTGCCAATGGGTCAAAATAAATAAAAATGCTAAAAATCATGGGTTATAGCTCATGAAATCGAGAATATCGGCCACTTCAAAATTATTTGCTAATTGGTAGGAAGGACTGAAAATGGTTAGAAATCGTGGGTTATAGCTAACAAAATTTTAAAATTTAGACTCCATGAAATAACTTGCCAATGGGTCAAAATGACTAAAATGGCCAAAAATCATGGGTTATAGCTAATGAAATCTTGAATTTTGGACTCCACGAAATTATTTGCCAATGGGTAGAAAGGAATAAAATTGGACAAAAATTATGGAATATAGCTCATGAACATGTGAATTTTGGACTCCGCTAAATTATTTGCTACATGATCAAAATGACTAAAAATGGCAATAAATTATGGGTTATAACTCATGAAATTGTGAATTTTGACCTCCACAAAATATATGCCAAAGGGTCAAAATAGCTAAAAATTATAATAAAACATGGGTTATAGCTTAGGAAATCGTGAATTTTGGACGCCGTGAAATTATTTGCTAAATGGTCAGAAAAACTAAAAATATATAAAAACTTATGGGTTATAGCTAATGAAATTGTGAATTTTGACTCTATGAAATTATTTGCCAATGGGTCAAAACAAATAAAAATGGTAAACATTTGTGGGTTATAGCTGTTGAAATCTTAAATTTTAGCCTCCCAAAATTATGAAAATATCATGGGTTATAGCTTTTGAATCGTGAATTTTTGACACCACGAAATTATTTGCTAATGGGTAGAAATGAAGAAAATTGGCAAAAAACCATAGGTTGTAGCTTATGAAATTAGGAATTTTGGCATCCGCAAAACTATTTTCCAATGGGTAGAATTGACTAAAAATAACTAAAAATTATCGGTTATAGCTCATGAAATTGTGAATTTTGTACTCTACGAAATTATTTGCCAATGGGTAGAAAGGAATAAAATTAGCCAAAAATCATGGGTTGTAGCTCATGAAATCGAGAATATCGGCCACTTCAAAATTATTTGCCAATGGGTGAAAATAACAAAAAATAACCAAAAATCATGGATTATAGCACATGAAATCGTAAATTTTGATTGCACAAAGTTTTTTGCCAACATGTCAAAATGTATAGAAATGGACACAAATCATGAGTTGCTCATGAAATCATGAATTTTGGACTTCATGAAATTATTTGTTAATGGGTTGAAAGGACTAAAAATAGCCAACAATCATGAGTTATAGCTTCTGAAATCTTAAATTTTGGCCTCCATAAAATTATTTGCCAACGGATAGAAGTGACTAAAAATGGTCAAACGTTATGTGTTATCGCTAATAGAATCGTGAATTTTGGACTCCACAAAATTATTTGCCAATGGGTCAAAATGAATAAAAATGGTCAAAACTCAATGGTTATAGCTCTTGAAATCTTGAATTTTAAACTCCATGAAAGCATTTGCTAATGGATTAAAACAACTAAAAATTACCAAATCAGATGGGTTATAGCTTACAAACTTGTGAATGTTGGGCTTCGCCAAATTATTTGCCAATGTGTGGGAATGATAAAAATAACCAAAAATCTTGGATTATTGCCTATGAAATTATGAATTTACATCTCTGCAAAATTATTTACTAATGAATCATAATGAATAAGAAGAAAAATTTTCATGGATTATAGCTTACGAAATCATGAATAGCCTCCGCAAATTATATGCAATGACTTAAATTATAAGAAAATCATGGGTTAGAAATCCTAAATTTTGGGACTCCACAAACTTATTTGCCAAAGTGTAGAAACAAATAAAATTGGCCAAAAATTTTGGCCTTCGCAAACCTATTTGCCAATGGGTAGAAACATCTAAAATTGATTAAAACTTATGGGTTATAGCTCAAGAAACTCTAAATTTTAAACATTGTGAAATTATTTACCAATGGGCCAAAACGTATAAAAATGGCCAAAAATTATGGGTTATAGCTTATGAAATCATGAATTTTGGACTCCACGAAATTATTTGCCAATGGGTAGAAAGGAATAAAATTGGCCAAAAATTATGAGTTGAAGTTTATGAAATCACAAATTTAGCATCCACAAAATTATTTACCAATGGGTAGAATTGACTAAAAATCATGGGTTATAGCTCATAAAATTATTTGCCAATGGGTTGAAACAAATAAAAATGGCTAAAACCATGGATTATATGAAATCAAGAATTTTGGACTCCACAAAATTATTTATCAATGGGTTGAAAGAACTAATAATGGCTGAAAATTATGAGTTATAGCTCATGAAATTATGAATTTTGGTTGCCAATTTTTTTTTTTTTTTGCCAGTTGGTGAAAATGAGTAAAAATGACCAAAATTCATGGGTAATAGCTCATGAAATTGTGAATTTTGGACTCTGCAAAATTATTTTGTAATGAATTAAAATAAATAAAATGGCTAAAAATAGTGGGTTATAGCTCATGAAATCTTGAAATTTGGCCACCAAAAAATTATTTGCCAGTGGGTAGAAACGATTGAAAATGGTCAAAAATCATGGGTTATAGCTAAAAAAATTGAATTTTGGACAACGTGAAATAACAAGTCAATGGGTCAAAATGAATAAAAATAGCTAAAAATCATTGGTTACAGCTCATGATATCTTGAATTTTGGATTCCATGAATTTATATCGGTTTGAAACAACTATAAATTGCCAAAAATTATAGGTTAGAGCTCCTAAATATGTAAAATTTTAAAACCACAAAATTATTTGCTAAATGATCAAAATGACTAAAAACTGTAAAAAAAAATTATGGGTTATAGCTCATGAAGTCATGAAATTTTGTCTCTGCAAAATTATTTGCCAATGGGTATAAAGGAATAAAATTGGCCAAAAATCATGGAATATAGCTCGTGAAATCATGAATTTCAGCCTCTGCAAAATTATTTACCAATGGGCAAAAATGACTAAAAATAATAAAAAATTTATGGATTATAGCTCATGGAATCATGAATTTTGGATGCTGTGAAACTATTTGCTAATGGGTCTAAATGAATAAAAATGGCTAAAAATCTGAAGCTACAGCTAATAAAATCATGAATTCTAGACTCTGTTAGATTAATTGCCAATAGGTTGAAATGGCTAATTATGGCAAAAAAATATGAGTTATAGATCATGAAATTGTGAATTTTAAACTCGGCAAAATTATTTGCTAGTAGGTTGAAATGAATAAAATTGTCTAAAAATCGTGGCTTATAGCTCATGAAATTATGAATTCTGAACTCTGCTAAATTATTTGTCAATGAGTTAAAAAGAGTAATAATAGCTCAAAATCATGAATTATAGCTCATGAATCCGTGAATTTTGGTTGCCATGAAATTATTTGCCAGTGGGTCGGAACGAGGAAAAATAACCAAAAGTCATGGATTGTAGCACATGAAATTATGAATTCTAGACTGCGTGAAATTCTTTGGCAATGATTTGAAACAAATAAAAATGACCAAAAATGATGGATTATAACTCATGAAATCAAGATATTTGGCCTCCAGAAAATTATTTGCCCATTAGTTGAAACGACTGAAAATGGTTAGAAATCGCGGCTTATAGCTAAAATATCTTCAATTTCGGACTCCACAAAATTATTTGCCAATAAGTTGGAATGACTATAAATTGCTAAAAAAATATGTGATATTACTCATGAACGTGTGAATTTTGGATCAGTAAAATTATTTGCTAAATGGTCGAAATGACTAAAATTGGCAATAAATCATGGGTTATAGCTCATGAAATTGTGAATTTTGACCTCTGCAAAATTATATGCCAAAGAGCCAAAATAGCTAAAAATTGCAATAAAACATGGGCTTGAATTCTAGCTGTCGTGAAATTATTTACCACTGTGTTAAAAAACTAAAAATAAATAAAAATCATGGGTTATAGCTCAAGAAATCGTCAACATTCGTCTCTGTGAAATTATTTGCCAATGACTCAAAATGATCAAATATGACAAAAATTCGTGGGATATAGCTCTTGAAATCTTGAATTTTATCCCCCAAAAATTATTTAGCACTGGGTCTCAATGACTAAAAATTATGAAAATATTGTGGGTTATAACTCATGAAATTGTGTATTATAGCTCATGAAATCAAGAATTTTAGCACCAATAATACTATTTGCCAATGGGTAGAAATGACTAAAAATAACCAAAAATTATTGTTTATAGCTCTTGAAATCGTGAATTTTAGACTCCACAAAATTATTTACCAATGGATCGAAATAAATAAAATGGCCAAAACTTTGGGTTATAACTCATGAAATTATGAATTTTGGACTCCAAGAAATTATTTGCCAATTGGTAGAAAGGAATTAAATTGGCCAAAAATCATGGGTTATAACTCACAAAATTGAGAATTTTGGCCACCTCAAAATTTTTGCCAATGGATAGAAACAACTAAAATTACCAAAAATCATGGGTTATAGCTCATGAAATCGTGAATTTTGGACTCCATGAAATTATTTGCCAATGACTCAAAATGATCAAATATGACAAAAATTCGTGGGATATAGCTCTTGAAATCTTGAATTTTATCCCCAAAATTATTTAGCACTGGGTCTCAATGACTAAAAATTATGAAAATATTGTGGGTTATAACTCATGAAATTGTGTATTATAGCTCATGAAATCAAGAATTTTAGCACCAATAATACTATTTGCCAATGGGTAGAAATGACTAAAAATAACCAAAAATTATGGGTTATAGCTCATGAAATTGTGAATTTTGACCTCGCAAAATTATTTACCAATGGATCGAAATAAATAAAATGGCCAAAACTTTGGGTTATAACTCATGAAATTGTGAATTTTGGATCAAGAAATTATTTGCCAATTGGTAGAAAGGAATTAAATTGGCCAAAAATCATGGGTTATAACTCACAAAATTGAGAATTTTGGCCACCTCAAAATTTTTGCCAATGGATAGAAACAACTAAAATTACCAAAAATCGTGGGTTATAGCTAAAAATTGAATTTTGGACTCTGCAAAATTATTTGCCAATAGGTGAAAATGAATAAAAATGGCCAAAAATCATGGGTTATAACTCATAAAATCATGAATTATAGCTCATGAAATTGTGAATTTTGACCTCGCAAAATTATTTGCCAATGGGTTGGAATGACTATAAATTGCCAAAATTATAGGTTAGAGCTCCTAAAATCATGAATTTTGGCCTCCATAAAATTATTTGCTAATGGGTCTAAATGAATAAAAATGGCCAAAAATCATGGGTTATAGCTCATGAAATTATCAATTTTGTCCTTCTCAAAATTATTTGGCAATTAGTTGAAACAAATAAAAATGGCCAAAAATAATGGGTAATAGCTCAAGAAATCTTAAATTTTGGCACACAATTTACTTAGAAATGGAAAGAAATGACTAAAATGGTCGAAATTGAGGGTTATAGCTAATAAAATTGTGAATTTTGGACTCCACGAAATTATTTGCCAATGGGTTGAAACAAATAAAATGACCAAAAATGATGGATTATAACTCATGAAATTGTGAATTTTGGACTCCATGAAATTATTTGCCAATGGGTTGGAATGACTATAAATTGCCAAAACCTATGGGTTATAGCTCATAAAATCATGAATTTTGGCCTCCATAAAATTATTTGCCAATGGATAGAAACAACTAAAATTACCAAAAATCGTGGGTTATAGCTCATGAAATTGTGAATTTTGACCTCGCAAAATTATTTACCAATGGATCGAAATAAATAAAATGGCCAAAACTTTGGGTTATAACTCATGAAATTATGAATTTTGGACTCCAAGAAATTATTTGCCAATTGGTAGAAAGGAATTAAATTGGCCAAAAAATCATGGGTTATAACTCACAAAATTGAGAATTTTGGCCACCTCAAAATTTTTTGCCAATGGATAGAAACAACTAAAAATTACCAAAAATCGTGGGTTATAGCTCATAAAATCGTGAATTTGGACTCTTCGAAATTATTTGCCAATAGGTGAAAATGAATAAAAATGGCCAAAAGTCGTGGGTTTCTCATCAAGTTATGAAGTTTAGATATTGTGGCAATATTTGTCAATGGGTTGAAAGGACTAAAGGTGGCCAAAAATCGTGAGTTAGAGCTCCTAAAATCATGAATTTTCGTTGCTATAAAATTTTTTGCCAATGGGTCGGAACGAGCAAAACTGACCCAAAATCATGGGTTATCGCTCATGAAATTATCAATTTTGTCCTTCTCAAAATTATTTGGCAATTAGTTGAAACAAATAAAATGACCAAAAATGATGGATTATAACTCATGAAATCAAGAATTTTGGACTCCACAAAATTATTTGCCCATTAGTTGAAACGATTGAAAATGGTCAAAAATCATGGGTTATAGCTAATAAAATCATGAATTTCGGACTCCACAAAATTATTTGCCAATAAGTTGGAATGACTATAAATTGCTAAAAAAATATGTGATATTACTCATGAACGTGTGAATTTTGGATCAGTAAAATTATTTGCTAAATGGTCGAAATGACTAAAATTGGCAATAAATCATGGGTTATAGCTCATGAAATTGTGAATTTTGACCTCTGCAAAATTATATGCCAAAGAGCCAAAATAGCTAAAAATTGCAATAAAACATGGGCTTGAATTCTAGCCGCCGTGAAATTATTTACCACCGTGTTAAAAACTAAAAATAAATAAAAATCATGGGTTATAGCTCATGAAATTGTGAATTTTGGACTCCAAGAAATTATTTGCTAAATGGTCGAAATGACTAAAATTGGCAATAAATCATGGGTTATAGCTCATGAAATTATCAATTTTGTCCTTCTCAAAATTATTTGGCAATTAGTTGAAACAAATAAAAATGGCCAAAACTTTGGGTTATAACTCATGAAATTATGAATTTTGGACTCCATGAAATTATTTGCCAATGGGTTGGAATGACTATAAATTGCCAAAACCTATGGGTTATAGCTCATAAAATCATGAATTTTCGCTATAAAATTTTTGCCAATGGATAGAAACAACTAAAATTACCAAAAATCGTGGGTTATAGCTCATGAAATTGTGAATTTTGACCTCACAAAATTATTTACCAATGGATCGAAATAAATAAAAATGGCCAAAAACTTTGGGTTATAACTCATGAAATTATGAATTTTGGACTCCAAGAAATTATTTGCCAATTGGTAGAAAGGAATTAAATTGGCCAAAAATCATGGGTTATAACTCACAAAATTGAGAATTTTGGCCACCTCAAAATTTTTTGCCAATGGATAGAAACAACTAAAAATTACCAAAAATCGTGGGTTATAGCTCATAAAATCGTGAATTTGGACTCTTCGAAATTATTTGCCAATAGGTGAAAATGAATAAAAATGGCCAAAAGTCGTGGGTTTCTCATCAAGTTATGAAGTTTAGATATTGTGGCAATATTTGTCAATGGGTTGAAATGAATAAAAATGGCCAAAAATCATGAGTTATAGCTCATAAAATCATGAATTTTGGCCTCCATAAAATTATTTGCTAAAGGGTCGAAACCACTAAAATGGCCAAAAATCATGGGTTATCGCTCATGAAATTATCAATTTTGTCCTTCTCAAAATTATTTGGCAATTAGTTGAAACAAATAAAAATGGCCAAAAATAATGGGTAATAGCTCAAGAAATCTTAAATTTTGGCGCACACAATTTACTTAGAAATGGAAAGAAATGACTAAAAATGGTCAGAAATTGAGGGTTATAGCTAATAAAATTGTGAATTTTGGATTCTGTGAAAAAATTTGCCAATGGGTTGAAACTAATAAAATGTCAAAAAATCGTCAGTTACAGCTCATGAAATTGTGAATTTTGGACTCCATGAAATTATTTGCCAATGGGTTGGAATGACTATAAATTGCCAAAACCTATGGGTTATAGCTCATGAACATGTGAATTTCAGACTTTACAAAATTATTTGTCAAAAGGTTAAAAATACTAAAAATGGCAAAAAACTCATTGTTATAGCTCATGAAATCATGAATTTTTGCCTCTTCAGGTATTTGCCAATGGGTTGAAATAACTAAAAACGGCTAAAAATATGGGTTATATAGCTCAAGAAATCATGAATTTTGGACTCCGTGAAATTATTTGTCAATGGATTGAAAGGACTAAAAATGGCCAAAAATCATGAGTTATAGCTCTTGAAATCATTAATTTTGGTTGCCATGATATTATTTGCTAATGTGTCAGAACGAGTAAACCTGACCCAAAAGCATGGGTTATGTCTCATGAAATTATGAATTTTTTCCTTTGCTAAATTCTTTGACAATTGGTTAAAATAATAGGTTATAGCTCATAAAATCGTGAATTTTAGCCTCCGCAAAATTATTTGCAAATGGATAGAAATGACAGAAAATGGTCAAAAATAAAGGGTTACAGCTAATAAAATCGTTAATTTTGAAATTTATAAAATTATTTACCAATGGGTCAAAATAAATAAAAATAGCCAAAAGTCATGGGTTAAGGCTCATGAAATAGTGTATTTCAGACACCATGAAATTATTTGCAAATGGATAGGAATGACTAAGAATTACCAAAAAATTATGGGTTATAGCTCATAAACATGTGAATTTTAGACTCGCGTGAAATTATTTGCTAAAGGGTCGAAACCACTAAAAATGGCCAAAGATCATTGTTATAGCTCATAAAATTTGGATTTTTTGCCTCTGCAATATTATTTGCCAATGGGTCGAAATATCTAAAAATTGCCAAAAAAACATGGGTTATAGCTCATAAAATCGTGAATTTTAGCCACCGCGAAATTATTTGCAATGACTCAAAATGAATAAAAATGGCAAATATTTATGGGTTATTGCTCATGAAATCAGGAATTTAAGCCCCCACAAATTGTTTGCTAATGGGTGTCAATGACTAAAAATTTTGAAAACATCATGGGTTATAGCACATAAAATCGTGAATTTTGGACTCCAAGAAACTATTTACCAATGGGTAGAAACGAATAAAATTGACTAAAAATCATGGGTTAGGGTTCATGAACTCATAAATTTTTGACTCCACAAAATTATTTGCTAGTGGGTTGGAAAGACTATAAATTGCCAAATATTATGGGTTATAGCTCATGACAAAAAATCATGGGTAATAGCTGTTGAAATTGTGAATATTGGACATCACCAAATTATTTGCTAATATGTCAGAATAACTAAAAATAACTAAAAATCATGGTTTATAGCTCACGAATATAAATGGCAAAAATTTATGGGTAATAGCTCATGAAATCATGAATTTTAGCCTCCGCAAATTATTTGTCAATAGGTCTCAATGATTTAAAATTAAGAAAAAATCGTGGGTTAGAAATCATAAATTTTTGACTCGGCGAATATTTCCCAATGGGTGGAAATGAATAAAATTGGCTAAAAATCGTGGTTTGTAGCTCAGGAAATCGTTAATTTTGGCCTTCACAATACTATTTGCCAATATGTAAAAATGACTAAAAATGACCTAAAATCGTATATTATGGCTCATGAAGTCATGAATTTTTAAATAAATTACTTGTCAATGGGTTGAAATGATTAAAAATGGCCATAATGTTTGTGGGTTATAGCTCATAAAATCGTGAACTTTGGGCTCTACGAAATTATTTGTCAATGTGTAGAAAGGAATAAAATTGGCCAAAACTCATGGGTTATAGCTCATATAATCATGAATTTTGGCCTCCACAACATTATTTAGCAATAGGTAGATACGACTACAAACGATCAAAAATCATGGATTATAGATCATGAAATCATGAATTTTGGACCCTGCAAAATTATTTGCTAATGGTCAAAATGAATAAAAATGGCTAAAAATCGTGGGTTAGGGCTCAGAAAGCATGAATTTTGGACTCCGTTAAATTATTTGTTAATGGGCTGAAATTACTAATAATGCCTAAAAATCATGAGTTATAGCTCATGAAATCTTAAATTTCGGTTACCACAAAATTATTTGCTGATGGGTAGGAATGAGTAATTAAAAATGATAGAAAAATCATGAGTTATATTACATGAAATTTTGAATTTTGTCTCATGAAATTGTGAATTTTGGACTACGTCAAATTATTTGGCAATGGGTTAAAACAAATAAAAACGGCAAAAAAATGATGGGTTATAGCTCATGAAATTCGTGAATTTTGCTCTCTGGAAAATAATTTACCAATGGGTAGAAATGATAGAAACTGGTCAGAAATGGTGGGTTATAGCTAACAAATTCTTGAATTTTGAACTCTGCAAAATAACTTGCCAATGGGTTGAAATGAATAAAAATGGCCAAAATTCATGGGTTATAGCTCATGAAATCTTAAATTTATGACTCCACAAAATTATTTGCCAATGGATTGGAATGACTATAAATTGTCAAAAATTATGGGTTATAGCTCATAAAATTATTAATTTTTACTTCCGCCAAATTATTTACCAATGTGTAGAAAGGAATAAAATTATTCAAAGTGTTATAGCGCATGAAATCGGCCTCCACAAAATTTTTTTGCTAATGGGTAGAAACAATTAAAAATAAACAAAAATCATGAAATTGTCAATTTAGGACTCTACAAATTTATTTACCAATTGGTCGAAGCGAATGAAAATAGCTAAAAATTATGGGTAACATGCCATGAAATCATGAATTATGGACTCCATAAAATTATTTGTCAATAGGTTGAAAGGACTAATGATGGCCAAAAATCTTGAGTTATAGCTCATAAAATCATGAATTTTGGTTGCCATGAAATTATTTGCTAATGGGTTAGAACGAGTAAAAATAACCATAAATCATGGGTTATAGTTATTAAAATTCTGAATTTTATACTCGTGAAATTACTTGGCAATGGGTTGAAACAAATAAAAAGTCCAAAATAATGGGTTATAGCTCAAGAATTCATGAATTTTAGCCTCTGAAAAGTTATTTGTCAATGGGTAGAAACAATTGAAAATAGTCCGAAATCATGGATTATAGCTAACAAAATATTGAATTTTGGACTCATAAAATAACTTTCCAATGGGACAAAATTAATAAAAAGACCAAAATTATGGGTTATAGCTTATGAAATCATAAATTTTAGACTCCATGAAATTATTTGCCAATTGGTTGCAACGACTATAAATTACTAAAACTATGGGTTATAGTTCATGAACATGTGAATTTTGAACTCCATGAAATTATTGGCTAAATTCAAAATAAATAAAAATGGTAAAAATCATGGGTTAGAGCTCATGAAATCATGAATTTTTCCTATGTAAAATTATTTGCTAATGGGTCGATATAGCTAAAATTGTCAAAAAATATGGGTTATTGCTCATAAAATCTTGAATTTTGTACATCCCCAAATTATTAGCCAACGTGTCAAAATGACTAAAAGTAATAAAAATTATGGGTTATATAGCTCACGAAATCGTGAATTTTTATCTCCATTAAATTATTTACCAATGAATAAAAATGGTAAAATTTCGTGGATAATCGCCCATGAAATCATGAATTTTAGCCTCCACAAAATATATGCCAATGGGTCTCAATGACTTAAAATTATAAAAAAAATCGTGGGTTATACCTCATAAAATTGTAAATTTTGGAACGCGAATTTGTTTTCCAATGGGTAGAAATGAATAAATCTGGGCAAAAATCATGGTTTATAACCTCATGAAATCGTTAATTTTGGATTCCATGAAATTATTTGTCAATGCGTAGAAATGAATAAAATTGGCCGAAAATCATGGATTAAAGCTCATGAAATCGTTAATTTTGGCATTCGCAAAACTATTTGTCAATGGGTAAAAATATTTAAAAATTAACCAAAAATCATGGGTTATAACTAATAAAATCATAAATTTTGGATATTGCAAAATTATTTGCCAATGGGTAATAAAAATAGCTAAAAATAGCGGGTTATAGTTTATGAAATCATGAATTTTAGACTCCATGAAATTATTTGCCAATGGGTAGAAAAGAATAAAATTGGTCAAAAGTCATAGGTTACAGCTCATGAAATCGTGAATTTCATGATAAAAAAATCTTGGATTATAGCCCATAAAATGGTGTGCTTTCGACTATACAAAATTATTTATCAATTAGTCAAAATAAATAAAAATGGCTAAAAATTATGGGTTATAGCTCATGAAATTATAAATTTTGGCCTTCGTGAAATTATTTGCTCATGGGTTGAAATGATTAAAAATAGCCAAAAATTATGGGTTATAGCTCATGAAATTATGAAGATTAGACTTCACGAAATTATTTGCCAATAATCAATAAAATTATGAATTTTGGACTCTGCAAAATTAATTGTCAATGGGTCAAAATGAATAAAAATAGCTAAAATTATGGTTTGTAGCTCAAGAAACCATGAAATTTTTACTCCATTAAATTATTTGTCAATGGGTTGAAAGGACTAATAATGGCCAAAAATTATGAGTTATAGCTCATGAAATCATAAATTTTGGATATTGCAAAATTATTTGCCAATGGGTTGGAACGAATAAAAATGACCAAGAATCATTGGTAATAACCCATGAAATTTTGAATTTTGGACTCTGTAAAATTATTTAGCAATGGGTACAACAAAAAAAGAAAGACAAAAATAATAGGTTATAGCTGATGAAATCACAAATTTTATGCTCCACAAAATTATTTGCCATTAGGTAGAAATGACAATAAATTGCCAAAAATTATGAGTTATAGCTCATGAACATGTGAACTTTGGACTCCACGAAATTATTTTCTAAATGGTAAAAATGACTAAAAATTATAAAAAATCATGTATAATAGCTTAGGAACTTATAAGTTTTTGCCTCTGCAAAATTATTTACCAATGGGTAGAAAGGACAAAAATTGGCCAAAATCATGGGCTATAACTCATAAAATTGAGAATTGTGGCCTCGGCAAAATAATTTGTCAGTGGATGGAAACGACTAAAAATTACCAAAAATCTTGTGTTATAGCTCATGAAATCATGAATTTTAGACTTTGCTGAATTATTTGCCATTAGGTTAAAATGAATAAAATGGGTAAAAATCGTGGGTTATGGGTCATGAAATTATGAATTTTAGAGTCCGTTAAATTATTTATCAATGGGTTGAAAATATTAATAATAGCTGAAAATCATGAGTTATAGCTCATGAAATTGTGAATTTTATTGCCATGAAATTATTCGGTAATGGGTCATAATGAGTAAAAATGATAGAAAATTATCTTAAAATTGTGTATTTTGGACTCGGGAAATTATTTGGTAATGAACTAAAATGAATAAAATTGTCAAAAATCATGGGTTATAGCTAATGAATTTATGAATTTTAGTGTTTGCAAAATCATTTGTCATTGGGTGGAAACGATAGAAAATTGTCAGAAATCGTAGGTTATAGCTAAAAATTTTTGAACTTTGACTCTATGAAATAACTTGCCAATGGGTCAAAATGAATAAAAAGGGACAAAAATCATGGGTTATAGCTCACGAAATCCCAAATTTTAGACCCCACGAAATTATTTGCCAATGGGTATGAATGACTATAAATTGCTAGAAATTATGGGTTATAGCTAGAGTGCAAAACGGTCCGGATATATCCGGACCGACCACAACCGTATCTGTTTAGAAAGCGGATATGGTAGGTAAAAATTGAAACCGGCCGGATATGGTTTCGGATGAGGTTATGGTTTTCGTTTTTCATCCGGATACGGTTTTGGATACGGGTTTCGGCTCGAAATTGCAGATACGGTTCGGATATCCGGATACGATTTCTGCACTTTTTCCAGACGGTTTCTGCACTTTTTTATTGTTTGATTTTCATCCAGATACGATTTCGGATATGATTTTCGGGTCGAAATGCGGATATGGTTCGGATATCCGGATACGGTTTCTGCACTTTTTTGTTGTTTGGATTAGACTTGAGAATTACATGAGGACTAGTATTTGTCTATGAGGTGACAATTTCTATATGCTTGAATAAACTTATCTTGATTATGTTTAATAGATGAATGTTTTTTTAGTTATATTTAGTGTGCGAAATATTATAATCATATGTATTTTTTTGTCATATCCGATTCATATCCGTTTCCCAAATATCCGATTAATATCCGTATTGTATCCGTATCCGCTTATCTAATATCCGAACCGTATCCGTTTCCGTTTAGTGCGGATATGGTCATGTTTTTTTCTTACCGATGAATATCCGTATCCGTATCCATTTTTAGAAAGCGGATATGGATATGGTAAGTGTCATATCCGAACTGTATCCGAACCGAATGCACCCCTAGTTATAGCTCATGAAATCATAAATTTTGGACTCCACAACATTATTTGCCAATGAGTTGAAACAACCAAAAATGGCCAAAATTCGTGGGTTATATCTCATGAAATCGTAACTTTAGACTTTACAATATTAGTCGCCATTGGGTCGAAACAACTAACAATGGCCAAAAATCATGGGTTATAGCTCATAGAATCTTGAATTTTTGACTTCGTGAAGTAATTTGCCAATGGGTAGAAAGGGCTAAACATGGCCAAACTTTTTGGATTATAGATCATTTATTCATAACTTTGAACTTCGCAAAATTATTTGCCATTGTATGGAAACAATAAAAAATGGCCTACAATATAGGTTATAGATCATAGAATCATGAATTTTGACTCTTCAAAATTATTCACTAATGGGCGTAAATGAATAAATTTGCCCCAAAATTATAGGTTATAGCTAATGAATGAGTTATTTCTTATGAAATCATAAATTTTGGACTTTATGAAATTATTTGCCAATGGGTGGAAATGACTAAAATAATAAAAAATCATGATTTATAACACATAAAATCATGAATATTAGACTCCAATAAATTATTTACCAATTGGTCGAAATAACTAAAAATTGTGGGTTATAGCTCTTGAAATGGCTAAAATACCAGATTGGCATTTTAAATGGACCCTAGATGACAATAGAGCATTTTAAATAGCTCCGACTACAATAAGGCCTTATAATTGTTTAAATGAGACAATAATGCCCATATTTTCACCGGAAATCATTTACTCCGGCGAACTCCTGCTCCTCAGCTTCATCTCCTCCAACTCCTGCTCCTCACCAATGGATCCACACTCCCTACGACCCAAGTCTCATCCTCCTCCTCCTCTTTATCCTCCGCCTTATCCTCCTCCCTCCCCTTCGCCGGCGTGGACCGACACCAAGAATGACTGGGTCGACAAGTTAATAGAGGAAGACGGTGAAGAAGAAGAAATTGGTGGTGGGTCCCAGTCGAGAAGTGTGTTCTCAAAGTGGTTAATGGTGTTGGAGGTGGAGAATCGAGAGGACATCAAGAATGAGGAGTTAATAGAAGAAGAGAAAGAGGAGGAGGAGAAGAAGATTGAATTGTCACGAAGAACGCTACGCTCGATGAGGTGTCGACGGCCACGGCTAAGGGAGGGAGGAGGAGAAGGCGGAGGATAAAGAGGAGGAGGAAGAGGAGACTTGGGTCGTGGGGAGTGTGGATCCATTGGTGAGGAGCAGGAGTTGGAGGAGATGAAGCTGAGGAGCAGGAGTTCGCCGGAGTAAATGATTTTCGGTGAAAATATGGGCCTTATTGTCTCATTTAAACAATTATAAGGTCTTATTGTAGTCGGAGCTATTTAAAATGCTCTATTGTCATTTAGGGTCGATTTAAAATGCCAATCTGGTATTTTAGCCCTCTTGAAAGAATAAATTTTGAACTTCGCAAAATTATTTGCTAATGGGACAAAATGACTAAAAATGGCCAAATATCATTGTTATTGCTCATGAAATCATGAACTTTGACGACCGTGAAATTATTTTCCCATGGGTCGTAACGACTAAAAATGGCTGAAAATCATTGTCTTACCTCATGAAATCATGAATTTTAGCCACCATGAAATTATTTGCTAATGGGTCGTAACAACTAACAATGATAAAATATTATGGGTTATAGCTCATGAAATCATGAATTTTGGACTACGCAAACTTATTTTCCTAACGGTCGAAACGAATAAAATTGGTGAAAAATCATGGGTTATAGGTCATGAAATTGTGAATTTTGGCCTCCATAAAAATATTTGCCAATGGGTAGAAATGACTCAAAATGGCTAAAAATCATGGGTTATAACTCATGAAATAGTGAATTTTAGACTATGTGAAATTATTTACCGAAATCATAAATTTTTAACTCTGTGAAATTATTTGCAAATGGTTAGAAATGATTATAAATAGCCCAAAATTATGGGATATAGCTCATAAGATCATGTATTTTGGACTCTGCAGAATTATTTGTCAATGGATCGAAATGAGCAAAAAAGGCCAAAAATCATGGATAATTGCTCATGAATTCGTAAACTTTTGAATTCATGAAATTATTTGCCAATGGGTAAAAATAACTAAAAATGGTAAAAAAATCGTGGATTATAGCTCATAAAATCATAACTTCGGACTTCACAAAATTATTGCCATTGGGTAAAACAACTAAAAATGACCTCAAATCATGGGTTATAGCTCATAGAATCATGAATTTTTAACTTCACAAAACTATTTGCCAATGGGTAGAAACAAATAAAAAATGCCCAAAAATAGCCAAAAAATCATGGGTTATATCTCAGAAAATTGTGAATTTTGGGCTCCACAAAATTATTTGTCGTTAGGTTCAAAATAAATCTAAATTCCTAAAATCATAAGTTATAGCTACTAAATGGATTATAGCTCATGAAATCATGAATTTTAAACTTCATAAAAATATTTGTCAATGGGTCAAAATGATAAAAAATGAAAAAAAATCATGGGTTATAACTCATGAAATTGTGAATTTTAAACTCTAAAAATTTATTTGCCTATGGATCAAAATGACTAAAAATGGCAAAAAAAATTTTAGGGGTCATAGCTCATAAAATTATAATTTTTGACACCGCAACAATATTTTCCAATGGATCAAAATGAAAAAAAATGGCCAAAAATCATTGGTTATAGCTCATAAAACCATAACTTTGGACAATGGAATGAAACAACATAAAATGGCAAAACAATTGCAGATTATGCCCATGAAATTGTGAATTTTGGGCTGAACAAAATTATTTGCTATTGGGTCAAAACAAATAAAAATGTAAAAAAAACAAGCTTTATAGCTCTTTGAATGGGATATAGCTCATGAGATCATGAATTTTGAACTTCATGAAATTATTTGCCAATGTGGTCGAAGTGACTAAAAATACCGAAAATCATGGGTTATAACTGAAGAAATCATGAAGTTTAGACCCCTCAAAATTATTTGCTAATGGAACGAAACAACTTAAAATGGAAAAAAATCATGGATTATAGCTCATGAATTTTTGACTTCGTGAAATTATTTTCCAATGAATCAAAAAGAATAAAAATGCTAGAAATCATTAGTTATAGCTTATGAAATCATGAAAATTGGACTCCACAAAATTATTTGCTAACGGGTAGAAATGACTAAGAAAGGCCAAAATCGTGGGTTATAGCTCACAAATCGTGAATTTTTATCTCGACAAACTTATTTTCTGATAAATTGAAACGAATAAAAATAGCCAAAATTCGTGAGTTATAACTCAAGAAACCATGAATCTTGGACTCTGTAAAATTATTTGCCAATGGGCTTGAATGACTAATAATTACCAAAAATCATGGGTAATATAGCTCTTGAAATCATCAAATTAAGACTTCATGTATTTATTTGTTAATGCTAGAAGGACTAAAAATAGCCTAAAATTATGGGTTATAGCTCATAAAATCGTAAATATAGGCTCAAAATGATTAAACATGACAAAAAATTATCGGATATAACATGTCAAATCGTGAATTTTAGACTCTACAGAATTATTTACCAATGGGTCGAAACGACTAAAAATAACCAAAAATCATTGACAACAGATCATGAAATTGTTAACCTTGGACTTCATGAAATTATTTGTCATTGGGTCAAAGCAACTAAAAATGGCCAAAAATTATGAGTTATAACTCATAAAATCATGAATCTTGGACTTAGCAAAATTATGTGACAATAAGTATAAATGACTAAAAATGGCTAAAACCATGGGTTATAGCTCATGAATTTTGAATTCGTGAAATTATTTGCCAATCGGTCGAAATGACCAAAAAATCATGGGTTACATGGCTAATGAAATTATAAATTTTAGGCTTCATGAAATTATTTGTCAATGGGTCAAAACAAATGCAAATGCCCAAAAATCATGAATAGCTCATGAATTGGTTATAGCTCATAAAATCGTGAATTTTAATCTTTGTGAAATTATTTGCAAATGGGTCAAAATGACTAAAAATAGAAAAAATCATGAGTTATAAACTCATGAAATCGTGAATTTTAGACTTCATGAAATTATTTATCAAAGGGTCGAATTAATAAAAATAGATAAAAATCATGGGTTATAAATTCATGAAATCATGAATTTTGGACTCCAAGAAATTATTAGCCTCTTGGTCAAAATGGCCAAAGAATATGGGATATAGCTCATAAACTCATAAATTTTGAGCACATTTACTTATTTCTACCCATTGGCAAATAATTTTATGAAGTTAAAATTTTATGATATTACGACCTATAACCCACATTGTAGGCCATGAACAGGTTATAGCTTATGAAATCGTAAATTTTGGACTTTGTGAAATGTGGGTTATAGTATAACTCATGAAATCATAAATTTTGAATATCACAAAATTATTTGCCAATGGGTCAAAATAACTAAAAATGGGTAAATATCATTGTTATAGCTCATGAAATCATAAATTTCGGTGACCTTATTTGCCCATAGGTTGTAACAAATAAAAATGCTAAAAAATCGTGGGTTATAGCTCATTGAATCATGAATTTTTTACTGTGCAAAGTTATTTTTCTAAAGGTCAAAATGAATAAAAATGGTGAAAAATCAGGGGTTATAGTTATGAAATTGTGAATTTTGGCATTCGCAAAATTATTTGCTAATGGGTAGAAATGACTCAAAATTCCAAAAAATCATGAGTTATAGGTTATGAAATCATGAATTTTGAAGTCCAGGAAATTATTTGCCTATGGGTCAAAATGCTAAAAATGGCCAAAAAATGTGGGTTATAACTCATAAAATCTTAAATTTTTTACTCCACAACTATATTTACTAATGAGTTGAAATGACTAAAAATAGTCAAATATCGTTGGTTATAGCTCATGAAATTTAAACTTGAGACAATAGAATGAAGCCACTTTCAATGGGAAAAAAATTATGAGTTATAACTCATAAAATCTTAAATTTTTACTCATCAAAATTATTTACCAATCGGTAGAAATGACTTTAAATGGCCAAAATCGAGGGCTAGAGCTAAATTAGAGAATTTTAGACTTCGTGAAATTATTTGTTATTGGGTCAAAATGACTAAAAATAGCCAAAAATCATGGGTTATAGCTCATTAAATTATGGATTTTAGATTCCACAAAATTATTTGCCAATGGGTCTCAATGATTAAAATGACCCAAAATCATGTGTTATAACTCATAAAATCATCAATTTTAGACTCCAATAAATTATTTACCTATGGTTGAAACAACTAAAATTACCAAAAGTTGTGAGTTATAGCTCATGAAATCATAAATTTTGTACATCACAAAATTATTTGACTGGGTCAAAACGATTAAAAATGGCCAAATATCATTGTTATAACTCATAAAATCATGAATTTTGGCCACCGTGATAATTATTTGCCCATGTGTTGTAATGACTAGAAGTGGCCAAAAATCATAGTTTTACCACATGAAATTGTAAATTTGGCCACCGTGAAATTATTTGTCAATGGGTCAAAATAACTAAAAATTACCAAAAATCGTGGGTTATAGATCATGAAATCATGAATTTTAGACTATGGGGTTATTTTCCTAGACGTTGAAATGAATAAAATGGCAAAAATCACGAGTTATAAGTCATAAAATCGTGAATTTTGGCCTCTACAAAATTATTTGTCAATGGGTAGAAATGATTCAAAATGCCGAAAATCATGGGTTATTGCTCATGATATTGTGAATTTTAGACTATGTGAAATTATTTGCCAAAATCATGAATTTTAGACTTTACAAAATTATTTGCCAATTAGTAGAAATGACTAAAATGGCCCAAAGTCATGGGATATAGTGTGTGAAATCATAACTTTGAACTTTGTAAAACTATTGTCATTGGGTCGAGACAATAAAAACGGCCTAAAATCATGGGTTATAGCTCATTGAATCATGAATTTTAACTCCATGAAATTATTTACTAATGGGTAAAAATAAATAAAAATATCAAAATGGTTAAAAATCATGGATTTTGGACTTTACAAAATTATTTACCATTGGGTCGAAGCAACTAAAATGGCCAAAAATCATGGGTTATAGCTCATAAAAGTATGAATTTTGGACTCAAAGAAAATTATTTGCTAATGACTAGAAATAAATAAAATGGCCAAAATAATGGGTTATCGCTCATGAAATCGTGAATTTTGGAATACGTGAAATTCTTTGCCAATTGGTTGAAATGACTAGAAATGGCCAAAAATCATGGGTTATAGCTCATGAAATCATGAATTTTGGGCTATGTGAAATTATTTTCATTGGATCAAAATAAATAAAAATACTAAAAATCATGAGTTATAGCTCATGAATGGGTTATAGCTCATGAAATCATGAATTTTGGACTTCGTAAAATATTTGCCAAATGTCAAAATGACTAAAAAGGAAAAAATCATTACTTATAAACTGATGAAATCGTGAATTTTGGACTTCATGAAGTTATTTTTCAATGGGTTAAAACAATAAAAATGGATAAAATGACTAAACATGGCCAAAAATTATGGGTTATAGCTCATGAAATCATGAATTTTAACTCCATGAAATTATTTGACACCGTGTCAAAACAACTAAAATGGCCTACAATGTGGGTTATAACTCATAGAATCAAGAATTTTGACTCCACGAAATTATTTGCCAATGGGTAGAAATAAATAAATATGTCCAAAAATCATGGGTTATAGCTCATGAATGGATTATAGCCTATGAAATCGTGAATTTTAAACTTTGTGAAGTTATTTGCCAAGGGGTCGAAATAACTCAAATGACTCAAATCATGGGTTATAACTCATAAAATCATGAATTTTGGACTCTAATAAATTATTTACCTATGGGCCGAAACAACGAAAAATTACCAAAAATTGTGTGCCATAACTCATAAAATTATAAATTTTGGACTTCACCAAAATTATTTGCCAATAGCTCAAAATAACTAAAAATGGCCAAATATCATTGTTATACTCATGAAATTGTAAATTTTGGCCATCACGAAATTATTTGCTCATGGATCGTAACAATTAAAAATGGTCAAAAATCATTGTTTTACCTCATGAAATCATGAATTTTGGCCACCATAAAATATTTGCCAATGGGTCGTAACAGCTAAAAATAATAAAATTTATGGGTTATGGCTCATAATCATGAATTTTGGACTACGCAAAGTTATTTTCCTAAAGGTCAAAATGGATTAAAATAATAAAAAATTATGGGTTGTAGATCATGATATCGTGAATTTTGGCATTTGCAAAATTATTTGTCAATTGGTAAAAATGACTCAAAATGGCCAAAAACTAAGGGTTATAACTCATAAAATCATGAATTCTTGACTAAGCAAAATTATTTACCGTAATCATAAATTTTGGACTCTGTAAAATTATTTATCAATTGGTAGAAATGACTAAAAATAGCCCAAAATCGAGGGATATAGATAATGAAATCATATATTTTGGACTCCGCAAAAATATTTGCCAATGGGTCGAATGACCAAAAATGGCCAAAAATCACAGATAATAGCTCATGAAATCTTAAACTATGGACTTCGCAAAATTATTTACCAATGCGCAGAAATGACTAAAAATGGCCAAAAATCATCAGTTGTAGCTCATGAAATCATAACTTTAGACTTCACAAAACTATTGCCCCTATGTCAAAACAACTAAAAATGTCATAAAATCATGGGTTACTCATAGAATCATAAATTTTTGACTTCATGAAATTATTTGCCAATGAGTAGAAAAATAGCCAAAAAATCATGGATTTTGGACTTCACAAAATTATTTTTAGGTCGAAATAACTAAAATGACTAAAAATTATGGGTTATAGTTTATAAAATTATGAATTTTGAACTCAACAAACTTTTAGTCAATGGGTAGAAATGACTAAAATGGCCAAAAATTATGGGTTATAGCTCACAAAATAGTGAATTTGGAACTCATACAATTATGGCTCCACAAAATTATTTACCATTGGGTCAAAACAACTAAAATGGCCAAAATCATCGGTTATAGCTCATGAAATTATGAATTTTGGACTCCACAAAATTATTTGCTAATGACTAGAAATAAATAAAATGGCCAAAATAATGGGTTATCGCTCATGAAATCGTGAATTTTGGACTTCATGAAATTATTTGCCAATGGGTCGAAATGACTAAAATGGCCAAAATCATCGGTTGTAGCTCATGAAATCGTGAATTTTGGCATTTGCAAAATTATTTGTCAATGGGTCAAAATGACTAAAAATAGAAAACAAAATATCATGAGTTATAGCTCATGAATGGGTTATAGCTCATGAAATCATGAATTTTGGACTCTGTAAAATTATTTGCCAATGGGTCAAAATGACTAAAAATAGCCAAAAATCATGGGTTATAAGCTCATGAAATCGTGAATTTTGGACTTTATCAAGTTATTTGTCAATGGGTCAAAATAACTAAAATGACTAAAAATAACTAAAATGACTAAAATGGCCAAAAATTATGGGTTATAGCTCATGAAATCATGAATTTTAACTCCATGAAATTATTTGTCAATGGGTCAAAATAACTAAAAATGTCCTACAATGTGGGTTATAGCTCAGAGAATCATGAATTTTAACTCCATGAAATTATTTGCCAATGGGTAGAAATGAGTAAAATGGCCAAAATCATGGGTTATAACTCATAAAATCATGAATTTTGGACTCCACTAAATTATTTGCCTATGGGTCAAAATAACTAAAAATTACCAGAAATTGTGGGTTATAACTCATAAAATCATGAATTTTGGACTTCACAAAATTATTTGCCAATGGGTCAAAATAACTAAAAATGGCCAAAAATCATGGTTATAGCTTATAAAATTGTGAATTTTGGACTTCACAAAATTATTTGCCAATGGGTCGAAATGATTAAAATGGCCAAAAATTATGGGTTATAGCTCATAAAATCGTGAATTATTGCCTCCATAAAATTATTTGCCAATGGGTCGAAATGACTAAAATGAACAAAAATCATGGGTTATGGGTCATAAAATCGTGAATTATTGCCTCCATAAAATTATTTGCCTATGGGTCAAAATGATTAAAATGGCCAAAAATTATGGGTTATAGCTCATGAAATCGTGAATTTTGGCATTTGCAAAATTATTTGCCAATTGGTAGAAATGACTAAAAATGGCCAAAAATCATGGGTTATAACTCATAAAATCATGAATTTTAGACTATGCTAAATTATTTGCCAAAATCATGAATTTTAGACTATGCTAAATTATTTGCCAATTGGTAGAAATGACTAAAAATAGCCAAAAATCATGGATAATAGCTCATGAAATCATGAATTTTGGACTCCACTAAATTATTTGCCAATGGGTCGAAATGACTAAAAATGGCCAAAAATCATGGATAATAGCTCATGAAATTATAAACTTTGGACTTCACAAAATTATTTGCCAATGGGTAGAAATGACTAAAAATGGCCAAATATCATTGTTATAGCTCATGAAATCATAACTTTAGACTTCACAAAACTATTGCCCTATGTCAAAACAACTAAAAATGTCATAAAATCATGGGTTACTCATAGAATCATAAATTTTGACTTCATGAAATTATTTGCCAATGAGTAGAAAAATAGCCAAAAATCATGGATTTTGGACTTCACAAAATTATTTTTAGGTCGAAATAACTAAAATGACTAAAAATTATGGGTTATAGTTTATAAAATTATGAATTTTGAACTCAACAAACTTTTAGTCAATGGGTAGAAATGACTAAAAATGGCCAAAAATTATGGGTTATAGCTCACAAAATAGTGAATTTGGAACTCATACAATTATGGCTCCACAAAATTATTTACCATTGGGTCAAAACAAAATAAAATGCCAAAAATTCATGAGTTATAGCTCATGAATGGGTTATAGCTCATGAAATCGTGAATATTTGATTTCGGAAATTATTTACTAATGAGTTGAAATGACTAAAAATAGTCAAATATCGTTGGTTATAGCTCATTGAATCATGAATTTTAGACTATGCGAAATTATTTGCCAAAATCATGAATTTTGGCCACCGTGAAATTATTTGCCAATGGGTCAAAATGACTAAAAATAGAAAAAATCATGAGTTATAGCTCATGAAATCATAAATTTTGTACATCACAAAATTATTTGCCAATTGGTTGAAATGACTAAAAATAGTCAAATATCGTTGGTTATAGCTCATGAAATTTAAACTTGAGACAATAGAATGAAGCCACTTTCAATGGGAAAAAATTAGAAGTTATCAGGCATAAAACTCAATTTTTACTCATCAAAATTATTTACCAATCGGTAGAAATGACTTTAAATGGCCAAAATCGAGGGCTAGAGCTAAATTAGAGAATTTTAGACTTCGTGAAATTATTTGTTATTGGGTCAAAATGACTAAAAATAGCCAAAAATCATGGGTTATAGCTCATTAAATTATGGATTTTAGATTCCACAAAATTATTTGCCAATGGGTCTCAATGATTAAAATGACCCAAAATCATGTGTTATAACTCATAAAATCATCAATTTTAGACTCCAATAAATTATTTACCTATGGTTCAAACAACTAAAATTACCAAAAGTTGTGAGTTATAGCTCATGAAATCATAAATTTTGTACATCACAAAATTATTTGACCTGGGTCAAAACGATTAAAAATGGCCAAATATCATTGTTATAACTCATAAAATCATGAATTTTGGCCACCGTGATAATTATTTGCCCATGTGTTGTAATGACTAGAAGTGGCCAAAAATCATAGTTTTACCACATGAAATTGTAAATTTGGCCACCGTGAAATTATTTGCCAATGGGTCAAAATGACTAAAAATAATGAAAATCGTGGGTTATAGATCATGAAATCATGAATTTTAGACTATGCAGGTTATTTTCCTAGACGTTGAAATGAATAAAAATGGCAAAAAATCACGAGTTATAAGTCATAAAATCGTGAATTTTGGCCTCTACAAAATTATTTGTCAATGGGTAGAAATGATTCAAAATGCCGAAAATCATGGGTTATTGCTCATGATATTGTGAATTTTAGACTATGCGAAATTATTTGCCAAAATCATGAATTTTAGACTTTACAAAATTATTTGCCAATTAGTAGAAATGACTAAAAATGGCCCAAAGTCATGGGATATAGTGTGTGAAATCATAACTTTGAACTTTGTAAAACTATTGTCATTGGGTCGAGACAATAAAAAACGGCCTAAAATCATGGGTTATAGCTCATTGAATCATGAATTTTAACTCCATGAAATTATTTACTAATGGGTAAAAATAAATAAAAATATCAAAATGGTTAAAAATCATGGATTTTGGACTTTACAAAATTATTTACCATTGGGTCGAAGCAACTAAAATGGCCAAAACTTGCCGGTTATAGCTCATAAAAGTATGAATTTTGGACTCAAAGAAAATTATTTGCTAATGACTAGAAATAAATAAAATGGCCAAAATAATGGGTTATCGCCATGAAATCGTGAATTTTGGAATACGTGAAATTCTTTGCCAATTGGTTGAAATGACTAGAAATGGCCAAAAATCATGGGTTTTAGCTCGTGAAATCATGAATTTTGGGCTATGTGAAATTATTTTCATTGGATCAAAATAAATAAAAATACTAAAAATCATGAGTTATAGCTCATGAATGGGTTATAGCTCATGAAATCATGAATTTTGGACTTCAGAAAATATTTGCCAAATGTCAAAATGACTAAAAAGGAAAAAATCATTACTTATAAACTGATGAAATCGTGAATTTTGGACTTCATGAAGTTATTTTTCAATGGGTTAAAACAATAAAAATGGATAAAATGACTAAAAATTATGGGTTATAGCTCATAAAAGTATGAATTTTGGACTTCATGAAGTTATTTTTCAATGGGTTAAAACAATAAAAATGGATAAAATGACTAAACATGGCCAAAAATTATGGGTTATAGCTCATAAAATCGTGAATTTTGGACTTTGTGAAATGTGGGTTATAACTCATAAAATCATGAATTTTGGCCTCTACAAAATTATTTACCATTGGGTCGAAGCAACTAAAATGGCCAAAACTTGTTGGTTATAGCTCATAAAAGTATGAATTTTGGACTCAAAGAAAATTATTTGCTAATGACTAGAAATAAATAAAATGGCCAAAATAATGGGTTATCGCCATGAAATCGTGAATTTTGGAATACGTGAAATTCTTTGCCAATTGGTTGAAATGACTAGAAATGGCCAAAAATCATGGGTTTTAGCTCGTGAAATCATGAATTTTGGGCTATGTGAAATTATTTTCATTGGATCAAAATAAATAAAAATACTAAAAATCATGAGTTATAGCTCATGAATGGGTTATAGCTCATGAAATCATGAATTTTTACTGTGCAAAGTTATTTTTCTAAAGGTCAAAATGAATAAAATGGCAAAAATCACGAGTTATAAGTCATAAAATCGTGAATTTTAGACTTCATGAAATTATTTACTAATGGGTAAAAATAAATAAAAATACTAAAAATCATGAGTTATAAACTCATGAAATCGTGAATTTTGGCCTCTACAAAATTATTTGCCTATGGGTCAAAATGACTAAAAATGGCCAAAAATGTGGGTTATAACTCATAAAATCTTAAATTTTTACTCCACAACTATATTTACTAATGAGTTGAAATGACTAAAAATGGCCAAAAATTATGGGTTATAGCTCATTGAATCATGAATTTTAGACTTCATGAAATTATTTGCCAATGGGTCAAAATGACTAAAAATGGCCAAAAATCATGGGTTATAGCTCATGAAATCATAAATTTTGTACATCACAAAATTATTTGCTAATGGGTAGAAATGACTAAAAATGGCCAAATATCATTGTTATAGCTCATGAAATCGTGAATTTTAGACTCCATGAAATTATTTGCCAATGGGTAGAAATGACTAAAAATGGCCAAAAATCATGGGTTATAGCTCATTAAATTATGGATTTTAGATTCCACAAAATTATTTGCCAATGGGTAGAAATGACTAAAAATGGCCAAAATAATGGGTTATCGCTCATGAAATCGTGAATTTTGGACTTCGTAAAAATATTTGCCAAATGTCAAAATGACTAAAAATAGCCAAAAATCATGGGTTATAGCTCATGAAATCATGAATTTTGGACTTTACAAAATTATTTGCCAAAATCATGAATTTTGGCCTCTACAAAATTATTTGTCAATGGGTAGAAATGATTCAAAATGCCGAAAATCATGGGTTATTGCTCATGATATTGTGAATTTTAGACTATGCTAAATTATTTGCCAAAATCATGAATTTTAGACTTTACAAAATTATTTGCCAATTAGTAGAAATGACTAAAAATGGCCCAAAGTCATGGGATATAGTGTGTGAAATCATAACTTTGAACTTTGTAAAACTATTGTCATTGGGTCGAGACAATAAAAACGCCTAAAATCATGGGTTATAGCTCATTGAATCATGAATTTTAACTCCATGAAATTATTTACTAATGGGTAAAAATAAATAAAAATATCAAAATGGTTAAAAATCATGGATTTTGGACTTTACAAAATTATTTACCATTGGGTCGAAGCAACTAAAAATGGCCAAAAATTATGGGTTATAGCTCATAAAAGTATGAATTTTGGACTCAAAGAAAATTATTTGCTAATGACTAGAAATAAATAAAATGGCCAAAATAATGGGTTATCGCCATGAAATCGTGAATTTTGGAATACGTGAAATTCTTTGCCAATTGGTTGAAATGACTAGAAATGGCCAAAAATCATGGGTTTTAGCTCGTGAAATCATGAATTTTGGGCTATGTGAAATTATTTTCATTGGATCAAAATAAATAAAAATACTAAAAATCATGAGTTATAGCTCATGAATGGGTTATAGCTCATGAAATCATGAATTTTGGACTTCGTAAAAATATTTGCCAAATGTCAAAATGACTAAAAAGGAAAAAATCATTACTTATAAACTGATGAAATCGAATTTTGGACTTCATGAAGTTATTTTTCAATGGGTTAAAACAATAAAAATGGATAAAATGACTAAACATGGCCAAAAAATTATGGGTTATAGCTCATGTAATCATAACTTTGAACTTCACGAAATTATTTGACACTGTGTCAAAACAACTAAAAATGGCCTACAATGTGGGTTATAACTCATAGAATCAAGAATTTTTGACTCCACGAAATTATTTGCCAATGGGTAGAAATAAATAAATATGTCCAAAAAATCATGGGGTTATAGCTCATGAATGGATTATAGCCTATGAAATCGTGAATTTTAAACTTTGTGAAGTTATTTGCCAAGGGGTCGAAATAACTCAAATGACTCAAATCATGGGTTATAACTCATAAAATCATGAATTTTGGACTCTAATAAATTATTTACCTATGGTTCGAAACAACTAAAATTACCAAAAATTGTGTGCCATAACTCATAAAATTATAAATTTTGGACTTCACCAAAATTATTTGCCAATAGCTCAAAATAACTAAAATGGCCAAATATCATTGTTATACTCATGAAATTGTAAATTTTGGCCATCACGAAATTATTTGCTCATGGATCGTAACAATTAAAATGGTCAAAAATCATTGTTTTACCTCATGAAATCATGAATTTTGGCCACCATAAAATTATTTGCCAATGGGTCGTAATGACTAAAAATAATAAAATTTATGGGTTATGGCTCATAATCATGAATTTTGGACTACGCAGTTATTTTCCTAAAGGTCAAAATGGATTAAAATAATAAAAATTATGGGTTGTAGATCATGATATCGTGAATTTTGGCATTTGCAAAATTATTTGTCAATTGGTAAAATGACTCAAAATGGCCAAAAACTAAGGGTTATAACTCATAAAATCATGAATTCTTGACTAAGCAAAATTATTTGCCAAAATCATGAATTTTAGACTCCAATAAATTATTTACCTATGGTTCGAAACAACTAAAATTACCAAAAGTTGTGAGTTATAGCTCATGAAATCATAAATTTTGTACATCACAAAATTATTTGACCTGGGTCAAAACGATTAAAAATGGCCAAATATCATTGTTATAACTCATAAAATCATGAATTTTGGCCACCGCATAATTATTTGCCCATGTGTTGTAATGACTAGAAGTGGCCAAAAAATCATAGTTTTACCACATGAAATTGTAAATTTGGCCACCGTGAAATTATTTATCAATGGGTCATAACAGCTAAAAATAATAGAAAATCGTGGGTTATAGATCATGAAATCATGAATTTTAGACTATGCGTGGTTATTTTCCTAGACGTTGAAATGAATAAAATGGCAAAAATCACGAAGTTATAAGTCATAAAATCGTGAATTTTGGCCTCTACAAAATTATTTGTCAATGGGTAGAAATGATTCAAAATGCCGAAAATCATGGGTTATTGCTCATGATATTGTGAATTTTAGACTATGCGAAATTATTTGCCAAAATCATGAATTTTAGACTTTACAAAATTATTTGCCAATTAGTAGAAATGACTAAAAATGGCCCAAAGTCATGGGATATAGTGTGTGAAATCATAACTTTGAACTTTGTAAAACTATTGTCATTGGGTCGAGACAATAAAAAACGGCCTAAAATCATGGGTTATAGCTCATTGAATCATGAATTTTTAACTCCATGAAATTATTTACTAATGGGTAAAAATAAATAAAAATATCAAAAATGGTTAAAAATCATGGATTTTGGACTTTACAAAATTATTTACCATTGGGTCGAAGCAACTAAAAATGGCCAAAACTTGCTGGTTATAGCTCATAAAAGTATGAATTTTGGACTCAGCAAAATTATTTGCTAATGACTAGAAATAAATAAAAATGGCCAAAATAATGGGTTATCGCTCATGAAATCGTGAATTTTGGAATACGTGAAATTCTTTGCCAATTGGTAGAAATGACTAAAAATGGCCAAAAATCATGGGTTATAGCTCATGAAATCATAAATTTTGTACATCACAAAATTATTTGACCTGGGTCAAAACGATTAAAAATGGCCAAATATCATTGTTATAACTCATAAAATCATGAATTTTGGCCACCGTGATAATTATTTGCCCATGTGTTGTAATGACTAGAAGTGGCCAAAAATCATAGTTTTACCACATGAAATTGTAAATTTTGGCCACCGTGAAATTATTTATCAATGGGTCATAACAGCTAAAAATAACAGAAAATCGTGGGTTATAGATCATGAAATCATGAATTTTAGACTATGCAGGGTTATTTTCCTAGACGTTGAAATGAATAAAAATGGCAAAAAATCACGAGTTATAAGTCATAAAATCGTGAATTTTGGCCTCTACAAAATTATTTGTCAATGGGTAGAAATGATTCAAAATGCCGAAAATCATGGGTTATTGCTCATGATATTGTGAATTTTAGACTATGCTAAATTATTTGCCAAAATCATGAATTTTAGACTTTACAAAATTATTTGCCAATTAGTAGAAATGACTAAAAATGGCCAAAAATCATGGGTTTTAGCTCGTGAAATCATGAATTTTGGACTTCAGAAAATATTTGCCAAATGTCAAAATGACTAAAAATAGCCAAAAATCATGGGTTATAACTCATAGAATCAAGAATTTTTGACTCCACGAAATTATTTGCCAATGGGTAGAAATAAATAAATATGTCCAAAAATCATGGGTTATAGCTCATGAATGGATTATAGCCTATGAAATCGAATTTTAAACTTTGTGAAGTTATTTGCCAAGGGTCGAAATAACTCAAATGACTCAAATCATGGGTTATAACTCATAAAATCATGAATTTTGGACTCTAATAAATTATTTACCTATGGTAAAACAACGAAAAATTACCAAAAATTGTGTGCCATAACTCATAAAATTATAAATTTTGGACTTCACCAAAATTATTTGCCAATAGCTCAAAATAACTAAAATGGCCAAATATCATTGTTATACTCATGAAATTGTAAATTTTGGCCATCACGAAATTATTTGCTCATGGATCGTAACAATTAAAATGGTCAAAAATCATTGTTTTACCTCATGAAATCATGAATTTTGGCCACCATAAAATTATTTGCCAATGGGTCAAAATGACTAAAAATAATAAAATTTATGGGTTATGGCTCATAATCATGAATTTTGGACTACGCAGTTATTTTCCTAAAGGTCAAAATGGATTAAAATAATAAAAATTATGGGTTATAGCTCATGAAATCATAAATTTTGTACATCACAAAATTATTTGTCAATGGGTAGAAATGACTAAAAATGGCCAAAAATCATGGGTTATAGCTCATGAAATCGTGAATTTTGGACTCAGAAAATTATTTGCCAAAATCATGAATTTTGGCCTCTACAAAATTATTTACCATTGGGTCGAAGCAACTAAAAATGGCCAAAAATTATGGGTTATAGCTCATAAAAGTATGAATTTTGGACTCAAAGAAAATTATTTGCTAATGACTAGAAATAAATAAAATGGCCAAAATAATGGGTTATCGCCATGAAATCGTGAATTTTGGAATACGTGAAATTCTTTGCCAATTGGTTGAAATGACTAGAAATGGCCAAAAATCATGGGTTTTAGCTCGTGAAATCATGAATTTTGGGCTATGTGAAATTATTTTCATTGGATCAAAATAAATAAAAATACTAAAAATCATGAGTTATAGCTCATGAATGGGTTATAGCTCATGAAATCATGAATTTTGGACTTCAGAAAATATTTGCCAAATGTCAAAATGACTAAAAAGGAAAAAATCATGAGTTATAAACTCCTAAAATCCTAAATTTTAAACGTCATGAAGTTATTTGTTAATGGGTTGAAACAACAAAAGTATACAAAAATCATGGGTTATAAGCTCATGAAATCTTGAATTTTGGACTCTAGAAAATTATTTGCCTATGGGTCAAAATGATTAAAATGGCCAAAAATTATGGGTTATAGCTCATGATATCATAAAATTTTGACTCTACAATTATATTTACTAATGATTTAAAACAATTAAAAATGACAAAAATTATTAGTTATAGCTCATGAAATTCTATCTTTGAACAATGAAACAAAACAACTTTAAATGGCAAAACAATCATGAGTTATCACGGATAAAATCATAAATTTTTACTCATCAAAATTTTTACCAACGGTAGAAATGACTTCAAATGGCCAAAAATCATGCTATAGCAAATAAAATTGTGAATTTTAGACTTCATGAAATTATTTGCCAATGGGTCGAAATGATTAAAATGGCCAAAAATCATGGGTTATAGCTCATAAAAGTATGAATTTTGGACTCAAAGAAAATTATTTGCTAATGACTAGAAATAAATAAAATGGCCAAAATAATGGGTTATCGCTCATGAAATCGTGAATTTTGGAATACGTGAAATTCTTTGCCAATTGGTTGAAATGACTAGAAATGGCCAAAAAATCATGGGTTTTAGCTCGTGAAATCATGAATTTTGGGCTATGTGAAATTATTTTCATTGGATCAAAATAAATAAAAATACTAAAAAATCATGAGTTATAGCTCATGAATGGGTTATAGCTCATGAAATCATGAATTTTGGACTTCGTAAAAATATTTGCCAAATGTCAAAATGACTAAAAAAGGAAAAAAATCATTACTTATAAACTGATGAAATCGTGAATTTTGGACTTCATGAAGTTATTTTTCAATGGGTTAAAACAATAAAAAATGGATAAAAATGACTAAACATGGCCAAAAAATTATGGGTTATAGCTCATGTAATCATAACTTTGAACTTCGCGAAATTATTTGACACCGTGGTCAAAACAACTAAAAATGGCCTACAATGTGGGTTATAACTCATAAAATCATGAATTTTAGACTTCATGAAATTATTTGCCAATGGGTAGAAATGACTAAAATGGCCAAAAATTATGGGTTATAGCTCATGAAATCATGAATTTTGGACTTTACAAAATTATTTACCGTAATCATAAATTTTGGACTTCACAAAATTATTTTTAGGTCGAAATAACTAAAATGACTAAAAATTATGGGTTATAGTTTATAAAATTATGAATTTTGAACTCAAGAAACTTTTAGTCAATGGGTAGAAATGACTAAACCGCAAAAATTGAGGGTTATAGCTCACAAAATAGTGAATTTGGAACTCATACAATTATGGCTCCACAAAATTATTTACCATTGGGTCAAAACAAAATAAAAATGCCAAAAATTCATGAGTTATAGCTCATGAATGGGTTATAGCTCATGAAATCGTGAATATTTGATTTCGTGAAATTATTTGCCAATGGGTCGAAATGACTAAAAATAGAAAACAAAATATCATGAGTTATAAACTCCTAAAATCCTAAATTTTAAACGTCATGAAGTTATTTGTTAATGGGTTGAAACAACAAAAGTATACAAAAATCATGGGTTATAAGCTCATGAAATCTTGAATTTTGGACTCTAGAAAATTATTTGCCTATGGGTCAAAATGATTAAAATGGCCAAAAATTATGGGTTATAGCTCATGATATCATAAAATTTTGACTCTACAATTATATTTACTAATGATTTAAAACAATTAAAAATGACAAAAATTATTAGTTATAGCTCATGAAATTCTATCTTTGAACAATGAAACAAAACAACTTTAAATGGCAAAACAATCATGAGTTATCACGGATAAAATCATAAATTTTTTACTCATCAAAATTTTTTACCAACGGGTAGAAATGACTTCAAATGGCCAAAATCATGCGTTATAGCAAATAAAATTGTGAATTTTAGACTTCATGAAATTATTTGCCAATGGGTCGAAATGATTAAAAATTGCCAAAAATCATCGGTTATAGCTCATAAAATTATGATATTTTGAATCCACAAATTTATTCGCCAATGGAGTAGAATGACAAAAAATAGCCAAAAATCATGGATTGCAGCTCATAAATTTGTGAATTTTGGACTTTATCAAGTTATTTGTCAATGTGTCAAAATGAAAAAAAAAAAAGATAAAACCCATGGGTTATAAACTTATGAAATCATGAAATTTGGACTTTAAGGAATTATTTGCCTAAAATCGTGAATTTTGGACTCCGAGAAATTACATGCCCATGTGTCGAAACAACTAAAAATAGCCAAAAATAGTGGGCTACGGCTCATAAAATCATAAATTTTTTACTACACAACATTATTTGCTAGTTCGAAACGACTAAAAATGGCCAAGATTCATGGGTAATAGCTCATAAAATTGTAACTTTGTACTTCGCAATATTATTAGCCATTGGATCGAAACAGCTAAAAATGGCTAGAAATTGTGGGTTATAACTCATAGAATCTTGAATTTTTGACTCTGCGGAATTTTTGCCAATAGGTAGAAACGACTAAATGTGGCTAAAATTTATGGATTGTAACTCATGAAAACATAACTTTAAACTTTACAAAATTATTTGTCATTTTGTCGAAATAACTAAAAATGTCCTACAATGTGGGTTATAGCTCAGAGAATCATGAATTTTTAACTCCATGAAATTATTTGCCAATTGGTAGAAATGAAAAAATATGCCCAAAAATCATGGTTATAGCTTATAAAATTGTGAATTTTGAACTTCCTGAAATTAATTGCCAATGGGTCAAAATGATTAAGATGACCCAAAATCATGTGTTATGACGCATAAAATCATGAATTTTGGACTCCACTAAATTATTTGCCTATGGGTCAAAATAACTAAAAATTACCAGAAATTGTGGGTTATAGCTCATGAAATCAAAATTTGGACTTCGCAAATTTATTTGCCGATGGGTGAAAATGACTAAAAATGGTCAAATATCATTGTTATAGCTCATGAAATCATGAACTTTGTCCACTGTGATATTATTTCCCCATGAGTCGTGATGACTAAAAATGAACAAAAATCATGGTTTTACCTCATGAAATCATAAATTTTGGTCACCGTGAAATTATTTGCCAATGGGTCGTAACAAAAAAATGATAAAAATTCGTGGGTTATAGCTCATAAAATCCAAAATTTTGGACTACGCTAAGTTATTTTTCTAAAGGTTAAAATGAATAAAATTGGCCAAAAATCATGGGTTATGGGTCATAAAATCGTGAATTATTGCCTCCATAAAATTATTTGCCAATGGTTAGAAATGAGTCAAAATGGCCGAAAATCATGATGTTAGCTCATGAAATCGTAAATTTTAGACTATGCGAAATTATTTGCCAAAATCATGAATTTTAGACTCCACAAAATTATTTGCCAATTTGTACAAATGACTAAAAATAGCCCAAAATTGTGGGACATGGCTCATGAAATCGTGTATTTTGGGCTTCACAGAATTATTTGCCAACGGGTCGAGATGACCAAAAATGGCTAAAAATCATGGATAATAGCTCATGAAATTATAAACTTTGGACTTCACAAAATTATTTGCCAATGGGTAGAAATGAGTAAAAATGGCCAAAATCATGGGTTATAACTCAAAAATCGTAACTTTGAATTTTGCAAAATTATTGTCATTTGCTCGAAATAACTAAAAATAGCCTAAAATCATGGGTTATAGCTCATAAAATAATAAATTTTGACTCAGTAAAATTATTTATCAATGGGTACAAATGACTAAAATGGCCAAAAATCATGGGTTATAACTCAAAAATTGTAACTTTGGACTTTGCAAAATTATTGCTATTAGGTTGAAACAACTATAAATGGCCTAAAATCATGAATTATAACTCATTGAATCATGAAACTTTAACTCCGCAAAATTATTTGCCAATGGATAGAAAAAATAAAAATGCCCAAAAATGGCCAAAAAATCATGGATTATAGCTCAAAATATCATGAATTTTGTGCTCCGTGAAATTATTTGCTATTAGGTCAAAATAAATAAAAATGCCCGAAAATCATGAATTATAGCTCCTGAATGGATTGTAGCTCATGAAATCATGAACTTTGAACTTCATAAAATTATTTCTCGAAAGTTCTACCATAAAAAATGGACAAAAATCATGGATTGTGAACTCATAAAACTGTGAAGTTTGATCTCCAGGAAATTATTTGTTATGGATCATAATGATTAAAAATTTTGGGTCATAGCACATAAAATCATAAATTTTTGACTCCGCAGCATTATTTGTCAGTGGTTCGAAATGACTAAAATAGCAAAAAATTATCGGTTATAGCTCATAAAATTGTAACTTTAGAAAATAGAATGAAACAACTTAAAATAGCAAAAAATCATTGATTATAGCTCATGAATGGCTTATAGATTATGAATGGGTTGTAGCTCATGAAATCATGAATTTTGGACTTCAGAGAATTATTTGCCAACGGTCGAGATGACCAAAAATGGCTAAAAATCATGGATAATAGCTCATGAAATTATAAACTTTGGACTTCACAAAATTATTTGCCAATGGGTAGAAATGAGTAAAATGGCCAAAAATCATGGGTTATAACTCAAAAATCGTAACTTTGAATTTTGCAAAATTATTGTCATTTGCTCGAAATAACTAAAATAGCCTAAAATCATGGGTTATAGCTCATAAAATAATAAATTTTGACTCAGTAAAATTATTTATCAATGGGTACAAATGACTAAAATTACCAAAAATTATGGGTTATAGCTCATTAAGTTGTAACTTTGGACTTTGCAAAATTATTGCTATTAGGTTGAAACAACTATAAATGGCCTAAAATCATGGGTTATAACTCATAGAATCATGAATTTTAAACTCCAAAAATTATTTGCCAATGGATAGAAAAAATAAAAATGCCCAAAATGGCCAAAAATCATGGATTATAGCTCAAAATATCATGAATTTTGTGCTCCGTGAAATTATTTGCTATTAGGTCAAAATAAATAAAATGCCCGAAAATCATGAATTATAGCTCTGAATGGATTGTAGCTCATGAAATCATGAACTTTGAACTTCATAAAATTATTTCTCGAAAGTTCTACCATAAAAATGGACAAAAATCATGGATTGTGAACTCATAAAACTGTGAAGTTTGATCTCCGTGAAATTATTTGTCAATGGGTCAAAATGACTAAAATTTCTAAAATTTTATGGGTTATAACTCATAAAATCATGAATTTTAGACTTCATGAAATTATTTGCCAATGGGTAGAAATGACTAAAAATAGCAAAAATTATCGGTTATAGCTCATAAAATTGTAACTTTAGAAAATAGAATGAAACAACTTAAAATAGCAAAAAATCATTGATTATAGCTCATGAATGGGTTATAGCTCATGAATGGGTTATAGCTCATAAAATCGTGAATTTTTGTCTTAGTAAAATTATTTGCCAATGGCTCAAGTGACTAAAAATAACTAAAAATCATAGGTAGTAACTCAAGATATCGTGAATTGTAGACTCGCAAAATAATTTGCCAATGGAATAAAACAACTTGAAATGGCAAAAAATTATGGATTATAGCTCATGAATTCGTGAATTTTTTACTCCGAATTTTTACTAATAGGTAGAAAAGAATAAAAATGGCAAAACATCATTGTTTATAGCTCATGAAATCATGAATATTAGACTTCATGAAATTATTTGTCAATAGGTAGAAATGAGTAAGAAAGGCCAAAAATTATTTGTTAATGGGTAGAAATGAGTAAGAAAGGCCAAAAATCATGAGTTATAGCTTACAAAATCGTGAATTTTTGTCTTAGTAAAATTATTTCCTAATGGGTTGAAACGAATAAAAATGGCCAAAATTCATGGATTATAGCCCATGAAATTATGAATTTTGGACTCTGCAAAACTATTGCCAATGGGTTTGAATGACTAATAATTACCAAAAATTATGGGTTATATAGCTCAGGAAATCATGAAATTTAGACTTCACAAATTTATTTATTAATGGGTTGAAAGGACTAAAAATAGCCCAAAATTATGGGTTATAGCTTACAAGATCATGAACTTTGGCCTTCATGAAATTATTTGACAATGGCTCGGAAAAATTAAAAATGACCAAAAATGTTGGATATAGCATGTGAAATCGTGAATTTTTGACTCCACAGAATTATTTACCGATGGATCGAAATGACTAAAAATCATTGATATGTCATTAAATTGTAAACTTTAGACTTCACAAAATTATTTTCCTTTTGGTCAAAACAACTAAAAATGGTCAAAAATTATAGTTATAACTCATAGAATCATGAATTTGGGACTCAAAGAAAATTATTTGGTAATTAGTAGAAATGACTAAAAAATAGCTAAAATCGTGGGTTATAGCTCATGAAATCATGAATTTTAGAATTTGTGAAATATTTGCCAATTGATCGAAATGACTAAAATGGACAAAAAATCATGGGTTATAACTTATGAAAACGTGAATTTTGAGCTTCACAAAATTATTTGTCATTGGGACAAAAAATAAAATGTCTAAAAATTATGAGTTATCACTCATGAATGGGTTATAGCTCATGAAATCATAAATTTTAGATTTTGTGAAATTATTTGCCAATGGGTCAAAATAACTAAAATGGAAAAAATTATGAGTAATAAACTCTTGAAATCATGAATTTTAAACTCCAAAAATTATTTGCCTATGGACCGAAATGACTAAAATTTCTAAAATTTTATGGGTTATAACTCATAAAATCATAAATTTTTTACTCTATAAAATTATTTGCCAATGGGTCAAAGTGACTAAAACTGGTCGAAAATAAGGGTTTATAGCTCATTAAGTTGTAACTTTGGACTTTGCAAAATTATTTGCTATTGGGTCGAAACAACTAAAAATGACCAAAAATCGTAGATTATAGCTCATAGAATCATGAATTTTTATTAGATCTAAATTATTTGCTAATGGGTAGAAGCGACTAAAAATGGCTAAAAATCATGGGTTATTGCTCACAAAATCATAAATTTTAGATTTTGTGAAATTATTTGCAATGGGATGAAATGACTAAAAATAGCCAAAATATTATGGTTTATAGCTCATGAAATCGTGAATTTTAGGCTGCATGAAATTATTAGGCATTGGGTCAAAATAAATAAAAATTCTCAAAATTCATGGGTTATATAGCTCATGAATGGGTTATAGCTCATGAAATCTTGAATTTTGACCTCCACAAAATTATTTGTCAATATGTAGAAATGACTAAAAATAACTGAAAACCATAGGTTATAGCTCATAAAATCATAAACTTTGGACTTTGCAAAATTATTTGCTATTGGATCGAAAAAACTTTAAATGGCTAAAAATCATGGGTTAGAAGCTCATAAAATCGTGAATTTTGAACTCAACGAAATTATTTACCAATGGGTAGAAACGACTAAAAATGGCCAAAATTTATGGGTTTTAAGCTCATAAAATCAAGAATTTTGGACTTCATGTAATTATTTGCTAATGGGTCGAAACGACGAAAAATGGCAAAAAATCGTGGGTTATAGCTCATGAAATCGTGAATTTTGTACATCGTGAAATTATTTGTCATTGGGTCAAAATAAATAAAATGAGCTAAAAATTGTGAGTTATAGCTCATAAATGAGTTATAGCTCATGAAATCGTGAATTTTAGACTTTGTAAAATTATTTGCCAATGGATTGAAAAGACTAAAAACGGACAAAAATCATGCGTTATAAACTCATAAAATAGTGAGTTTTGGACTCCAAGAAATTATTTGCCTATGGATCAAAGACTAAAATTTGCCAAAAATTACAGGTTATATCTCATGAAATTCTGCAAATTATTTGTCAATGGGTCAAAATGACTAGAACTGGCCAAAATTTGTAGGTTATAGCTCATGAAATCGTAACTTTGGACTTTGTGAATTTATCTGCTATTGGGTCAAAACAACTAAAAATAGGACTCCGCGAAATTATTTGTCAATGGGTAGAAATGACTAAAAATGGCCAAAAATCATGGGTTAGAGCTCACGAAATCGTGAAAGCATATACAAACTTAGGTAGATCTAACTAACACCGTATAATATTTAATAAAATATAACACATATACAAATCACCATACAAACATAGTGAAATAATCATATAATTATAGAAATTCAACTGTACGAGTAGTAGATACAACAAAGAACTTCAAATATCAATTCACAATACATGTTATAAATTGTTACAAATTGTTCTTTCAATCTCTTGAAGGAAATGGATGAGTTGTATAACCTAATAAAACTCCTAAATGTGATCCATAAATCAATACTTATCGCCGCAAGTCGCACCGGTATCATTCAAGCCTGAAAACATACAAACTAATCTGAGGTTAAAATGTCTAAGGAACATCATGGAAGGAGTTTAAATGTTTCATTATATCCAACTATGCATACCAACGTAGAGTTGGGTACTGAATAGAGATATTTAGGTATTACATGCAATAAAATTTATAATAAAAAACAGGGTAGCGAGTTAGCACTTCATTTTTTTGGTCTTGTAACCACATGTGTCCCCACCCCCACATTGGAGAAGGGCCTAATCTTGCTCAGGACTGGTGGCTATCCCACCCCTCCCAATAAGTGTCGCTTCTAGGTTTTGAACTCTTGCCAACGGGCAAGAGCCTGCCTGCGTATTGAGGTGATTAATATGTGAGTATAGTCCCACATCGGATAAGATAAGAAAGAGTGATGAGTTTAAATAGGAGTTTAGGTCAATACCTAATAGCTATAGCTTTTGGGTTAAAATTGATTCCTAACTTCTGTTTAAGACCCATCAACTCTACATTGGGCCCGATTTCTCCCCCAACAAATGGTATCAGAGCCTAAGGTCATGGTCCAAGTAATTTTAAAAAAACAGATGAAGTTTGATGTGAAACCCGAAGGTGTCGGGAAAACCCACGGATGCCAGTAGGAGTGATATAGTCTGGTTAGCCTACGGGATGTTTGATAGCCATGTGCTGAATGCATGGTCTGGTTAGCCCACAAGTGAAGTGATGCAAGAGTTAGTGAATTAGTTAGCCCACGAGTGAAGTGGTGCAAAAGTTAGTGAATCCCGTGGAGGATTTAATTATAGTTGAATTGAACTATACTCACAAATTAAGGGGGAGTTATTGAGGTGATTAATATGTGAGTATAGTCCCACATCGGATAAGATAAGAAAGAGTGATAAGTTTAAATAGGAGTTTGGGTCAATACCTAATAGCTATAGCTTTTGGATTAAAATTGATTCCTAACTTCTGTTTAAGGCCCATCAACTCTAGATTGGGCCCGATTTTTCCCCCAACACTGCGGACCAGCTTGCCTACCACTGGACCAACAACTTATTAGTAGTCAGCACTTTATTTAGACATGTATGTCCAAAAATAAAACCATATAGCAGTAAAAGAATCAGTTTTTTCATAGAAACCACCTTTAAAATAGGTCCATTATACAGAAACCACCTTTGATTTTTAATTTATACATAAACTACCTTTAAAATATTTTTTGTTGCAATCAACTACCTGGACTTACTTTTGAGTCAAATTTTTTCACTTTTGCTGTAACCCTTGTCAAATACCAAGTATATTGGAGATATGATCCTTAATGGAGGTTGGGTGGGTTCAATTAACAAAAAAATAACTAAAAAGTGGGCCTATGTGGTTGATTGCAACAAAAAAATGCTTTAAAGGTTGTTTACGTATAAATTGAAAATTAAAGATGGTTTCTATAAAATGACCAAATTTTAAATGTGGTTTCTATGAAGAAAAAACCCTAAAAAATCATTGTTTTGCCTAGATTCTATCAATTAACAGCTAGCAAATGATGCATAGTACTCCAAACGTATGAGTTTGCTTCAATGCTGATTCATATGTTTCTGTACATTGTATTAAGTGTAAAGGGCTAAATATCAGAACCCCCTTAACTTTGGGTTTTCTGATAATCATCCAAAGTTAAGGGGGTTTAATGATATTTAGCCTAAAAAATCTCTGCAGCTAATTTGTTTAATTACAGGTGTAATCTAATAGCTTATTGATTCTCGCCATACATAATAGCTTATAATATTGATAGTAGTAAACTTATAAAGAACTAAGCACTGAAATGAAAAGCTCACCAACATGTATAGTGATATGTATGTATCACTTATTGGTGATGGCCCAAATGATGGGGATGTAATTAGTCCAGCTCGGTACCTCTGAACTCATTATCTATGAAAAAAGATAAGGATCGAAGAATATTGAAACATTACATACACACAGAGGTATGTAAGTTTCAGTTGTCTAACACAAAAGAAATGTGTTCTCGCGATGAAAATAGTAGTCGCTACTTTAAATTGTGTTCTAATAAGCAAGAACAAAACTATAGTGTTTTATAAACAAAGCTAAAAGAATTATACAATTGCAGTTTTTGCCATATGTTTAGCGTGGATAGAGAAGGAACTACTCTGCATTAGCAACCTATAAGTTTCAGAAAGGTTCTTTGCCCAATGCATAGTATCTCATCACGAAAACCATTATAACAAAATTTATAGACGTGAATCCTCCTATGGATAATTTTTAAACGTATTGGTCAATTAGAAGTTTAACTGGAAAAACTAATGGGGCACGTTAATTACATGGCTAGATGCAAACTTATGGTGCCGATATTATCTATAAATTTCACCAAGTTATAGGAAAAGATCAAATTACCAACTTCAAAATATACCAGATAAATATAGCACCAAGTACAACAATACAATGCCTAAATGATTTTCTACACACCAAATACACCACTAATACTATATATAGATACAACACGATACAAAGTATGCAAGATATATTGTCGTCACAACAGCACATGTGTGCATGCATTTATGTTCGTCATTTGTAGTATGAATCAATAAGCTTAGAATGGTTAAGAGAATGTGTTTAATGAAATATTTTGAAATATTTTTGTGTTATGTAATTTGAGAATTGCATGAACAGGGTTAGTTACCAAAGTTCCACATTGAGAAGTATGATCATCACAAGAAAACATTGCAATGCCATACCATAATGGATGTATGATCCAAGCTGCGTAAACATTTAAAATGTATAAAAAGCAGCAGACAGGTTTAACAAAAATGTACATCAAGGCAATGAAAGCACTCACAAGAATAATGATCTTTCATTAAAAAAACAAAAAGAATCAAATTTACACTGATTGACTTTTATCTTCCTCTTGGATCCATCAACTGTGAGAACACCCAGCTTGTGGGCACATCCGTTCCACGGCTGACAATCCAAAGCCATCACGATTCAATCACAATCTAATAAGCCCAAGAACAAATCCCACACATAATTAAGCATCATTACTAACCTTGAAGGAAACATGCACTTATCATTACCTACAACAAATTAACCATACTATAAGAAACTCAAAACTGTTATGACAAATCCTCAGGATAAACTAATATCAATCACATGAAATTACGAAAAATATCGAGAACACAAAAACACAAAGATATACGTGGTTCGGCTTATAGCCTATGTCCACGGGCGAAGGATGAGAATAGCTTTACTAAATTGTGAGAAATACTGTTAAATATAGTCATTAGGCATATTGTATCTCTTTTTTTTTAGTCCCACATCGCTTAGGATACTAAAACCTCTTCTCTTACTCTTGTATTTAAACACTTCAGTGCAATGAATAAAATTATCTCTTTTCTCCCAAAAGCTCTATTATTCTTATCATGGTATCAGAGCCATTCTCTTGATCCCAGAGAGACCTCTTTCTTCTTCCTCTATATCGAGCCGTCGAGGGGGTTTTGCCGAAAACTATGCGCTTCCCCTCGGCGGCCTCAATACCGGATTCAACCTTGAAGTACCACCCCATTGCTCACACTCTCCGCTCATAGTAAAACCCTAGCCCTTCCTTGCTGCTTGGTATAATGACATTGTTCATTCGTGGGCTATTGTTCATCCGCGAAAACCTCTGCTCACAGTAAAACCCTAGTCCTAACCTCGCCACAATGACACTGTTCATCCGTGGGTCACTGTTCATCCGCTTCATCGCATACACACAAGGTGTTCGACAAATTACCTTAGCGAAATTTCTCCCTCCTTGGCCAGCCTCTGGCCAAGCTCTCTCCTGCCAAGCGCTTTCCACTCACTTATGCTTGCAAGATCCAGTCACCGTGCCTCCTCTCGCGACCGCAGGTCCGCCCTCTCGGGATCACCGTGCATGATCGCCAATCACTACTGCAACACCATGCCTCACCGCTTGAAAGATTCAGTCACCATGCCTTCTCTCGCGACTACAGGTCCGCCCTCTTGCGACCACCGTGCGTGACCGTCGATCATCGCTGCAATAACATGATCTCGCATCCTGTAATTCTAGCCACCGATGTGCTCCAATTCAACCACCTCTTGCCAAGCCATGCCAATAACCATCTATGCAAATTTGGCTCGTCTTATCCAAACTCTCGGTTCTCTACCGATCATGAGTTTGACCGGAGGTGTTAAATATAGTTATTAGGCATATTGTATCTCTCTTTTTTTGTCACATCACTTAGGATACTAAAACCTCTTCTTTTGCTCTTGTATTTAAACACTTCAGTGCAATGAATAAAATTGTCTCTTTTCTTCCAAAAGCTCTATTCTTATCAAATACAATGTGAAGATCTCTCTATCACTCAATCCCTAACACACCCCAAAAGCCTAATACAATCTCTCTAAAATAAAGGAACAAAAGAGAGAAAAATATCAAATAGACTTCACAAGAGAACTCTCTGTTCTTGATTGGTGCTCTGTAGATTGATGTTGGTAATTGGCTTCTTAGACTTTCGTATATATACATGCTTGAAGACCCAAATTCCTTGCTACCCAAGTAACAAGAATCCTACTGGATATTTAAGTCTCATGTGATTGAAGTTGTACAGCAACATCAGTTCTAATGTAAGTGGGATCATTAATCAATTAAAACTTTAATTGATCACATTCAAGTCAATGAAGTCCATGTCCTATTACAAATAGGACTCTTCATAAACCAGTTAGTCACTATAACAAGATGCTCTCGATCAAGCATGATTGAGCCAAAATCATCGAGTTCGAGTCTATGTATTTGAGGCATCCATAACAATCTCCACCTTGACTCAAATACATTGAAAATTCCTCACTCCAAAATGAGCTAACTTACTCCATTTTCTCCAATAGCCCCGCAGGGTATCAAGTGAGGCACATATCGATCAAGCCCAAGCACGACTGGAACTTGTCAACTGAAAGAGGCCTCATCAATAAATCAACTGAATTGTCCGTAAACGACCATAAAATTGAGCGAAGCCAGCATATGAAGTACCTCCTGAATAGCTTAAGGGCACAAAATTGTCAACTAACAATGCATAAGCTAATGTATCTTCATATCTTCACGGTGGTCAAATATCTCGTCTAGACCGATCTCTAGCAATAGTGTATTCCTGCTCTTCCTGCAACTGCTGAGGTGCTTCATCTACTTAAATGGGATCTGGCTGCTGAACTCTTGTAGTCTTACCCTGCTGAAGAGCCGCATCACGAATTTCTAACTCCACCTTTTATCCTGAAGTGGGCGCCTTATTTTCATCAACTGAAACCGGTGATTGTTTCTGGTGGAACATAGCAGACTCATCAAAAGTGACATCACGACTGATAATAATCTTAGGAGACTTCGGATCAGGACACCACAACCTAAAACCCTTAACACTCGATGCATAACCTAGGAATATGCACTTTTTTGCTCGAGGCTCAAGTTTTCCTTGACTAACATGTGCATATGCAGGGCAACCAAATATTCTCTAATCCGCAGGCTTACCAGACCAAGCCTCCTCTGGAGTTTTACAATTGATAACAGTAGATGGCAATCGATTCGCTAAGTAGCAAGCCGTATTTACTACTTCTGCCTAGTATTCCTTGCCTAAATCTGCATTGAACAACATACAATGAGCTTTTCCTAAAAGAGTTCTATTCATATGTTCTGCCACTCCACTGTTGTGTGTACGAGGGACTGTGCGATGTCTAACAATTTCCTCCTTCTTGCAAAACTCATTAAATTCTCCTCCACAAAACTCAAGGTCATTATCAGTTCCAAGCCTCTTAATCAGCCTTCCAGTCTGCTTCTCAACCAAAGACTTCCACTACTTGAAAGTCACAAACACCTCATCTTTATGTCTTAAAAATAGATCCAAACCTTCATGGAATAATCATCGATGAAGGTCAATAAATTTCTTGAACTACCACCCTTCGAGGTAACTTGAGAAGGTCTCCAAAGGTCTGAATGGATATAATCCAAAGTACCTTTAGTCTGATGCACTGTCATACTTAAGCTGACTCTTTTCTACTTCCCGAAGATGCAATACTCGCAGAACCCTAATTTTCCTGCACTCTGTTCACATAAAAGACCATTCTTGCTTAACTTGGTCAATCCGCTCTCACTCATATGACCAAGTCTCTTATGCCATAATCTAGTAGTATCTGCTCCTGATATCGATGATGCAACTGTAGCCGAACTGGTAATGGTAGAATCCTACAAAACGTACAAGTTGTCAATCTTCTTTCCTTTCATTATCACAAAAGAGCCTTTTTAACCCTAAGAACTCCACCTTCACTTGAAAAATTGTACCCAAGACTATCAAGAGGGCCCAAAGATGAGATTCTTTCTTAAACCTACAACATGCCTAACATCAGTCAAAGTCCTGATGACTCCATCATGCATGTTAATCCGAATTGTCCCTTTTCCAACAGTCTTGCATGAGGCGTTATTCTCCATGAGAATAACTCTACCATCAACAGGTTTATAAGTGGTGAACCAATCTCAATTAGGACACAAATGATAGAAACAACCTAAATCCAAAATCCAATCATCCATGCTCCTGTTTTTCTCATCAGTAACTAACAAAATCATATTTTCAGCAATGCCAACTTCATCGGAGTTCTCCTTTGGTTTCTCTTCATACTCTTCTTGTTTCTTCTTGTTCTTTAATCTGTAGCAATCGGGGCCCTGATGTGCCCGTTCTTCTTGCAATATCCACAGGTCAGATTCTTATGCTTCAACTTATACCTCTTACCTCCGAAGCCTCTTTCTTTTGATCTTCCTCGAACAAATAAGCCATCGGCTTTATCACTACATTCACTTGTGGTTAACTCTTTATTGATCTTTTCCTTATTCAATAAGTTCTCTTTGACGTCCTTGATGCCAATAGAATCTCGACCATAAATCATAGTATTCCTGAAGTGCTTGTAGGAAGGCGGCAAAGAGGACAATAACAATAGTGCTTGATCTTCATCATCGATCTTAGCATCAATCTTGCTCAAATATGTAATTACATAATTAAATTCACCAATATGAGATTTGATTGGTGTACCATCCGACATCCTAAGTGTGTACAAATGCTGCTTCAAGAGGAGGCGATTAATGAGCGACTTCGTCAAATACGAATCCTCCAACTTAGACCATAGATCAGCGGCTGTCTTCTCTATGAGAACTTCTTGCAAAATTTCATTTATTAAATATAACTGGATTGCTATGAGAGCTTTATCATCTAACTCGTTTCAATCTTCCTCCATCATGGTAGCCGGTTTCTTCGACTTTCCGAACAAAACCTTCTTCAATCCAATCTGTGTCAACACAGTAATCATCCTAACTTGCTAAAAGCTGAAACTGATGTTGCCATCAAACTTCTCAATATCCCACTTCATAGTGGGTATCATCATCTTCTCGTCTGATTGATAGCTGAGGGCTCTGATACTAATTTGTTATGATAAATTCCAGGATAAACTAATATCAATCACACGAAAGTACGAAAAATATCGAGAACACAAGAACACAAAGATACACATGGTTCGGCTTATAGCCTATGTCCACGGGCGAATGAGGAGAATAGCTTTACTAAATTGTGAGGAATACAATGTGGAGATCTCTCTATCACTCAATCCTTAACACACCCCAAAAGCCTAATACAATCTCTCTAAAATAAAGGAACAAAAGAGAGAAAAATATCAAATAGACTTCACAAGAGAACTCTCTGTTCTTGATGGGTGCTCTGTAGATTGATGTTGGTAATTGGCTTCTTAGACTTTCGTATATATACATGCTTGAAGACCCAAATTCCTTGCTACCCAAGTAACAAGAATCCTACTGGATATTTAAGTCTCATGTGATTGAAGTTGTGCAGCAACGTTAGTTCTAATGTAAGTGGGATTATTAATCAATTAAAACTTTAATTGATCACATTCAAGTCAATGAAGTTCATGTCCTATTACAAATAGGACTCTTCATAAACCATTTAGTCACTATAACAAGATGCTCTCGATCAAGCATGATCGAGCCAAAACCACCAAGTTCGAGTCTACGTATTTGAGACATCCATAACAAAAACAAATCACAAAAATTAAAGAAAAATCCAAGCCTCAAAATAAATTATTACTTGGTTTAGAGAAATAGGAGGAGTAGCATCTCGGCATTGTTGTTTACCGCACACCATAGTTTGACGGAAGCATCGAAAATTAAGAAAATATTGATCATGAGAAAGAATAGTAGGAGGAGAGAGGGTGGATATTGAGCCATTGTGATGGTGATGCTTACATCCTAGACAGAATATTCTAAACGAACTTTTTCCATTTAGAATGTGACCTTCCTAGACGAAAAAAATTCCTTCTAGGATGTTTCGTCTAAAATGTAGTGTTATGACAAATCCCTAGGATAAGCTAAAATCAATCAAACGAAAACACGAATAATATCAAGAACACATGAACACAAAGATACACATGGTTCGCTTATAGCCTATGTCCAGGCGAATGAGGAGAATAGCTTTACTAAATTGTGAGGAATACAATGTGGAGATCTCTCTATCACTCAATCCTTAACACACCCCAAAAGCCTAATACAATCTCTCTAAAATAAAGGAACAAAAGAGAGAAAAATATCAAATAGACTTCACAAGAGAACTCTCTGTTCTTGATGGGTGCTCTGTAGATTGATGTTGGTAATTGGCTTCTTAGACTTTCGTATATATACATGCTTGAAGACCCAAATTCCTTGCTACCCAAGTAACAAGAATCCTACTGGATATTTAAGTCTCATGTGATTGAAGTTGTGCAGCAACGTTAGTTCTAATGTAAGTGGGATTATTAATCAATTAAAACTTTAATTGATCACATTCAAGTCAATGAAGTTCATGTCCTATTACAAATAGGACTCTTCATAAACCATTTAGTCACTATAACAAGATGCTCTCGATCAAGCATGATCGAGCCAAAACCACCAAGTTCGAGTCTACGTATTTGAGACATCCATAACAAAAACAAATCACAAAAATTAAAGAAAAATCCAAGCCTCAAAATAAATTATTACTTGGTTTAGAGAAATAGGAGGAGTAGCATCTCGGCATTGTTGTTTACCGCACACCATAGTTTGACGGAAGCATCGAAAATTAAGAAAATATTGATCATGAGAAAGAATAGTAGGAGGAGAGAGGGTGGATATTGAGCCATTGTGATGGTGATGCTTACATCCTAGACAGAATATTCTAAACGAACTTTTTCCATTTAGAATGTGACCTTCCTAGACGAAAAAAATTCCTTCTAGGATGTTTCGTCTAAAATGTAGTGTTATGACAAATCCCTAGGATAAGCTAAAATCAATCAAACGAAAACACGAATAATATCAAGAACACATGAACACAAAGATATACGTGGTTCGGCTTGTAGCCTACGTCCATGGGCGAAGAAGGAGAATAGCTTTACTAAATTGTGAGGAATACAATATGGAGATCTCTCAATCACTCAATCTCAAATCACACCCCTAAAAACACTTAATCTCTCTAACAATTTCTTACACCTAGAGAGCTAACCAAATAGAGAGCCAAATCAAGAACCTCTTGAATCTATTGCTTCAGTCTGCAGAGCCCGTCTCAATGCTTACTGCTACCGTCAGGTGGATCAAATACAATCTCTCTTAAACAAAGGAACACAAAAGAGAGCATACCGAAAAGCCTAATTATATCTCATGGCTTCAAAGAGAAACTCTCTATTTCTCGTCTTCATGCGGCTTGCAACCTTAAACAATTATCTTGATGTCGCTGCCTGCATAAACTCAGAATCTCTATAAACCGCTGCTTGCATAGCTGCTGCGGTGGGATTAAATCCACAAAAGAGAGCATCATGTGATGGTATATTTAAAGGGCCAAGTCGGTGATCAAGAGCTTGCTTCAAAAATGAATTCCTAGCCATAATTATAATCATTAGAATAGGACTTCCAAACATATTTGGACTCTTGACTTATCCTTAGTTCAAAAACAAATCCAACTCAAATATCAATTTGTTACTCTTGTTTTGCCGAGATGTCACCGTGACCAAAGGATCTAGATTTGGGTTAGTTCATAATTCCAAGTATTTGAGGCAAATTATAACATGCAGCGTTTTCTACTAGTAACTTAATAGGAAAAGGCCTCTTTCTTCATTTTCATTTCAAAGAATTGACACCAAATTGATGTAAAAAAAGCTTCTTTAGATGAAGATGATTTGAGGTAGATGCTTTTCTTTCTTTTGTTATGAATCATACGAAAGGTAACATCCACTTGTTTTATGTCTCTATTTGGTTGCTGTTGGAAGTTGACCGATAAGAATAAAAAATTAATTTCTCTATCCTTCTTATTTGATCTTCATCACTTTAAATTACTTCTTCCAAAATTTGGAAGAACTAAAAATAGTTAAAATGGTGATACAACTTTAAAAAGTGGCTTTTTTTTGGGTACCCAAAATTCATGGGACAATGTGACATGGGTCATTTTCTTCGGATTCTAACCAAGATCAATGACTAGCATATATGACACATCACCTGTTTCATAGTTGATTCTATAAATTTGGATTTAAAATTAATTTCTTTAATTTTAAACTGAAAAAGCAGAGTTACCTTTCGATTTATCTTTAGTCCAATTTACATTTAATTTCCAGTTCTTAGACATCCATTAGAAGAGAAAAGATGAAGTTCTTGATTAGGCTTTGTTTGCATAAAGGGTAAATCAAGTAAATAACTCTACATTACTACTAATGTTAGTAGTTTAATTAGTACTTGATTGTGACTCGTGAGCCAAATAGAAAAGCGAAAAATAAAGGAGTTTTTCCTACAAACCACCTTTAAAGTATAATTATTCTATAGAAACCATCTTTAGTTGTAAATTTATATATAAACCATCTTTAAATGATTTTTGTTGTAATTAATCTCCGGGCCGACTTTTTAGTTAAGTTTTTCCGAAATTGACCTCATCTAACCTCCATTAAGGATCATATCTCTAATATACTTGATACTTGACATCTAATTATTATAGCAAAATCGAAAAAATGCAATTTAAAATGAGTTCGATGGTTTAATTGCAAGAAAAACCGTTTAGAATTTGTTTGTGTATAAATTAACAATCAAAGATGGGTTTTGTCGAATAATCCTATTTTAAAGGTAGGAAAAAAAAAAAAGGAAAGAATGGTTTTTCTTCTTAAATCTTTGATATTTTGCAATCAATCTCTTAAATCTCTGATATTTAGTTTGGTGTTGACGGAATATTTTATTTAATTTAACGTTTTGTCATAACTTTCTTGTCCCTCCTGTGTATAGTCACTCCGAACCCAACCCAATGGCTTTCTTTAAATACAGGTTAAAACTAATCCAACTTGATTAGTAATTTAGAAGGGACCAATTTGTATTAATTAATAAGATCAGAGGACTAAATAGTAGTTTCCGTGATTTAAGGAACTAATCTCAAAATATTAAAGATTTAAGGTACTATTATCTAATTAAAAAAAACCCAAGAAGGAAAGAAAAAAGTTACACAAATCATCACGGCAGTTGGCGACCCTTTACCCTTTTTTTCCTTTTTCTACTTCTTTTTCCATCCCTTTTCTCTCTTTTTTTTCTTTGGTTTTCATTTGAGAAGAGAATCTATAGAGGTTTGATGACTTGATCGCCCAATTTCTTTTTCCTCTTCCTGATTTCGCCAGTTCTAACATTTTCCTCTTCAGTTTCAGTTCCATTTCTCCTCGGCCGCTGAATCCTGAATTGGGTTTCCAATTAAATTGGAATATCTGTTGATTTTACAAGCTATTATTAGAAATTTCGAACGATCGATGGGTCGGCTGTTTTTGATTCATCTTGAAGGCAAGATCTACAGCTGCAAGCACTGCCATACCCATCTCGCTCTCTCCGATGACATCCTCTCCAGAGTAATTTTTTGTTGAATTATATTACTTATTTGATTCTGATGATGGTGATCGAAGTTTTAGGGTTTCTTGTTTATTGAATTGTTAATTTTGATTAATATGCATTCATAGCTCAAAACCCATTTGCGGAGTGTTGATGTTGAGGCTTAAATTCAACCACAATCTTATCTTGATGAGTTATTGTGAATATTTAGGATTTAGGATGGGTAATAGACCCTTGCACTATAATTGAGAATTTGAGATGTACTTCTTAAGATTAACATGACTGTGATGATGATCAAAATTTGTGGTTTCAATTTCAATGTATTTATAGATCAAAACCCATATCTAGTGTCTTGATATTGAGGCTTAAAGTACACCATAACCTTATCTTCATGAGCATGTTTGCTTCTTTTCTGTGGCTGTAATCCCTTGCATCATAACTGATTTCGTGAGAGTTCTTTATGCTAATTGTTTGATTGAAAGATCATTGAGATATACTTCTTGAGATTGAAACTGCCAACTTTCATTAATAAGTTCAAGGAAACAGCTCGGTGTACAAAAAGAAGACCGTGATTCGAAGGAAATAGCCGTTAGCAAATGACATGAGTGAGGGGGAAAAAGATCAGATTGTGGCTTGTTGCCCAAATCCTAAATTGGATACTTGCAGATCCCAAACTGAGCACAACTCTAGAAAGGAGTCTGGGTGGTGTTGAATCCTAATATTGTTCTTGAGGTATTTCAAATAAGCCTCTATATGGACAGTGAATGAAAATGTGTCCAACTTACTCAAAGTTCCTGATGCAAAGCACACATCTGTATGTTCTATTCCAATTTTCCGTTTCATGAGCTTGTCCCCGATAAGAACAGTGTTCCTCACAGCAAGACAAAAAAATAAAGGTCTGATGGATGCATTAATACCCCCAAATTGTGTTGGAAAAGGAGCCTCTCTAACATCCATCATTTTGAAAAATATAATTTCTACCCATGAATGACCCTTATGATACCAGTACCACCCCGGGCGTCGCTCCCAAATGCAGTTGCCATCTTCCAATATGACAACAAGAGAAATAGGGTACATCCTTTTCCTTTTGGGTAATCTCATCTATTTGATAATTGCTGTTCAACCTCCAGTTGCTTGTCCTCTTGTGAAATTTAACTGAACCATAGACATAAATCACAGGGACAATTGGCTCAGAGAAATAGGTCTTCATATATGGTACCTAATATCGTGTCATTGCATCGTTTGTCCCTAACCGACTAGTCTACCATTTCCAATGTTGTAAAACCATGCCACCCAAAACGATAGACTTAATTTGTAGTGATTTTCCCCAAAAGCTTGCCACAACATTGTTCTCTGATTTGATAGGTTTCATGATCCAGATTTGACAAATAATTCCGACAAAATTGACTAATCTACTATTTCCAATGTTGTTAAAACATGCCAACTAAAGTGGTAGACTTATAGTTTGTAGTGGTTCTCTCCAAAACGGGTACTACAGCATTGTTTCTAATCATGTACTTATATTTTGCCAAATATTCTGAGTCTCTGACTTATTAACTAAAGCCCATTTTATAAGTAATGCTGATCATAATTCTAATTCCACAACCGGGGCTCATGTTTTCAGTTTAACAGTTTTGGGTTCTTAATTTTACCCATAATCTTATGAATGCAGATAACATCCACAAGCCACATTCTGGCTAAAGTGGATGATGGTTAATATTTAGGGTTTTTCCCTAGAGACCACTTATATTTAGGGTCAGTTTACATAGACCACCATATATTTCCAATCTATATTTAAACCACTTACAAAGTTAGTTTTTCTTCCAATCAATCATCTGATTAGTTTTTCTTCCAATCAATCATCTGACCCCACTTTGCGGCTAAATTTTTCCTGAAATTCTAATAATATCCTCACTTAATCTCATGTGTAAAGCACGTGACCTCTCTTGTTGATGCGGCTTTTTCCACGTGAGATTAAGTGAGGGTATTGTTGGAATTTTAGGAACATTTTAGCATAAAAGTGGAGTCAGGTGGTTAATTGGAAGAAAAACTAACTTTGCAGGTGGTTTAGGTATATATTGGAAATATAAAGTGGTTTACATAAATTGACCCTAAATATAAGGTGGTTTTCAAGAGAAAACCCTAATATTTATTTTCATGCAATGCACCGATATCTAATTTCTTTAGCGTTGATTTCTGGGCTTCCACTTTCATCTACACTCTCCAAGTTCTATATAATGTTATGTAACTATTCAGGAAAATGTGACTAGGAACTTGTTTTTCTTTTTCTTTGTGTGTGTGTGTGTGTGTGTGTGTGTGTGTGTGTGGCTTTAATGTGATTTCCTATAGCTTTTCATCTTTTCCATTATTTTGGGTGCTCTCCCAATCTAAAAGAATTTGGAGGGTTGTTCCTTCATGTCACAGGAGCTTAAACTGCATGACCAGTAATTCCTGCAGGCTGCATGATCTTCTTGGATTTTGGTTAGCTTCCGTTATAGTTCTCATTATCAGGAATTTTTTACATCTCTTTTGAGGATTGACCTTGGGTAAGGTGATAGGGGTTCATAAAACTTTGCTACATTTTCCGTGCCTTGTGCACCATAGCCAACCCCATTCAATGGATGGAAGCTTACATGAGGTGAGGATGATGAGAAGTCGATAATGAAGAATTGCTGAAAGAACAGTAGATTTCTTAAGTTTATATAGCTTCCTTTTGAAATTATTATTATTATTTAATTTAGAAATAGCTTCTAGAAAGTCAAAAACTAAATGGAAAATTAGGATTCATGTAGCAGTCCCAAAAATTTGGAATGAAGGCTTTGTTGTTGGTGACGGTGGTGTTTTATTTTGTCAAAGTTGTATATTAAAATTTCTTGTCTTCCTTTGTGCATTTTTTAAACTTAGAGCTATATAATATTCAACTAGAAATTTGTTTTAGACTTTAGTTTATTTAAAAAGAATATCTGAAGCTGACACGAGCATCAAGCTTCATCCGACTGGTTTGGTTGCTTGATAATCTCCCCCCGTATTGTTGCATTTTTTTTTTAAGGAAATAAATATTTTTGTTGTGATTCAAAGTGGTAAATCATGAAGTTTCACAACAAATGTTCAGTTTGATAGGACGTTTGCATTCCCTTCAAACTAGTCAAAACATGAGTACAACCAAAATTTCAAAATTGAGACTTGAATGTTAAACAAAGATATTCTCATTTTAGTCCATAATATGAGTTATAATAATGCTTAGCTAACACATTATTTCACTCAAGAACATAAAATTACATTTGAAACCTGATATTTTTCCTATGAATATCTTTAGAAGATCCTTTTGATAGAAACTGGAAAAAGTTAATTTGCTTTTGGAACTTATGTGCTACATGTATTGATTGTTCATATTGTAACTATACTAACTATACCAGCTTATTTATGTGGTTTATATTCTTTTTCCCAGACTTTTCATTGCAAGCATGGGAAGGCTTATCTCTTTAATAAGGTGTAAGTTTTTCAACTCTTTCTTTTGCAAGTTAAATTTTGGAGTATATTGTTTTGTCCTCTTTCAATGAAGGGAAAAGACTAAGAATTTCAGCCATTAGCATGTATTCATGTATACCAATTACAAAGCTTTATCTTATTTCATTTTTTTAAGGTTATAATTTGCACTTGGACAGGAACTTCCCACAACACCACTCCCATCCCCTTTGTCATGTGAGTTGGGGTTGGCACGTGTCTGTTTTGCTATCCAGATGTACAATGCTTTATGCCTTCATAGTTTGGAGTTCAAGTATTTTAACTCTGCATTTCTTCAAAAAAAAAACGAATCGTAAAGTGTGAACCATCACAAACTGCAAAATCCCTGCATTACAAGGTGAAAATGTTGTACACAACAGAAATAGGGATCCTATGAGCAACAACGAAATAAGGCACTCAACTAAAATACTATCACAGCTTTCTAGTCACATGGTCGCCAAAGCTCACATATTTCTTTTCAGCTTGCTTGTCTCTGAAACTCAACCCATAGTCACAACTAGGAATTCAGAGAAGTTGGTTATAATGAATCCATCTTTGCTGTCTAAAAGATGATTAGTTCACCGAGGCCAAGAAATTTATAAAGGATCCACCTTCAAAAAACCAAGTTCATCCGGTTTTGCCTGGTTATTTTTGATGTCTTTGCTAATGCTTGGCAGAGTGAATGTGACCACTGGAGCAACTGAGGAGAGGATGATGATGACAGGGATGCACACAGTGGCTGATATATTCTGTGTCGGTTGTGGCTCAATTGTGGGATGGAAATATGTAAGTTCTTTCTTTTTATTTTTGTAAAATATGTAAGTTGATCAATTACTTGATCGAGCGTTGTTGATTGTAGCTGTTGTCGTTGGTGTGATTCTTTTATTATGCAGGAGGCTGCCTATGAAAAGAGCCAGAAGTACAAGGAAGGAAAGTTTATTCTTGAGAGGTGATTTATAATAGATTTCCCGCAATTCCTAGTTCTCATATTTTTGTCACGAGTTTATCGTTAGAAATAATTGCATTGACCTCCTGTAGTATCATTGTTTTTCACTTACTGCTTAAGTAGTTTCATTTTGGCAAATAGACCCGCTGGTTGAAATTTTATGACTCTGTTACCCTGGGTCAAATTTTGGCAGATATTATCCTCGGGTGAAATTACTGAATCTATCAGAGGATGAAAGAGCCATAAACAATTTCACCTGTGGTTTATCTCCCAATATGAAATACAGGACTTGTAAGTCCAGTAACAAGTTCAAAGCAGTGATACTTCCAGGGGTTTATGTGCACTTTACCTTTGTCGCTATTTGAATGTCACAAGCAAAACATAACGTGGTGAATTATTTAGCTGAGCTTTTTACCCTTGGGCAGGTTTAAAGTTACTGGTCCTGATGGAAGCCAGTACTCATTAAGCCATGAATTTCATGTTGCTGGAAGCGATGCTGATGATGCTTGAAATTTACCCGGACAGATCTGATCCAGGGTATAACTGTAAATACATTCCCATCGACGTTCTTGTGTAAACCTGATATTGATACATAAGATTCATTCTCTTTAAATACTATCTTGTCAACTGCAATATATGTTTGCAAATAAATTGGATTTGCTTGATTAACCTGTTGTGTGTTTTGGTAATGGTAAGGTCATATAGTAGAGCTGGATTCGTAAGATCATATGCTTTGAAAAAACTACTGTTTGGTAAGATGGCAAGGATTAACTTGCTTAACCATTTTTCGTCAATTGTTTAGTTTCCTTTGAGAAAATGGTATGGATGTGTTCATTTTGAATGGATATTTATCAAACCATAATTTAATCTTCAGCCCCATGCATGAATAACAACCAGTTAGGATGTACAAATAGGAAAGTTAAAACTATCATTAAAATATTTTTAAAAATCCTCTCTTGGACAAAACATATGGAGAAGGAGCATTCTGATTTACCTGTTTACTATCATACAAAGTTTCAACTCTGCAAACTTCTTCAACAATTTATTATCATGTTTGCTAATTTTGCTAACTGACAATAACAGTAATGAAAAAATAAGTCACATCCTGGTTCTTGATCTTCAACCTTGATCTACTCTATTACAAATATTATCTTTCAAAGAAACATGCAAAGTTTGTCATATGACTGGATAGAAAACATGCATCAGTACAAGGGAGGCCAGCTTATTCTTTCTCAACAAAAGTAGACTCAGCAAGATCAATAGCGCGAGCGAGAGCAGCAGCCTTGTTCTCACATTCTCTCTGCTCATCATCTGGATTGCTGTCAGCAACAATTCCCGCTCCAGCTTGAAGATGAGCCACCCATTCCTGGCGCCGATTTATATCCTTGTAAGAGTACATTGTATCATAACGGGTTCGAGTTGGAAATACAATTGTCCTCAGAGCTATGGCAATGTCCATGACCCCTGAAAATGATACTCCTCCAAATCCGCCACTGTAAGGTCCTCTACGTGTTACTTCCAATTGGTCGATTAACTCCATTGCTTTTACCTTTGAAATAGTGGAAATAACATCAGGAATAACCAAATAAAACATAAATGTTTAGATAAAGAGTTTTTTGTATATATACTCAAATTATGAGTATTTGCTAAACTATCCCCAATTCATCTACTTTGGAAGAAAAATATATATATCCCCAAATTAACACCAAAGCTAATTTGTAACTACAATCTACAAATATCAACAAGAATAGTCAAAGTCTTATTAACCAAATCCAACAAAGTTATGATTTGGGATTTACTAAGATTTTGGGGGTAGTTTTGCGAATACTCATGATTTAAGGGGTATATATACAAAAGAAAAACCCTTAACAAATATTATAGCATAAAAGAAGTTCCATCTTGAACATCCTTGGATATGAATGGATGCATTTTGCAATGTGTAAATGAGATGATAAAGTGATTAACTAGCAAGAGGTTATACTCGTGCTAACAGTTGTAATGGTAACACAAATGTTAGAGTTACCTTTCAGTGATGTCCTTTGAAGTAACCTTGTTTTGTATTTTAAAATTATGCAGTCGGAATAACATCATCAGGAGATTCATTTCAAATACAGTTGATACTCATGAGGATATACATCAGACATGCAAACGAAAAAGGGTTCACGCGGATAACCTCTCATACTATAGTTGTTTTGCACTTACCCCCCAGTTTTATTTTTGAGATAGGCCCTCTGAGTGATTTTTTTTTTTTAACCCACAAAGAAAGAGGAAATTGTTTTTTATTATTATTTAATAAATAGACCTCCTGAGAGGATGAGTAAAAAGTCAAAAAATTTCACTCAGGGAGTCTATCTACAAAAAATAAAACTAGAGGGTTACTTAGTTCAAAACAATGATACTGGAGGGGATCAATCCAAAATTAAGCCCAATAAAATAATACCAAGTATTGCAGAGGGGAATAAGAAAATAGACCAAACCTTTGGAGCTCCGCTTACTGTTCCCACAGGCAATGCAGCACGCAGAGCATCCCAGCAAGTGAGATGATCAAACAACTCTCCAGTCACCTGCAAAACAATAACAAAACTTTGAGCCAAAATGAAACTTAGAACTACGACACCCATCCAAAGATCCAGACTTTCAATAACTCCAAGAAGATTTTTTTACTATTGTACACTTGCACTCAAATAGATTCTGATATGAAACTCTGAGACCAAGTTGGAAGCAAGAATAGAGCCTGACCGTGGAACTGATGTGCATCACATGGGAATATCTTTCAATATTCATGAGCTTCTCCACCTTTACAGAACCAGCAGTTGAAACCTGTAGCAATAGAATTTTAAACATGAGCGGAGTGGAAGTAGGAAAAAAAATTTAAGTAGAGAAAAAAAAAATTGACTTAAAATCTACTCGCATGATATTAGTAAGTCAGAAACAAATGAAGATATATTAAAAAAAGCACACCTTTCCCACATCATTACGACCCAAATCTACAAGCATAATGTGTTCTGCACACTGTTTTTCGTCACTCAGTAATTCCTTCTCCAGCATCTTATCTTCTTCCTCTGTCTGTCCTCTTCTAACAGTTCCAGCAAGTGGTCGGTTGGTAATCTCTCTCTGTTAACAAAAAGATTCAAATGTAGATTGCAACATAAGAAGTAAGAGTTAATTTATGTCATTGCATGAGATATTAGTCTGTAAACATATCGAAAAAATGGAAGAAAGTTCAGAACTAAATGCATGTGGGAAGATGGAATAAGAAAACTTAAACATAAAAGGCAAACCAAAATAAGGAGTAAATTTAGGTTCTGAAGTAAGTTAATTATAATGTGACTGGCCTGTAAATAAATTAGTAAATACATCAACAAATTTAAAATATGGCCAACCCTTTTATCTTTCTTTCACAAATAATGACTCTTAGTTATCTCAATTTTCAGAAATAGTGCAACAAAAGCAATTATATTATTAAAGCATAAATGCAACGTTACTATAAGAATCTTCCATGTGAAAGCAACAAATCCAAGACAATTTGAATTAAAAGATCCAGAAATAGCATTTAAGTAAGCCACAAGGAGGGCAAAGTAGAATGATTCAACTTATCATGCATTCTCGAATTTAATGCAGCATCAAGTTCCCCACTGTATGAAATTTCATAAACTCCATCATTCATGAAAAACCATGCAATCTCCTGGTAGTTGATTCTTCTTTTAATTCAGTTGTTGGTAAGTAAAATTTGAAAGGAAAACAGCCAATATCTAGTACTTATAAATTCTGAGATAGATTTCAGAATTCATGCATTATTTTCAATTCAATATTTTATATCCACAAATGAATATTAAAATTTCAAAGCAAAAAATATTTCTCCAAATTATGAATGGTAATTTACACTTTTATAGATAATAGTTTAGCAAATGAACCATGAGTAGCTTATAATTTCACCTGCTTTAATAATAACATTAAATGTAACTCAAGTAATGGGAGGTAAATATCCTAGATTTTCAACTTATCCTCAATAAGTTCATTGCATGCTTATATACCATATTCCTAAATGAAGAAATAGTCTACAAGCAATAAAAGAACGGTAATTGGAAACTTAATTAATGATAAATGCAGAAGTTCACTACGGGTACCTATTCCCATATCATCTGACAACAAAATTAATGGGCATGAAAACCTGAAAGAGAATTAGAAACAGCAGTCTAACTACTCTCTTTTTCATACATTTCAAGGTCAGGTCAGAACTTAAAACCTCAGTAGACATTAGCAATAAAAGCAACATGAGGACATTATCTGTCCTTGATCTATATATGGAAGCATTAGGACCCAAAACAACTAATACTATAAAGCAATTATCAGAGTTACAAAAAAGACATAAAGCCCTCCTCTATATCAAAAAATTTTACTAAGAAACAAGAAACAACTCCAAAAGTTTTTACCCCTCACTAGCAGGAAAAAACTACTCTAACTAAAGGGCCATTTTCCAGCAGTTTGAAATAAAGACTGCACTGCTTCTTAGGAATTTATGATAGCTACTGTTTATGACATCTTTATAAGCTCAATATGGCCAATGAGAAAGCTTGCATTTTCCTCTGGGGAAGGAACAACGGCAGTTAAAGCCTAAAGGTTCAGCATTTCCTTGGAAAAAAGATGCAACTGATACGTCAATTGCTTAATTTATATCTGAATCGTGCCTATCTTATATCTGAGTCATGCCTATCAAAAGAAAACAACCAAATAGCTAGCAATACATTTGGAAACTGGGACATCAAAAGAACATCATAAGTGCAAATATCAACCTGATTTATTAAGTAATGCTAGATAAAGTGACTGAAGAACTTTCAAAACTATATTGAAGTGTTAAATAAATAAAGAAATGACTTACCCTTTTAACACGAGTAAGAATTTCAGGACTCGATGACACAAGAATGCATCCCCGCGCCTGGTTAGTGATCAGAATTAAAAGTGGACTTAACTGAGAAACTAAGTGGTAAACAAGGACTAATATGATGCGAGAACAAAAAGAAATGCTCCAAAACCAAACCAAAGCTATGAAACTTGGCAGAAAGAAGACTCGCCTGCAAGTAAGTCATATATGGACTTGGATTAACAATTCTTAATGCTCGGTAGACTTCAAACGGGTCAGCAAATGTACGTCTTTCAAACCGCTGGCTCAAAACGATTTGAAAAATATCTCCTGCAAGGATATGTTCTTTTGCCTGCAATACAGCCTTTTTGTATTCTTCACTTGTCATTGTTGACATTTTTAATGACGTCCCAAACTGACGGGTATGTAATTTCACTGATCCAGCTGATAACTTTGGGCTGAAAAAGAAAAGAGAATACAATTATCATAAGAAAATCTAAGAACACACTATTAGGAGGTAAAGCAGTAACAAGTTGCTTACATATCTACATTATGGACCAAAGCTAGTAAGCGCTCCAATTGGTTCTTCCCATCTTGATAGGCATCTTCAACAGAAGAGAATCTATCTAGGCGCACCCAGTGAATCACGTATGCTTTCTAAGGATAAAAAATATAATAATCTTCCATGAGATTTTCTTTTAAAAATAGAAAATTCACAGAAGGGTTTAAATTGTTAAAGACGAGAGCATCACCACAACAAATCAATAATAAACTCCCACACGAGAAACTACTACAAAATAATACAACTAAACAAATAGCATATTTATAATTTCTTACTATAGTCATGAGGCATTTGAGGTTGATGACACTAACTATGCTACAAAGATATCCATAGAACACAACAAAACTTTGGTAGGACTGGAAAGTTGTCTATAGTTTCATCTTAATCAGACTACAAAATATAAACAATTTCAATTAAGGTGTCCAAAGCCGGTGTTGCAGCTAGATAGTCCCAGCATGATCATACCTGTAATAAAAATTTTCAGCTTTAAATATTGATTAAATTTGCTATAAACAATTAAACAGTTCTTACTTCAATGCATAGAAGATCACTGACCTTCGTGTGTAGAAACTTGAAAGGGAATTCTAGGCCAATTAACAGTTTTTTATTTCACCTCCTCTTCAATCATGAAGTTGGAACTGAAAGTGCACAGATCTGGAAATTACAAGGATCAGGTGTACTGAAAGCTATGCATCATGACTCACCAATGTACTTGTGTCCTGTATTCTGGCCCCAAGACACGAAGGGAAACACATCCCATTTTCATTTCTCAAGACTCTCTAAACCAGCTGAAGGTGTTAAATCCCATGGAATTAGTTTTTTTTTCCCCCATTTCAATACCTCTGAAGCATGATAATTTATTACTAAGCAATATGATCTTAAACGCATAGATTTATATAAGTAATTAAATTTAAGTTTAATAGTATAAGAACTTATGTTGAGTTAATTAAATCAGCTTAACTGCTAAAAAGGCCTGATCTCTCTGAACAACCTTCTTAGCTATAGAAAATGCCATTTACTATCTGAAGTTGCTTAGGCCAGTCTTGACGCTCACCGAATGACAACCTCCTGTAAAGTCTTGCTAAATGCCAAAGGCCTTCTAAACTTGGAGCTATGCTCCTTTGGTGATGGTGATATCATTTGTTTGCAAAAGGATTTTTCAATTATGAGGATAAAATAAAGATAGGAAATATATTTCAGATACGTATTAAACTTGTTTACTCAAAAGTGGCCTTGCAACAGGTCTTCGCAATGGTTTCCTGTTCCCACCGTGTTTTTTCTTTTTTTTCTTCTTTTTCTTTTTTTAACTTCCTAACCTATTCCATGGAGCAAACTTTCTCTCAACCAAAACTTCTCCTGTCCTACTCCTCTAGACACCACCAGTGTCCATCATATCTAACACTCACAAATGTGCACACTAATATTCACCTTAAAACATATGTCATATGAAGTATGTGTGCTCCCTTTTCATAGAAGCTAACCATTATATAGATCAAATTCTAAATTCTCATATATCAATGAATATACAACACACATATGGACATGGTCAAATATACATATTTTCCTAATAAATACATTTACAGTTGTGTTGTCATGTTGAGATTTCGATAATGTCGTGTCCACCACTCCTTGTTCATGTCAGGGCATGATACTTGTATATATATCTCAATAGTTCCTAACTAATAATAAAAGATACTCATTTAGAGAAGAATGTTTTGCTGGCCCCTTTGTGCTCATAACCCTTCACTTACCAAGCGAATCATTTCAAAAGTTGCTTGAAAAGAAATTAGAAAACACTAACTTAAAAACAGTACAAAGTAAAAATCACATGTAATTATGCAAGTAGAATACAGGGAGTAGAGCCTCAAACCTGAATTCTTAAAACAGTATACATAATAAAAAGATCTTATCCCTTTATAAATCTCAATTTAAATTAGTCAGGATAAAAGAATGATACCTTCTCCACATGATCAAACACTATGACATTGTTGTAGAGTCCTAAATGGACATCTGGAAGGTCCCTGTCATCTTCTGGAGCAGTGGAGAATGGTAACTTCTTCTTCTCCACGTAACGAACAGTGTCATATGAAAAATAACCAATCCAGCCGCCTAAAAAAGAAAAGTTTGCATTCATACATTCAAATATTCAAGGAAACTATAATAACCAAAATGCCATGGAGTATTTTACATTTGATTCATATCAGATAACAATATAGCAGCTACGAAAACATCATTCAAATCATTTTATGAATAATGAACAGAATTCCTAAGCATTATAATCAAATCGCTATCCTAAAACAGATTCTCATTAAATTCCTACAGATTTCACAGATGCAATGGCTACAAGGTTTTTTGTAAATCATAGTTATTAACTCTTCCAAGGCTTGCACATACAGGAACAACCTTACGAATCATTCTCACATGAATCACCAAGGACAATAAATCCACAAAGACACCCAGTGATCATAGTACTAAGATTTCTGTAGAAAGCCATTCAATGATCATAATACTTCAAGAATAGTTGATCATGAGGAGTTGAGTACATGATGAAATTTTATATTCTTCTTAAGCCTCACAAGTAATATGACTTATAACAGAACTCAAAAAATGGAAATTAGTCCATGAATGTTAGGGAACAGGGTTTGAAGTTCAAGAAATATCAATAGCCAGATATTGCAATGTGAGGTTATATTCTTATGTTCCCGTCTGTGAATGGACAGATATAATTAATCAAATTTCTATCATCAACAAGAAAATTGGTGGTTAGTAAAAAGTTATAAAGTTCATGCTAGTTTCCTACATCCCATTAACAGAAATTTCCAAGAAAAATTACCATGTTCATCTCTTGCAACAGTTAGGCTCCTCAAGATGAGCATCATTATATTGAGAAATACTTTAGGGACACAAATCAAGCATAACACAGAGAGTTTGATTGAGCTCTATTCATACTCATCAAAGCTTGTGAAAACATCTATCAACAGTTCCAAGTTCTCTAATTATGCTACTCAGATATGAGATAGAGTTTGCCGTGACCAATTTTTTACCATGGGAGAACCAATTTAAACATAAAGCCAACCAAATTTCATTGACGAGTCCTTAGAAGCCAATTTGCAGAATCTAATGTTTATGTGGATTCTCTTCTATCTTATACTCGAGAACTCTAAACAGGGATAAATGAGGCCATAAGGTGAGCTACCACAAAAGACATCAGGAAGCTCATCAAGGCACTGTGGCCTCCATCCTTGAGTGATTTTCTGCGGAATTTTCATCGGATCATCAACAATCTCTTCGGTCCTGTGTCCTTCCTCGTGATCCATGACCGACACCAAATTCTCCTTTGCCACAATCTCCATTGCTGGTTGAGCTCCAACAAAGCTGTATCGACCCTGAAAACAATTCCTCAATGCAAGTTGAAGAGATTAAACATAATAAGGTTGCACATTTTGTGTTCTTACGACATTAGTTCCGCGAGAGCCCTGCTCAACAGACTCAAAGAGAAAGCTGGGGGCTTCACGGTCGTCTTCTTGAACAAGGCAGCGGTAGGCCAACACCGGAGTGAGATGATCGGAGAAGATACATCGGTAAAGAGGCACTAGGTTCCCTTTCTTTGATGCCTCAATGAACTTGGTCTTCTCATCTTTCTCAGTAGCTTGACACAGAAATTAAATCAAACACTTAACAGGCAGCATGCTGATCATTCATTGGGTTAATTCACAAACCCTCATGAACTTTTGGGTGTTTCGCAGAATCCCCTAAAGTTTAAACTTTTCTAAAATGGACCCCCAAAATAACAAAAATATCTTGAGAAAAAAAAAATCCAGATTTAGTGTTTTGCCATTTACAGGCAACATACACTAGTTGCAAGATTTTTTTCCCTCCGAGAGACATTTTAGTTATTTGTCAATTACCAGTAGGGAGTCCAATGAGAAAAGTTTCAAACTTTTAGGGCGTTATGAGCATAACCCCCAAGGTAGGGGGTTTAATGAAATTAACTAATAGCAGTAAGCAGGCACCTGAGGTGGCGGCGCATTTAAAGGACGGCGGCGGTGCAACAGTAGAAGAGCAGAGGCGGCGGTGGCGGCGGCGGTCAGTGGAGGAACGGAGAGAGACGGCGCCGCTGCTCGTCGTCGGACGGCGGCGGTGAAGAAAGCAAGAGGGCGAGAAGGAGGAGCGGATAGCTAGGGCTTCCATCAAAAAAAGATTGGATTTTTAGGGTTAGGGTTTTCGAAGTTGGGCAGCAATTATATGATCGCATCAAAGTAGAAGGGTTAGGGTTTGATTTAAGGATATTGAAACCAAAATAGAAAGGGGAAAAATTGGCAGCAATTAGATGCACTGAATATGAACAAGAGAATAGTAATAAAAGATTACATAATCTTTTCTCTTGCTCATTTCACTTCAATTCCACGAACAGAATTCAAAGCTAGTAGTTTTTGGATGAATGAATCAGAATCTGTTTTATTTTGAAGGTTACATTTATAAGTGGTAACATTTTGAAGTCACTTTCTGGTTCATAGCTGGATTTGGAGGGAAGAAGAAACAAAATAAATATAGAAATTTTTATTTATTTATTGAATCTAGAAAACAAATTAATATTAATATAAAACATATTATTTTTAATGAAATCTAATTATAGATAAATGTCTTCTATGGTTTCAGTTTACATATTACTTTTTGTAATAAGTATTTCTTGCATTTCTTTTCTGATATCCTCAAATTAGCTTCAAGAAATATAACTTTAACATATATAAAGTTACGCAACAATACTCTATATATATATATATATATATATATATATATATATATATATATATATATATATATATATATATATATATATATATATATATATATATATATATATATATATATTAATTAATCTGTTATATTTTTGAGAATGCATATCTCATGTCCGCGTCACATATAAATTTAATTTATTTGTTCCTAGTCGATTACTAGTCAAAGTGAGAACACAATAGATAAGATTCCATGGATAATAATAAGTTTAATTTTGACTGGACAATAAAGTTTTTCCATCAAGAGAGAGGCATGAATCGTTATTGCAGAATTATCTTACGTACTTGTGTATCAAAGTAAAATTTACAGTTTGGGTACAATACTTTGATACAAAATTTACAGGACAGGTAAAATACTTGAAATACAAAATTTACAGGTCAGGTACAATTATTTGATAGCATTACTAGCACAAACACCACCAAAAACTATCACAAATAAAAATCACATCTGTGTAAGTTACTGCTGACGAGATTTGCGACGCCAGGACATAATATATTTGCTCTCCAATCTTCTTCAGAAATGTTAGAGCAACTCAGCTAAAGAGCTATATCAATTGAAGATTGATGATATCCCGAAGAGACGAAAATCACAAGGAGTGTTGCGCCAAGAGGGAGCCTTTGTAGGATCGTAGATCTGATCACACTTAAACACTAGAGGGGGGGTGAATAGTATTTTATAAAATTTTATGCAAGATAGATTATAAATTGCAAAAAGATAGCACAAACACAGAAAATTCACAATCGCAAACACAGATATTTATACTGGTTCCACCTCCCGGTGTACATCCAAATTCCCAAGCAAATCCCGCTGAGAGTTTCCACTATGATTTTGAAATACCCTTACAAAATCAAAGAATCAAACGACCAATTTGCAAGACCATGCAAATTGCAACAATCTCAAACACGAGATTCACAATTCTCACACGAGAATCTCCTTTGAAAACAACAACGTACAAGATCCTATAAGCCTTGATGTGTAGATGATATGCAGAGTGGCTTAGGAATTTCTTTAATCTCAAAAATATTTTCTCTTTTGAATATCAAGAACAGCTTTTGCTTTTGAATCTTTGAACACACACTTTTCTTTTCAAAAATTCAAGTTCATGTATATGAGAATTTCGTGTGTCTTTTTCTGCAGTTTTACTATTTATATGTCTTGAAAGACACCCATTCAAAACAAAGAAAAGCTGTTAAAAACGTTTAAAGATTCAAATTACGAGCAGTCATAAAGCGTATTATAGTCGACTATTATATAAGATTAGTCGACTAATCGTAAACTTATATATTCATTAAGTTGAGTAATTAGTCGACTATAGTTTGAATTAGTCGACTATAGTTTGAATTAGTCGACTATAGTTTGAATTAGTCGACTATAGTTTGAATTAGTCGACTATAGTTTGAATTAGTCGACTATAGTTTGAATTAGTCGACTATAGTTTGAATTAGTCGACTATAGTTTGAATTAGTCGACTATAGTTTGAATTAGTCGACTATTATATAAGATTAGTCGACTAACTGTAAACTTACGATTCTCGAAAATTGTTTAAGTTTTCATTAGTCGACTATAGTTTGAATTAGTCGACTATAGTTTGAATTAGTCGACTATTATATAAGATTAGTCGACTAACTGTAAACTTACGTAAACTTATATATTCATTAAGTTGAGTAATTAGTCGACTATAGTTTGAATTAGTCGACTACTCGACTTAAAAGTTTATAAATGAATTGTTTTAAACTTTTAAAAATCTAATGGTTAATATAGGGATTTCTATAATTAACCAACACACTAAGCATGTGTTAGTGTGTTCTAAATATGCATGTGTGTGTGTGATCAAGGCTTGTACAATATATTCTAAGTAAAGAAGAGAAAATTACATTGTTCTTTGTATTTCATCTTGCTTTTCATCTTCAATACTCCATAATGCCTTGAGTCCAAATTTGATATATATATGATATCTGCATCAACAAGTTATACCACACAAAACATATATATATAGAACACATATTGTTATCATCAAAATATAATCTTGAGAATATATAAATCAACATTCTCCCCTTTTGATGATAACAATCAATTAAGAATTACTCCCCAGTATATATGCATATATGCAATGGAATAAAACTAAAACTCCTCCCCACATATATCAAATTTTCTCCCCTTTGTTATCAACAAAAAGAAGGAAACATATAAGATAGGCAATTGAATATTTCATCAAGATGAGCTAAAACTTCAAATAGATCATCCAGATTATGAACATAGTCCAAGACTTCACCCATCCAAATAGGTAAGCAAAGACTTGCCATGAAAATCAAAATGTTGATAACCTCCATCGGCATAATCGGGTTATAAAACAAACAAATACTTACTAATTTAATAGAAACATGCATGATGCAAACACATAGTCTTTAAACATACATATAGTAATAAACACATAGTGTTAAAACACATAGTCTTTAAACATACATATAGTAATAAACACATAGTGTTAAAACACATAGTCTTTAAACATACATATAGTAATAAACACATAGTGTTAAAACACATAGTCTTTAAACATACATATAGTAATAAACACATAGTGTTAAAACACATAGTCTTCAAACATACGCATCATTATTTGTTGGTTCTCCATCATTTCACGTTGGTTGTTCATAATGTTGATGTTTTGATCGAAGATCATGTTTTGACTCGCTTCTAAGTTCGTGATGCGAGCCGATAAGGTGTTGTATTGTGCATCCGTAGCGTGATGGTTCGATTGCACCGGTGGTGGAATATGGTGGAAGAGGGTTCACCTTGTTGTGAAGACCGAGGAATATCTTGAGTGTGAGTTTGGGCGTGTTCATCTTCGGTTTGTTGTTGTTCGAAGTTCAAATTGGGTATTTTCATCCTAGTTAGGGCATTGGAATCAAAGAACTCAACTGATCGAAGGATGAATGTTTGAAGCTAAATCTACGAAAAGCTTTGAAAATGGTAGTCAAAATTCTCTAGTAGTCGACTAAATTCTCTAGTAGTCGACTAAATTCTCTAGTAGTCGACTAAATTCTCTAGTAGTCGACTAAATTCTCTAGTAGTCGACTAAATTCTCTAGTAGTCGACTAAATTCTCTAGTAGTCGACTAAATTCTCTAGTAGTCGACTAAATTCTCTAGTAGTCGACTAAATTCTCTAGTAGTCGACTAAATTCTCTAGTAGTCGACTAAATTCTCTAGTAGTCGACTAAATTCTCTAGTAGTCGACTAAATTCTCTAGTAGTCGACTAAATTCTCTAGTAGTCGACTAAATTCTCTAGTAGTCGACTAAATTCTCTAGTAGTCGACTAAATTCTCTAGTAGTCGACTAAATTCTCTAGTAGTCGACTAAATTCTCTAGTAGTCGACTAAATTCTCTAGTAGTCGACTAAATTCTCTAGTAGTCGACTAAATTCTCTAGTAGTCGACTAAATTCTCTAGTAGTCGACTAAATTCTCTAGTAGTCGACTAAATTCTCTAGTAGTCGACTAAATTCTCTAGTAGTCGACTAAATTCTCTAGTAGTCGACTAAATTCTCTAGTAGTCGACTAAATTCTCTAGTAGTCGACTAAATTCTCTAGTAGTCGACTAAATTCTCTAGTAGTCGACTAAATTCTCTAGTAGTCGACTAAATTCTCTAGTAGTCGACTAAATTCTCTAGTAGTCGACTAAATTCTCTAGTAGTCGACTAAATTCTCTAGTAGTCGACTAAATTCTCTAGTAGTCGACTAAATTCTCTAGTAGTCGACTAAATTCTCTAGTAGTCGACTAAATTCTCTAGTAGTCGACTAAATTCTCTAGTAGTCGACTAAATTCTCTAGTAGTCGACTAAATTCTCTAGTAGTCGACTAAATTCTCTAGTAGTCGACTAAATTCTCTAGTAGTCGACTAAATTCTCTAGTAGTCGACTAAATTCTCTAGTAGTCGACTAAATTCTCTAGTAGTCGACTAAATTCTCTAGTAGTCGACTAAATTCTCTAGTAGTCGACTAAATTCTCTAGTAGTCGACTAAATTCTCTAGTAGTCGACTAAATTCTCTAGTAGTCGACTAAATTCTCTAGTAGTCGACTAAATTCTCTAGTAGTCGACTAAATTCTCTAGTAGTCGACTAAATTCTCTAGTAGTCGACTAAATTCTCTAGTAGTCGACTAAATTCTCTAGTAGTCGACTAAATTCTCTAGTAGTCGACTAAATTCTCTAGTAGTCGACTAAATTCTCTAGTAGTCGACTAAATTCTCTAGTAGTCGACTAAATTCTCTAGTAGTCGACTAAATTCTCTAGTAGTCGACTAAATTCTCTAGTAGTCGACTAAATTCTCTAGTAGTCGACTAAATTCTCTAGTAGTCGACTAAATTCTCTAGTAGTCGACTAAATTCTCTAGTAGTCGACTAAATTCTCTAGTAGTCGACTAAATTCTCTAGTAGTCGACTAAATTCTCTAGTAGTCGACTAAATTCTCTAGTAGTCGACTAAATTCTCTAGTAGTCGACTAAATTCTCTAGTAGTCGACTAAATTCTCTAGTAGTCGACTAAATTCTCTAGTAGTCGACTAAATTCTCTAGTAGTCGACTAAATTCTCTAGTAGTCGACTAAATTCTCTAGTAGTCGACTAAATTCTCTAGTAGTCGACTAAATTCTCTAGTAGTCGACTAAATTCTCTAGTAGTCGACTAAATTCTCTAGTAGTCGACTAAATTCTCTAGTAGTCGACTAAATTCTCTAGTAGTCGACTAAATTCTCTAGTAGTCGACTAAATTCTCTAGTAGTCGACTAAATTCTCTAGTAGTCGACTAAATTCTCTAGTAGTCGACTAAATTCTCTAGTAGTCGACTAAATTCTCTAGTAGTCGACTAAATTCTCTAGTAGTCGACTAAATTCTCTAGTAGTCGACTAAATTCTCTAGTAGTCGACTAAATTCTCTAGTAGTCGACTAAATTCTCTAGTAGTCGACTAAATTCTCTAGTAGTCGACTAAATTCTCTAGTAGTCGACTAAATTCTCTAGTAGTCGACTAAATTCTCTAGTAGTCGACTAAATTCTCTAGTAGTCGACTAAATTCTCTAGTAGTCGACTAAATTCTCTAGTAGTCGACTAAATTCTCTAGTAGTCGACTAAATTCTCTAGTAGTCGACTAAATTCTCTAGTAGTCGACTAAATTCTCTAGTAGTCGACTAAATTCTCTAGTAGTCGACTAAATTCTCTAGTAGTCGACTAAATTCTCTAGTAGTCGACTAAATTCTCTAGTAGTCGACTAAATTCTCTAGTAGTCGACTAATCTAAGGTGTAGTCGACTAATCTAAGGTGTAGTCGACTAATCTAAGGTGTAGTCGACTAATCTAAGGTGTAGTCGACTAATCTAAGGTGTAGTCGACTAATCTAAGGTGTAGTCGACTAATCTAAGGTGTAGTCGACTAATCTAAGGTGTAGTCGACTAATCTAAGGTGTAGTCGACTAATCTAAGGTGTAGTCGACTAATCTAAGGTGTAGTCGACTAATCTAAGGTGTAGTCGACTAATCTAAGGTGTAGTCGACTAATCTAAGGTGTAGTCGACTAATCTAAGGTGTAGTCGACTAATCTAAGGTGTAGTCGACTAATCTAAGGTGTAGTCGACTAATCTAAGGTGTAGTCGACTAATCTAAGGTGTAGTCGACTAATCTAAGGTGTAGTCGACTAATCTAAGGTGTAGTCGACTAATCTAAGGTGTAGTCGACTAATCTAAGGTGTAGTCGACTAATCTAAGGTGTAGTCGACTAATCTAAGGTGTAGTCGACTAATCTAAGGTGTAGTCGACTAATCTAAGGTGTAGTCGACTAATCTAAGGTGTAGTCGACTAATCTAAGGTGTAGTCGACTAATCTAAGGTGTAGTCGACTAATCTAAGGTGTAGTCGACTAATAAGATATTGAGAATAAAAATTATATGAATGATTGTGCATGTAGTCGACTAGTGAAGTTGTTAGTCGACTAATAAGATATTGACGAGAATAAAAATTATATGAATGATTGTGCATGTAGTCGACTAGTGAAGTTGTTAGTCGACTAATAAACATATGTACTTATTTAATAATTAATTTAAATCAGAATTGAACATATACCTAATTCTCTTCTTAATTTAACATAAATATCTTCTTTTAAAGGTTTAGTTAAAATATCGCTATTTGTTTATTAGTAGATATAAATTCTAATATAATATCTCCCTTAAGAACATGATCACGTAGGAAATGATGTCTAATATCAATATGTTTTGTACGTGAGTGTTGAATGGGATTTTTAGATAAATTAATTGCACTAGAATTGTCACACATTATAGAAGATGTGGAACAAACTATGCCATAATCGATAGTGTTTGTTTCATCCATAAAATTTGTGCACATGCTAAACTAGCGACAATGTATTACCTTGAGTTGTTGATAATGATACCGAATTTTGCTTTTACTAAACCATGATACAAGTGAATGTCCTAAAAATGACATGTACCACTTGTACTTTTTCTATCGATTTACATCCAAAAAATCGGCATCACTATATGATAACAAATCAAATGTGCTATTCTTTGGATAAAATAAACCAAAATCTGAAGTACCTTTAAGATATCTAAAAATTCTTTTAACAGACTTTAAGATGTGATTCTTTAGGATTAGATTGAAATCTAGCACATAAACAAACACTAAACATAATATCGGGTCTACTAGTAATGTAAAGAAGTGATCCAATCATACCTCGATATAGCTTTTGATCAACATTCTTACCACTTTCATCTTTGTCAAGTGATGTTGTAGTACTCATTGGTGTTGGTTTGCTAGTTGTATTGTCCATCCCAAAACGTTTAAGTAGTTCTTTTGCATATTTATTTTGATTGATAAAAATTCCTTCCTTCATTTTTTGATTTGAAGTCCAAGAAAGAAGTTTAGTTCACCCATGTGACTCATTTCAAATTCTTCTGCATAGTCTTAGCAAACTCTTGACAAAGATCATTGTTAGTAGAACCAAATATTATATCATCTACATATATTTGTATTAATAATATATCTTTATTTATTTTCTTAATAAATAAAGTAGAATCAACTTTTCCAATTTCAAAACCGGATGTTAAAAGAAAAGATTTTAATCTATCATACCATGCACGAGGTGCTTGTTTAAGACCATATAAAGCCTTTTAAGTTTATAAACATGATCGAAAATTTTTCATGTTCAAAACCGGAGGTTGTTCTACAAAACTTCTTCTTTAATAAAACCATTTAAAATGCACTTTTAACATCCATTTGGTAAAGTTTGAAATTCATAAAGCATGCAAATGCAAGTAAAATTCTAATGGATTCTAAACGCAACAGAGCATAAGTTTCATCATAATCAATTCCTTCTTCTTGATTATAACCTTGTGCAACTAATCTAGCTTTATTTCTAACAACTTGTCCCGATTCATCTAATTTATTCCTAAAAATCCATTTTGTTCCTATAATGGATTTATTTTGTGGTCTAGGTACAAGATCCCAAACATTATTTCTTATAAATTGATTTAATTCATCTTGCATAGCTTCTATCCAAAAATTATCAAGTAAAGCTTCTTTAACATTTTTAGGTTCTACTTCGAAACAAATGCAACATGAACTATTAAATTAAAATGAGATCTAGTAGATACTTTATCAGATATATTTCCAATAATCAAATCATGTGGATGATTTTTAACTTCTACAAAACTCTTTGGTAATTCATTTTGTAAATTTTCATCTTTTGAAATATCTAACATAGGAGTATCATTAATAGTATCAATTAAATCATCATCATTACTTGAAATAGAAGGTGTTTTATAAAATTTTCATCAAAAGAAACATGCATAGATTCTTCAATAACTAAAGTTCTTTTATTATATATTCTATATGCTTTACTATGATTAGAATATCCGACAAAAATTCCTTCCTTCATTTGTTTGATTTGAAGTCCAAGAAAGAAGTTTAGTTCACCCATGTGACTCATTTCAAATTCTTCCTGCATAGTCTTAGCAAACTCTTGACAAAGATCATTGTTAGTAGAACCAAATATTATATCATCTACATATATTTGTATTAATAATATATCTTTATTTATTTTCTTAATAAATAAAGTAGAATCAACTTTTCCAATTTCAAAACCAGATGTTAAAAGAAAAGATTTTAATCTATCATACCATGCACGAGGTGCTTGTTTAAGACCATATAAAGCCTTTTAAGTTTATAAACATGATCGAAAATTTTTCATGTTCAAAACCGGAGGTTGTTCTACAAAACTTCTTCTTTAATAAAACCATTTAAAATGCACTTTTAACATCCATTTGGTAAAGTTTGAAATTCATAAAGCATGCAAATGCAAGTAAAATTCTAATGGATTCTAAACGCAACAGAGCATAAGTTTCATCATAATCAATTCCTTCTTCTTGATTATAACCTTGTGCAACTAATCTAGCTTTATTTCTAACAACTTGTCCCGATTCATCTAATTTATTCCTAAAAATCCATTTTGTTCCTATAATGGATTTATTTTGTGGTCTAGGTACAAGATCCCAAACATTATTTCTTATAAATTGATTTAATTCATCTTGCATAGCTTCTATCCAAAAATTATCAAGTAAAGCTTCTTTAACATTTTTAGGTTCTACTTCGAAACAAATGCAACATGAACTATTAAATTAAAATGAGATCTAGTAGATACTTTATCGATATATTTCCAATAATCAAATCATGTGGATGATTTTTAACTTCTACAAAACTCTTTGGTAATTCATTTTGTAAATTTTCATCTTTTGAAATATCTAACATAGGAGTATCATTAATAGTATCAATTAAATCATCATCATTACTTGAAATAGAAGGTGTTTTTATAAAATTTTCATCAAAAGAAACATGCATAGATTCTTCAATAACTAAAGTTCTTTTATTATATATTCTATATGCTTTACTATGATTAGAATATCCGACAAAAATTCCTTCATCGATTTAGAATCAAATTTATCTAAATTATCTTTTGTATTTAATATAAAACACTTACAACCAAAAACTTTAAAATATGAAACTTTAGGAATTTTATTATAAAATAATTCATATGATGTTTTGTTTAAAATAGGTCTTAATAAAACTCTATTTAAAACATAGCATCTTTGTTGAGGCATTACGCCCAAAAATATTTTGGTAAATTACTATCACACAACATTGTTCTAGCACATTCTTGTAATGTCCTATTCTTTCTTTCTACAACTCCATTTTGTGGAGCTGCTCTAGGAAAAGAAAATGTATGTGAAATACCATTTTATCACAAAAATTTGCAAAAGTTCATTTTCAAATTCTCCTCCATGATCACTACATTATAGTAACTATAGAAAGAGATTTTTGATTTTGAATTCTTTTACAAAATATAGAAAACTCATTAAAAGCATCATTTTTATTTTTAAGAAATATTACCCAAGTAAATCTTGAAAAATCATCAACAATTACAAATGCATATTTACTTCCATTTAAAGACGCTATCCTAGAAGGACCAAAGAGATCAATATGAAGTAATTCAAGTGGTTTATTAGTAGAAATAATATTTTTAGATTTAAAAGAAGATTTATGCATTTTACCTTGTTGACATGCATCACAAAAATTATTTTTATAAGAAAGCTTAGGTAAACCATTTACTAAATCATATTTAGAAATTTTAGAAATATGTTTAAAATTAACATGACCAAAACGTTTATGCCATAATATAGAATCATTTGAAGATGCAATAAGACGTTGTTCATTTGAAATATTATTTAAAGATAAAACATATATATTATTCTTTCTATGACCTTTATATAAAATTGTAGACCAATCAAGATCATAAATTAAGCAAGAATCTTTTTCGAAGACAACTTTAAAACCTTTATCACATAGTTGACTTATACTAAGCAGATTATGTTTAAGACCTTCGACTAATAAAACATTATTAATAATAGGTTTATTAGAATTACCAACGGTGCCAATACCAATCACCTTTCCTTTGTTATTGTCTCCAAAGGTGACTGTACCACCATCTTTGTCTTGAATTGATGACAATAATTGAATGTTCCCTGTCATATGTTTTGAACAACCACTATCTAAAATCCATCTATCTTTCTTTGGTACCTGAAAAGATAAATATTTATAATCTTGGTACCCATTTTACATTGGGTCCTTAAAATTAGTCTTTAGGAAACCAAACCCATGAAGAGTTTGATTTTCCTATGTAATTAGATGATAAGCAAATATCTTTAATAAAGCTAAAAATATAAGACTTTTTCTTATTATAATTTAAAACTTTAGGAACCCAAATAGATAAATATTTTGGTTTTCTTTTATTTAAAATATTATTTTTAATATTTTGTTTATATACTAATGAAGATGATTTTACAAAAGTGGTTTTCTTATGAATATCTTTTTCAACTTGAAAACCCAATCCTTTTGTCTTTTGAGTTTCTTTTGATAAGAAAGTAAAGTTTTTAAATTTTCTTTACCTTTATTAAACTTACTAACATTTAAATATATGTCATCATATTTTGATTTAATCAAAGAAATATCTTTATCTAAAATACTAATCTGAGTCTTTAAATTATTACATTCTGATTTTAGATACAAATTTTCATTAGTCAAAAATAATTTTCTTTGAGTAAATTTTCATTTTCTTCTTTTAATTTAATTTCTTGTGAATTAACATAAGAAGAATTTAAATCAGAAATTTCCTCTAATAATCTCTTATTTTCATTTTAAGAAAATTATGTGAGACTTTCAACCTTACAAAAGTTTCATATAATTCATTAAATGCATCTAAAAGTTCATCATCATCATTTACCTCATCTTGGGCCATGAAACACATATGAGCACTTTCATTTTCTTCATTTTCTTCATTTTCTTCATCGATGAAGAGTCATCACCGCCATCCCAAGTTGTCGCCATTGCCTTTCTTTTCTTGTTATTTTGAGTAGAGTTGAAATTATTGAAATAATTTGACTTTTGCTTATTCTTCAATAAAGGACAATCTTTCTTCATATGACTGCTTTGTTACACTTGAAACAAACAGTGAGTTATTTGAATTTGAAAATTTAGATTTAAACTTACCTTGTTTTATAAATTTTCAAATTTATGCAAACATGCTCATTTCTTCATCTTCATTATCTGAATCTTCCTTATCGATGTGATGTTGAATGCAAGAACTTTCTTGTTTTTCGTTTCATCTTCATTCTTTCTATCTTCGATTTGGACTTCAGATGCCATTAAATTTCCAATTAAATTCTCCATCGACAATGTTGATAAATCATTTGCTTCTTCTATCATTGTAATTTTCTTTTCCCATTTTGGAGTAAGTGAGCGAAGAATTTTTCGCACCATTTCCACTTGTGTATAGGTTTTTCCAAGTCCAATTAGAGTATTAGTGATATCTCAGAATCTTGTGAACATATCTCCAATTGTCTCATTTTCTTTCATCCGAACAATTCAAACTCGTGGACAAGAACGAAATTTTAGACTCTTTTACTTTATTTGTACCTTCATGTGTTACCTCGAGTGTGTGCCAAATATCATATGCAGATTTTCTTTGTTGACACTCGGTTGAACTCATTTCGATCAAGTGCACAAAATAAAGCATTCATTGCTTTGGAGTCCAAATTTGCATTGTTCCTTTGTCTTGTAGTCCATTCAGCGGAGTAGTTGGCTTCTCATATCTTGTCTCTACAATGTTCCAAAGTTCGTATCCAATTGATTGAAGATAGATTTTCATTCGCACTTCCAATAGTTGTAGTTGAGTCCATCAAACATTGGTGGGCGATTTGTTGAATGACCTTCTTTGAATTGTGAATTCGACGTAAGTAGATGCCATCTTTCACCTTGCTCGATACCAAATGTAGGATCGTAGATCCGATCACACTTAAACACTAGAGGGGGTGAATAGTGTTTTATAAAATTTTATGCAAGATAGATTATAAATTGCAAAAGATAGCATAAACACGTAAAATTCACAATCGCAAACACGATATTTATCTTGGTTCCACCTCCCGGTGTACATCCGGTCCCAAGCAAATCTCGCTTGAGAGTTTCCACTATGATTTTGAAATACCCTTACAAAATCAAAGAATCAAACGACCAATTTGCAAGACCATGCAAATTGCAACAATCTCAAACTCGAGATTCACAATTCTCACACCGAGAATCTCCTTTGAAAACAACAACGTACAAGATCCTATAAGCCTTGATGTGTAGATGATATGCGAGTGGCTTAGGAATTTCTTTAATCTCAAAAATATTTTTCTCTTTTGAATTAGTCGACTATAGTTTGAATTAGTCGACTATAGTTTGAATTAGTCGACTATAGTTTGAATTAGTCGACTATAGTTTGAATTAGTCGACTATAGTTTGAATTAGTCGACTATAGTTTGAATTAGTCGACTATAGTTTGAATTAGTCGACTATAGTTTGAATTAGTCGACTATAGTTTGAATTAGTCGACTATAGTTTGAATTAGTCGACTATAGTTTGAATTAGTCGACTATAGTTTGAATTAGTCGACTATAGTTTGAATTAGTCGACTATAGTTTGAATTAGTCGACTATAGTTTGAATTAGTCGACTATAGTTTGAATTAGTCGACTATAGTTTGAATTAGTCGACTATAGTTTGAATTAGTCGACTATAGTTTGAATTAGTCGACTATAGTTTGAATTAGTCGACTATAGTTTGAATTAGTCGACTATAGTTTGAATTAGTCGACTATAGTTTGAATTAGTCGACTATAGTTTGAATTAGTCGACTATAGTTTGAATTAGTCGACTATAGTTTGAATTAGTCGACTATAGTTTGAATTAGTCGACTATAGTTTGAATTAGTCGACTATAGTTTGAATTAGTCGACTATAGTTTGAATTAGTCGACTATAGTTTGAATTAGTCGACTATAGTTTGAATTAGTCGACTATAGTTTGAATTAGTCGACTATAGTTTGAATTAGTCGACTATAGTTTGAATTAGTCGACTATAGTTTGAATTAGTCGACTATAGTTTGAATTAGTCGACTATAGTTTGAATTAGTCGACTATAGTTTGAATTAGTCGACTATAGTTTGAATTAGTCGACTATAGTTTGAATTAGTCGACTATAGTTTGAATTAGTCGACTATAGTTTGAATTAGTCGACTATAGTTTGAATTAGTCGACTATAGTTTGAATTAGTCGACTATAGTTTGAATTAGTCGACTATAGTTTGAATTAGTCGACTATAGTTTGAATTAGTCGACTATAGTTTGAATTAGTCGACTATAGTTTGAATTAGTCGACTATAGTTTGAATTAGTCGACTATAGTTTGAATTAGTCGACTATAGTTTGAATTAGTCGACTATAGTTTGAATTAGTCGACTATAGTTTGAATTAGTCGACTATAGTTTGAATTAGTCGACTATAGTTTGAATTAGTCGACTATAGTTTGAATTAGTCGACTATAGTTTGAATTAGTCGACTATAGTTTGAATTAGTCGACTATAGTTTGAATTAGTCGACTATAGTTTGAATTAGTCGACTATAGTTTGAATTAGTCGACTATAGTTTGAATTAGTCGACTATAGTTTGAATTAGTCGACTATAGTTTGAATTAGTCGACTATAGTTTGAATTAGTCGACTATAGTTTGAATTAGTCGACTATAGTTTGAATTAGTCGACTATAGTTTGAATTAGTCGACTATTATATAAGATTAGTCGACTAACTGTAAACTTACGTAAACTTATATATTCATTAAGTTGAGTAATTAGTCGACTATAGTTTGAATTAGTCGACTATAGTTTGAATTAGTCGACTATAGTTTGAATTAGTCGACTATAGTTTGAATTAGTCGACTATAGTTTGAATTAGTCGACTATAGTTTGAATTAGTCGACTATAGTTTGAATTAGTCGACTATAGTTTGAATTAGTCGACTATAGTTTGAATTAGTCGACTATAGTTTGAATTAGTCGACTATAGTTTGAATTAGTCGACTATAGTTTGAATTAGTCGACTATAGTTTGAATTAGTCGACTATAGTTTGAATTAGTCGACTATAGTTTGAATTAGTCGACTATAGTTTGAATTAGTCGACTATAGTTTGAATTAGTCGACTATAGTTTGAATTAGTCGACTATAGTTTGAATTAGTCGACTATAGTTTGAATTAGTCGACTATAGTTTGAATTAGTCGACTATAGTTTGAATTAGTCGACTATAGTTTGAATTAGTCGACTATAGTTTGAATTAGTCGACTATAGTTTGAATTAGTCGACTATTATATAAGATTAGTCGACTAATGCGTAAACTTCTGATTACGGAAAATTGTTTAAGTTTTCATTAGTCGACTATAGTTTGAATTAGTCGACTATTATATAAGATTAGTCGACTAACTGTAAACTTACGTAAACTTATATATTCATTAAGTTGAGTAATTAGTCGACTATAGTTTGAATTAGTCGACTACTCGACTTAAAAGTTTATAAATGAATTGTTTTAAACTTTAAAAAATCTAATGGTTAATATAGGGGATTTCTATAATTAACCAACACACTAAGCATGTGTTAGTGTGTTCTAAATATGCATGTGTGTGTGTGATCAAGGCTTGTACAATATATTCTAAGTAAAGAAGAGAAAAATTACATTGTTCTTTGTATTTCATCTTGCTTTTCATCTTCAATACTCCATAATGCCTTGAGTCCAAATTTGATATATATATGATATCTGCATCAACAAGTTATACCACACAAAAACATATATATATAGAACACATATTGTTATCATCAAAATATAATCTTGAGAATATATAAATCAACAGCCTTCAGCATTGGTAAACCTCCAGTTAGAACTGGCTAGACTGATACAGATAAGCTTCCCTCGATAAATAGGCAGACAAACACCAACCCATGTCATTTTTAATAATATGAAGGGTTGATCGCGAACAGACCCCCTGTAGTATCGATGCTTTGAACTTACTACCCCTCTAGTTTTGTTTTTGCAGATAAACGTCCTGAGTGAAAATTTTGACTCTTTTACCCTCAGGGGGTCGATATTTGTTAAAAAGCAATTTTCTGCCCGTGAAGGTAACATAGTCAAAAAGAATTCACTTAGGGGTGCTATCTGCAAAAATAAAACTAGAGGCGTAGTGAGTTCACAGCAATGATACTACAGTGGGTCTATCCACAATTAACCCTAAAATGAAAAAGCAAAAAGGGAAGTAAATAAATATTGCTAGGGATAATTACTAACAGACTGCGTAAAAGTAAAAATTACTCTTTATGGATATAATGTTTACCCTTTCATCACACGATTACAATGAGTTGACCTCATATATGATGAGCACTTAGCAAGTTACTGGCTTTCTTGTCTGGTTCAAGTTAGTTGGGACACTGTATTCACTACCAGACACTTCGTTGTTATTTCAGCTTGCAACCATCAAATATGGAATTGATTTTTCTTTTTTGTTTCTTTTTTCTTTGTTTCTTGTTTTTGGGTAAAATCATGACTAGGATTCTACAGATGATGACTTCGCAGAGGTGACAACTTAAGGTGGTTGTATTGCAAATTATGGTAAGGTGAGAAAGAAGTAGTTTAGAGAAGCAAAGGAATTCTACCAACCGATAGAAGTAATTAAAACAACAAAGTGGGGTTACGTTGAAATACACAATCAAGACCGAGACAGGACAGGCGATATAAATGATCAAGATAAATATGAATTTTGAGATAATGATTTGCTAAACCGAGCAAACATAATCAACAAGGAATTCTGGCCTATAAATGAGGTTCCCAATTTGGATTTGTTTGTGTTTGTGCAATTTCCAAGCTATAATTTTATGTAAATCTACAAAGATCAAAAATTTTATCCATACTACTAGCAAGTTCACAGAAAGTGGAGCTCCTTCTCCGAAAGCATCATTATCAAAATATTTTGCTGCAATAACAACAGAAAAGAAAAGGAGCAACTCTTCAGAAAATGGGAATAAGAGGTCACAAAAAGGTAACGTGGAAACGAACGAAAAGTTAATAGATTTACAAATAGAAGATGCTTCAAGAGGGTGCTTGGTGCACTGGTAGTTGAAGTTTGACCAAATGAAGGTCAGGGTTCAAATTCTAAAAGAGGTGTGCGTGTCAAAAAATAAAACAAAGTTTTATGGAACACAGGAACCGAAGTTAGCGGATATTCATTTGGATAACATGCACGCCTATGACCATGCATGCACGCCAATGCATACATGCATCCAGAAAGCTGCATAGACATATCTGTAACCATAATAAGTAAAATTATATGTGGTAAATGGGCATGATATGAGTTTATTTATCATGGATAGTATGGATATAGAAAGGTTTTTCATCAAATGAACAGGGAAAAGGAAACAGGAACTTATATAGCTTAACGTGTGAGTTTTGTGAACTACAAAATGTTTGCTTATTTTAATTATGTAAGATGTTAAGTCATAAGTAGCTCAACTAGAACCTTACGAATAATTAAGGATGCAACCTGTTTAGTCCTAAATCTTTGATATGCCTTCAAAGTTCAAACCATCATGGATAAATTACATAAACATATGCCAACAGGAGTACTAGAAATATATCTATCAAGTATCTGAGTACCCAAGTCTCAAAAATGCATTTAGTACAGCTAATCTCTTCTTTGGAAGAAACAGCAACAGATTACCAACCCTAGAAAAAATAAAGTTGACAAAGAAGCTACTTCCACTGCATCGTTCACCTTTCTTTGCCGTGTTATTTGTATAACAATCAAAATTTATTTAATTAAGTCTATGTCAAATTTATGTAGCTAGCAAATAGAAGCCTTGAAATAAAGTAGACATGCTGAAGTGCCGCCGTCATCACCTTCTCTAGAGAATAAGGTTCTTTTCAATGGATCTCAGAGAGAACCCAACAAAGGAAGTCTGAACGAAAAGGGAGAAAGGAACTTGATACAGCTGGGGAAACTTGTGCCTTAGACGCAAAAAAGTAAAACACGGCTCCAAACTCAACAAAGCCAGCTCATACTCGAGTATAGCCTAGAGTAAATAACTCAAGATTCTCAAATAACAACTGAAGTAGATATTATTGCTGAAGATTCAGTAGAATTGGGGTCAAAACAAGGAACATCCTAATGTTAACGCTTTTCTATTAAGATTGCATATTACAACAACAAAACTGGACTTATCCTTCATGTATCTCAAGAAAGTTACTCCATTCTTTTTCTAAATTTTAAATATCATTCCTAACCTTGTAGTTGCCAATGAAGTTGTGATATTTGTCAACAACTGACATCGAGAATGATCACAAGATGGAGTAAAAAAAATGTTGTGGGTAATATAAAATACAAATTCATGACAAAAGACAGCTAAAACAAGCTCCCACCATATACCAAATCTGTAAACGAAACAATTCTGCTATTGCCAGCAAAAACAGTTAACAATAAGCTGGAGTAACTTTAAGCACTCTTTTTTTTTTCTTCAATTTCCATCGTTACCTTAATAAACAATTTTCCTTTGCAAAATAAATTGAAGGTCAAATTGTGAATCTTACCTCATAACTTTCCTGGCTTGTTACAAAGAATGTGCTGAAACCAAAAGCCCGGTCTATTTGGATGTCTCCCGCAGCCTTAGGAATTATTTAGGCTCACCAAGTTGCTGCATTCATTGGTCAACATTCAAGGCAGAAAATTTTATCAAATGAGCTTGTCTTAAATTGTGGAATAAAAATATATAAGGGCAGTTAACAATTACTATGAAGAAATTCACCTTCATTCCTAGGAAAGGAGAGTCACTAGCAACATCCATTTCATCAATCCTCTTCTGTGACAGGCAAAAGTTAACAATTGGTATAAATTACAAAGTAAAAAAGCATGATATCTAAATAGAGAAGTAGGCAAGAACCACCGTTAAATAGTCGAATCTGCTCAAATAAGATCATTCATTTGGCTATGACTATGAGTCTATGAGTCTACCTCCATAATATCTAGAGGTCTCAGTACAGCTTCAATATTATCAATTGAATATGTAACATCTGATGCTCCTGAATTACCCCGCTCATCTTTATTCTGACAAGATGATAACTGCCAATAGGTTATTGAGAAATCTTTTATAGAGATCTCTTTATTAAGCACGTATACAAATAGACATCATTTGCAAAAACCTAGCATACGGCAATGCCAGTGCTGCCATCACATAATTTCCAAAAGAAAATTTTAACAACAAATGAAATTTTCAAGTTAGAAAAATAGGAAAGAGCTGACTCAATTGCATGCAAATCTCCTATGCTGCCATGGGAATGGAATATTATATTAAAGATCCACGCGCACATATGGATATATACATACATAATATTGAGGGAGAGGGACATACATTTGTCGCAAAAGAAACAAGTTTTCCTATGCTACCATGAGAACGGAATATTACATTACGAGAACATCCACAACAGTATGCAAAGAGAAGTTAATGTTGTTGTCCATCTAAATTAAACAGTTTCACATCACACCAATAACAGGTAAATATATCTCCAGCATCCCTTTTGAGCAGTTTTATACTTCCTCCTCTGACTCTGACTCTGACTCACTTATCCATCCATAACATGGCGGGCGCCGCTGTCTCACCACGGCATTAGACTTCTGCAACTGACAAGGTTCAGCATTTGCAACGGTTGAGGATGTGCTTGTCAGCTGCTGGATACTTTGACTGGTATCTCTAGTCATGACAGTACTTGATGTGGCATCTCCATCTATCGCACCAGGGAGTTCATCTTCATGTCCATCCACCTTGTCTGAAATCAGAGCGACCTCAGCTGGACCTAAGAGGTTTCAACCATAATTCACATATCACATGAAAGTTAGTTAGTTTAGCTAAAAAAAGGATGAGCCAAAACACTACCAAATACAAAAGAAACATGTCTATCGATTCACAGCTCACAGAGGGGAAAAACTTATACCGGAATGTAATCCATCTGAGATAAGCTCGGGATGTGAGCTTGTCTCCACAGCATCAACAACCGGATTGCAGATTTCTAAAGCCATTGAAGTATCAGCATCTTGTCCTTCTACCTGATAATAGACCGTAAAGTTTGAGTTTCAAAGAAAATGAACAAAGTAACAAATATATCAAACGCAAGGAAAATTAAAGAAAGTCTGCACACAGTTTTTCTGCATAAAGCAGAGAGTTCCATGTACACAAAACATACCTACACATCAATATACCTCCTGCCTTACTGCAGTGATATGGATAATATATTGTATAACAAACAATGACAATTCACGTTCACGACATGCATAGACTGTGAATGCATGTATATGCATAAACACTTGCACATAATAACATAAATGATAAAAATATAATGAAATGAAATTACAAAGCTTATAGTTACCCAAAGCAGTCATTTCTCATTAAGAAAATGTAAAACTAAATAAATGCATCCACAAATCAATTTGAGTTGTAGGTCTCAATTTTCATGCATAAGCAATTAAGTCGTAAGTCAGTTAAAACATCTCCAAACATATCGACTACACAATAAATATTAAAATTATGTCAAAAGAGCACACAAGAAGTATTCAGCAAGTCTCACAATATCCAATACATATTGAAAGTTCTATAAAAGTACTTGTGCAACATGCTTCCATGATCATTCAAAGAAATTTATAAACCTTCGACCTATTTAGTTCAGCTAAACTATGAGTGGAATATTTATTGGTGGTTAGTATTCTCACCTTTACTTATCAAACCATGCCCCCACCACATTCTCTATGGAAGCATGTGACTGTTTCTTAGTACTGTTGATTTTCACTTGTTACGTCTACCTTATTTAAATTGATAAATATGAGGTCCTCAATTAAATAACTGAGTCCTTGATCATATCCCTCCTTTATATATAAAGAGAAATTAGGGGAATTCCTAAAGGCGTAGAAAATTGACATGTGTCATGTTATAAAGACACACGAAATTCACATGTGTCCTATCATAAATATCCACGTGTCTATTTATCCTATCAGAAGATGACATGTGTACACCTAATCTTATATTCACCGAAGAATTCTCAACAAATTAAAACTATCCATAATTAGAAAATTCTAATAATCAAATATTTTGTAATCATTATCAAATTATAACTATCCATAAATAAAAATCTCCTAATTATATATTTAAATATAGAAATTAAAGAAAAGAGACTCATGTAAAGAGCGTCTCTACATAAATCATGGATTAATTTGAGAAAACCCCCTCTCAACTATTTTAATTTAAGAAAATCCTCCCTCAAGTTTGAGCATACCATATATAACCCCCCTCAATTATGAAAATTTTAGATAATCCCTTGAACTTTCCTCACTTAACCACCCTCAAATAGGGGGTGTGTCTCAAAAAAACACCTCTCAATTATTTTAATTTGAGAAACCATCTCAACTTTGAGCTTATTGTAGATAACCGCCCTCAAGTTTGAAAATTTAAGAAATCCCTATGAACTTTTCTCACTTTACGCTCAGAAAGCTAACATTGTTAGGTCTAGCATGTCACGTGATAAGTAGGTAACTGAGAAAAGACCAAAATACCTTCAATCATAAAAAATTACTTTGAATCAGAGAAAGAGGGCAAAAAACATTGAAAATTGAAAATAAATCTATTTTTACTAGTTGGGGGTTACTTTGTAATTAAATGGGTTGATTTTTAAAAGGTATTTCAGTTATTTTACATTATGGAAATGACGTAAATGGAGTTTGGTGATAAAAATATGAAAGATTCGAGTTTGTAGGGGGGTTGTGAGACACCCCATGGCTGAGGGTTTTCTCTAATTTTTAAAGTTGAGTTGGAACTCTATAATATGCCCAAACTTTAGGGTAGTTTTCTCAAATTAAAATAGTTGAGAGGAATTTTGTAAGACATCCATCATAGTCAAGGGGTTCTTCTAAAATTAACCCTAAAATCATATATGTAAAACTATTCTTGTGCCAAATTATATTTAAAGTTGATGAATTAGCCTTCCTCTTAAAATATTAATGATGAATTTATTATTTTTATATTATTTATTGATTTGATATGATATCTTTATTGATTTTTATAAAGAGGGTTTTGGTTCATCCATGTCCCTCTTAAAATTAATAGAACACAAGACACCATCAAAACATATAACATGTAAAGATTTAAAAATTAAAAACATTCCTATTACCAAAATACTTCATGTGATCCAAAAAATAAACAAATTATCTACATAAATTAACCAAAATACTATCTCAAATTATCCTGCTTCATCTAATATTTTCTAATAATTGTATTGAAATTCTAATTAGTTCTTAAGATTGTTCTAGGAAAAATATTTGGATTCTTAAGATATTTTTATGGATATTTTAAAACCACATATACTTTTTAAGTTGAAATTCTAATGTAAGGATCACAAGATTGAGGTTTCAACGTGAGATTATTTTAGAAATCAATATGTGAAAGCCTTTATATCTCATCTAACGACGACGCTTTATTTGATTTCTTCATGTTGCACTATTTAACTTAATATATTCTTTATTTATACCAAACTTTAAAAGTTTTTATCAATGTAAGATGACCTTGCCAGCCAGCAAAATCTCTATAATTCCTACATCGAAGAGATATTTTTGGTATTGTGATCATATGGAGTGCTAAGTTTTTTGATACCCTTTTTTATTTTTTAAAAATTATAAAAAGATAGATATTACAAAGGAGAGTTTGATGGTTAAACTATCTAATTTAAAATTTTGAAATAAAAAATATCCACGCACTCATTCGGCAAACCGACTTTTTTTTCTCTTTTTATCTTAGAATACTATAAATAACAAGGAATATTATAAAGGATAGGCTAGCGGTTAAACTAGCTAACTCTAAATTTTTAATTTTGAAATAAACGTCATCCACCCCCTTATTTTGAATTTCTTTTAAGTTTCAAACTATTTGATGAAAAAACTGCAATTCAGATTATCTAATTTTTAAAAATGCATATGTTATAAGTCATTGGTATAAGCCATTTTTATGCTCATATCCATAAAAGTGGAGTGTGTGTGTGTGTGTGTAAGAGTAACAGTAGTTCAAAGTTTCACAAAGTGGATGTGAAGTGTATGATATATGTCATACGTCCATGAAGTGAATAATGAGTGTTTTAAATCAAAACATGCACGTCTTAATATGTATGCCTATATTCAAGGAGTACCCAAGAAGTGTCGGGTCGGATACGGGTACGGATATGGCTTTATGATAGAAGTAGACATGCAACATAGTTATGTATAAAGCAGTAAGGGTTTGCATAGTTATTTAATTTTCATGTTCTCTGATCCACTTCGAAAAGAAAAAGAATCTGGTTTAGTGATGACTCCTTCAGCCTTCAAGAAAATGCACTCATTTCCTAATGAAATGCACCTACTCTTCAATGTAAGATGACTAAGTACCCTTCTTAAGACTCGAACGTTGTAAAATGAAATGCATATTCCGAGCATTAATGTTTGGTACTAGCTTAGATAGTGGATAATCAATCATATTAGCACATTACACGATTGTGTATAATATTCCAAAATCTGCATTTTGATATACAATAACTTACTACAAAATATAGCAACTTAAAACAACTATAGCAACCCACAGCAAAATATCACAACTTGCAACAAAAGAATAACACACACTGAACTACTAAAAATAACAAAGTGGGTTTGAAAATAACTCAATGTGGGTTTTTCAAGTCTAAAAGTGACTTTGCAAGGGAGTGGATTTTTAAAATAAATGGGGGTAAAACTTTGGGTTTATAGGGGGGAACCCTTCATTTTCTTCAGAGATAATTAGCACATTGCATAATTATGCACAATATTCCATAACCCAGATTCCAATTTGTGAGATTATATTTCATTTTATACGTAGAAATTAAAGGGAAAATTCTATGAGGGGAAAGAAAGTAGACCTCCATCTTGTTGTCTTCCTCCTCAGTCTCTTGTTGCTCAAGGATTCTGTCAATGACAACCTGATAACAAGCTTCTTCAACGAAAACCCACCCTTCATCTCCTCCATAAACCTCCAAAAAAAGAAAAAAAAAACCTAGATCAATTTCTGAAGTGAACTAAGTAAATATAAATTGAAATTTTTACCTTAAGAAGATTTTTGATGGTTTTGCTAATGACCTCCTTTGAGAAGCCAAGGGGCATCAAGTGATCAAATGCAGCATCGATCCGCTGCAAGCCCGTCTGCAATAAATTAAAAATTTTCCAAATATCAAATTAAAACACACAAAAAAAGGGGGAATTTTGATGTAAAAATAAAAAATTTAAAAAAAAAGCAAGATTCGACCTTTTTCGGCCTTCCTCGTGGAGCCATTCACCGTAAAATGCAACCACCAAGATAAAAACTATAAAACTAGAATAAAGACACTCACATAAATAGACAGAGAGAGGTTTTATGCAAAAAAAAATAGAAAGAGTGAGAATTGGAGTGACCCTTGTAAAAAAAGGTTATGGGTTTTGATTCATCACGAGAAAAAGACTCCAACGCAAAATAGTTTTCTTCAAAATGCACCCTAATTTGTACCCCTGTAAACGTGGGCCCCACCGTATCAGCAAGTTCATTGTGTGGGGGGCGCTAATGGCTGTGTACTGTATATCATACCGTATATGTATATTAATGGCGACCTTTCAGTTTTGGTTTTTGCTTGGTTTCTTTTTCGGGGAAAAAAAAGGGGGTTTTGTCATATAACCCCAAATCTTCCACAGTTTTATATTATAATCTTTAATCTTCATATTTGTAAATTAGACTGTCAAATCCACATATTGGATCGAAATGGGGATCTTATTTGACTTAATAAAGCTGAGGCTGTAAATTAAAAATATGTGGGTGTTATTTAATAATTTGAAATTATGAATATTTAGAGGGCTTATAGAATTAACAAAGATATGGGGTCTAATATGACAAAAACCCAAATTTTTTTCTTTCTACTTTGAATAACTATGCACGCATCAGAGACCGATTATTAATCTGAGAATATAAAAATCTCAACTACTGCATACACCAACAAGATTATACTTTGTTAACAAATAACCGCATAAATAAATAAATAAATAAAGGGAAATAAAAAATGTGAATCACAGACAAAGAGCTCACTTGAACACAGATTGAAGAAGAATGAATGAGATTTTGAGAGAGAGAGAGAGAGAGGCAGTAGGATTGTTTGAATTTGGGGGACAGTGATGAATAATGTGGAGTATATGCAGGAATGGGTAACAGCTGACCAGGGGTAGTATTGGAAATTCACCCACTTACCGTAATCTTTAGAGCTTGTTTGGATTGGGGTTAATGTGAGTAAAGGGAAGGTAGGGGACACATGCACTTTGTTTGGGAATTCATTTGAACTAGTTAATGAGGGGGAAGTTAAGGTAATGGAAGGGAAAAAATCTTAGGTTTTGTTCCCCCTCAATTTGGGGTGTAATGGAGGGGAAGGGAAGGTAAGTTAACTCTTAGAAAAAAAGAATATTATACAAAGACAACTTCACCCCCATATCAAGATGAGATTCAAATGGATGAAGTAACATAAAAGGTTATTTATGTAAGTTTATACATATTCTCTTTCCTTCCCTTCACTTTATTTAACTTTGCAAACGGGGTGAAATAAGTTTCCCTTAATTTTTCTTACTAATTTCTCAGACAAGTTTTATATATTCCCTTACCTTCCCTTAACTTAGCTTATCCTATATTCCCGTAACTTCCCTTCACTAGGTACAAATCCAAACAAGCCCTAAAGTGATGGTAAAAGAAAACGGTCATTTGCATTTTGGTGCCCTAAAATTTGCACATTGTTTATTTTGATATTTCAAATTTTATATTTTTCAACTTTGATACCCGAAAGTTTAACTTAGCTTTCATTTTGGGGTATCAATGTGTGAAAACAAAGGTTTGAGTGTCAAAGTTAAAAGGTGTAAATGTTAGGTGTTAAAGTTTTATAAAAAAGAGTTTGGGGTATCAAAATTAAAAAAATTATAAACTTTAGGGTATCAAAGGATCAAGAAACAGTTTAGGGTTTCAATGTTAAAAAGATGTAAAGTTTAGTTTGCCAAAATGTAAATAACCCAATTGGTTGGAGGGGTTTCTTTGCGACTGAATTGGATATTTTTCTCTCACAAACATTTTACTTATTTGTCTTTTACAGGTAGGGAGCTATGTTGACAAAATTCGAAAGCTCGTTGAGGGTTATGGGAGATACCTAGTTCAAGAGGTTTTGTTGGAAAAAATAATATAGGGGTTTTGGTGGGAAATCCCAAAGGTTATGGGAGATACCTAGTTCAAGAGGTTTTGTTGGAAAAAATAGTATAGGGGTTTTGGTGGGAAATCCCAAAGTTCAAGGTTTTTGTGGAGTTTAATCAAAAAATTAATGTGGGGAAATATATCCATTACTATATGTTAAAAGATGTCCATGGGTATCGCGTGTTATATCACGAAATTTCCTCATACAATGATATAGTCTAAGTCTCAACCAAGGTAACAAAGAGGTTTCTCTATTTATTTATTCATTTTATTGAGATTGAGTCACATCATTATCATTATCATGTGAGGAAATCTCCTCGTATATGATAAAAATATCCGTTATGAAAATGCAAGAGTGATTAGGTATAAGCTATATTAATTGTTAGTTATTATTTTTAGAAACAATATTCATCTTATGAATATGACTGGAAATGAATTGAATACTTAATCGAATGTTGAGATATTTGTATTTGTATTCATTTAAAATTTTCAAATTCAATACAAATTCAATATCATTCTCTCGATTTTCTTCAATTCGAATACCAATATTTGCGAATATTCATGACTACTTATCGAATACTAAAGAATATTTGTTTGATTAATAATTTATATTTTATAAATATTAGACAATTTAATTAAGTAGATATTTTTATTTGATTAAAGTAGCATTTTCATTGTTCTAAAATTTTTATATTTTAGATAACATTTAAATTCATATTCCTTCATATCTATGTTACCTAAATTTGTAATGTGAATATTTGGTTTAAAAATGGTTTTGGAACTTGTTAAGCCTCTCAAAATTAGTATACAACTAAATTAAAAATATAGGTGCATCAAGAACATAACATCACATGTATAATTAATACAAGTTATAAGTAAAAGCGACTTTTCATCGAATAGTTTATTAAACAAACGAATCAAATATCTATGGTTAAATTCTATTCGTGTACCAAGCGAATATTAAAACTATTCATTTATTGTTAAATAAACTATCGAATCAAATATGACCGAATGCTTAAGCGAATAAATATCAAGTATTTATTAAATATGTAGTTCGTTTCCACCCCTACTTATGAATCCCTCCGATTAGTACTGCCTGCATACAAGCATGCTCCTCTCGTCCATACATGTTGATAGGATACATGTATCATCATACATATTATTAAACTAGTAATTACAGTTATATATGTTTATCATCTCTACGTCAATTCTACAAAGTCTATCAATTCTACAAAGTCTATTAATTTTCTCATTAATATGTCACTTCACCTTCTCTCTCGTCTTTCTTTTCCAAACTAACAGCAAGCCTCTCTCTTGATTCCTGTGCATTGCATAGTTAATGAACCAGTTAGAACATAAAGTTCAAAAAGAATTGAAGGGTAAATTTGCCAATATTATACAATGAGACTTTTAATTTGGGACAGAGATCCTTGACATTCTAGCACGTCTTCTTATCTTATTATGTTAGAAATCTATAAAATAGAAAAAGTAATGTCAAAGGGTAGACTATTGGTTTAGTGTAATTTGGGGATAGATTGAAAAATAGAAAATTTTGAGTTATAAGCAAAATATTTGGCTGTATTCATAAATTGGATAATGCGAGGTGTTTTTGAAAAAAAATATTAAAATACGTAGAGAGATTTTTTAGTTAAGAGGATATTTTCGCTAGTTTGGAGGTTTAGTGGGTAAACTTAAGGGAGCTTTTAGCGAAACAAACAAAGTTCAAAGGGTCCCCCGGGTAACGGGGCAAAGTTTTGGGGAATTTTATGAAATTTACCCAAAAGAAAACCTTTTGAACCCCTCACTAGGGCTAGGGTTTATTTCGCCCCTCCTCTCCCCGCGCGCGCGCTCTCTCTCTCTCTCTCCCCGCGATTTCTTCCCCCAACCAGCGCCTTCCAGCTCCGCCGTCTCCTCCAGCTCCGTCGACGACGCCGGCCGCTTCAGGTTTTATTTTTTCTGTTTTTAATTTTTTTTTATTCATGTATTTTTTCAGTAGCATCATCATAATTCCACCTTTGTGTTGTTTTTATGAGTTCTAACACCAAGAATTGCGACACCTAATTTTTTTATTATTTATGCATTGTGTTTTTTTTCATTAATTTATATTGTGTGTATTGTTTTGATAAGATCATGTGCTATTAGTATAAGAACACAGCACTGTCCCTTTCGTGTTTATAAATTTCATGAGCTTATTTTATATGCAAAGTTTAAAACGAATGCTGACCAATGAGGATTAAATTTGACACAGTTTTATTTTTCTAAACACTATATTCCCCTCTGCCAGTTTTTTGCATATAGGTTTAGTTCATAATAGTAATGCATTAATAATAATAATGATGATGATGATGAGGACGACGACGACGACGACGGAGGACAACCAATTTCTAAGTATGATTCTTTTATTTTCTTTTTTTATCAATTATTAGTTGGTAAAATGTTTTAATAACATGCAAAGGTCATTTGTGTAAATTTACATATTTTTTCTTTCCTTCCCTTCCCTCCATTAGTACTCCCAAACAAGTTAAATTAAGTTTACCTTCATTCACCTTACTCAACTCCCAAACAACATATTACAATTCCCCTTCCTCATCGCCTCGAATTTTGATTGTAAGTCGGCTTTCAAGTTTTTCAATCGATTAATTCTCAAATTTCTTTTAAATTTAGGAAATTATCGTGTTATTTTGTTACTTCATCAGAGTCTAGGAGATGCTATTATTTTTCTCTCCATTATGTTTTATTTTTTTTAATGAATTTATGTTATTTTCAGCAAGAAGAAGACGAAGGAGAAGCAATGAAGGAGTTCCAAGTCAACGGAAGCACTCTCTCCCTTTCGCTTTTCACTGATGTCACTAACAGCAAGTTTGATTCTCTACCCTCTTCTCTCTCTCTCTCTCTCATATCTCCTCTTGAATTTTTTCTCAAAAAGTTATGATTTTGTGTTCAGTTGAGAGAGAAAGGGAGTGTGCAATTTGGAAAAGTTTGAGAACTTTTGTCACATTGTTTCATGTAAACCATTTTAAAGGACATTTAAATGATTATAATAGCACTTATATCTGCTTCATGTGAATTCCTTTTGCGACAACGGCTTGTAAGATAAAAACATAACAATTTAGGAGTTGAAATGATGCCAGAGTACTTATTGGGAAGGAAGCTTAATTCAATTTGTAAAGTTGTAGAGAATTCATTAACATAACGGAATCGGTAAATCTAGAGGGGATAAATCAGGGCATTTGTCGCCATGTGATGGAGGTGATGCCTCTTGTTAAGCATGCTGGGTAAGGTTGCGTACACTAGACCCAAAGTGGCTCGACCCCTTCTGAGACCCTGCACATAGTAGGAGCTTCATGCATCGGGCTGCCCTTTGCCAGAAGGTAGAAAGAGTGTACATTGAACTTATAGTATTTTCTCCTGTATGAAATAGTGGAGTATGACACTATCACCAATAAACTAATGAAAAGCAAAAGCAACAATATTTTGAGAGTAGCACATAGTACATATTAACTCTTGATATCCTATTAAGGTCTACAATGTAACCCAATGGATGAGCTGCATTCTGTGGAAATTAATCCTGAGCCAGGACTTCTTTTTGGTGACAGTGCAGGATCACTTTAATTGTCATGGATCCTGTAGAACTACTTAGTCTAAAGTCACTAATCCATTCAGGGCAGGACGCTATGTTGGATGCTACATTTAATCATGCATATTGGTTTTGCACTTAATGTTACACACAGGATTATAGGAAGATTGGTAAGCATGAGATTTAGACATTACATCACTGCGGTGAACTGGCGTCTCTGATTAATTTTATTTTTGCAGAGTCACATTTGTTAGAAGATAATAATAATTGATAAAGTCATAATGATTATAACTCAAGCTTGAAAGCATGGGAAAGCACAGACTTCTAAGATGTATTTCTGAGGGCTATAATTCACCGATAGTAGTCAATGAACAAAGGAAAATATTCTTCATTAATAAAATTGTTATTAAAGCACTGGTCTTAAGGATCAAGCTGTCAACAATGTTTCTCGAGTTTTAGGCTTTGATTCATTAAGTAGAATATAGGTCAAGAAGTTATTGCTTTATCCTTGAAACAAGCATATATAGATGGTTAGGCTTGAATTTTTATAAGTCCATGAAGTTCACATTGCTCCATGAGGCCTTTCAAATATGAGGCGTAGTACTTTTTGTTTTGATGAACTCTTTAGCTTTGATACTTTCACATAATTATTCTCCAGAAAAAGAAAAAAAGAGGCGAAAATCACTTATCTAAAGTTTCTAATAACCCAGCGCATATTGATGGGTAATTTTCCGTGTATCACTGGATGTTGAAGTTTTCAACTTCTGACTCTAGGCTCTGTTTGGCAACCAATGAAAAACTGGGCCAGGATTAGTCCTGACCCAGTTTTATCCTAAACTAGGCTAGAATAAAACCAGGTAGGTGGTGGTTCAATAAAGAACCAGCTTAAAGAGCTTTTTTGGCCTATAGAAAACTAGTTCAACAAAGAACCAATTTTTGCCAAACAAGGAAAGAGCTCAAACTGAGCCAAGACTGATCCTAGTCCAGTTTTGAGGTGTTGCCAAACACATCCTAATTGTGCACATTGGCAAACAGGGTATAAACTAGTGTCATATTCATCTAGTTCTCCACCCCTTTTCTTTTCTACTTTTATCCGTTTAAGCATACTAATAGATCCTGAAAAGGTATCGATTCATTTGCTTGTGGACTTTGTGTTATATGTAGGCAACTGTCTCAGAATAAGGCCTGAGGTCAGTAACTACTTACTGATCATAACTGGTTTTTCAGGGAGCTTCTTGACTCAATGCAGACGGGAAAACTAGAACCAGAGGTTGCGCTTTTAAATGCATCACTGGTACAATCCCTTCTAGTCTTTGTGTTTAAAATTCCTCTTTCTCAAAATGGTTACTTCTAGGTTTACATGGTAGATATATGGTAGGCATTCCTCTAAAGATCTTGTGTAGAGTCCCATTTCTTATTGTTGGCATTTACTTTTTGCCTCATTATTCTTAGCTAAGGTGCATTGTTCTGTTTTTTTTTCCTTGTTCCTTCTTTACTTCCTTTTATCCTTGTTTATGCGTCCATCTTCCATTTCGCAAATAAACGTGTCTCTTCTTTTCCAAATTATGCAGATACCAGATATTTTCCCTGTTCTTGCAGCAGCACATAAAGCACTTGTGGCCAAATCAAGGGAATCATTGACCACACGTACTCTGCACTCAGAGCTTGTTTATAACTTCTCGGGATCTAAACATGTAGATTACTAACTTTCACTTTTATTTTCTTATTATTTATATTAAGATGCATAATGCTCATCTGGAGGTTTTCTTTATTAGATATCAGAATCCTTGAAGAGGTGTGGAATCTCAGCTACAACAACATATATTCTTGCAGCTCGCTTTTGTGCATCTCAAGATGAGGTATTTTTCATGAAACTGCAGCATAATTCGACTATGAGTTCAGTTGCTCCCTAATACTAAAGTTTAAAACCACAATTCTACATATTCCCTATGTCCCTGGAGTTCTGATGCTAACAAGAAGTAGCATTAGTAACATTTTCTTACCCTAGCAATGAATTTTATAGGGGATCTTTAAATGTTTGCTTCAATGGTTGTTCTACCTACTGATTTTTGGGATTGGATGTTGGTTTTTGCCTTTTAGAATAGATACATCAATGTCCTTCCTTCTTCACATCGATTCATCATTGTGCAATCAGTTCTTTGCCTATTAAAGAGAAATACCTATTGGATACTATTGGGAAATCAATTTGTTATATTCTAATATTCTGTTATAAACTTTAGTTGGTTTTGTAAACTAACTGCACGATCAATATAAGGGTGTTTATTATTTTATTCCAAGAAAGTTTTAGACAATATCTATCAGTCTATCAGATAACCATTTAACCCAAAATGTTAAGCTGATGGATTGTGGGCAAATGACGTATCTAAACTCTAAAGTGGTATTATCATTCGGCACACCATCCCATATGAGCCTTTAGGCCATGTAGAAAGACGCCAAATGTAAATTTGACTTGCTTGGAAATCTTCAATAAAAATGCAGGTAAACTGACATTTTTTAAATGCTACCACTAAGATTTGGAGCAGGGACTTCTACCTTGAAACCTGGTGCCCAGAGAAACCATCCCTTCCCTTCTCCACCAAAACTCAGAAATTGTGATGAAGGTTGCAAGGCTCCTATGATTCTATCCACTAGTAGCAGTGATTGATGAAGCCTACAAGACCTGATTTCACTCACATGAGTAGGCTAGAATTTTACTTCTTAACCTAATCCCATCAGGTATTGAACTGACCTGATCATTTGGGATAAGGTTTGGTTTTAAAATCTAGCCTGATGGAGTTTTTAGGTTAGGTATGGATCCACAAGAATCATGCCTGAACATTCAACTCAAGTGAATCTGAACTTGTTGTTCGTGAGGGTATGGAGAGCTCTTATGCAGAGCAGATCCTAACCCAAACAATTCCTAAACTAATACGCGTGCTTTCAATTCTAGCATAATAAGCGTAGAAATATAGGTTGTAGTTAGTTTAAATAATTACTTTTATGACTAATTGGTAGATTCAATAACACTGTGCATGGATCACTTTCATCTTGCCTAATGTAGTACGCCTAATCAAACCACCGATGCATCACCAAACGCAACATGTATGAGGGTTAAAAAAATGAAAAACAAAAAATAACAAACAATAAAAACAACCCCCACACACACACACACACACAACAACAACAACAACAACAACAACAAACAAACAAACAAACAAAAACTGACTTGTAAAAGAATAAAAGTATCCATGAAACATGCTTTTAAATTGCTAACAGTACAGGGCTAATTTTAAACTCTATTCTTTTAGGTCAAATAACTGCATATGCTGTTTCATTTCAGTTTCCGTCATAGAGTTCAAGAAGATATTGCTATCAAATAAGGCTGAACACAGACTCAACCTGGACCCTACCCTGATGCCTTTCTATGCTGTGTGGTGTGGATTTATATTATATAGCTGTCAATTAGCTAAGGCTGAACACAGACTCAACCCGGACCCTACACTGATGCCTTTCTATGTTGTGTGGTATGGATTTTATATTTATATAGAACAATCTGAGCATCTTATGGTATTGAGGCTGGAGCTATATATGAAATTGTCAATTGCCTCCTTACAACAACTTGCATGCTGAAAAAACTTGACCTGCAAAATTTAGTAGTATCCTATATTATATGTTGTGGCTACTTCATCGAATGCTTGGCAAACTTCTTTAGTTTGCATCTCTGGAGTCCAATGCAGCATCTATAATCCATTTGAACAATTTGTATTTACACAATTTATTATTTGATTCCCATCAGGATTACTTGTACAGTGTTAAGATCTCTACTAAGCATCTTTTTTCGTCATGCAAATGAAGTTGAAGTATTACACTAATGAAGGTTATGCTTGTAGCAGATGGAACAAATAGAAAAAATAATACACGGGAAGGAGATTGATTTGGGGGAGTTGCAAGCAAGAGCAAATGAAGCTCAGATCCAGAAGGTCTGATTAATGTTCTGATCTTTAACTTTCTTGCTTTTTGTTTGATTCTTGCAGAAGTATCTTCCCTTGCTCATGCTGATGGTTGTTTTCTTTGCACATTCAGCATTATAAAATATCGAGCCAAGAATTAACCATCTCTTCATTGTCGGACGCAATCACCTGCCGAATTGCTTGCCGAGATGCCCTCTGATAGAGAACTTAATTCTATTGGTTTTAAATTGCTTTTTAATTTATTTAGGTCATACTTTATCATTGTGGTTGTGAGACATGTTTCACTTAAATTGACTGCAAGGATTGCAATGTAGGAAAAACAGTTGCCTTACATGTCTCTGTGTTTTATTCTTCATGAAAATTTTTATCCAGTGTTTGTATTCTTGTACTTGTGTGGTCAAAGATGAGTTGGTATTAATGTTAAGGAGCGCATGTGCATTTGCAAATCGAATATGCTTGATATATGCAGGGAGAATTATATAAATATCTGCATTTTGTTTGTCTGTGGCTTAGCCATGATTACCTGTCCCCCTGCTAGACACTGCACTGAGTTATCCAAATCACTTTCAAAACATGTACCATGTTAATTATGCTGCTTTTATGATTTGTAGATCGTGTCGTTGAAGTTATTTGAGAATTTAATTGCAGGTCATATGAAAACTTTTTCAAAAGCTCTAAGATCCCATCTACAAGGACCAAAGATTTCCAAAGATACCTCCTCTGGTCAGCTTCTTTCTCCTTGCTGTTAATTTGTTTCATGGTTGGTATTTATTTGTGGGTTATTTGCATATATACCCCCTATAGTATCATTGTTTTTAACTTACTACACATGTAGTTTCATTTTGGCAGAGAAGCCTGTTGGGTTGGGTGAAATTTTGGCAGATATTGGCCCTGGGTGAAATTAGTGTCTATTTCAGGTTAAAAGAAGCAAAAAAATTTCACCCAGGGGGTCTATCTGCCAAACTAAACTACAAGGGTAGTAAGTCCAAAACAATAAGTTCAGAACACTAATACTACAGGGGTCTACATGCAATTAACCCTTTCTTTATTTATTTCCTTCAAATAACTAGGAAAAAGGTGGGAAACTTGTGTTCGTAAAGTATCACCCCTATATTCTTCTTTCCTGGTAGGCATCCTTTGAACTGCCTGCCAATATTTCACGCCTCTGTTGTGTGTCTTAACTCAACTATAAAGCTCTTAGTATATAGCCCCTGAACCTGGGACCAGAGGCAATACTGAAGTATATATTGTATTAGCTATCCTACTCCAATCCTGATCTTAATTCAGATCCATATAGTTTACATGAAATGTATTTGGTCAGAAGATAGCTGCTGCTTTAAGCTTCTGATTTAGTTGTTGATGAGGATTCTTCGTGCAGAAGTTCAGTATGATACTGGCACCACTGTCTATTGGATCTGAAACCTTTTCTGATCCATTTGATCACTGTTCAATAAGCCCAGAATTATATCTTGAGGCAGCCAATGCAATCATCTACACTCTGGAAACATATTTTTTTCCATTGTAATCAATAATCTAGATTATCCTTTTTCACGAAATAATTTAAATTAGGAGCTCCATATTGCCTTCCTGTCTCATTAAATTCCCTGTTCCATTAAAGTATAGGACTTCACCTTGTTCTGGTTATCTGATCATTAGAGCTTGAACCATACTGTGTGTTCCTGTGGGTGCAATGGACCCCCTTTGTTGGAGCTGTACTGATAGATGCATCAGATCTGATCAAAGCCATGACTTTTAGATTTAATGTGTGTATTTCTTTCTTTTTAGCTTGCTGAACTGATTTAGGGTGTTTCTCCCTAACTACTTACTAAGGTCATGTACAGAATCATATAAATATGATTTCATTGAGAAATATATGTGCAGGACATCACATCTGTTTGTGTTTCTTGTTTCCCCAGTAGTTCAAGGGTTTTGTAATAAAGGTCGTGTACTATATGTATCTACGATTTTGGGGGCTAATTGTGGATAAACCATGTACAGTGTCGCTATCTTGAACTTACTACCTCTCTAGTTTTGTTTTTGCAGATAGACCTCTTGAGTGAGTTTTTTTTTTTTTACTCTTTTACCCGCAGAGAGAGAAAATTGTTGTTTGACAAACAGACCGCCTAAGAGTACAATAGTTAAAAAGAATTCACTCGGGGGTCTATCTGCAAAAATCAAACTAGAGGGGTAGTGCGTTCGAAGCAGCAATACTACATGGGGTCTATCTGAAACTAACCCTATATCTAGATGTAATACACAAGTGTCAGTTTGGAGGAGAGTAATAATTCTGAAACTCTTCACCAGTATGTAACCAACAAGTTATTTTGGGTGTAAAACAAGTGAGATGTGATGATGCCTTGATGTAGCTAATTATCTATCAACGTTACCTTTATTGTGTGTTTTCTTATCCTCAAGGAGTCACATGATATTTTTGAGGTTAGTATTAGGTGAAGTAGGGGAAGTTTAGAAAGGCTTCATGAATGTAATATGTTTATGGGCTGAAAAATTGGGTGGAAAGCACCATCAAGACATACATGTGACAACATTGAGTTGGACAGCGAAGGAGGGGGCTGACCATTAACTCCCCCCTCCTCCTCGTAGATTATTGCTTAGGGGACTCGCTATGGCAACTCCAAGTTAAACTGGATTAGCGAAGCAAAACCAATTTAAGAGGGTGTTTGGGATAGCTTAGTTTTTGAAGACTATAAGCCAAGCTGGTTTTCGGTGGCCTTTGGCTTTTATAATAAATTTTATAAAAATTGTTTGGATAGAATTGTCATTTACTTGGTCAAACTTAGCTTACTTAGATGCGCTTATAAGCTAGTTTTTCAAAAGTCGGTGAAGCCCAGCTTTTTTATATGGGGCTTAAAAGCTAGCTTATATGAGATGTTACCAAACATGTAGAACTAAAAAAGCTAGCTTAAAAGTTACTTTGACGAAAAACTAAGCTCTACCAAACACCCTCTTAAGTCCTGCCTGAAGTTTAGCAAAAAAAAGCTTGATTGTGACTTCAACTGGTTTTGTTAGAGTGTATGTTAGCATTAAACTGGTTCTGTTTTAGTCCGCCCCTTCTTCGGTTCCGAACTAAACCGGTTTAGGTCAAAACTGGTTTCGAGGGGAGTTTCCAAACTAACCCATGGCACATGACAACAAGCTATACGGTTTACAGCTGGTCCTCTACATAATTAACCTCCCTCCTATTCTCCTCGTGCATACTGGACCATGCTATATAACTTGCCATATATTTTTTTGGTAACTATAATAATTTGCCATTCTTGTGTGAAATGCTTTCACGCATTCCCATGAATTCTGGTGTGACTACTGCCACAAGTGGGTGGGGTACCTAAATGGCTAATACATTCTCCATTATGTAAACAGTTATAAATGTCTTTGCAGGGACAAGTACGATTCATACGGAGTATGATGAAAGTTAAATTATTAAGAATGTTTTAACTGTATGCATGTTCATGAATAGTTGACAGAGGCCTCTAGATGTCAATGAATGAGCCAACCCTCAGGCTGCACATAGATAGAATTTACAAAAGTATAAGTTCCTCTAACCTCAGCCACTACGCCAATTCATCCATATATAGACCGTAACAAAGTTTGCTGCTTTCTTTATTTTTTTTCCCCTTGTTTGAGTAAGTATCTCATAGTGGCATAAATACATTCTATCTTTATGTTAGCAAAATGACGGAATAAAACGAAAGCCGAGAGTAACAACCACAGAAATACGAGAAATACAAGAATTTAACGAGATTTGGCAATCAATGTGATTGCTTGTATCCTAAGAGCATATTGGTTCATGATTTTACTAATAATTAATAACGATTACAACCAATAAAACTAGTGGTCACTGGTTGGGGAGCGGTAATTAAGAAAGCAATCTAACTGCTTACTGACCATTAATTCCCCACTTTCCTTCTCCCCAACTAACCCCTCAAAGTCTTGAGAACTAATTTCTGTGGATTGGGTAGCTTTCAAGTTGACTATGACTCCATAATGAGCTTTCATTTTCTTTTTCTAAGTAGACAGATGAGGATAATGCGCATAGACCATAGTTTATATCCATCCGTCTCTTGCAAATTTCGAACTTACACTTGCTACCGTCGGTAACCAGAAAAGTAGGCAAAGGAGAAGATGACACAAAGTTAATAAATACATTCCTTGCCCAAGCCCACTAATAAGGGTAGATTTCACAAAATCCCCAAAACTTTGGGTTGTTTCCCACAAAGCCCATTGGACTTTGTTTCTCCCACAAACCCTCAAAACTTTTAACTTCTTTCACAAGACCCCCCAAAAAAGTGCCTCTTGCAGTTGGAGGATCTTATCAGCCCAATTCTGCCCTTTTCTTGTCGGAAAGTGATAAGTGTACTATAAGAGTTGTATTACTCCTGTACTACTAGACACAAATAAGTAGGATATATAGATGCTCATAATTCCTCTTTGGAAATTTACAAGAAAATGTCTCGCTTTTTTGTGTAGGAGTACAATAGTAGTATTAACTCTTGTGTACACTTATCACTACTCTTTCTTGTTTTCTCTAGGGCTCGTCTTCTCCTCTTCTCCTTGCTTTTAGAGGAGACTTCGTGGTTATAAAAAAAAGTTTTGGGAGTTGTTTGAGAACGAAGTTTGGGGTTTTTGTTGAAAATTTTCAGAGGTTAAGTGGGAACAATCAAAGTTCAGGCCTTCAGGGGGGTTTTGTAAAATTTACACTAAATAATAATTGCAATATTACAAGGATGTTATGTCGTTTGAACCGCAGCAATTAAGAGCCCATCAAATTAGCTCGCAACTGTACGCACCACCATCCAATTTATATTCTCCCTCTTCCCTCTCTTGTTACAACCGAACCAATCTTCTCTTATTACTCTCATTGCACTCTCTCTCTCTCTATAGTGCATTGGGACCCCATGAAATTGCAAAAATCAATTTCATGTGGGTATCAATGCACTATGAGAGAGAGTACATATTGATGAATACGGAGCATACTCAATCATTATTTCTCTCACAATTATAGAGTTTCGATGAAGTAAAAAAGGTTTCACGTATTAAGCACTTGTGGACCTCACTCAACCGTTTACAGTACTCTAAAACCTGCAAAAGAGTTTTGCTGACATTGGCCCTAGCTAACCCTGTGACATTTTGGAATAAAGCAGACAGCGGTTACAGTTCATGAACTTCTCACCACTGCTTCTTTCTCTTTCTATTTATTGATCATATGCATGATTTATAATTATTGACTTTCACTGTTTAGAGAATTTATTTCGAGTAGGTAGCCTCCACTGCTGATGATGATGATGTTCACGTAAAGTTCCCAGCCTACCATACATGTATGCATCTCATGCCTTCGTCAATCACATGAACTCCTTTTGGGTTATTTATCTATTAGTCCCTTTGAATCTTTCATATTTTGAACTAGTCCCTCAAAACATTGCGATTGCAGTTCGGTCTCTTGAACCATTATGATGTTTATAATTAGTCCCTCCGTCACATAGTCCATCCAATATGATAATCATGACTAGGTTAATGGTTAACTACAAATAGGTAATTACCAGACTACCCCTGCTTAACTATGGTCAGGTTTTGTTTCCTCTTAGACGCCCCAAAATTATCACCAAAATCTCTCTCCCCCTCCCTCCAAATAAGGTTTGGGTTTGGATTAAAAAGGGTATAACGACATTCCACTCCCAAAGTTATAAGTTGAAGAAATATTCACTCAATTCAAACAGGTGCTAACTATGGGGTACTAATCAAAAGACTTTTATGATTGGGGGGGCCTAATGGAAATTTCAATTCGTTTGGGTACTAATTCAAAATATGAATGATTTAAGGTACAATTACCGAAGTAACCCCAATCCTCTTGTTTGCCTTTTGCTGCTACCACCTTCTTTCTTCATTGATTTCATGTGGGATTGTTTGTTCCTGAATTAACATCTGAACATAAGTAGTAATGTTTTCATTCGTTATGTGTAAATGAGTTAGGAGCAAAGTTTTAGTACTTGATGATATTTCAATCATAGAGACAACAGACCGCACCATGTCCTTCCTAGTTTACAAATATGGACTTCATTGGGCAGTATTTTGACTATTTTCCTTTTCCTTTTTCTTGTTTGGAGGTAAAAATTCCACCAAATGTCATTAATTAGGAGCAAGTAATGAATCCAGAGGTACTAAGGGCCCCAGGTTATTTCAACAACCACTTTTGTTTTCTGCATTTAATAGATACAACTGCTGCACATGACTGAATAGCTTTAGAGTTATACATGGACTTCTTTCTACAATTAACACTGCACAAAACACTCGACTAAAAGTCATGTGTGCATGCATATGCATGTGTAGCATATGTGTGTGTATCACAATTTCAACATTTAATTATTAAAATCAATTCACTTTATGTTTACTTTACATTTATTTACAAAAAATTGATCAATTTTTTACGGTGTCAGCAACATTAGCTGAAAGTTGGTCGACTTTTTTAAAAATCCTTATTTGCTAAATACTCGGTTTTGACAAATCCGGACAGTTAGTAACTGGTGAAAATGATCAGGATTGCCAATTCAAAGCACTTTTAGCTTTATTACCAAAATACTTAATTGGGGAAGCGATTACAGGAAGGATACATGGTCCCCCACACAAAATGTACGCCGGCGCCGCGCAACCAACTCCTCAGCCCCGTGATCCTCCATGACGGCCGCCTAGCCCAGCGTCCGACGCCCATCATCGCCCTCCTCACCTTCCTCTGGATGCCCGTCGGCTTCGCCCTCTCCCTCGTCCGCGTCTACTTCAACATCCCCTTACCCGAACGCATAGTCTTCTACACCTACAAACTCATGGGCATCAAACTCGTCGTCAAGGGCACCCCACCCCCTGCCCCGAAAAAAGGCCACCCAGGCGTCCTCCTCGTCTGCAACCACCGCACCGTCCTCGACCCCGTTGTCACCGCTGTCGCCCTCGGACGAAAAATAAGCTGCGTCACGTACAGCATCAGCAAGTTCTCCGAGCTCATCTCGCCCATCAAAGCCGTTGCATTGTCACGAGAAAGGGAGAAAGACGCCGCGAACATAAAGAAGTTGTTGGAGGAGGGGGATTTGGTCATTTGTCCTGAAGGTACTGTTAAACTTATTTCTCCACCGAATTACGGTCAAGAAAGTTACTCACTTCCTAAGTTCAATTTCTGCAGGCACTACATGTCGCGAACCATTCCTTCTTCGATTCAGCGCGCTTTTCGCAGAGTTAACAGACAGAATTGTTCCGGTGGCGATAAACACGAAGCAGAGCATGTTCTACGGGACATCGGCGAGGGGGTGGAAGCTGTTTGATCCCTACTTTGTGTTCATGAACCCTAGGCCAACTTATGAGATCACGTTCTTGAAGCAGCTGCCTGAAGAGTTGACATGCGCAGGGGGGAAATCGCCCATCGAGGTCGCTAATTATATACAGAGGGTTTTGGGAGGGACGCTAGGGTTTGAGTGCACGAATTTTACGAGGAAGGATAAGTATGCTATGTTGGCGGGAACTGATGGAGTTGTGCCGAACAAGAAGAAGGGTTAGCATCGTTAAGTGTCATGATGGGATTAGTACTCTACCAGTTCACTTGTTGATTGGGGGGATCTGGAATAAGAAATTAAGGTGTATTTGTGAATTGATCACTGCTTTCAAAAAACTAGTTTCAAATGATTTGTAATTATTCTTTGGTGTTAGTTTTATGAACACTTTTAGCATTTTAATTGTAAGCTCAAATTAAATTGGGTAATATTAATGTAAGTGGTGAAAGTGTGAAAAATCTCTGCATCTCCGCTGTTAAATGTAATAATACGCATCTTTCCAGGATAATTGAGATTTATTTAATTGCTTTTCCTCTTCCTAGAAACAGAATCTTTTAATCCGTTTGACAAGAGGTTAAGAGAAGGGTTAAGGGACTTTAACTTCTCCTTAATCCTCCAAATAGGTCAATTTGGTCAAAAAGGCTAACAAATGCTTTGCAAGGGTAAAAATTAGTGAACTCTTCATTTAGAAGGATCAACAAATTCGCCTGAGGGTATGTATGACAATTAGCCTCCTTAATCCTTCTTTGTTTGTCAATCAGAAAATACTTAACCTTTCCATTAAAAAAAATAATAATAACCATTTATATTGACTATCAAATCCTAACAAAATTAAATTATTTCTACCCCTCCTCACTAAGTTAGTCCTTCTCCGTAACCCTCCTCTCTTAACCCCTTCCCCAATGGCATCCTAGTTCATGACTTGGTTTTGGAGCCCTATTCAAGTGATACTGTAAAACTGCTTTGAATGTAAAAGAAGAGCTTCTGAACATCTATTTACATTCGTTGATATTGGATGCTATTTTGGAGTTGATATAAGAGTGTTCAAAATTCACAAGTTATGCTGCATTATGTCTGATTTTTGTTGAAGATCCATTTCTATAAAAACTCTACTACTACTCTCAATTCTCTGCTCTAAATTTATGCCAAAACCACAATTTCAGCTTCCAAAGCATATAACTAATTTGGATCCATGGGCCTCATCCTTAAAGTTCAAATTAAAATAAGGTTCTCGAGTACACCTAAATTGGGGGTAGGGGTAAATTGCCAGTAAATGAGGAATGGCTAAGCTGGGGGTTAAATTAACCCAAAAAATGTAGTATGATACACTACAGATGTAGGTCTCTAAAAATGTCATCTTTCAGCACAACTGTCCGTAAATAAACATGTCGAATCTGATAATTAAGTTAAAGCAGGGTTAAACAAAAGAGAGTAAAGGACGGGAATAATTTACGGCTTCCATCTGTACAAATTTTTTCACTTCTTTGATCAGGAGAAAACCCTCATTTATACAAAATAAAAAATATATATAGATAATTTCTTTAAAAAAATAACAACATATAAATATGACCCTCACAAATCACAATTCCTCTATTTCTAATAGTGATGAAAATAAAGTACAAAAGCTTGCCTCATAGCAGTAATTCCCGGATTTTTACAGGTCTCTTCACTGCATTTGTGAAACCCTGTGACATTGCATATGAAATGAAACAAAGTCAACGACCATCCTATTTAAAATTTTCAAGCCTTTGAGATTGAAATGAAAGTTATAACCGATAAGGCTAAGTACGACATTCCATTCACTTGTAGAAGACAGAAACTGCACAAGTTACAGTCAAACGCTCACAAATTCTCAGAAACTAATCACAGAAGCTGCAAGTCGTTGCAATGAGAATATGACTTATATATAATAAGAATCAATTAGATGTGATAAAATAATCCAGATACACTGGCCTAAACACTGGAACAACGTTTTTGTTCTTCTCTATTCACATTCACTGGATAGCAGGGATTTTTCACTTGATATCAAAAGCAGGTGTACAGGGAAACTAGTGACTTTGATGGGTAAGGATGACTCCTAGCCAGTATGCTACTTTGACTATATTTCTTGAACAGTAGTAGGACTCGAGAGAATAATAGGTGAGACCCCTATGCAATAAATGGCCCTTGTGCAATGTATAAGTGGTTGGATTATTGTATACTATTCTCGCATCCAAAGAAAATCCATCCAAATAGTCCATTTATCAATTCTCAAGGGAAATTTTGGAAGGGATCTTTCCCTGTCTTGCTCAGGTAAGGAGCTTGTTGGGTTGGGCATGGGGATGGATTGAGGGAGTAATGAGTTTGTAAATCACATTAAAAGGAAAACAAACAAATGAAGATGAGCATAAGAATTACACAGCTCGCATACATCGATATTTGAAATTACACAAGTCACCATGAACATGGGCAATACCTAGCAGATGTTCATCTTGCATCCTTTGTAAAACCAGTGTGTGTGTGTTCTTTTTCTTTTTTTTTTCTTTTTTCTTTGTTGTATGTGTATAGTGTAGGCGACTTCAGATAATGGGATAGATCATACCTCATTATATTTGAAGAGCAAAGGACGTGAATCCCTTTCTTTTGTTGCTGCCTTCTGTAAACTTTCTCCAGGATTTCCTGAGCCCTTGCTACTTCCTTTTCTGAATCTGTTTTCTCAAGTACATAAAGAAAACAATTAGCAACAGATGTACGCATTTGAGCTATGGCATGACAGAATTACATCTTAAAGGATGTTGGATGAATTTCCAATCATTACAACAGTTGAAAACACGTTTTTCAAAGGATACATAATGATGTAGGACGCATAACGATAAAAATTCATGGAAAAAAAGGACCTTCATGAGTCAAATGGGATACGGATGAATTATTGACTGGCCGCAGATAAACAACCATATCTCCCAATCCGGATGGCGAATTCTAACATATTATATATGAAAATTGCCTATCTCGATGAGACGGAGTCAATCAGTTTGGCAGAATCCGACAATATCATCAGTAACACCCATTTTTTGCAGGATTTCAGAAATAATCAGCCTTTAGTTTATTTTTAGTAATAAAGTCAGAGTCAATTTAGATCAGGAAACAAAATCAATTTTGATTTAATTAGGACTGATTTGTTTCCTATATTATAGGGAGTCTTTTTAGGGTATGATTTGATACTTTCTATTTCTTTGTAATTCTAGTCTTATTAGGAGTCTATTTTATTTTTCTATTTAAGAATGGTCACGTAACCCTAGAATCAATATAACTTTTTATCAATAAATTCCTCTTTTAATATTTTCTTCGTGGATTCGAAATTCTTCGTGGATTCGGAGATCGTTCTTTATGGATTTAGAGAGCACCCATTGGTGGATTCCGAGGTTTATCACTTCCGCGCTGCGTTAATTGGTATCAGAGACTTATTTTCCCGATCCGATGGCAGGCGATAAAGCCCCTTTTTCTCGAACTGAGTTCGATGAGTTGAAGACTGATGTTAATCAGATGAAGACCGATGTTAATCAGATTAAGACTGTCGTAGATCGACTTGCGTCGGCAATGGAGCGTCTGAACACGGTAGGAGTTCAAAATCGCGTTGATGGTCACCAACGATGTGATATGACTCCACAGGATAAATTCAACAGCGACCGTGACCCTAAGCAAGACCCTGGAGTTGGGAAGAGCACTAAAGAAGCAACAAAGAAAGAAGAACCACCTCCGGAGCACAATATCTTCCGCACGAGATGCACTGTGATGCAGAAGGTTTGTAATGTTATCATTGATAGTCACAGTAGCAAAAATCTTGTCTCTCGGCATATGGTGAATAAGTTAGGTTTGAAGACAGAGAAACACCCACCTCCCTACAAGATCGACTGGATTCACAAGGGCAATGATGTGCAGAATGATGAGATGTGTCGGGTACCTTTTTCTATTGGCCGCAACTATGTCGATGAGGTGTTGTGTGATGTGGTCGAGATGGATACTTGTCATATGCTTTTAGGTAGGCCATGGTAGTTTAATGTTGGTGCCACCCACAAGCGCAGAGACAATGTTTATATCTTTAAGAAGGATGGATGTCGAATTGTACTCATACCTCTTATAAAAAAGGAGTCATCCAAAATAGAGATTACTGAGAAGAAGAGACTATTGGTGGCAGACAACGAGGCTTTAGCAGAAAATTTGAAGCAATCTGAAGAGGTCTATGACTTGGTTGTAATTGAAAAAGAAGAACCTGCACCTGCCGAAATTTCTCCTAAGGTGCAAACACTCGTTATGCATGAGATTCATAATGCTAATGGTGATATGATAGTGAAGATGGATATTATGCATGATATTTCTAAAGAGGTTGTGAGCGATATTGCACATATTGATGTTGTCCCGATGGAGGAGAAGGATAAATTAGAGAGTGAGATAATTGATAATATGTGTGAATTATTTGGTGGAGGGCTCGAGGCAAAAGAGATGAAAGAATTGTGTATGGAATATGAGGGAGAATTTTCTTCTCTAAAAGCAAAGGTTGTGAATAATTTCAAGAAGATTTTGATGATACTTCCAGCACTAGAATATGAGAAACAACATGGAACATATTTTGAGAAGTTTTTCAAGCCATCTGTAGATCTACATGCTGTCAGTCACATTAAAATAATGTGGAAAAGATTCATTCAAAAGTTTGATTCTAAAGAAGCCTTAGCTGAGAAGGTAAAAGAACAGATGGAGAAAATCAATGCTAAGTATAAGGCGGACGCTGATCGATGCAGGAGAAGAAAAGCGTTTAGCAAGGAAGCTGCTATTCAAACAAATATAAGCTCGTGGTCGAGCTTCTTTCAACAAGGGGAGACTGATGTAGGACGCATAACGAACAAATTCATGGAAAAGGACCTTCACGAGTCAAATGGGATACAGATGAATTATTGACTGGCCGCAGATAAACAACCATATCTCCCAATCCGGATGGCGAATTCTAACATATTATATATAAAAATTGCCTATCTCGATGAGACGGAGTCAATCAGTTTGGCAGAATCCCACAATCCCATCAGTAACACCCATTTTTTGCAGATTTTCAAAAATAATCAGCCTTTAGTTTATTTTTAGTAATAAAGTCAGAGTCAATTTAGATTAGGAAACAAAATTAATTTTGATTTAATTAGGACTGATTTATTTCCTATATTATAGAGAGTCTTTTTAGGGTAGGATTTGATATTTTCTATTTCTTTATAATTCTAGTCTTATTAGAAGTCTATTTTATTTTTCTATTTAAGAAGAGTAATGTAACCCTAGAATCAATATAACTTTTTATCAATAAATTCCTCTTTTAATATTTTCTTCGTGGATTCGAAGTTCTTCGTGAATTCGGAGATCGTTCTTTGTGGATTCAGAGAGCACCCCTTGGTGGATTCCGAGATTTATCCCTTCCGCGCTGCGTTACATAAATTGTTTTTGATCATATTTGGAACTGAGGTCAACTACCTAGCTCCTTTGTGTAAGAATTTAAAGATTACAGTCTCTGATTGGATATGTATAAGATTGACTATTGAAAAGTAGAGGACAGATAGAAAATAAAAGAAAACTCAGTTCAAGGATGTCACCTATCAAAGAAACTAGAAGAGGTGCGAATAGGCCTCTTGGACGCGCCATTTTCTTGGTTGCTCTTGATGGCTTTTGAAGATGAGTTCAAGGATATGCTGGCAGTATTCTGCCCCGTATTAAGTGCCACTTTGAGTTGGCTTCTGTCTTCAGCAGCTGAATATTTAGTCGTGTCCGCTGTTAGCTTCTTCTCTGCACCTGGGAAAGCCTGAATTGCGGAGTTGCTTCCCTCAGAGGGGTTTATGGATTTTCCAATGCTCTCACGCAGAATCCTTCTTTTCTCAACCTTCAAGATTATGGAGAATATATAATGTGGTAAACTGAATAAAGATAAAGAATTAGCCACCATGGTCTTTCTGCAGGAAAGTTTATACCCTAGTTTCTGAAAGCTAAAACTGTTGAAGAATAACGGTGAAGTTGTAATGAAATTTATTAAAATAGATTAGAAAAAACTAAGACTATTTTGAGAGTCATCTATGGCTACAAGTACCAATTGCAAAAACAAAAACCCTTGGTTGAGAGTGATTGTCAAATATTTGTTCAATGTGTGTTCATATATAGGTATACATGGATATTACAAATATAATTATATGTTTTTGGTTCGGAATTTGCTAAATGATAATGTTTATAAATAGCAAGTTTCGCAATTATACAAGTTTGGTCAAGAGAATCGGATTTTTTAATCAAATAAAAGAAACTCTTAAAAGTTCAAAACTATATAATTAAATCAATTCAAATATTTTAGTATCACGGAGAAAATTCATCAGGTTCAAAGGCACGTTTGAATTCAGATTCTGATCTTGGAGAAGCAAATACAAATTTGGAGCACATTTGAAATAAATATAAAATGATTTTTTGCATCTCCCAAGCTACCAAAAACCAATTTTTATTATAAGTAACTAAGAGCTTGTGCTAAGATTGTTTTTCTTTTGATCTATATATTTAAAGACTTCTGGCCAATTGCATAGCATTTTTAGATATGAAACTTTCCCTATCAAAATTTTTGGATGTGAATTGTTCATTTATAAGAAAAAAGTGGCATGTTTCTATGTGACCTACTTTTGTTTAGACATTAATGAATCCATTGAGGATATAACTAGTGAGTTTCCTGTTAACTGTAGTAAAGTTGATATAACTGTAATACAGCTCCTGGCCACTTTATTTCAGCAAGTACACTGTACAAGAGTAAAAAAATATGAGGGCGATTTCAAATGCAAGGTCTAATATATCACCTCATGCACCAACACTTGCTTCATGGCTACAGAGAGCTCAAAATGATCAGAGTGATGATCCTGTTAAGATGAAGAGAGAAAATTTAGATGAAGAACCTTTTATATTGGATAAAATAATTCAAGTTCTGGCAGAAGATAAACCTGAAATCTCACAAATTCGTTGATCGCGGGATCAAAGGAAAGCTCTGGAGCATCAGAAACTGGTCCATATGCATGAATCCTTTGGTAAGTTTTGGGTTTAGAGGCTTTATATGTTACACAATATGAAACCATAGTATCCACTAGTTGGGACAGATCATTCTTTTCTCTTTCTGTCAACAAATGTGATGCTACCTGAAACATACATCAGACAGTTCCATAAGTCAACATAGCAAAAGAAATAATAACAAAAGGTTTACCTGAGAAGGGGAAGGGGAGGTGGTGGTGAAAGAGGAGCTCAACAGAAGAGGAAGGGGATTCGGCTTCCTTGTCGGCTCGGTGATGGTGTTGTCAGAGGAGAAGAGGAAGGGGAGATGGATGAGGAGCTCAAAATAGGGAGAAGAGGAAGGGGAGTCGGCATCGGGGAAGAGGAATTAGGGATTAGGTTGATGGAGAAGAGGAAGGGGAGTCATTCTCAGGGAAGAGAAATTAGGGCTTAGTTTGATTAGGAGTTTGGGAGGTCGGCATGTCTAGTTGAAAATTTGACATAGGCTAAAAAATTTTAATAATGTGTAATGCACGCTCTGTTACGCGACAAAGACACACAACACGTGCTATTCTAAAATATCACAGCTTTAAATTGCATATGAGCTATTTCAAGGTGCTATGCAACGACAAATACATATTATGCTACGTAATATGTAGGATGTTTTTTCAAGTTTGCTTCCACATTATATGCAAAGAAACAATTTGGTTCATGAAGGAAGAGTTTGCAAAGCAGATGGAGACTAACAAGGAAAAGGCTATACAGTGCCTTAGCATGACCCAGGATTGTGGAGATGCTAAGGCTTTAAGACTGAGATTTACGATACAGCAGTTAAAAGATTGTAACATGTAAAGAAAATTGTTATGCAAAGCAGCAAAATAATTTCAATTTCCAATTTCATAACTGTTTTGCTTTTCGTCGCCATGCTTGTTTAGATTATTGAGTCCTCTTAACTACTTTTTTTAGCTGTATCTGCCTTTTTAAGATAAATTACTTGATAAACTGCTTCGTGGCAGTTATTTTACTCAATCACCTCCCAATGATAGGTTCCGGATTCATTTAGATAATGATCTAATTCTATGTTTATATTTCAGGGAAGATCTGATACAACTTACTATGAATATTGCCAGGAGATAGAGTCAAAATCGAAATAAGTTGTTATGACAATTAAGGTATTAAATTATTGAATCAAAAGGGATATCCCTCAGATACTGAATCACCTGTTCCTGAGCTCATGGGTACCGGAGTATATCACCTGGGTTGGGGGTTAGGGATCTTAACCTCTGAAACATCAGGTATCAAAGAAAATTTCTTTAATAAAAATGGATTATTTCATTAATAGATTTAATTAGAACACTCAATCCACTAAAAAATTAAGACATTCATATGAATATAAAATGAGAAGTGTAGTTTGATTTGATCATCCAATTTACAACTGGAGACTGTATTGTATAGTAGATGGAGATGATATGTTAACTGAAAGAACACAAGGACATCTACAAAGAAATTGAGGAAATTAATGTTCGTTGTATGCAAAGTACGGACAGCTGTCTTAATGGATCAACATGCACTAAGTAACAAAGTCCCACAAGTTCTTCCATTTAATCTAAAAGCCTAAAACTTTGGATTGAATTTGAGAGAAAACAATGAAAGTTACCGGTCTCAAAGTTGGAGGAGATAGAATATGTAGAAGTCGCGAAATAAGATCCTCTACCAAATATTCAACTGATAGATGCCTTGAAATAGATGGTGAGATTTTGTTGTGCCAAATTCTCATTGCATCTTTCCTTTCCAGAAGCATTGCCCGGCATCTGAAAAATCATAGTAATTAGTCCTGACATCTACTTAAAATAACAAATTAGTCCTAAATAATAAAACAAAAAATTGGATGAACAGTGAGATAAATGGATTTTACTTTTGCAAGGACTTTGGCCATTCAATATTTGGCTTCTCAAATTGTGCTACTAGGTTTCTAATACTTATCACGACAGGAGGTTGATAGGCTGCAAATTAACAGTTTCAACAACATCAAAGAAGCGAAGGAAAAAAATAAGATAAAGGACATGATTTTACCATAGAGAGACATCTGTTGAGTTCGTAAAATATACTTAAGTAGAGTATCAGAAACGCCAATTGTATCAAGGCACCTAACCTTCAAGTCAACAAAAACATTAAATTTCTTATTGTCAAACATGCTAATGCAAAAAGGTTAAATCCGCAGCAAAACAATAGCTGGGACCAGGTCACAGTAAACTCAACTGTCTTTTGCATCATTGGATCATGATAAGAGAGGCGTAAGAAATTTTCATGAATTCCATCCATAGTCAATTCATATTCACCACTGTCAGGTCAGCATGAGATGGAAATATTATTTGAGGGAAACTTGTAAGAAAAATTTCAGATCATTGCTAGAGTCTTTTGACACTAAATTACCGATTAGAGATAATGGAGTATAGGAATTCAAAATCCCCATGGCCACTTGAGTCACTCATGGAATTCCTCCGTCTCTTTAATTTTCTCTTTTGGAAGATCTACAAAGTATAATAGAATAAATTTTCTCAAATAAGGTTCAAGTATAATGCCAGTAGATTGGCAGGACTAACTCTTACCTCCTTCCATACATCAAAAGCACTTCTTGACATGTCCTTCTGGCCAACTACTTGAGAATCTACCTCCAACTGAAAATTGATAAGGCTTTTCAAATGAACTACATAGGACATACAAATAATTTTGATAAAATAGAAAAATCAATGCTCTTAACTTACAAAATTCAGGGTTTCTTTCTTCTTATTTAGAAACTGAAGGGTGTTTAAGCATGAGCGAATGTCACATTCTGCAGAATGTACAGATAAATCAAATGACGACTAAATATAAGAATCTTAAAAAGATGGAAACAGCAGATGAGAAATACTAAATGACTTCAAACCAACAGAACAGGCATGTTGAGAGACTCAACTTTATGTACACACTGAAAAAAAAATCATAAATGAAATGCTTAAGTTATCAATGCATCGCGAATAAACAAGAATAAGATGATGTTATCATGTTACATGTTATATGTTGAAGAAAACATGTGCGAGGGAGGTATTGTAAAATGCATATATGGAAACAAATAGTTGAAGACTTACTAGAGGAACATTGATGGATGGGTACATTGCACAGGTTGCAAGTAAATGTTCCTCAAGTGTTGCTGTGTAAGATAAAATTTAGAGGGCTAAAACATCATTGCCCTCTGATGAGATATTCATTCTGATCAAAATTGTTAAACATATCCTTCTTCCATATGAATAATCGTGCTGTCAGTACTTTATACGACAAATATATTAATTGATCTATTACCTTTTCTTTCCTTTGGTACAGTTATGGAGTTTCAGTAAGACAATGGAGGAAACCAGCATATACAAAATAAATTCAATTGCTAGAGTAAACCAAGAACCACAGCATCAGCTATTGGAGCTAAAAGAACCACAAACCTAGAGAACTGACTAGGAGTTGTCAACACATTTAAGGTCAATTCTCAGACAATTGAACCATGCAAGAAATTTTCATATTTGGGATAATTGTAAAATTGCGTCTGAGGAAGATTTCTGATTTGTCATATGACCTGTTCAAGGTGTAATATAGAGGAAAACTAAGTCCTAGCTGGTAAATGTCAGAAAAGCCACACAAAAAAAAAACACCACAATGATCAACACACTCCAAAAAACCACAGTAATTATCGGTAGAAAGGCACAGAACTAGTCACCGGTAAATTCAGCTAATGCAGAAAGTGCAATGGAGCTCGTCTTGAATCCTTCTTTTTTGCAGATATATTTAAGCCTGCCATGAAGAAATTTTATTTATGAGGAACATGCTCAAAAGCAAAAATAACTCAAAGAAAAAATATTTCACTAAAATAATAAGATCAAGATAGCAAATGGATAAACACCAAGAACCGAAAATTCAAGCCATAGTCTATTTTTAACTGCATTTACCTGTTCACAACCCGACTAGTTGTCGGTTGCACGAACATATGTACCCTGTAAAATGAATAAAATACTTAATGTCAACAGCTTGTATGAGTCAACAAAACACAGTGTTTACATAATACCAAATTATTTCTTTATTGAAAATCTAGAGTTCCAAGAAAAAAAAGAAATAGTTGAAAGTTTATTAAACCAGCCATTATAACGTATAAAAGAACTTACTTGGCTACTTGACGCAATGACCTCAAAGCTGGTGCATAAAGGTCGTTGCATATGCAAATTATCTTCAGATAATAATATGAATTATCAGAATGTAACACACAAAAAAATACTCAGTGAAAATGGAAGTCAGTCATTTGGATCCTTACAGGCCTCAACAATGTGGCAGTATTTCGTTGTTTGCCCTTTTTCAGGGGAACCTTTCCTGGTTGAGTTTCCAGGGGAAAATCTTCCTTTTCAGAAGAGGATTTTCTTTCAGCTGCCACCTATTTGAGCCAGGCAAAGTCAATAAACAAAAAAAATACTCAATGCCAAGTACTGTAGAAAGTATAGCTGTTTTAAACTAAATATTTTCTCAGCAAACTGCACGCGAATTGTAGAACCTAATAAAGCATGCATGGAACTGCAGCAGAGTATAGACTTTTGGCTCATCATATTGTTGAAGGTTTGAAACTCTTTCGATAAGACTTATTCTACTAGAATTGTATTGAAACCTAGCTTCCTTTATATTTTATTGTGATAAAGAAGCAGCAATCAACATCACAAATAGGAGATATTGAGATTCATTGTCACTTTATCCAAGAAAGAATTGATTCCAATGAACTATGTCCGTTGTATGTTCCCTATGGAAAACCACTTGCTAATATCTCATCGAAGGTATTGATAGACCTCCATTTCAAAGGTATAGAGACATATATGCTAAGCGTGAGAGCAAGTGTACAGAATAATATTTTCCAGACTATATAATATAATAAAATTGAGAGGCTTAAACATAAATGTGTTAAGTATTTATATGTAAATTTGATGTCATGTGATATACATTCCAGAACAGCCCTATGCAAGAATTATTTGTTTTTTCCGGTGGTCGTTCCCATTTCTTTTACACCACTTTCTTCTCTCTTTTCAACACTTCCAATATCTGACCCACTACTCACCTGATAAGTCTCCGTTAGAGCTATTCATAGATTTATACACAAACCATAGATTTCTTAAGAACACATGTAACCTGGTACAGATGAATAATACTTTTGCCCATTGAAAAGAAAAGGAAATTACCATTTTCAGCACCACTTCCACAGCACCCTTCCCTTCACCAAGTGCACCATCTATTTCATCGATCACCTGTACGAAATTAATAAAATTGTATAAATCAAGAAAGAAACAGTTAGACTTACAAAAGTTAACTCACCAAGCATTTGGGCTTGGAATTAGCCATGACAGAGTTCATCTGCACCACATCTAGGATCTTCGACTCAATTGTTGAAGATGAGCGCTCATCACTTGCATTTATCTACAAAGGCTGAAGTCTTACTTGCTTTGTGCTTTTTAAACGACTTAGTTGGACTAGGTTAAATACGCACAACCAAATGATTTAGCAGTGAAGTTGAAAAACTAATAGACACAAAGTTATGCATCCACAAGTAATATTTGCCTTTGATTACCTCCATCAGTAATTAACATATCAAGTTGTTCTAGTATCTTTCATATATGATGTATAGATTCCAAATGGATGTGAACACAAAAACATGGATATATTAGTACATGAAAGCAATATGCCAAATGTGCAGGGTAAAACACCATTTCCTGGATTATAAGAATTAGATTTGACACCAAATGCATCCCGGTTGTACACCACAAATAGTTGCTGCTCAAAGAGTTCGCTATGTTCTCTTTCCTCTCCCCCTAAATCCAACCCTCAACCCCCACCTCCCCAGCTGAAATTCAAAAGAACAAAATGTCACGCCCCAAAATTAGAGTCTTTACACAAGGTCTAAAACTAGGGTGTGAGCTCAAAAAACTATGCAATGTGAATTGCAATAAAATAATTTTTTTTATAGATATATACACAGTACATAACATGCTCCCTCTTCTCCAGCTATTTACAAGTCAATTTACAAAATTTGATTCTGAAATCCCCAAGTAATGAGCTTCAACTTATGCTTCCTCTTGATCTGAAAATGTGAGATAATACAGGAATGAGCTACACTAGCTCAGTGAGATTATGGACATGAGTCATGTATTTATCCAAATCTATGACAATGATAAGTAGAAAAGATAAAAGGAAATCGAATTAGAACTGTTGCTTCAATACATGAAATGCAATTCTCATCAATACATAAAATGCAAAACACTTCAGTTACCACCTTATTTGTCGATAGTAACGATAACATTTGTCGATAGTAACGATAACAATAACGATAACGATATAAGGCTCAAGGCCTTGCATATTCCGGATATGTGCCGATCAATAAATATCAATTAACACTGATGGTTCCTTTTTAGTGTTACCAATCATTAAGCATGGTACTGAAGTGCATGTAGGATACATGAATTCGCCAATTATGAGCATAGTAAAATCAGACGATAAATGATCAATAAATTCCTTGCATATGATGAGAGAAAATTGTATAAGAGGATCATAAAACGTAGTAGTATCTGAAAATAACATAACTTATGCCCTAACCTCACCTTAGCGATGTCTCTCTTGAAGTCACTAAACTTTCTTGAACTTTTGGATATGCCTTCCAAATGAAGGTTCAACCCCTATTTATAGGCATCACTTATTATTATTTTTATTCTTGTCATTATGACTTATGGTGATTCATCGGAACATTTCGTGGTTGGTCATAATTACTATGATGATTCACCTAGACGCCTCGTAGTTTGTCATAATTACTAAATATATTTTTATATTACCATCTTGTTGATAGGGAGGTAAGTATGCATTTCTGTTTGCCAACCCAGGTAAAATTTCGAGGACGAAATTCTTGTAAGGGGGTAGAATGTAACACCCCACCCTAATATTATTGTTATACATAATATCATTGTTATACATAAGCATATAAGTGAAAAAAATAAACTATATAAATATAGGAACAAAAAGGGTGTTTATGCAAAATGTGATAATAAAGAAGGGTGTTTATGTAAAATATGATAACAAAAGGGTGTTTATGCAAAATGCGATAATAAAGAGGGTGTTTATGCAAATTATATAATTTTTGCATATTAAAAATATATTTATGGGAAAGCGTGCACAAGCTTATCTTATGGATAGGCTTAAGAATTAAAAATATATTTATGGGAAGATGTGCACAAGCTTATCTTATGGATAAGCTTAAGAATTAAATATATATTTAGTAATCATGACAAACTACGAGGTGTCTAGGTGAATCACCATAGTAATTATGACAAACTACGATGTGTCTAGGTGAATCACCATGGTAATTATGACCAACCACGAGGTGTTCAGATGAATCACCATAAGTCATCATGACAAGAATAAAAATAATAATAAGTGATGCCTATAAATAGGGGTTGAACCTTCATTTGGAAGGCATATCCAAAAGTTCAAGAAAGTTTAGTGACTTCAAGAGAGACATCGCTAAGGTGAGGTTAGGGCATTAGTTATGTTATTTTCAGATACTACTACGTTTTATGATCCTCTTATACAATTTTCTCTCATCATATGCAAGGAATTTATTGATCATTTATCGTCTGATTTTACTATGCTCATAATTGGTGAATTCATGTATCCTGCATGCACTTTAGTACCATGCTTAATGATTGGTAACACTGAAAAGGAACCATCAGTGTTAATTGATATTTATTGATCGGCACATATCCGGAATATGCAAGGCCTTGAGCCTTATATCGTTATCGTTATTGTTATCGTTACTATCGACAAATAAGGTGGTAACTGAAGTGTTTTGCATTTCATGTATTAATGAGAATTGCATTTCATGTATTGAAGCAACAGTTCTAATTCGATTTCCTTTTATCTTTTCTACTTATCATTGTCATAGATTTGGATAAATACATGACTCATGTCCATAATCTCACTGGGCTAGTGTAGCTCATTCCTGTATTATCTCACTTTTTCAGATCAAGAGGAAGCATAAGTTGAAGCTCATTACTTGGGGATTCCAGAATCAAATTTTGTAAATTGACTTGTAAATAGCTAGAGAAGAGGGAGCATGTTATGTACTGTGTATATATCTATTAAAAATTTTATTGCAATTCACATTGCATAGTTTTTTGAGCTCACACCCTAGTTTTAGACCTTGTGTAAGGACTCTAATTTTGGGGCGTGACATAGTTTTAGACCTTGTGTAAGGACTCTAATTTTGGGGCGTGACATATTTGGTATCAGAGCAACAAAAAAAAAAGGCCAGGATAGGATCCTCGAACTGTAGGTTATGAGCCTATGATAGTATTAACTCGTAGTGTATTGCAGGAAATGTCTAACTCTCCCCAAAGTAGTGCAGGAAGTAATGTTCCGTTCAATGCCCCATTACATAAACACCCTTCTTTATTATCACATTTTGCATAAACACCCTTTTTGTTCCTATATTTATATAGTTTATTTTTTTTATTTTATTTTTCACTTATATGCTTATCTATAACAATGATATTATGTATAACAATAATATTAGGGTGGGTGTTACACAAAAACCTTTCACAAGAAAGAAGATAAGGGCTTTAATGAGGGGCAAATTAATTAAGATATTAAGACATTTTGTTTAATTCATTCATCCAATTGCATGCAGATAGAGGCAGGATCCAAAGAGACAAAAAAAAAACATCACACAAGAAGTTGAAAACAAAATGAAAACATGGAATATCCTTGTTGATATGTCTGTTAGTGCTTTTACGAAACCACAAGTTACTACGCAAACAATAAGGACATCTACTTTTTCCTCCAAAGGAAAATGCATTATCGAAAATATGGTACCTGTCTGGATTCTTTTATCAACTTAATATCTTAACTGTTCTCGAGTCTACTTGAAGGGTTGCTTCTAGTTGCATGAGCTTAAACTGCATGACTAATACCTATGTCTACCTACATATCAACTAGTTATCAAGGTTATATGGTTGTCCTTTGTTAGTGTTTGCACATAGTTGCCAGGCATTTGTCACTTACTTATTGTGGATGGTTAAGTCTAAAGAAGGCCTAAGGAATTGCATACTGGTTAAAAAGCGACCTCACCTTCCAGCCTGTGCTAATGCATGCTTAAATTTTTTTATGCATCATACTTTACATGAAATCTGGAGGATATGCTCTATCTTTTATGGTAAAATCTACACTGTCCAGCAAATTTTGTCAGAAGTAACGGTTCGTCATTTTATTTAGTATTTTAGCTGACCGAGAAAATCATTATAAAGTCTCTGTGGCTGCTGAACATGAAATTATGATGAAAAACAAAGAGCCCACATTCTGTGACTTGCATGTGACAAGCTCACTATGAAAAAGAAATAGTTTTTCCATCATAACTTGAAAATTATTTGTAGACAGAGATCACACTGCCGGTATTGGAATTTGGAACCTCTAGTGTGAATATCCTCTAAAGAAGAAAACTTAAAACCAATTCATAGACATTGGTGGAAGTATCTATGCTAGACAGCTAAAGTTTGGCTCTGCTTTGGAAAAGAGAAAAAATAAACATATTTTGTAATATCTGAGGAAAAACACAAAGGTTGAAAGTGATTAACCTCAACAACACAGTATCCACAATGCTTGGCGGCTACGTGTGCAAGTGTCGTCTTCCCAAGCCCTGGTGGACCACATAGTAAAAGTACCTGTAAAATCCAAATAAATTCACGTGCTCCTGAAATGATTTACAAAAATCTGAACAGAAAACCAAATAGTCGCTATGGGAAATGTCTTACAAAAATCTGAACATAAAATCAAATAATTGTTATGGGAGGGAAGGAGTGTATAGTTTTTACAAGCTTATACCAGGATGCTAAGGAGGTTGCTTGTTTCTTATGGGTGCTACCAGCCAGTATCTGCCATTGTCACAGCAGTTTAAATATCATTGGTGCATTCTTGAACAATTTACATTTCCATGCCTATCATTATCTCCATTTTCTTTTATTAATTTAGAAAGGATAAATGATAGTCATTAGCCTAGATTTGAAGGGGATATCTTATTGCAAGATAAGACAATTAAGAAAGAAAATCAAAATGTTATTCCTCAACCTCTTATTTTGGCACAAAGGGACTAAGATGTCTTTCACTTTGCAGGATAGTCCAACTAGGAAATCTGTTAGTATGGTGAAGCAGGTAGATTTCCAAGACACACACACCAGTCCGAACTATTGCAGTATTTAATATCTAGGTTCCCTAGTAGTAATATTAACCAACATAATATATTTGATCCTCATACTATCATTTATCATGTCCCTTTTGGGCATCAGCAAGCACATATGAATTCCACTGCTTGTATTTCTCTACTCCTATGTCCCAAAAAGATAAAGCTCTGCAAGCGAGATATACAGATCTACAACATGTTAAAATTGAGGTAAGCCTCCTTCAAAAAGCAAGCTGTTTGCTTTACTGAACTACTTGCAGAATGAGACCGTAGAGTACTAAGTGCTGATAAAGGAGAAGACTGCTACAGTGTTAAATCCTTAAAAGAGCAAATCTGCACATATTTCTCGACAAATTACTGAATGAGGCTGTAGAGAATACTAATAAGTGGTGATAAAGGAGAGGATTGCTACAGTATTAAAATCCAAAAAAGAGCAAATCTGCACATGTTTCTACAATAGTAAACCCCCTACATAAAGCGAGCTGTTTGCTTTACTGAACTATTTGGTGAATGAGGCCGTAAAGAGTACTAACTGCTGATAAAGGAGAGGATTGCTACAGTGTTAAAATCCTAAAAAGAGTAAATCTGGAGTCCGCATCGCCTCAGAGCAAATCTGCATATGTTTCTCACCAAATTGTGCAGCCAAAAAAGTAATGACACTGAGCGAAAGCATGAGATTTTTAAGGTGATGTGTATGGTACTAAAAGTTGGCGGATCAATTGTACATCCCATAACATTGGCATCCCTAATTTATTACATAGACGTGAATATACTAATAGGTTAAAGTGATAGTGTTAAAAAGTCTAAACATGTGATAAATAAATATACTGCTTTCCCACCTTCTGCTCTGGGTGACAACTGAGTGTTTGTGTTTTGCTCCGTAATTCAGAAACACCATGTAAGTTGTTTTCTCTTTCTGTAAAATTTGAATGAGTATGCCTTTGATTGATAGATGAAGTTGCATGCTTTTCGCTGAAGAATTTATTATCAGAAAGCGTTTGATGATGAACAGAAGAACTGCGCCTTAAAGCCGAAAAAACATCATCTGTGGTAGCCCTGATTTTAGATCCAAATACACAAGAATCCCACTGTTTCAACCATAAAAGTACCTTCACGAAACAGCAAACAAAAAGTCAAAGAAGCTCACACATTTCAAAACAAAGAAGCTCTAGTAGTATAAAATTGATTATACCTCCCGATTTGTCTGTTCATCACTAAGAAGCTCTGTAAAAGAATTTGGAGCATATTTATCTACCCAAAGCTGCTCTGTCACTACAGGAATTGCTGAATGTTTCATCTGACCTGGTGACCCAGAACTTTCTTGCAAAGCCTTCAGCAACATAATAATGACAACTTAAAGATGCAGGTTAAAGTGTACTAAAAACGCTAACAGAGAGGTAATTTATTTGCATTATAATGCCTTGGAGAATCATTTGATACTACTAAGTATGATACTTGACATAAGGACTCGTTTTTTTACAGCATATTTATAAGTAATCCTTTGGCAATGGACATGAATATAATAAACCTATTGCGATGCTTTATGAAGTATAGACACATTTAGTGGCAACAGAGATTAGATAGTACATGAATTAGATAGTTCGCAAGCACATATTTGTCAAAATTATGGCAATACGGATGTGATATTGAATTGTAGAAGGCGTACATAAAGGTCTTTAACATCTAAAGCACGATTTTCTGGTAAATTGCACTCTAATACCTAAAAATTTCATTGCCTTGCACTAAAATAGCTTAATATATTTTTTCAGAACTTTAAATCTTATAATATTGCTGTTTGCACTATTGTACCTCCACAAACTTGCTATCAAAATTAGCTTTGGAGTATTTCTATATAAGTAATATGTGACTACATTGAAACAATTATACTCCTGAACTTAAAATAAATCTCAAGATAATCTAAAACCCGTGTCTAAAGATAAACTAAAAAAACAACCAGTTACAGCATAGGGGTTTACCAGCTCTGTATCTTTCTTACTCGCCACCACACTCAACTTCGACGGTTCAACCTCCGTCTTTCCCTTCCCTGCCATCACATCCGTTATGCATTCCTTCTTTTTCCTTTGTCTCCAAGAGAGACCCGGGTTGAAATGGGATTTGAACTTTTTGGAACTGAAGATTATGTGGTGGGGCGAAGTAGCTAGAAAGATTGGGAAAAAGGTTTTTGGTCAAAGGAAGAGCAGGGAGGAAATGGAGGGGGTTGGACAGAGGAAGAGTAGGGAGGACATGGGGGAGGCAGAGGAGTTGACAGAGGAAAGGTAAGGGGAGAGAAGGTAGAGGCAGAGGGTGGAGTGGATAGGTGAGTATCAGGTGGCAATCGCAATAGGAGGAGAGGAAAGGGAGAGGAAAGTTGATCTAAGTTGTTTTTCTTTTTTACAGAAAGAAGGTATTTTGGTCCTTTTGCATTTGACATTAACCGCGCGCAAGGTCATATCAATAAAATATATATAGGGTATTAACAGTGTTGAAAAAAATCAGACTGGCATATTTTTGGCAAAGTTTGTGGAACTTTTAAATATTAAAGAATAATTTATCTTATAATTTTTTACTCCTCTTTTATGCAAATAAAAGCTCTACTAGCTCGATTAGAAACTTGGACCTTGTTCAAGACCTCTTGTTCCACTCCATTGATCAAGGCATGAATAGGTTCCTGAAGAAGACCTGCATGAGAAAGTATTGTGCCCCAATCAACTTCAAGCTTTTTCATTTATTGATAAACATTGTCATGCAATTTAATAGTACAGTATACAATCAGGTTAATAACATTGAATCACTTTAATTTCCTAAACAAAATGAAATGTGAAAGGAAATGGGAAACAAAATAGGTAACTCATTCAAGATCCTAGGTGTCTTAATTTATGGTAAAGTAATCTCCCAAAATAATGACCTCGTGATCCATAATACTGTTGTAGTAGAAGAGTCCTCTTATGTCCAACCAAAATCAATTTGTGATATAGGCTTATAGGATTTAAATATGTGCGTGTGTGTGTGTGAACAGAGCATGAAAAAAGTGATGTTTATGATGTACAAGTGGAGCCATGTATCAGCATTATACATGCTCGAGGACACCGTAATCGATAAGGTAGAGAAATTTAGGCAACTACATCATTTATCTCTGAAGTTACGGCAGTAACTGGATCAACAATAACAAACAATAACATACCTTAGCTACACATGACACGACCGGGTATTACAGGGAGCATTCTGATTTTGAGATGACAGACTAGTGACTGCTAGCAGGATATTGCGTGTATACAGTGGTTTTGGAGACTACTTGTGGCCCATCTTGCACTCAGGTTATCTTTTTGTTCTTTTTCTTGCTTTGTGGTGATACTTGCAAAGCTACTTTGTATGTAGAGTTACCTGTAATCTTTGGGTTGTTTTGTTAAATTCTCATTAATGAAACATGGGGGATCTTTAGCCACCATTTCTCTCTGGGTTCCATTTTCTCCTCTATCCAACATCTACTATGGTAGTAGCTAAGCTGACATCCTACACTTTACCCAAATAAAATTCTAGATTGGTCTCAAACCCCTAGTCAAAAAGAAAACCTCTGCAAACCATCTTGCAGTCAGATGTAAGCTCATGTACAGTTTGATAGTTCTTTCTGATCCTCGCGTGTAAACACAAAGACCTTTACTGCACAGTGGTGATTTCTAGCACGTAACGTTGATATCTAGATTTTCCTCAAAAAAAGCGCTGACATCTTGATCAACACTCATTATTTTCATATGAATCAGCAATTTTGACATGGTAATTTACTAGAATAACATGGTATTAAACTAATATAAATGGCAGAACAGTTATTCCTCTCGTGTAAACACAAAGATGCATGTTTTAATCAAAAGCTTCCCTATCAAAGACAATATAAATGGCAGAACAGTTATTCCTCCGGCCTCTAACATCAATATCATGACACTCTAGTAAGTAAGAATTAGAGAATAAGAGCATGCCCACCAACCATTTGCAGATTTGTCTCTGAGAACCTTCCTCCTCTGTGCTCCATCCACCACGCGCGAGCTGATCTTAGCATAGACTCTATCACCGTTGGGAGCTGTAATCGGCACGCAGTCCCCCTCGATATCAGAAACAAACCTCGATATGATCTTCTCCTCATCAGATCCAGTTGTCGTTTCATCAGCCGCCGCGGCCGCTTCCTTTGGCGGAGGAGAGTATCGAAGCCAGTCCTCGTCTTCTCCCTCATCATCGATCTCTCTTCTCTTGGCCCCTCTCTCCTCATCGCCGACTCCGCCGTCTTCTTTGTCCTCCGATCGCACGCGCTTCTTGTGGATCTCGTTCTCAGAGGCCGCATCTCGATCTGCGTGAAAGAAAAAGAATCACAAGGTGATCGGTAGAGGATTTTAGATTGAGCATTTGTGAATTTACCGCGATCAGCATCTCTTAATCCGGCGATTCTTTCGTCTTCTTCAACGACGATGTAATCCTCTTCATCGTCTTCGAATTCGGGGAGAAGAGAGTTGCTTTCGAGCCATTCGAGCTCGTCGGCAGCTGGAATGTCCATTTCGAAGTCCGCTTCAGCTTTTGGTGATGCCCTAATCACTAAACCCTAGTTGGCGATGGAGAGAGGGGATAGCAAAAGGGGGGAGATTGAAGATTTTGGCGGGAAATTTTGGGGACGGATCGGTCATTTTTAGATTCCTCTGCTGCTGAAGCTCGTCGCGTCCGTGAAATGCTTGTAGGCTTTTGTTACCGCCCAAACTAAAAGGGCCGAATATTAACAAAGGCCCGCATAAGGGCTTGTTGAGTGGGTGGGTTGGGCCGGTTGTTTTAAGAAGAAATGGGTTGTGGATTAATTACTAGGGTAAATTACACGAAACCCCCCATGAACTTTTAGTGTTTTGCAATAAATCCCTATGAACTTTCAAAATCACACTAAACCCACATGATCTTTTTGGAATTGCAGAAACGCCCACCCCCAATGAACTTTTTGAGTTTTGTAGATAACCCCCATACATTAGAACCGAGAAACAACATAAAAAGACATTTTGAAAGTTCATGGGGGTTTAATGTAATTTACATAAAAATTCATGGGATTTTTCTGCAAACGTTATTAGGGGTTTAGTGTGATTTTGTAAGTTCATGAGGATTTACTATAAAACACCAAAAGTTCATGGGGGTTTAGTGCACTTTACCCTAACTACTAAACCAAAGCAAATACATTTATGGGTCGCGAAAACGGTCGGCTCGATTGTTCTTGGCAGAATTTGCTCATTTGAAAGGGAAACTCCTATTTTGGGAGCGTGCCTTTATTTTATTTATTTATTTTTTATTTTAGAGTTTTGTGTAGTTAGATAGGATTAGATGTCTAGCATTAAGAGTTGGAGCCTCATCACAATAAAGAAGTTTGTATTCTGCGGCAACTACGAAGTTAGGCTAGGTGTAGGAGTTTTGGTTTCTCTTTATGTAGTCTTCTATTGTAATAAACCAAGAAGGAAGAGAGTTCAATGATAGTGTGAGAGAGTACATGGTTTCACAGTATTTGTTAGTCGAAAAGATTGTAGCTTTATGGGTGTAGTTGATTGTTTTGGCCCTCAGTTTTTCTCCGTTGAGGGTTTTCAACGTTAAATGCTTATGTGCGGTTCTTTTATTGTGTATTGGGTATTTTGGAATTATTTGTGAGTTCTAAAAAGCACAACACCCTCCTATAATCGAAACTGAACCCTGTATCGGTTGATTCAAGCTTATGGTTGAGTTTTATTTTCTAACCAAACGAAAGTTGAGTATGTTATAAAATCGAACTGGACCGCTAAATTTGTTCAATTCGAGACGGTCTAGTCAGTTGAAGCGATTAGTGCTAAACCCCACCAAAATATCACATCAAACTTAGATAGAACTTGTGCAAGTGGGTTAAACCATTATTAGATAATATAGTTCATGTGCTTTCACAAATATGAAAGTCGTTGTAGTATAGTGGTGAGTATTCCCGCCTGTCACGCGGGTGACCCGGGTTCGATCCCCGGCAACGGCGTTATAGCATTTTGGTTTTCAATATTCCAATCTCATCCTTGATTTTTAGTCCCACATCGGTCGGTGTGAGGACTGGTTGGAAGCGAGGGCATTATAAATAAGACCAAGGTGGTTGACTGAAAGTATCTTTGCGCTTGGGGCAATGACGCAGCTAATGAGGTATTAACCGAGGCGCGTCAATTGCTGGTTGAAAACTATTTCCAAACCCCCTCCTCGGCCCTTGGTTCAGCCTTGGGCCGTCGAGAATTTCTGGAAGGGCTCCCTCTAACCCAGGGTAAAGCCCTACAATACTAATTTCTCTAAAACTTTTTAATTTATGGTCGTATGAAAATAAAAGAAAGAAAGAAAGAATAAATAGTGGTAGTTCCTAGCAAAAAAACAGTTGTCGTATGAAAAAAGAATAAATAGTTTTAGTTCCTAGCTAAACAACAGTTGTCGTATGAAGAAAAAAGAAAAGAAAGAAAGAATAAATAGTTTTAGTTCTTAGCAAAAAGAAGTTGTCGTATGAAAAAAAAAGAAAAAAGGAAAGAAAGAATAAATAGTGGTAGTTCCTAGCAAAAAAAAGTTAGCCAGTTTAAAGGTATTTATAGATAAAAGGTAATTTAATAGAAGAGCTTTTGTCCCTTTATTATTTTAGAACATTCTATCCATATTTTATCACAAACATAGAAAATGTTTATACAATTGAATATTTATTTTTCTTTGAAGTTTGGGAATTTTAGAAAACTCACAAAATATTTGCTTTTTCATTTAACCCAACAAAACATTATCTCAGAATTTACATTGATGAACATTATCGTAATGATTATTATACCTTTCAAATCGTTCATATTTGCATATTAACCCATAAAAATAAAAGCAACCCTTGAAAACACAGAAATAACAAATAGCCCTCTGAAAATTATAAACTACAAGCAACCACATTCAAAATATCTAAATTATAAACAAACACTCCAAATCTAAAAATCACAGACAACCCCTTGAAAATCCTAAAACTACAAACATACTCTTGAAAAATACAAAATTACAAACAACCACCTAAAAATTCTAAAATTGAAAAAAACCTCTAAAAATCTTTTAAAATGCAAGCTGACCCTAAAAATTAAAAATTACAAATAACTACTTGAAATTTTAAATATTACAAATAGCTCCCTGCAAAAACTAAATGCCTTTTGAAATCCAAAAATTACAAGCAACATCCTGAAAAATCCAAAAAAAATACATACAAAACTCTGAAAACTATAGATAACCATTATTAGGGTTTTTGTACCAAAAGTCGTTGGGGTTAAGTGACAAAATTAAAAAATTGTTAGGTGTTTTCTGCCAAAATGAATGGGGGGGGGGACTTTAGTCATTTGACCACACATGAACAAACAATATTAATTTCGGAGTTTTTTGCCAAAAAAAATTAGAGGTTTAGTGAGGGTTTCAAAGGTATTAGGGATTTAGTATCAAACACCCAAACTTATTGAGAGTTTAGTGAAATTTACCCATATTTCAAATTTTATAGAGAGTAGATTAGTAGTTACATGTGAAGATTTTATATTTATTAAAAATAGATTACTAGTTGCTATTGTAATAATGTACATTCACTGTCATATTAAGATAATAACAAAATTCCTAAATGGATAGGAGAATCAGGTGAAAGATATCACAATTAAAGAAAATGTGGATATGTTATTCTATGAGCACAAGAACAAATGGAACTACATAAAAAGTGTAGAGATGGAAAAGAAGTAACTTAAATAATCCTTTAGATATAAAAAGACATTGTGCCTTACTATTAGCATTGCATCTCAACAACAACAAAAATGTCACTCCTAGTTTTGAATTTGAAATTTGAAAATAAAATTTATTCGCACATGTTTAGTGGGAAAGCCTTTTCTTTTATTTTCTTCTCTTTTTTCAATTTTAGAATATTACAAAGAAGGGATAGGTTGTTACGCCACCTAACTTGAATTTAAAATCTTAAAATAAAAGTAATCAATGTCCTTATTTTGTACTTCCTTTATAAATAAGAAATTTCAACTCAAGTTATCTACTTTTGAAGGAGCATCAGTCCAAAGAAAAAAAATTCAATGCAAAAATTTTTAGAAACAAGACCACAATTAAAAAAAGAAACTCATAAAAAATTAGATATTAAACCTAAATAAACAAGATCCATCCGTGCTCGCACGGGCATAACGCTTGTAATTATATAAATTTTAATAAAATAAATCAAGGTACAAATAAAAAATAACGAATTGGAACTTATTTAAGAAGATTGTGGCCATAAAATGTGACTCAAATGGTAAATGATTTGAGGTAGATTATAGATGGCCACGAATTCAGATTTTCGCGCTATTCATATCCAAAATAATAATAAAAATATTTCAATCGCATCTGTTAAATAAAACTTTATTCTTTTCATAGAATTAATTTCTGAACAAACATATAAAATTTTAAGCAATAATTTCCTTTGAGCTACACACAAAAGAATGGCATTATCAATATTGAATTAATTTCAATAAATTGATTTTTTGTGCGTACCTATAATCTAGGAAGGAAGAAAAGAAAAATTATTTAACTGATTAATTATCGGAGCAATGCAAATTTCTGTTAACTAACGAAAAGGTTATATAATTACATAACACTATTAAATAGCTATCATATTTCATTTTCCAATTTGAAGGAGAAAACGAGAAAAACGAAATTAAAGCATTATACTTAACATGCAGTTTTTTCAAATTCAATACATAAGTCTTCTGATTAAAAAAAATTTGTGCGACGGTGACCATTTTTATTCTGATTCAGGTGTTACGTACGTACTATGTCAATAATATTTCATTGTAACCAACCCCCTAGGTGGCCCAGTGGGTGGGGGCTCACAAAGACATGAGTAGATCCATGTCTATAGTATGTCTATCACTAATTTTCAATTATTAGTCATTATAAGAATTTTTTCTTATGGGCCTAGGCTGTGAAAGAGGTGTTTGATATTAAGGTGTGGGCATAATCCCACATTTAAAAAGATGAGAAACAGTAGTGAGTTTAATACCTAATAGCTTAAGTTTTTGGGGTAAATTTGGTTCATCCCCCCCCCCCTCCCCCCAACCAGCGGATACATGCCGGTTACGGTGTGTTATGGACCGAGAGTATTGGTGCAAACGATCCAGATATATCCGAAAATGGATGTGCATACGCTAGCCAAATTTTGAAATAAGTTGGATACAGATATCGGTTCAGATTTCGAATACGGTCCATATGTTCGAATTCGGATATGGATATTGATACAGACATGAAATTTACTTTAAAAATTTATACATAACAATTGCTCGCGCTTTGGGATGGGTCATATACTTATAGGTTATTGGATTGTGCTTTTATTGGGGTAATCAATTGTGCATTTTGGACTGATTTATGGTCAAATTTATGTCATACTATTATTTACTTGATTACTGAGGACTTAGAAAACTTCCCATTTGATAATACATTTGGATTAAAATCATTTGAGAATTGAATTATCTTTGTTGTATTAGATATTGTACACTACTTTTAAAATTGATAGCAGGCAATATATAGCAATTTTTTAAGTCATGTTTATCTTTTTGGTGCAAATTAGAGCAATTAATAGACATATCTTTTCTTATATTTGATGCATATCTATTTGCTAAGTATTTGATTTATATCCTCGACCGTACCGCATCCGTCTCTTCAATATCCGCACCATATCTGACATGGTTATGTTCTTTTCTCAGCGATGGAAAACCATATTCATTTTTGTTTTTAGAAACCCTGATACAGATATAGTGTCATATTAAAACCGTATCCGTTCCGTTTGCACACCTAGCCAAGAGTATTACCGGTGAGCTTCCCTGCCGTTCCCATAATTGGCCGAGTTGACGGGTCACATCCAAGTTTCATCGCATAAAAATAAAAATTAATAATAATAATATTTCATTGCAAATATTTAAGATTCTGCTTGTCAATTACACTCCGCAGATAGCTATTACTATCTTCGTCAACATTGATCTAAATCTAAGCTGTACTTAATTTTTTAGAAACATAGTCTAAATTAACCACTAAATTTAATTTTATATGCATAATGCATGGTCCAATATGACAGATTAAGTTCACACTATCTTTCCGTCAGCAGACGACGAGCAAGAAACATTCGGTTCACACTTTGAGAAGGACAAAGAGAGGAACGATCCACTGAAGGCCCAATATTCTTTAAGCATGCAGGACATAAATCGACAGAGATGCAAACAACCACCCTATAGGCAAAATACAACGCAATCTACTTGTTGAAAGTAAATTCATAAATTATTTCTTTTCTGTATGCTGAATAGATAAAATCATAGATTAATTACATTCCAGTACTCTTAGGTATCATGTAAATGCACGGATGACCTTAAAATCTGCGTATCTACACTGATGACCTTGAGATTACTAATTGTAATTACACTGGTGTCTCTAGAATATATCTTAACATTGTTTGTTTTTGCTAACTTGGAGCTCTTGAGAGATGTAAGTTAGCGTTAAAATTAGGATTAGAATTTTGATTAGCTTTAGGATTAGAGCTGGGGTTAGGAATAGGGTCATAGCAGTTATTACTGACTAAATGTTTTCATTGTTATAACTCTGATTTTATCTCTTATAGTCAGTAACTTTTTTCATAATCTTAATAATAATCCTAATTTTTTCCATTATTAGTTAATATATTTAGCGTGCTTCAACAAATAAAAAAGTCGTTGTAGTATAGTGGTGAGTATTCCCGCCTGTCACGCGGGTGACCCGGGTTCGATCCCCGGCAACGGCGTGTAACTTTTTTGGTTTTCAATATTCCAACCTCATCCTTAATTTTTAGTCCCACATCGGTCAGAGTGAGGACTGGTTGGGAGCGAGAGCATTGTAAATTGACACCTTGGTGCGGGGTTGAAAGCATCTTTGCGCTTGGGGCAATGACGCAGCTAATGAGGTATTAACCGAGGCGCGTCAATTGCTGGTTGAAAACTATTTCCAAACCCCCTCCTCGGCCCTTGGTTTAGCCTTGGGCCGTCGAGAATTTCTGGAAGGACTCCCTCTAACCCAGGGTAAAGCCCTACAATTCTACTTTCTCTAAAACTTTCTAATTTTTTGTTGCATGTGAAAAAAAAAAATTATAGTGGTAGTTCCTAGCAAAAAAATTGTTAGACAGTTTAAAGCTATGAGGATATAAAGAAAAAGATTATACTATTTAACTGATTAATTATCGGAGCAATGGTTATATAATTACATAACACTATTAAGCTATCAGACTTGATTTTCCAGTCTAGACAGCATCCCTCTACTTTCTAACAATAGCTATCAGATTTCATTTTCCAATTTGAAGGAGAGAACAAGAAAAACGAAATTAAAGCATTCTGTGCAATTTTTTCAAATTTAATATATAAGTCTTTTGATTAAAAAAAAGTGCGATGTGGACCATTTTTATTCTGATTCGAGTGTTATATACTATATCGGTAATATTTCATTGTAACCGTCAGGTGGTCCAGTGGGTAGGGGCTCACAAGGTCATGAGTTGATCTGTGTCTATAATATGTTGAACCCCAATTTTCAATTATTAGTCATTATAAGATTTGTCTTATTCGCCGGGGCCTGGGTTGTGAAAGGGGCGTTGGATATTAGTGTGTGGGCACAATCCCTCATTGAAAAAAATGAGAAAGAGTGATAAATTTAAATAGACATTGGGATCAAATACCTACTAGTAGCTTAAGTTTTTTGGGTATAATTTATTCATCCCCAACAAAGGAAAGAATTACTTGGCGTTTACTATTAGACTTCGGGGCATTTATATGTAACAATTGCGCTTTGGGATGGGTCATTTACTTTTTGGTTATTGGATTGTGCTTTTATCGAGGGTAATTGTGCATTTTGGATTGATTTATGGTTAAATTTATGTCATACTATTATTTGGTTTATTTTATTAATTATGCCTAAGAAAATTTACCTTTGAATAACACACACAGATTAAAATCATTTGAATATTGAATTATCTTTGTTATTTTAGATATTGTACACTGCTTTTAAAATTAATAGTATGTAATATATAGCAATTTTAAGTCATGTTTATCTTTTGGTGCAAATTATAGCAATTAATATACATATCATCTCTTATATTTTATGCATATCAATTCGCTAAGTATTTGATTTATACGGTCAACCGAACCATGTCTGTCTCTTCAATATTCGAATCGTATTTATTTCTATTTTTTTGCGGAGATGGTTATGATTTTTCCTCACCGAATGAATACCGTATTCGTCTACATTTTCAAAAAGCAGATATGAATATGATAAGTATCATATCTAAACCGTGTCCGATCTGTTTGCACACCTAGCCATGAGTATTACATTACCCTTGAGCTCGCTGCAGTTTCCATAATTGACCGAGTTGAGGGTTCACATCCAAGATTTAAGATTCTGCTTGTCAAGTAACATTCGGTTCACACTTTGATAAGGACAGAGAGAGAAGCGATCCACTGAAAGCCCAATATTTCTTAAGCATTTAGGTAGAAATAAATATATGCATTGGAAATTAAGAATAGAAAAAGAGAGTAAATTCATGTTTATTTTTAGAATTAATAAAATCGTTAGTTAACTGGAGGCATGAAGGTCGGTAAAATGCGTAATAGAATGGGCCGGCCCAAATAGATTTGGCACATTAGAGAATGCGTGCCCGCTTCCGCTTGTATCCAGTCACTGTCATTGACGGACGTCGACGTCGACTTACGCTGTCACACAGTTTGCTTTCCCACTCAAAGAGATCCCTCATTAAGATTCCACGCTCCCATTATGACGTAAACACCCCTTCCCTATATAAGAAATCTTTTTTCACCACTCGGTTGCTTTCTTGTAATTTTAATCAAAATTCAGGGGTATTTAATAATTTTGGTAAATCCCATCTTTGAATTCTTTTCTATAAAGTTACACCTCTTTTTGCTCTTTGTGTTTTTGGTGTGTGAAGATGGGGATTCCAGCTTGAAGGAGCACAAATTGAGGCATGCATGTGAGTTGTAAACAGTTTTTTTTTTCCTTTTGTAAGTCGAAATATTATTTATGGAAACTTATGTGCACCATATTTTCCCTATAATAATGGTGATAATAAACATATATATACACTAGTTCTGAAGTTCATGTTCACATTCACAGGAAATCCTGACTCCTAAATAGATTTCTGGGCAACTTCCTGGCTATCTCCATCATTCTTGGGAGAGGTAAGTTTTTTTATTTTTATTTTAATGGGAAATAATCCTAGTGAATCTCAACTTTGCAAAACTCATTCTACTTTTTTTTTTAATTTATAGAGAGAAAAAGAAAGATTCAATATTGTTTTTAGGGATGTAGGGATATGGGTTCATTTCATGGGGCAGGAATCATGTTTAAATTGTCTGTCTTTAATAAGGTTTTCGCAATTATAAAATTCATAGTGTTTATGTTATTGTTCTCTCAACAAATGGGTAAATTCTATGGGTTGGGCTTGCGGCTGATCTCTATTGTTTTCTAGTTGGTGTATGCATCTTTGACTTATTGACTAATCTTTTGCTTTTTTGTTTGGAATTCTGAGAAGCCGTAGCGCTAGGAGATTCCAAAGATTCGGGTGAGAGGCGGTGATTATATTTTTATATTCTTACATATGCGATCTATCTTAAAAATTTGTGGCTCCTAAGATTCAAATTTTCTTGAGTTGCTCTAATACGACCTTAGAGCTTCTTTTAATATACCAAAACTTTGTAGTTTTAGACCGAGAGTTGAGGTCTATATTTTTATATTCTAACATACTTGGAGTCCATTATATTATTATGCCATTTCCAATGTCTATTTTCGTCTATTAACGAGAGTTTGAGAAAGAGTGTGAGACATTTAGAAAGTAGAAACCAATTGTCAAACCTGCCAAAGCGGTCAACGAAGCCTTCAATTTTCTCACTGATCAAAATTTGCGTTTCTTGCATTAGAAACCCAAAGTTTCACTTCCATTTATTTTAAACCCACCCACTCCTAAAACCACTTTTGAACCCAGAATACCCTATAAAATTATTTTCCAAACACATTCTTATATTTTAAAAGCTTAGCATACAACAAAATATAGCAACTTAGAACAGAATATGTCAAACTTGCAGTATACCAAACAGCTGAATGCCCAAAGTGGTCTTTTTCAAGTCATAATTTTCTTCATTTTCCGTATAAATCAGCTCTTATTTGGTCAACCCAATAGTAAAATTGGAACTGAGATCAACGGTAGAAAGTTGGTATACAATGGACTATCAAATACCATCTTCTGTGATCACCATCAAATTGTATGGTATCTAATATGTCATGGTCAATGGCTAAGTATATACATGGCCCATATGGCTCACATCACTATAGAGTTCATACTTGACCAAGGTTCTTGTCCTATTAAAATAGATGTATTTAAAGGTAAGACAATATTTGAAGAGACGCAAAGTTTTTTACGGGATATTCGGTAGGTGGGTGATTTCTTAATTCATGGTTCTTTTCTATCTTTTCTCTGATAGTTCTCTTGTTGTGATTCTTTTGAGAGTAGCGATAACTAGACTAACAGAAGCATTAGGTCCTTGATTACTCATCAATTTCTACTGAAAGTTACGGAGTCCGCATCATTATTCCTTGTAGTCATGCGTAGTATGGAATTTGTAGTATAATCACTATTGTTCATTGTGCATGTATATATTTATATCTTCACTTTATACCATATTCTGAATATAATCTAAATGTGTCTCCAAACCTAAACTTATCACTCAAGAGGTTTCTTTCTTTATGCAGACTATCAAAGATTCAGAGGGAGATCTGGGGATCAAGAAGTAGAAGAGGTACCATCTTTTCTTGGCTTACAATTACAGAGCCTATTCTGATCGTTAATTTTGCAAATCACCATTACCCTTGTTCTTTCCCTGCTAAAATCTCTTCAGAATATTTTATCTACTTTTATTTTTAGTTTGCATTTTTTTCAAAATCTTTTCTGTTTATTTGGTCCTTTTCTGCCAACCTCAGTGGTCCTTAAGATATAATTGAGTCTGAATGTTCAAAGATTCTTCTTTAATTTAGACTTCACGCAACAATCATCATCTGTCATGATTCTATTTTTATGAACTTGTTATATGGCCTTTTCACATTGCTTTCACTTTGTTTCTTGAGAAGTCATAAATTGAACTGGTTTTTCCTCAGATTCCTTTGATTCTTATCAGGAGAAAAAAGAAAAAACTTTATTTTACTGAGCAATCACGCAATTCTGAGCTGTTGATTTGTGCTCCTTATCAGAGTAATTCCATCTGCACCTGTGTTAATATATATTAAGATTTAAGGTTAAGAGGTGGTTGTTTTCTGAGTACCTTCTCCTAAAGAACTCCTAGCTAGTCAACTCCTCGATTTGGTTAATCATAATTTAATAGCAACACATTAAAAAAAAAAAAACAAGAAAAACTGTGATGCAGATCCACATGTGAATCTTGTGGAAGATTTTGGTGAAGATTTGATGAAGATTTTGTTAAGTATTTTATTAGGATCTTAGTTTTTGGTGGGTTTGATTTTTTATGTAATCTTTTGTTTAAGTAAGGATTTCTTTAGGATTTAGTTTTCATATTACTTTCTAATTTATTTAGGATTTTTATTTGATTGCATCTTTTAAGTTTGTTAGATTTTGATTTGATTAGGGTTTTAATTTACCTCAAAATGTGGATTATTAGGTTTTATCTTCTATAAATAAGCATTGTAATCCTCCATGAGAAATATACATTGATGAATAAAAAATTGAGTTTGAAAAATTTCTCTCGAAGATGTGAAGTGTTTTGGCATGTGATTTGACTATTTGGGGATTGAAGCCCTTGGGTGTGAGGCTCCTAGTTGTAAAACCTAGTTATTATCAAAACACATTCTCTTTCCAATAATCATTTTCGATAGCCTCCAGATCGAAGCCCTCCGCTCGCTCCTCATCATTTGGTATCAGAGCTGAATGACCCATCTCCGCTCTGGTTTTGATGAAGGCTCGAGATCCCAAGAAGGGGAGATTTGATGCAGGACAGATCCATATTTGAATCCCGTGGAAGAATTAATTAAGATTTAATGAAGATATTATTAGGATTTGTTTAGTTCTTTTTGTTTTAGAAATATTTAATGCAATCTTTTTATTTTAGTTAGGCTTTTCTTTAGAATTTATGTTAAGACTTTTAGGGATCTTCTGAGCCATAACAAATAGTCAATGTCCTCCATCGTGAAAACACCCATCAGTTTTCAACCGTCAACCCAAATCAGTTCAGCCGTAAACTCTTTTTCACTGAACCTAAACAAGCTCCACAAGAAACAACCAAACCGGTCTCCTTTCAGTGAAGGTTGGTGATGCCAGAGTCCGGAGTCATGTTAAGATCGAAGCCCTCCACCCGTTCCCTATCAGTCTGTCAAGCATGAAAATAAATTGTTGTTGTCAAGGTAATGAAACACAGTGATTCCTAAATGAGCACATTAGATCCACATAATCAGGGTATTGGCCATTTAAACAAGCTAATAATCTTATTCTTCTGCTGCTGATGATAATGGGAAACCAGAGTCTCTACACTCCGAAGGTTAATTGAGAGGTGTTTCACTGTTTTCTGATTCGGGTTCCTTTGCTACTCCCCTCTTTATTGTGATGCAGCTTTTGGCATTTAACAAATTAGCTTTGTTTGAAAGATTTCTGAGTAAGTCTCTGCTCAATAAGCTAATGATATCGGATTTATCATATTGGGTCTTTTATTTGTTATCATCTTTTTATATGCTTAATATTGGATACCGCGGATTAAAACTCTCTATATGTTTTTTTTGGCAATACCATTTAAGTTCCTTTACATAACTGAAGTGCTGAAATTCCAGGTTTTACAACTTAGAAGAATCGAAGAATCATTGTAAAGGATACTTCTTTGTTGTGAAGAAGTGATGGAGGAGTACGAGGATAAGTATACCAAAGATGGAACTACCGATCTCCATGGAAATCCTGCTCTCAAAAAGAATACTGGAAGATGGAGGGCTTGTCCCTACATTCTGGGTATGATGTTTATAACTTAGAGTTAATTGCACATAGAACCCCTGTAATATCGTCGTTTTGAACTTACTACCCCTATAGTTTCATTTGGCAGATATTGTCCCTGGGTGAATTCTTTTGATTATTTTAACCTCAGATAGACTCACTAATTTCACCTCGCGCCAATATCTGCCAAAATTTCACCCAGTATATAAGAGCCAAAATAATCCTTCAGTTTGTTTGCATTCATTGGTCTCCACTTCATTTTCTGAAGTCTGAACCATTTGATTCGTCTCCGTTTATGTTTGGTCTCTATCTTCAACATTTTTATTACCTCTCCAGCAAATGAATGCTGTGAAAGATTGGCATACTATGGGATGAGCACCAATCTGGTGAACTACATGAAGGAGTTCCTCAATCAAGGAAATACCAGTGCAGCCAACAATGTCACCAATTGGTCAGGGACATGTTACATTACGCCCCTCCTTGGGGCTTTTATAGCCGATGCTTATTTTGGACGATACAAGACGATTGCCAGTTTCATGATGATCTATATCATGGTAAGATATACCGAGAACTCTGTTCAACTCTACTTTCTATGTGGTTCTGTGCATAACTGTAACATTTTTTTAGAATAGGCCCGAGGATTAATTTATCGATAATAAAGAGATGTAATATTTACAAGGCTTATTTTCACTTTGGTACCCCATAGTTTACCCCTTTTTTTTTCACTCTGATTCCCCCAAAGTATTATTTTTACCACTTTGATACCCCAAAGTTTCAATTTCATTTTGATACCCTCTGTCCAGATTTCTGTAGATTTTCTCTTAAATTGTATTACTTTTAGTTCCATTTTACCCGGTTGCTAGGTACTCAAAACAACCAAATATTTCCAATAGCAGTGGATTGTTTGGGGTTATCATGTGCTAAGCATGTGGTATCAAAGTGAAATGTGATTGAAGCTTTGGGGTTATCAAAGTGTTAAAAAATAAGCTGGGTATCAAAGTGAAAAAATGGGTAAACTTTGGGGGTAACAAAGAGAAAACAACCCTTTTCACAAAGATTAAAAAAGCACAATGAGTGATGGATGAAAAAAAACTAGAAATTTGCGTTAGGCCTTCTGCTACTATATAACAACAGGTAATGATGTTAATCAAGATATAACTCCACTAAACGGGAAACACTCCTCCTGATGTCTTCTCCAGTCTGCACAACCATAACATTGTAACTTATTCACAGGGCTTGACACTTCTTACAATGACATCCTCCGTCAAAGGCCTAAAACCGACATGCCACAATGGAGTCTGCGACCCCACATCAGCACAATCCGCCGTAGTATTTGTAGCGCTCTATCTCATCGCTCTCGGCACCGGAGGAATCAAACCGTGTGTCTCCTCTTTCGGCGCCGACCAATTTGATGAATCTGACGAAAATGAAAACAAAAGCAAGAGCTCCTTTTTCAACTGGTTCTACTTCTCGATCAATATCGGAGCTCTCATCGCTTCGTCTGTGCTTGTTTGGATACAGACTAATGTTGGCTGGGGATGGGGGTTTGGAATTCCGGCGGTGGTTATGGCTGTTGCTGTTGTGAGCTTTTTTGTGGGCACGCCGTTGTATAGGCATCAGAAGCCTGGAGGTAGTCCTTTGACGAGAATTGCTCAGGTTGTTGTGGCTGCGTTTAGGAAATGTAATGTGAAGGTTCCGGATGATAAGGCTTTGTTGTTTGAGGTTTCTGATAAGGAGTCTGCGATTGAAGGGAGTCGTAAGCTCGAACATACTGAACAACTCAAGTAAGTGTCAAAAATTTTCCCTAATATCACAGACTTTATACGTCCGCATTCGAAAGTTCACTGCATAAACTGTGTGACTATGTGTAGGTTCATTATTTGATGATGTTGGCGGTATGAATTAATTTAGATGCGCTTATATGATTTTTCATGACTGTTATATCTGATGCTGATCTCAAATTACAAAATTTTGTTACCTTCTACTTGTAGACTAATTATCAGTTACTATTTTTAATTGTCAAATGCTTTCATTCCTGTGATTTACACAAAAGTTTTTAGGTCCTCTTCTCTTCTATTCTCTTCTTAATCAAATAAAAAGTAAAAGGAAAAAGCTCATGAGAGTCCCCACTCTTCTATTCTACTCTCTTATAAATCAACTCTCAAAGAACACATTACCTGAGTGAGCAGGTACATGTATAGAAGTATAGGACATATGTTGTTCTTTATGTAGGACAATTTATGCATCAATATTTGTACAAGTGTGTGCCTGCTCAGAGCTTAATTAACGACTTGGCATTTATTTGAGTAACCTTCAATAACTTGGTTGGTAGCAATTAAGGAGGGGATGATAGCTAAACTTAACGGGGGAGATGACTCAAAACAGAACTGAACGAATTATGATTCATGTAGCTGACTCCAAAAATTTGGGATAAATGCTTTGTTGTTGTTGTGTGCCTGTTTGTGTATGTGCATGTATTATAATTTTCGAGGCATTTATTTGTGACAAACTGATATACAAAAAATATATTGTCAATTTTGCGTTAGAATCAACATCTTTTCAGTACAATGCATGCCTATTCTTTATTTTCTCCGAAAACAAATAGCATTTATTTTAATTTTCTACTCAAAATGTTTGTTTTGTAGATTCTTCGACAAAGCTGCTGTGGAGACTCAGACCGACAAGGTCAACGATCAACTAAGTCCGTGGAGGCTCTGCACGGTGACCCAAGTCGAGGAACTCAAGAGTGTTGTCCGCCTCCTCCCAATCTGGGCGAGTGGCATAATCTTTGCCACCGTTTACGGTCAAATGAGCACCATGTTTGTCCTCCAAGGCGACACTCTCGACCCAAGAATGGGGCCCCACTTCAAAATCCCCGCAGCGTCTCTCTCCATCTTCGACACCCTCAGCGTCATCTTCTGGGTTCCGGTTTATGACTGCATCATCGTCCCGCTCGCCCGCAGGTAGGGTTAAAGAAACTTAGTTTAAAAACTGATATAGAGCTCTTTAAGTTTCTAAACTGGCAACATTTTCAGAAAGCCCCGTAACTCTAGATGATTATGAGATGACGCCCCATGACTTTCAAAATATCAGAAAACCCCCCATAAAGTTATGGGTTATTAGAAGCCCCCCTTCAACTTTCAACCTTTTTTGAAAGACCCCCTAAATGTGTGCACCACATTTTACTGGAAAACTACAGCCTGTGTAATTTTACCCCACCATGCGAAAGATGCAGTTAACACCGTTTGGGGAGGGGGCGAAGGGTTATGTAAATATCTTAAAGTTGAAAGCGTTTTTCTGATAACACCTAAACTTAAGGGGGTTTGCTGATATTTTTGAAAGTTATGGGGGTTATTTGATAATTGTTCAAAGTTAAGGAGGTTTCTGTAGTTTAGCATCCTAATTAGTATAGAATTTAGATAATAAATATAAATGGGTGAAAAACATAACATCATGCATGTAATAATGCAAATCATGAGGGATAAAACTTCAAATGAATATTTGATAATCAAGCGAATCGAACTTGCACCTGGTAAAATTCTATTAGTTTGTAAATTGAATAGTAAAAACTACTTGTGTTACTGTTAAATGAACTACCACAGGTTCACTGGTCGCGAGCGTGGCTTCACCCAGCTAACTCGAATGGGCATCGGCCTCGTCATCTCAATATTCGCCATGTTAGCCGCAGGAGTTCTTGAACTTTTCAGGCTGCGTGTAATCGCGAGGGACAACTTGTATGACTCTAAAGGTTTCTTGCCTATGTCGATATTCTGGCAAGTTCCTCAGTATTTCATCATCGGAGCTGCTGAGGTTTTCACTTTCGTCGGACAACTGGAGTTTTTCTACGATCAGGCACCGGACGCGATGAGGAGTATGTGCTCCGCGCTCTCGCTGACAACGGTTGCGCTTGGAAATTACCTTAGTACCCTTTTGGTGACAATTGTTACCGATATTACTACTAAGAATGGGAAACTTGGGTGGATTCCTGATAATTTGAACAGAGGGCATCTTGATTACTTCTACTGGTTACTGGCGATACTAAGCTTTGTGAACTTTTTAGTGTACCTTCTGATTGCTAAATGGTACACTTATAAGAAGACAACATAGATGACTTGTTGATCATATCTGATTCCAAAGTTTGTTGATTAGATGTTTTAAGTGTATTTTCTGAACTTATAATGTGTAAATAATTTTGTTTCCTAGACATTTTGCAATGTTTGGCAATGCCTTGTTTGTACTTCAGATTGCAATATTATGCATCACCTTTTCAATCTAGAATTGGGCAAATAATAAGGTCCTCCAAGGCCAAGTGACCTTTCAGAGCGGTTTTGTGGAAAAAGTTAATAGTGTTGGGGGTTATCTGAGATTTTTTAGAGCTTTGGTGTGTTATGGGAAAAGTATTGGGGGTTTAGTGGGAAAAACAAAGTCCAAGGAGGTTTCTTGGCAAACTCCGCAAAGTTGCAGGGGGGTTTTTGTGAAATTTTCTCTAAATTAGTAACTGCAAAGTTAAAAAACTCGGCAAAGTATATCTCTAATATACTTTGCTTTAATCGGAAAAACAAAGTCTGGGGGGTTTCGTGGTAAATTCCGTAACTAATCATTATAGCAAAACTAAAAAAACTTAACTGAAAAATGACTCTGGATGATTGATTGCAACAAAAAATTGTTTAACAGCCTGTTTGGATGAAGGGTAAAGAACGGGAAGGTAGGGGAAATTTAGGGTTTAACCTTGTTTGTAAGTTTTTTAAGGAGGGTAGAGGAGGGGAAGATGAGGGAATTTTGACTAAAAATCTTACCCCCCAAATTGGGGGGTAAAGAAGGGGAAGGGAAGGAAGAGAAAAAATTTCCCTTCCTTCCCTTCCCTTAGTCATCTCCCAAACACACCATAAAGGTAGTTTTATCTATGAATTGACGATCAAATTGGTTTCAGTAAAATGACCCTATTTTAAATGTGGTTTTAGGGAAAACAAACCTTGACATAAAGAAGCGTAATAAATTTACAATAACAACCTCATTATTTATTCCAAAAACTATTGCTATAAAAATTTTAGTATAGAGTCTTTTCTGCAGTCGAATTGAGGCGTCTCTTTGTGGACCAAAGAGGGTTTTCTTGTCCGAAATATTTAATTTTTGGGGCTGCTCACGCTATCAACCCCCCCAAATAAATTCCAAGGCTAAATTCTCGCTCTTGTACTGTGAGTTCTTCCTCGTCTAATTTAATTTTAATTTTGCTATTATTTTGTTTGATTCCCTAGCTTCTTTGCTTATAACCAAATTGGTACCAATTGCTCCATCTAGGGTTCGAAACAAAAATTGACGCCTGAACGAAAAAGGGGTAATTTCACAAATCTCCTTTGAACTTTAGGATGGTTCGCATGTAACCCCCTAAATTTGTTTATTCGCTAAATCCCTTGAACTTGGAGACGTCTCATATAATCTCTCTAAACTTAAATTTTTTCGCAATTGAACCCCCCCACCCCCTCCAACCCACCAAAAGAGAGAGAGAGAGAGAGAGAGAGAGAGAGAGAGAGAAAATGCAAAAGGAAAATAACGGAAGTATTCTTTATTAAAAAAATTCTAATTATGGGATAGGGGTCTATTGCTGCAGATGACTACCTTGATTTTTTAACCTCTGAAAAACATTTTAGTTATTTGTCATTTACATGCTGGGGGTTTTTGGAAAAAGTTGAAAAGCTAGAGGGATATGTGCTAAAGTTTAGAGGTGTTAGTGAGAAGTTCAAGGGGGTTTCGGTGAGAAACGCCCCAAAGTAGGAGGGTCTTTTTAAATTTACCCAAAAGAAGTTTTGTTTCCTAGCTTAAAGAATTGATTCTCTCTTTTTCCTCTCCTTTCATTATCACTTCTTTTCTCCAAAAAATAACTAAAAAAATATAAAAATTATCATATCGTGACTTTCTCAGTTCTATAGCAATTATTTCAATCCAAGGAAAGAATGAAGGCTGACTTGAAAGCATAATGTTTGCTCTTCAAGCTCCTCATATTAAGAAACACCGGTTTAGAAAAAAAAAAATACATGGAAAATTGTTATTGCAGAAATATTCAGCTGTATATTGGTCCATTTAAAATCACAATAATAACTTATTAAGTAGTTTTCTCAGTATTTCTGAACAATGCTTTCGTATATTACCCCATTTCAAGAAGAAAAATAAACAAGCATCAAATGCTATTAAACTCCTTTATCGACACATATTTTTGCTAAAAAACACAAAATCATAAATGTAGTTATATTATGGATAGGACCCATTTAGTATCAATTCATTGCGAATAAACCCCCTGTAGTTCTATTGTTGTTTATAGACCCTCTGTACCATTTGCCCAAGCCCAGATAGATCCCTTCGTGAACTTTTTTTGACTCTTTTAAGAGCCAGTGAAATCAGTAATTGTTGGTCTATTCGCACCAATGTAATTTCGAAAAGTCTACCCACCTCTACAAAACTTTTAAATGCAAAAAAAAGAAAAGAAAAGAAAAGAATTATCATCAAATATTCCTTGAGAAAAAAGAGGGTCTGTCTGCATTCGGCGATGCTACAGGGTGTCTATCTGCAAATATTCCTTCAGAAAAAAAGGAAATACATAATTATATTTTCCTTGCAGGGATATTTCTAAGGAAAATGCTAGTTGTACTATACTTTTTAGGGTTTTTTTTCCTAGAAACCACCTTAATAATAGAGTAATTATATGAAAATCACCTTTCATTTTCAATTTATACATAAACCACCTTTAAGTTGGTTATTATTGCAATCAACCACCTCCCAGTCAAAATTTTCACTTAAAACCCAAAATTACCCTTCAAAATGTGCATTCAATGTACATGACACATTTTTTTAGTATTTGGATCTTATTAGGATACAACTCACGTACCTTGAAGTTGAATTTTTAAAGCTTATTTTTAGTTTTTAGTGAAAATTTGACTAGGAGGTGGTTGATTGCAACAAAATTCAATTTTTAATGTGGTTTATGTATAAATTGAAAATGAAAGGTGGTTTTCGTATAATTACCCCATTAGTAAGTAGGTTTCTAGGAAAAAACCCTACTTTTTATACTATTTTTGTACCGCCACTAATAAATATATATGTAGGGTGCTTTTTTAAAATTTACAATACCCTAAGAATAGGGAAATTATAATGAGTCGCCATTGCCTGGCTGTTTTGTTTGTGTAGAACCATATGAAAATTGTATTGCAATTATCCGTACTCTATTTCCAACGCTTTGCGTTCACTTAAAACGTAGGCGCGCAAAAACCCTCGATTCCAAAGGGGGGAAAAGGGCGCGAACTCGCCCTTGACAAAATGACGGTGGCCGGCGACGTCGATTTGCCGGCGGCGAGCTCGTGCCTCGGCTGCGCGGAGGCAGAGTCGAAGATCCGAGCTCTGTTGGATTACATCTCCAACAATTTCTCAAAGAACCCTTCGAGTATCCTAGGGTTTGAGGTTCCGAAATCGGAGCCCTTCGATTGCTCTGATCTCTTTCACCGCTGGCTTCAGATTTTCGATAAGAAGAACAAGTCTCCGCTTTGTCCTGATCTCAAGGAGAGGATCGAAGCGCTCGTGTTTAAGCTTCTGATGGAGGAGAAGGAGAGATTGTGGTGCAGGAAAAGGAAATTTGATGAGGGTTTAGTTGAGATTTTGAGGTTGATGAAGGGTGTTGCTTTGAATCCTGGTAATGGAGCAGATGGGGAGTGGAAAGATCAGATTTTGAGAGCTCGGATGGCGATGTTTCTGAGGGCGGCTGATGTTACTAATGCGAAGGAGCTTCCTTATCTGGTAATTTTCAAGAAGCACTATTGTTTCATTTTGTTCCTTTTGTTGATGATTTAGTGTACCCATGACAAGTTGAAATCAGTGCAAATTTCACAAGAGCCCCCTGAAATTTGAAGGGTTTCTGATGAAACCCGGGACTTCTTTTCCCCACCGGACATCCTGAACTTTGGGGTGTCTCGCAAAACCCTTCCCAAGGAGCCCCTTAATAATGTTAATTTTCTAGAAGAACTATTGTTTTATTTTGCTTCTTTTGTTGAGGATTAAGTGCCCTCATGCTCGCTTCAGTCGCTTGTGTTGCTAGCCGAAGTGTTGTTTGTGGAGCCTGATTTACATTGAGCATACATGACGCCGGACACACAATCAAACGCCTACTAAAGTGCAACCCTACTCGCTAGGTGGGTGGGTGGGAGGGGGAGGGGGAGGGGGCTATTGGCTTTGTATTAGAGAGATTAGGGTGTGAGAGATTAGCTGTAATCATTATTGATTATTAGTAGAATCATGGCTTGGTTATGACTTGGTTATACTCTGAGGTCATAGGTAATCAGTAATCACATTGATTGCCGAACATTGTTAAATCTCCGTGTTTCGTAAAAGCCCTGTGTTTCTGTGGTCGTTTTCTCTTTGTTTTCGTTTATTTCTTTAACTGACCTGCATTATTGCTCCGCTGTGTTGCTGACAGTAACAAGTTGAAATTATCGATAATTGCTTTCTTCTAGATCGTAGATACGCTGCCTCTTGAAACTTTTGGGTCCCACTTGTTATTTCGACCAAAAAAAGTGATGAGAGTCCAACTTCAATGTAACAACATTGATGAATCAGCATGGATCTATGGTTTCTGAGATCCTGGGTAAAAATATTTGGTCATTGGCATTGGCGGGGTTGTTTATAATAGTAGAATTTCGTATGATACTATATATAATGTCACACTTAGAGTTTTCATTTGTTGATAATTTTCATGTAATTTGTATATATTAGTAGAATTGTGAAATGAGATATATATTTTATGTAATTTCATATTTTGTGGTGAAATTGTGGAATGAGGTTCTTCCAATTTCATAAAGTTTTACTTTTACCCTAGAAGTAGATTTGTGAATAAACTTTCTATATATTTTTTATCAGAGTTTTTTATAGTTGGATTATTGCTTAAAATGAGTTTTCTATGTTCATGTACTTTGCACTTATTCTACAAATGTCATAGTTATCTACCTTCCTTCATATTATTGTTTGAAAATGAATTTTAATGGCAAACTTTATAGCACATTAATCAATCTATTAGGTGTTTAAAAATATTAGAATGTATAGTTTGCTGTTACGTGAACCAATTGTGATTAATAAATTTTAAAAAGAAACTTTAATGATTGGAACATGTCGATTCAATTATGAGTGTATCTGTTGAAATGATTCAAGTATTTATTAAAGTGTTTTTTGTAGAACCTTTCTTTCAGCCTACTTACAGATATAAACAATTATTATTCATTGTCATTTTCACTGCTTTTCGATTGATATCCTACATTTGTTCGGGCATGTACTCAATTATACAATACATGTTTAATTTAAAACACTTGTCGTACATTTTATGGACATATATCCTACACTTCACATCCACTCCTTGAGATTCATTGGACATAGGTAGTTTCGAATTATGATTTTGAAGGGTTGTTTGGATGTCTAGTTCAAAAGCTAGTGATTTTCCAATTTATAATCCACATAATAAAGAAACATAAAAATATTATAGGAATTTTGATTCTTATCCTTGTTCGCATATAAATTATTAATTCCAATATATAATATATGTGCATATAAATATTTATATAGCCGTGTCACCATACCTTACCTTTTACAACTTTGGCATGTCGCGTACCCTTGTCCCGTTCCCATTCCCGTTCCCGTACCCATGCAACGTAGGCGCTCCGTATACATATGCTTCTTATATTATTTATTTACCTGATGCGGAGACAATAGGCGATGCTTTTTGGGAGAAATTGGATCGTATGAAGGTGGGACGACTTAAGCGAAGAAGGTAATTTTCGGGCAGACTTCAACATGCAACTTTGGAGGACCATATCTTTTGACTCACTCCAGAGGATCCTTATTATAGTATGTTTTTGGAAGCTCAGGAAGTGCCTGGAACTGCTTCAAGGTTCTAGATCAGTTTTGAGGTCGAATGAAGTCATCTTCAGGCTCAAACTACACGTCCAAGAGTTCTAGTTACTTTTAGTTTATATTTTTATGTGTTAGCCCTTTAGCGTAGGAGACTAGTTTAATAATGTTGCATTGTTTTATACTCTATATAGGTGGGGAGTCGAATATTATGTAAAGATTTGTCCTGGTTATTATATTTCAGAAGGTTTTCTATTCCTAGGGTTTGTGCCGTCTTGCTCGTACGAGAACGAGTTGTGTTATCAGATTACGCTTCCGCTACATCATAACCTTCTGCTAGTTATTACCTCTTTACTTTTAATTTAATTCTTGCATAATTTTGCATTTTTTTTGTTAGTTGTCACTTATCTTTAAGACTCACATGCGAGAATTTTTTCCTTTTATCATTCTTGAAATGATTGTACCAATTAAATTGTGCTTGTTTCAGAAAAAGCAAAGGAGCCATAAGTTTCTAAGTGCCACAAATGGTGGTTCAGGTAACTGCAGTGCGCTAAATAGACGAAAATCTCCAAGGACATTGCTGAAATTATGCATTGATGAACTTCCCAGAAAACGTATTCCCGTTGGCCCCACCTTTCAGGCTGATGTACCTGACTGGAGAGAGTCAGCAAATAAGAAAAATATATCTGATGAAAAAGATGATTCTAAGTGGTTAGGTACACAAATTTGGCCAATAGAAGGAGAGAACAGACAAATCAGCAAGGAAATGATTGGGAAAAGAAAGGAATACCCATGCGATTGCACCTCTCGCGGATCTTTCGAGTGCATAAGATTTCATGTAAAGACGGTGAGGCTTCACCTTAAATCTGACTTGGGTCCTGCTTTCTTTAGTTTGGGATTTTCTGAGATGGGCGAGGAAGAAATTTCCAAGTCGTGGACCCAAGAGGAACAGATGAAGTTTGATGAGCTTGTGAGACAGAATCCTACGTCGGAGGGCAAGAGCTTCTGGGAACCTGCTTTGGAGTATTTCACAACCAAGAGCAGGAAAGATATTGTCAGTTTTTACTTCAATGTATGTCTTCTCAGATGGATGAGCATCCGCACCAGATCGGGAGCCCGGATAGTTGATTACAGTGATGATGAGAGCTTCGGGTGGGATTGAACAAAAGAGCAAGGTATGAGGTACATATTTTAAAGGATGGTAACAGCATTGATAGTTTAGATTCCTTTTTTACCTTTGTTATCATCAACTATAAATACTTGCTTGGGTAAATGTCACAAAACCCCCAAGAATTCGGCTCATTTTGAGACAATGCCCAAAAGTTTGGAAATGTCAGTTAATTCCTAAAACTTTTTCTTATGAACCGCAAAACATTGGGTATTTTCTGAAAATAAATTCAGAGAAAATGGGGTTAAGTGACATTTCCAAACTCTTGGGTGGTTAGCTCAAAATAGCCACACTTCTTGGGGATGTTGTGAAATTTACCCTACTTTCTTACTTGCACCAGAAGAGCTGCTTGTTGCTTTTCTGAGAGCAGCTCTTACTGCTCTTAATATTGACTACATTTTTCTGCAGCTACATTTGAAAAATAATGCGGAACAAGGAATCAATGGATATGTGCACATACTGGCTGCTAGCATGTTTTCCAGTTACGATTTCACACGGCATGAAGCCAGCTTTAACAAGTGAGTGTTTTCTTAAAATCTTGATTTGAGGAAGCAAGAAGTGCCATCTATAGACTGGAGATAACCTTATCTTTCTGATCCGGTGTTGGTATTTTTTTAAAATTTCTTTCACGGTAACTTCTGTTTCATGTTATTGCGAAGATGTTGGGAGTTCCTTAATGATTTTTGTTTTTGTTTTTGTTTTTTTGAAAAAAGGAGAGATGCATAGTGCTTAGTGGCAATAGGATCAGCTCTATATGTTACTAGAAAGAAGAATCAGGTGCCCTTAGATTTTAGGTCAGAAGATAAATTTACAAATGGTGGATCAAGTTAGTGGTATGTAAATAGTTATTTTCAGGTGTACATGCCATAGAGCAATTATTAACTGCAGGGGGAAAAAAAATATACCCCATAGATTTTTGTCAACTTTGGAAGTCTTTCCTTTTATTTCCTTATGCTATATTTTTTCATTATGTTGTCTGTCTGTTTGTCCATCAAGTATTTAAACAACAAGAATTTATTTTTATTGACAACAGTTAGACAACACTCATGCTTATATAATTCATCTTTGTTCTCTTCTCTCTCTCTCTCTCTCTATATATATATATATATATATATATATATATATATATATATAAAATTGTTCTCTCTCTCTCTCTCTCTATATATATATATATATATATATATATATATATATATATATATATATATATATATATATAGAGAGAGAGAGAGAGAGAGAGAGAGAGAGAGAGAGAGAGAGAGAGAGAGAGAGAGAATAATGAGCATGCTTAGTACCAAACACCAAATTTGGTGCTTCATAGTGAGGTGACCAATTCTCATCCACTTATTTAAGAGAGAATAATGAGCATGCTTAGTACCAAACACCAAATTTGGTGCTTCGTAGTGAGGTGACCAATTCTCATCCACTTATTTAAGAGAGAATAATGAGCATGCTTAGTACCAAACACCAAATTTGGTGCTTCGTAGTGAGGTGACCAATTCTCATCCACTTATTTAAAGGGGGGACCACATTCACATGGGTTGGATAATTGAATAAGTGGATGAGAAGTGACCACCTCACTACCAAGCACCAAATTTGATGCTTGGTACCAAACATAACCATTATTCTCGTCTGTGTGCATGTGTGTATATACACATATACATACATAGGCTAAATTATCAGATTGGTATATTTTGTTGATCATAATTACCAACTTGGTATATTTTCTTATTTCGGCGACGATAAGGTATATAAAGTGGGACACAATGCAACAAGGTTTTTTTTTGGCCGAAGAGCTTTTTCCGGCGACTAAAACATCACATGTGACTCGTCACGTGATGTTGATGTGGCTTTTACATGGCAAGTAGTTGGACTCATTCATTTGAGTTGAAAAGGGATATTTATTGAAATTAGGGCTCTAAAGGATGAGAATCAAATGTGGTGTTCTTCTTCTGAATGTTAAAATTAGGTTAGGAAATCTCTACAATTCGGGGAAGAGTCGTTATCTCTCTGATATGAATAAAGAATAGAAGGAAAAGAGAGAAGGGAGAAATTTGGAGATATTTTTCATAACGGTTAGTTAAAGATTCCGCTTAACATTTGTCACATAAGCCCAATTAAGCAACATGAGGCACATTGACAAGTCACGTGAGGTGATCTCGCCAGAAATTTTCCTCCAGCCAAAAAATTAGGTCTTGTTATCGCCATGTCCTAATTATATACCTTACCGTCGCCGGAGTAAGAAAATATACCAACTTGGTATTTAGGGTCTACAAAATATACCAATCTGGTAATTTAGCCTCTGTGTGTGTATTGTTTGAGTTTGTGAATTTGTTATCATGCATCTGCTACAGCTATGGGCCATAAATTTTGAGTAAGAACTCATTTTGAATTTACACTTTCCCAAACTTATCTCAACCCCTATATGGCCTTCAAATAGCATTCAGATTTAGCTGTTCAGTAATGGCATATGGCATATAATCTTTTGCTGAATCACGACTACTGTTGAGTAGTAGTATGGAGATTTCCAATGAGGATGAGGGAATGGTAACCACAACAATAGTTTTCATCTCTTCAAGAGGAGCATGCTTCAATTGTACTAAGCTAGGAAGTGGCTTGTTTTAGGTTCTTTTTCTAACTCAGTAAACACCTGCATCAGAAGAATTCTTGCCCTCTTGTAATCATATATCTAGACTTGATTAGATCGTAGTTAGTATGAGGGTGATTTTTTATTACTGAAAGTGAAACCAATTTCTAGCACTTGTATATACCTACATATTTCATATGTCTAACAAAATACTCTATATTCGCTCTTAGTTGACATTATGGAGACATTTTTTGGCCTGAAACATGATAGCTTACAAGAAAGTTTCATTATCTATTATAGAAGCACCACAAGAAAAAAGGAAGTATATTAACTGTAGAGATTTGAACAGAAATAGTTGCGGACACAAAACCTTTTACCTTCTAAGTTTGATCCTTATATTGATCTTATACATTCAAATTCTAAATATGGATGTGTTGGCACTTTAGTACAATGCCAGATTCAAAGTGTTGATGTTCACAAGATTTGCTCTATCAATCTCAGGCAGCAGCACCAACAGGCGTACCAGACTTTAGCCTCGAGGACCCATACATAGTCTCCTCAAATCTGATGATTTCGTTTTTAGACCCATAAGCAACCTGAGTCCTCTCGTCAAGGCTAGTTATTACCTTGTCGAGAACAGATTGTTTGCCATCACTGCTGAAACCTCCAGCTTTCTCTATTAGGAAACCCAGAGGAGCCACTTCGAATAACAATCTGAGTTTAGCTTTAGCTGTTGGAGATGTCACATTGGTGAATATACCCTTCTCTTTTACTATGATCTGTGACGACAATTCCATTAAAACATCCGCAATAGAGCAACTACTAGAATAGTTCTGGTGTCCTGATTTATATTACCCTTGGGCAAAGTGACCCAGCTTACTACTGTTTGAGTTGGCCACTTTTTGTACAGTGATCTTCTTTCCCGAATGATAGGATGGCTAGTAACAGAAATTTTAAATAGGCTTAATTCCGGATAGACCCTATACTATCGCCCAATTGCGCTGGATAGACCCATTGTAGTTCTATTGTTGCAGATAGACCCCTTGTGCTATCATCAAATATCAGATAGACCCCCTGACTGAATTTTTTGACTCTTTTACTCGCTGGAGGTCTATTTGTTAAAAAAATATATTTTTTCTCTTTTGCTGAGGGAAAAAGAGTCAAAAAGTTCACTCAGGAGTCTATCTGCAACTATAGAACTACAGGGGGTCTATCTGTAATTGACTGATAGCACATGGGTCTAATGGGGCCTATCTGCAATTGGGCGATAGCTCAGGGCGTTTATCCACAATTAACCCTTTAAAATATCTATCTAAAGAGTAAAGGCGAAACAAATGAATGTTCACTCAGATATTGGAACATTCAGAAGTAATCAGCATTTGTCAGAATACTATTACTTGTTAGGAATATTGTTACCTGGTTGACATCAGGCACCATTCCTCCAGTGTACCGCAATGTGTATTTCTCCTTAACATAATAATTGATCAGCTGAAAAGACGATATACATTAGTCTTTGTTGGTTATAGTCATTTAACCTTCATAAAGGAACTGAAAGCTTGAAAATGAGCACCTTGTCGTAGTCAGGGTTATCGAATGTAGCCCTTAGATTTCCTGGAGAGAACATCTTTCCCTCTCCAATGGATGTTGTATCTTTGACATGTTGCCACTTACCTATAGCATTCACCGAGGTATTTAGATATTGTGTACTATCATGTCACGCGATTAAACTAAGGGTTAATTGCACATAGCCCCCTTGTAGTATCCCGGTTTTAATTTTATTTTGATGCTTACCCTCAGACAGACTCATTAATTTTCACCTGGGGCAACATCTGCCAAAATTTCACCAAGGGTAAAAGAGTCAAAAATTTTTAACCAAAGAGTATCTGCAACAATGAACTAGAGGGGCAGTAAGTTCAAAACAGGGATACTACAGGGATCTATGTGCAATTAACCCTTAAACTAAGGGAGATGACAATAGAAATACCTTCATCCAGGAGGAGGAATTCATGAGTTCCTGGAATGTCTTTAAGAGCGAGAACGTAAGTTGTTCGAGGACCATATATGCCCATTGCGGCAGCAACCTGGTCTCCTCCAGTCACACCAGTAAGTTTATCACCCGGCCAAACTCCAAAGATTGTGCCCACCGTGAAATTTGTGTCGACAATACTAGAACCATCCAGAGGATCAAATGCCACACTAAATCCACCTGTGTTTCAAAGGGAATTCAAGAGATCCATCTTTGTTTCAGTTGTCTGATATTGATTTGCAAAGATATCTAGTCTACATTACTATGAGGAGAATCTGTCATGGATTCTCTTTTCTTCAAAAGCATTAAGAGGATTAGCAGAGAGAAGCATCAAGAACTTTACGAGAAGCTTGAAGGTTTTGATATTTCAGGAGGAAAAACAAGGTAATCTATCATTGCATGTATAACAAGACTAAAAGGCTCAAATCCCTCCTTAAACTCTCATGAGCCTTGTAACTCTGAACTCCAAGCTTAGCAAGAGAATGAAGATGATGTATAATATCGGTCGGTGTTCAATGACAGAAACCATACATGAATTATTAATAACCAGCGGATAGACCCTTGCTGATAGGCCCCCTGATTGTTGTTTTGACTCTTTCACCCTTGAGGGGTTTATTTGTCAAAAAATACTTTCCTATTTTTCGAGGGTAAAAGAGTTAAAAAAAAACACGCAGCGCATCTATCTGTAAAAATAAAAGCATATGGGAAGTAAGTTCAAAATAGTGATACCACAGTGCGGGGAAGTTTTAAGGAACACATGAATCTTTAGCGTTCATTAGTAGGTGCATTTTGCGTTTCAAATTTAAAAACTGTCAGTCTATCATGGTATTAGTAAATTACCTTCCACTGGTCCACCCATATCTTGCAACTCAGGGACTTCCTCAGAGCATGCATGCTTGCAGAAATGTGAGTATTGCAATGCCTTGAGAGCAACGAGAAATATATATCACACTTAGCAACTTGCAATTGACAGTGCAGAACAAGACACCTTGAAGTATCAAATTTACCGGAAAACTTAAGGAAGGAATTACCTCGAAAAGGAGCTTGTCAGCAAGCACGTCGACTGCAAGCTGTTCATCACCAAAAGAGTTCACGCAAGCTGTTCCTCCACATGAAGCTGTCCTCACCTTGAAGGAGATGGTTCTCAGTGCTTCCCCCATGCACATCAACAGCCTCGTGAGGTTCTTATCAGGAGTTGCCTTTGCTAAAAACTCCTCCTACAATGCACAAGAACCTAATTAGTAACATCACCGTATATCTGAGGCTTATTTTCACTTTGGTACTCCAAAGTATTTTTTCACACTCTGATACCCCAAAGTTCCAATTTTATTTCACTTTGATACCCCTGTCTATATTTCTTAGATTTTCTGTTAACTTTGCATTACATATCGATTCTTTTTACTCAATTGCTAGTGGTCCAGACAACCAAATGTCTATGGTAGCAGCGAACGAGCGTATCACATTCTAAGCACATGATATAAATTTATATAAAAGATCAAGATTTGGACGGGGTATCAAAGTGAAATGAGGTTGAAATTTTGGGGTATCAAGCTAAAAAAAGTGGAGAACTTTGGGGTACGAACAACCCTATTCTGATTGAGATGTTTATTTGTTTACGTATAACTTTACCAGACTATCTCCAATCTCGCACTTCGTGGTTCCTGACGAGCTTCCCACTGCCTTGATACTCCTTGGTAAGGACCTCGAACTCACCCTCAATGATTGGCCAAAGAGCGAGCTTGTTTTAAGACTCTGCAGCAAGTTTGAGTTAAAAAAAAGCTTCAAATTGATGCACTAATGATCCAGGTTCAAGCTCACCCCATTTCTAGGCGATTTCAGTGATGGAGAAGCAAAAGAAGGTGCAGCACAGCGTGGACGCGACAAAACATTGCGCGGAGCTGTTGCATGAGTGTAGCTCGTTACTCCGCTCTCCATTTTCGCTGCAAGTTCGAAAACTATGACAGGAGTGTTTGCAGAATGCTATGTGGTTCCGTTACCGGAGAGTATCAAGGAAGGAAGCAAAGTGCAAAGATAAGCCGTTTGTGGAGGAGGTGACATGCATCATTTTGGTATGATAGAGTTAGAGCTAAGATGAGATTAGGCTGATGCAATATTTCTTGTTTCATTTGATCGTGTGGCTCTTGGATGCAATTATTTAGAGGGACCCAATAGCTTTTTTTAGAAGCTGTTAAATTGGAATAAGGCTCTCAGTCATGTTTGTTAACGAGGGGTGGGACTTCAGTGCAAGTTGGGAATTATATTGTGGAAGCAACATAAATAGGGAGTACAAAATTATTAGAACACCCGCACACGATTGGGTGACTTGAGCCATTCACGAGAGGATAGAGGGTTCTAAATATAATATTTATGATTCAAACCATTCCACTCCTACTCTAAATAGGTATATAAATTGAGGTGATGCATAGCCGCAATTAGTAGTATTTTAGGGTTAATTGCAAAGAAATCTCTTTAGTTCTATTTGTTGCAAATAGACCCCCTGTAGTTCTATTTGTTGCGAATAAGACTCTGTAAATGAATTTTTTTTACTATTAAAATCGTTAACAATGTTTGAGAAGGCTGATGGACCCTTTATAATTCTATTGGTGCGAATAGACACCAAATTACTATTTTTTTTTTGACTTTTAAAAGAGTCGAAAAAGTTCCCTAAGGGAGTATATTCGCACCTGGGCCAACACTACAGGGGTCTATTCGCAATAAGTAGAACTACAGAGAGTTTATTCACAACAAATAGAATTACATGGTCTCTCTTAAGCAATTCAAATTATTAAAGATTTGAAGGGCCACATCGAGAAAACGGGGCAGTGCAAGTTCTTTGTTCGTTAGTTGAGCACTCTAACATATGCAAGTCACGTGATCCTCGACTCCCTACTCTCAATCATGAGCCTCAAAAATCTAAATTTCCTACTCATTTCCTCGAGCAGCAAATAGCCATGGCGATCCTCAGAGCTCATTCCCTCCATCGCCCTTTCCCCTTTCCTTCTCCCCTCTCTCCAAATCCGAGCTCCACTCCTCGAGTTCTATGGCGAATCTCCCCAAATTCTCTTCACCCTCCAAAAATTCGACGAAATCAACTCAACGGAGCCGATGCTCCCAAGATTGGAGTGATTTCGACTTCGATTAGGGTTTCTAAAGACGGAGGATTCGAGCCGTTAGGGTTTGACGGGAGCGAGATGCAGAGGCCGAGCTTGTTGGAGTTCGTGACGTCGGAGAGGGTCAAGGTCGTGGCGATGCTAGGGTTGGCTTTGGCGCTGTGTAATGCTGATCGAGTTGTGATGTCGGTGGCGATTGTTCCCTTGTCTAAAGCTCATGGATGGACTCAGTCTTTCGCCGGGATTGTTCAGGTATTACTTTTAGAGTTTTGTGCTCCAGTTCAGTAAATGAAAAGAAAAAAAAAAAACTTTTCTTTGCATGGAAGCTCTTAACTTAGTTTGAACTTCATTCTTGCTATAGTTGTGTATTAAGAGAATCTTAGGTGGATTTGTGGCAGAAAATGGGGAAAAACCTGGTAACTATCCCTCGTCTAAATCGAAATGAAAATAGAAAAGAAATAAAGAGCAGAAAAATACGAGGATAGAAGAGAGAAGCGGCTACATTTTTCCATCATGAGAAAACCTAGCTCTTCCAAAAGAGAGTGCATGTAATGCCGGCTGGGTGCATTCGGTCCGGATACGGCTCGGATAGGATGCTTACCATATCCATATCCGCTTACCCATCTCGGATACGGATACGGATATGGATATATCTCGGTAAGGAAAATTCATAACCATATCCGCCAAAATCGGATACGGTTACGGATATACATGCGGATATATAAGCGAATACGCATGCGGATACAAAACGGATATGAGAAAACTAGAGAATATTGAGAAAAACATAGTTCATGTGATAAAAAAAAGAGTTTGTTAATATGTTCATTATAACTAACAAGCTAAGATTAGACATCTTGATCATCAAAATTAACTACAAATCCATAATCTAAGAATTAAAACTATCGTACGAGTATGACTAATATGTATTCGGATATTTCGGATACAGATACGGATATTTCACTACAAAACCATATCCGTAACCATATCCTATCGGTTATAGATTTGAGTAACCATATCCGTATCCTAACGGATACGGTTACGGATATTTCCTCGGATACGGATACGGTTTAACACCCTTACCGGCTGGTATAGTGATAAATCGAGTTGGGTATGGTGGAGCAGGTCGGATGGGCGTGCATCATCTACCGGCTCAAGGACTCACAAAATATAAACTCATATTACAGTCTTAGATATTTACTACAGGGGAGTAAATTTAGAGTAAATTTATCTTAGGAAGAAGATAACAAAGAAAATTGGTTTGTTAAATAACCATCTCTGTTTTAACTGATCACTTTGCACTCTGTATGTTATGCTAAGTGGTCTAGTTCATTTGGTACGATAATTATTTTGAAACTGCTTATACTTGTCAACCCTCTTATGAAATTTATGCATTGAGAAGTATAACAAGATGAGGCTTTTGTGTTAGTGATATCTTCAGTGTAAGTTACTATTTGTTTTAGAGAGTTATCCCCTGATTTGGTATGAGCTACTGAAAACAGTCATCTTTCTTATGGGGATATCTAATGTCTCCCATAGTTGGAGGAGCGCTGGTCGATTATTATGGTGGTAAAGTAGTCATGGCGTGGGGTGTAACTCTATGGTCCCTGGCTACTTTTCTTACTCCTTGGGCTGCTGAAACTTCTTTGTGGGCATTACTTTCCATGAGAATTCTCCTGGGTGTCGCTGAAGGAGTAGCACTTCCGAGCATGAACAACATGGTCTCTAGGTATTAGCCTGCACCTTTCTTTATATGCGATGCATGATCAAGTTCTGGCATATGTTTGGTTGTTGTTCTAAGAATTCTGTATCTTTAATGCCTGAAGGATTGTGCAATTCTGTGCGGTTGATAAAGTTGTTTAAACTGGCCTTTCCTTATAGATGGTTTCCTCAAGTAGAACGGTCCAGGGCTGTTGGGCTTGCTATGGCTGGATTTAACCTTGGTAGTGCGATTGGACTCTTAATTTCCCCTATCCTCATGTCAAAGGCTGGAATTTTTGGACCTTTTGTGATATTTGGGTTGTTTGGATTCCTCTGGGTCTTAGTATGGTTGGCAGCAACCTCAACTACTCCTGCACAACATCCCAGTATATCAAGGTATGAGTTAGACTATATCAATAAGAGTCAGAAGCCTCTAACTAATCACCGAAAAGTTCATGGACAATCCACAATGATCCCTCCTTTCAAGAAGTTACTTTCAAAGATGCCAACTTGGGCTTTAATTTCTGCAAATGCCATGCACAGCTGGGTAATTTTTCTGTTAGCTCTCCTCTAAGTAATTGTTGCAGCATATTTTGTTCTGCTCAGATTTAAATTTGACTGAAATTGCAGGGTTACTTTGTCATTCTTTCATGGATGCCAATATACTTCAACACAGTATGTATCTTTGATAATGCTAAATACATGTAGGGCATTTAGATCTTAGTTAGCAAAAAATGCATCTAATTGCATGTTTGTTGGACAGATCTATCATGTTGACCTGAGACAAGCTGCCTGGTTCAGTGCACTTCCATGGGCTATGATGGCAATGTTAGGGTATGCTGCTGGATTTATCTCAGACATGTTGATTCAAAGTGGTAGAAGTGTTACTTTTACTCGGAAAGTAATGCAGGTATTGCTTCTTCTTGCGTTTACAGTTTGTTTCACAAAGTAATGCTAATGGAGTTTGTTTCTAGAAAAATTGCAACATCGAGTTACTAGTATGAATTTTATGTTCTCGAGTGTGCTCATCAACTTTACAGCTTCTTACGGACGATGCTTAAAAAAATTAACTCTCTCACTCGTAGAATGCCGTAAGGTTGATTATTTAGGTTGGTCGAGGAAATTTTCTTGCAACGTAAATTTGCTCTGTGCTAGTCATGTTAATATTTTGTTCTCAAATTATATTGGACTTGTCAACTTTTATGCGTGCTTATAAGGAACATGTCAAACATATCCATTCTCTTGCACACAATGTGGAAAGGCTTAGTTGTTATCTGTCGTCCTGTGCACAAGGTTTAATCATGTTTGAGTTAATAATTTTCTCAAAAAATGCAAAAGAAAGTTATGAAGACTAGAATAACTTAGTTCTGAAGAAGTCCTCATCAGTATAATTATGTCAGGCAACATAGATAAGTAATGTAGTTCTGTTCATTATTTTTTCGTATTAGATTTTCGAGTTGAAACTGATCTATTAACTCCCTAACTCTTTATATTTCACTTCTCTGTAGTCAATTGGTTTCCTCGGTCCTGGACTTGCTCTTCTTGGCTTAAATGCAGCCAAAAGCCCATCTATGGCTTCAGCTTGGCTTACGGTAGCTGTTGGTTTGAGCTCCTTTAGCCACTCTGGATTTCTGGTGAATCTCCAGGTCAGTCGATTTTCATAGCCTTAGAGTGCTAGTGAGAAAAATGTGTTATATGCAAATTCCTAATTACTTCCCCTTGCTTTATATTTTTCAGGAGATAGCTCCACAATATGCAGGCATTTTACACGGTACTATTTATATTGACATGCATATATTGATGTTCTGCTAAATGATGTCCATCTTATATTTTTTGGTCATTGGTTTCAGGAATGTCAAATACAGCTGGAACCCTGGCCGCCATAGTGGGAACCATTGGAGCAGGTTTCTTTGTTGAAAGGATGGGCTCCTTTCGTGGGTTTCTCATGTTTACCGCATTCCTTTATTTCATTGCGACATTATTCTGGGATTTCTTTTCTACCGGTGAAAGAGTTGATTTTGATGGAACTCATCAGTAAGCTTTTAGTGCGCATGTCACTAGCAAAGTTTGTAATTTATTACCTTGTCCTTTATTTAAACAAAGAAGAAAATTTTCTTAATTTTGAAGAGGGCATTATGCTATTATGATTTGAAATTTCGATAAATTCCTACGTAGTTTCAAGTAAGGTAAAAAAGAATCAGAACCTCTACCGGCTCTCCTTTGTGTAGGGTTGACCAATTAATCACATGGATGTTGGCTTCCCTTATATATTAAGGGAGAATGAATTCTTGAACAAGAAACCACTTGCAGAACAGATTAAGGGAGAATAATTCCACTGTGCAAAGTTGATGAGCTTAAGTAAGTAAATGAGGAGAAGAAATCAGAATACAGCAGTCCAGCTTGTCTACTGGACTGGAAAATAAAGGGCATAAGATTTATGTTTTTAATTGTTTTTAAGTCATCCATTCCAAAAAATTATGTGAAAGTAACCTAAATGCAGAGGAAGGATGCTCAGTCTGGACGCATACTATGTTCCTGCTGATACCTTTGAAATTTTTTGCATGTATATTTTATATTGTTTGTATTTGCATTCAGTAATCTATTTCTTTTTCTTTTTTGGGGTCATTGTGTTTTGCATGGAATTTATGTATTATGGTCTCAGTTTACACGGAATAAGATATTTATTTGCCGGTGTTCTATGTAGCTAACCGAAACTGGTCACACAGGATGATTGTGGATTTCATTATGGTATATTTTTGCCTTGCATTGAAAAGTTAAGGCGCAACATCGAACTATTGATTTCTCTTCGGAAGATTTAGTTTGCCCCTGGTGGCGGGAAGTCAAGTTTGATGACTAGTCTGTAGCTGTCCATTTAGTGGTTGTTGGTTCTCACTAACCACATTCCTTTTCTCTGTGGCGGGAAGTCAAGTTTGATGACTAGTCTGTAGCTGTCCATTTAGCGGTTGTTGGTTCTCACTAACCACATTTATGCTCAGTGTGATATATTTATAATTAGTTTGTTTGGTTCAGTTTTTAAATCAAACAATTAGCTTCTCCTAGTGCTTGCCAGAAAAACACCTAATATATACATTTCCCTTGATGAATATTTGGTGCCATATCCAATAATGTTCACCACACGCAATAAATTGGAAGTAGACGGTAATGCTAGTTGTGTATGGATTGATGCATCAATTTGCTTCGTTGGTAATTGCTGATGCTGAACCGTATGAAAGTTTGGCCAATGCTATCAACCACCCAGTAAATTGTGCTTTCAGTAGCATCAGCAGTTATAACATGAAAGTGATATTATTGATCTATGATGCTGTTATGGGTTTGGGGCGTGTTGGGAATCGAGGCCCCTACAAGCGAGAGATAAAACAAGAAAGAAAGAAAAGTCTATGGCCGTACTGAGATTTGTTTCTTTCTTTTTTATAAAGTTACAATTACAAGAGACAACGCCCATATATATGTAGATAGAGATTAGGGTCATGTAAAACTACATATTTACCCTTTTATATAACATATAATTTTCGGCCTGCACAGTCTAATCAGACGCCACAACTCCAACATGGTGGACAGAAATCTTATACCTTGTTTGCTCAAGTTAATATTTCTCCATTTGTTATTTTTTTATAATTTTTTTCTTTTATTTTTTTGCGTTTTTCAGCTAAGAAACTCCCTTCACCATTTTTGGCTAGGAATGCTTCTGTACAAAAGGTGTAGCTAGGGCTCAAATCTAATTGCGGATGGGCCCTCTGTAATTACTGTTTTGAACTTACAATCCATCTAAATTTATTTTTGCAGATAAATTCCATGAGTGAAAATTTTTAAACTCTTCCAGCTCAGGAGTCTATTCGTTAAAAAAAAAAAAAAAAAACTCTTTTTGTGAGTCTAGAAGAGTAGGAAAACATTTCACTCGGGGGGTCTATGTGCAAAATTAAAACTAGAAGCTAAATTACTGAGTTCAGTCAGTCCCAGGTCCTAACTGCTCTGATATTTTAGTAAAACTTGGTTTGTTGAGAATTATAAATTATATAAATCAATCTACATTATAAGCACCAATTTATTAAAGACCAGATTTACTAACCAACTCATTCAATGCCCTGGAGCATTTTTGCCATTATTTTTCTCTGATTCACGGGAGGCAATCTCGGGAACTTGGAGCAGATCTATCTGAATAAAGTTTGCATTCATTCATGCAGGCGTATATCTAAAGATTAGCCCTTACCTTCTCCTCTAGCATGCCCTCTCAAAATCTCCAAACCAAACCAACCAAAAAAAAAAAAAAAACATTTAATCCGTGATCATGGCTTTTGCAGTTTCATCTCCATCCCATTCTTTACCAACAACAACCTCTCATTGTCGTTATCGTCCTCAATCTTCTCTCTCTCCATCGAGCTCGATCAAGATCAATGCAGTCGCCAGTTACAAACCGAGGCTTAGAAGGAACAGCATTGCGGCGGATCGTGATCAGGAGAGATTAGGAAAATATGACGCAATCAAGAATGATGAGGGTAAGAAGAGGAACAGAGTTGTTTGTTGTTGTAGTACTGCAGGATTGGCGAGGGGAGAAGATCATCAAGCAGCCAGGTTAGGATTTTTGCCGGAGAGGGTGAAGGTGGCGGCGTTGATGGCGTTCGTCATGTCGCTCTGCAACGCGGATCGAGTCGTCATGTCCGTGGCCGTGGTTCCCCTCGCGGCCAAGTACGGCTGGTCAAGCTCCTTCTTGGGGATCGTCCAGGTGATTAATAATTGTTTATAAGGGTAAATTGCGCATAATCCTCTCATCTATAACTGCAATTGCGCTCGGCACCCCTCAACTAATTTGCTTTAGGCCCCTTCATTCGTAAGGAAGAGGGTGTTAGTTGCAATTTATCTTTCTGAAAATGGCAATCCGTGGGGCCTAAGTGCTAGTAATGAAACTTTTGATTGTTTCTAGTATTTTGTGTAGTCTGTTGTTCTCAGTCTTCTGTCAAGTTGGGATTATTTTTGTTTGTTTGGTCATCGTTGGGGTTGGTGTACATATTTAAGAGGCTCATTTTCTCTTATTGATGCCAAAACGAGGGAATAAAAAACTATGAATTATTTCACTTTCTTGTCATTCCTCAACTACCTCAACCTCCATAGACTCTATAAAGTGTGCACCAAAATGCTCCTACTTATTAATTTGAAAATTTTGAGCACATTGCAATCCACAATCTCTTATTTCAGGAAAAATAATCTCTTTTTCTAGACACTGATATACCATCTGGGGAACTTTCACAAAGCAATAAAATGTCAGTATGACTGATTTTTCCTTTCTGAGGTTGGTGGCTCACCTACTCTTATGATCCCATCACCCCATCAGATTTGGTTAGCTAATAGAGACATGTGTATCTTTTTTATTTATTTATTAAATGAGGAGTGCAGTTTCAATATTCAAATATTTCCCTCAACAAATCTCCATCTGTCCAATCAATTAGTTTGGGAATTTTAACTGTTCTATATTTATGGTCGAAACCGCCCCACCTGGGTGGTTCGATAAGATTTGTATTCGATCCTTTTGCGCCTTTTCTTTCTTATGTTCCCCTTCTCTGCAAGACACTACAAGAAAGAAACCTTTACATATTGATTGACTGCCCCAAACTGAGTGAACATTAACAATTCATGATCACATTATAATTTGTGAACGTTAACAAATTCCTTTCCCAAATTGAGTTTTCCCTTCACAAAAGTGTCTTTTCCGGATGTGAAATTTCTCATTTGGTTATGTTGAGTCCAGGGCTTCCTATACTCATTACCCGGGTAGAAGGAAAAAGAGAAGCACATCATTTGTAATTTTAAAACTTTTGCATGCTGATGACTGCATATTGATTTTATTGCAGTCTTCATTCTTATGGGGCTACTTGGTTTCATCCATCCTTGGAGGAGCTCTTGCTGATAGATATGGTGGGAAGCTAGTCATGGCATGCGGTGCAACTGTGTGGTCGATCGCCACATTCCTCACGCCATTGGCTGCTGAAAACTCCACTGCCATGCTCCTATTTGTTCGCATTCTCTTCGGCCTCGCTGAAGGAGTCGCTTTGCCTTCCATGAACACTCTCTAGGTAAAGAGATAGATTGGGTAGATTTAACATTATCTCCCAAAAGTTTGGTCAATTTTGAGAGAACACCAAGAACTTCTAAACATTTCACTGTTAAAGTATAAAGTTATAATTCCCAACAGTCACCGCAACTCCGGAGTTTTGGTGTACTGGCAGGCATCTTTAATATGATATCAAAACAATCCTGGTTGAATCTTACTGGTGAAGCAAATTTTAAAAAAAGATACCGTTTAGTGAGTCCAGATTTCTACCCATCAAAGGGTGCTCAACCTACGGGCGCACGTTAGGATTATAAAGTTATAACTCTCAATCCTCACTACAATTTCGAAGTTTTGGTGTAGCAGCATATATATTTGACAGTCACATAACACCAAAAAAGTTGTGTCAGGTTGGGGGATTATGTGACAGATTTGGAAGTTATCTGATAAAACTTTCTTCGTGTTATATGACATTTCTAATTTTTTTTGTATTATTTCAAAATGGGCCAAACCTTTGGGGGAATATGTGAAATTTACCCCAGATAGATTCAAACTCCAAATGCGACACATCCCAAAAAAATTCAAATAAGATTAGAATGTCTCTTCTAGGTGGTTCCCGTCTCATGAAAGAGCGAGCGCTGTGGGCATCTCTATGGCTGGATTCCATCTTGGAAATGTACTGAGCTTTCTGGCGACACCAGTTATAATATCAACAATTGGAATTAATGGTTCATTCTCCCTCTTTGCATTGCTTGGTTTTGTCTGGTTATCTGCGTGGATCGTTGGAATCACCAACGATCCTCGTGACTGCCCCATCATCAGCCAGGCTGAGTTGAGGCTCATTCAGGCAGGAAAGATGGAGAATCCATCTAAGAATGCGAGCAAATTTCCACCTCTTCTTCTGTTGCTATCGAAAATTCCGACATGGGCAATCATAGTTGCCAATGCTGTCAACAATTGGGTAGCCTTAAACTCTATTTATCTATCACATTGTGCTTAACAGTGATTTTGTAGCTAAATTAGGTAATTTTCATTTTTGCAGGGATATTTTGTACTACTTTCATGGATGCCAGTGTACTTCAAGACTGTTAAGTCATTCTTGTGATTTTTTCCCCTTCTCTGTCGAGTGAAATATTTCTGCATATAATGTGCTCTGTAAATTGATGACTGTAGGTGTATGATGTCAACTTGAGACAAGCTGCTTGGTTTAGTGCCATACCTTGGGGAGTCATGGCTATTTCAGGCTATGTTGCTGGAGCCTCTTCCGATTTCTTGATTAAATCTGGTCACCCTGTGACTCGAAGTTCGAAAGATCATGCAGGTAGACCCATCAACTTTAATCAAATGAAATAAAATAAACGATTCAGTCGTTATTAAGAAAATCAAGGAGAAAGTTTTATACAACCTTTTCTTCCATAATTCCATTCCTTGTTTACTCTTTGCCTTCCTGAGCGACGAACGAGCTTTTATACAAAAAATGAATGAAATTTCTTACTCAACAAATTCATAGGAAAGCGGAAAGAGATAAAATTTGTAACCACGGGCCGATTCACCCCAAAAGGATGATGAACTGATGAATCTTTATATTTCCTGATGTTGCAGTCTATTGGCTTTGTGGGACCTGGAGTATCTTTGTTGTGCTTGAAATTTTCTCAAACTCCAACTGTAGCTGCAGTTCTAATGACCGTAGCCCTGAGCTTGAGTTCTTTCAGCCAAGCAGGCTTCCTTCTAAATATGCAGGTACCGTTATCCTTTTTCCATGTCCCCTAAATAAAATAAAAAATAAAAAAAAAGCAAAATGTCTTTTTAAAGAGAGTTAACTGGCATTTATAACTAGGGATACCACTCAGATTTGTTGTTCTGAACTTACTTCCCCTGACCCTTTTTTTAACACTTCTCGCTATGCGAAATTTTAGCAGATGTCGCCCCTGGGTGAAATTAGCGTCTCAAAGTAGATGAGTCAAAAAAAGTTCACCGAGGGGGTCTATCTACCAAAATGAAACTATAAGGATAGTAAGTTCAAAACAACGGTATTACGGGGAATCTATCCTCAATCAACCATTTACAATTATATGGCTTTAGAATCTAGAACTTAAGCTTGTCAGTATTGGTGTCGGTTCTCCATCTGACAGTAGCCTTTCTGGTGGTGGTTGTTGCAGGACATTGCTCCCAAATATGCAGGTTTTCTTCATGGTATGTTTATGACGTTTTCATTTAGTATCATTGTATTTTATCAATCGAACCCCTAAGTGAATATGTATTCTTGACATTTTTTATTATAAAACAGGTATTACAAATTCAATCGCACGTTGGCTGCTATAATCAGTACAATAGGAGCTGGGTATTTTGTGCAGTGGTTAGGTTCTTTCCAGGCTTTCCTTACTCTTACGGCAGCTCTGTACTTCGCGGGCACTGTTTTCTGGAACCTGTATGCAACAGGAGATCAAGTTTTCTTTTAATTCTTTTTTTATAAATATTTTTTTACTTCCAGGGGCCAAATCAATGTGTACTGTAAGTGCAACTAGAATGATTCAAAAAAATAGATCATCGATTTTTTTTTATGGATCACAATGAGTACAAATATTCGCATAATGAGCATAACTGGTGCGTTACTGCGTATTGAGTGTTTGCATCTTTTTGTTGAAGCAAATGCCAGTTTCTTAATTCAAGATATTTTTGTCAATGGAACTAGATAGAAGCAACTATAATGATGTGTATTTCTTGGTGGAAGTGCCACAAAAATAGTGATTAAAACTAAGGCCATATCATATTATCTAGATTAAAATTTGAAACATAAAAACAACTAAGATAACTTATCAACAGGGAATTTTCTCCCAAAACAAAATTAAAAAAAAGGGTTAATATTTCTCCACTTGTTATTTTTTTATACTTTGCTTTCTTTTATTTTTGCGTTTTTCAGCTAAGAAACTCCCTTCACCATTGTTGGCTAGGAATGCTTCCATACAAAAGGTGTAGCCAGAGCTCAAATCTAATTGCGGATGGGCCCTCTGTAATTACTGTTTTGAACTTACTATCCATCTAAATTTATTTTTGCAGATAAATTCCATGAGTGAAAAATTTTAAACTCTTCCTGCTCAGGAGTCTATTCGTTAAAAAAAAAATCTTTTTGTGAGGACAGAAGAGTAGAAAAACATTTCACTCAGGGGGTCTATGTGCAAAATTAAAGCTAGAGGTGGTAAAAACAACGACACTACGCAGGGTCTGGCCGCAATTGGCCCAAGCTAAATTACTGAGTTCAGTCAGTCCCATGTCCTAACTGCTCTGATATTTTAGTAAAACGTGGTTTGTTGAGAATTATAAATTATATAAATCAATCTACATTATAAGCACCAATTTATTAAAGACCAGATTTACTAACCAACTCATTCAATGCCCGGGAGCATTTTTCCCATTATTTTTCTCTGATTCGCTGGAGGCAATCTCGGGAACTTTGCGCAGATCTATCTGCGTAAAGTTCGCATTCATTCATGCACGCGTATATCTAAAGATTAGCTCTTACCTTCTCTGTTGGAAACATGATATACAACGAGGCGGAATATGTATATCATGAATATTAATCAAAATTTATCAGAATTAGAAGAATACCTGAAACGCTTTCCGAATTTCTTCAATAATTTGTTCCATGATCAATCTGAAATAGCTTCCTCAAGAGAAAAAGCCTCCAACTGAAATCCACCCGTCACCGAAGAGGAGCAATACTGAGAGATAGGTTCTCAAATTTCTATTTCTCTTATGTTATTCTCTTCATATTATCTTCATAAGATTTTCTGTCTATTCATAAGGCTACATACTAACCCTATATATAGGATTAGACTAGCCTTAGAGATTTAATTTTAAACAATTCATAATTGTTCAAAACTCTATCCATAACAATTAAAAATATAATAAAATTATTCAAAAACTTTATCCATAACAATTAAGGATAGAAATAGAATTGTATTGTATGTATACCTCTTCTAATGATATTAGTGAGACCAATTGGGTCCCATATCGAGAACCAATTATTAATCAAATTAATAATTTTAATTTAACAATCAAATCCCTATCCCACCAACTGTTCATAAAAGCTCTTCCATAAAATGAGAATAATTATTTATAAATAATATTTTACATTCAAATTTTCCAAGATCATTTATTTTAGGCAACTCTTTGAGCAGATAATTCACCTATTTGCTCATGCCTAAATTGCTCATGCCTAAATTGCAATTCCCATGACATAAATAAAAATCATTTTGAAGCATCAAAATATTTTATTTTTATAACAAAATAAATTTTGAAAATATTTTACAAAACCACCAAGCAGAATTTAATAACTTTATGGGAATGCATAATAAATTAACTCATCATAATGAGCATACTAGATCCTATCTAGATATCCATCATTTCCTAAATAAAATTTAGCAACCCAACTTTTCGTAGTGTAGTGTTTGCTAAACAAGCTTAACCGTCACATCAAAGTATACTAAATTATCAAATCGAAAATGACAATATCGCAAGTCAAAGGGACCATGTAACAATCAATTCTCCATCTTCTAGGTGACTCGTCCTAAAGAATTCAAATATGGTCTAGTGCTACACACATCACAATGTGTGCTTATGACATACATCCGGGAATCCCCAATCCCGAGGTTGACATCCACCACCACATCTCACATGTTGGTGTCATGCATAATAACATGTTATAACAAAGTTATCATTTACTAGTTATAGGTTAAGCACAAAATTAAGAAATCTCTAAGTTAGATCATATCTCCAAGCAAGTGACCATCACAGTGCATAATCAAACAAAATAATTTCTAAGGATATATAACAATTATATAAATGATACCCAAATTATATGTGCAATAATTAAATCTATTAACATTACAATAATATTATATAATTTGTATCGGATGTTCAAGGTCATATTACTACTATTCGAGCATTCTTCTCTGGCATGCCCTCTCAAAATCTCCAAACCCAACCAACCAAAAAAAACATTTGATCCCTGATCATGGCTTTCGCAGTTTCATCTCCATCCCATTCTTTACCAACAACAACCTCTCATCGTCGTTATGGTCCTCAATCTTCTCTCTCTCCATCGAGCTTGATCAAGATCAATGCAGTCGCCAATTACAAACCGAGGCCTAGAAGGAACAGCATTGCGGCGGATAGTGATCAGGAGAGATTAGGAAAATATGAAGGAATCAAGAATGATGAGGATAAGAAGAGGAACGGAGTTGTTTGTTGTTGTAGTACTGCAGGATTGGCGAGGGGAGAAGATCATCAAGCAGCAAGGTTAGGATTTTTGCCAGAGAGGATGAAGGTGGCGGCGTTGATGGCGTTCGTCATGTTGCTCTGCAGCGGATCGAAGTCGTCATGTCCGTGGCCGTGGTGCCCCTCGCGGCCAAGTACGGCTGGTCAAGCTCCTTCTTGGGGATCGTCCAGGTGATTAATAATTGCTTAGTTATGAATTTAAGGCTAAATTGCGCATAATCATCTCATCTATACCTGCAATTGCGCTCGGCACCCCTCAACTAATTTACTTTAGGCCCCTTCATTCGTAAGGAAGAGGGTGTTAGTTGCAATTTATCTTTCTGAAAATGGCATTCCATGGGGGCTAAGTGCTAGTAATTAAACTTTTTAATTGTTTCTGGTATTTTGTGTAGTCTGTTGGCCTCAGTCTTCTGTCAATTTTGGATTATTTTTGTTTGTTTGGTCATCGTTGTTTGTTTGGTTGGTTGGTCTCAGTTTTCTGTCAATTTTGGATTATTTTTGTTTGTTTGGTTGGTGCACATTTAAGAGGCCCATTATCTCTTCTTGATGCAAAACGAGGGAATAAAAACTTTGAATTATTTCACTTTCTTCTCATTCCTCAACAACGTCAATCTCGGTAGACTCTATAAGTGTGGACCAAAATGCTTCTACTTATTAATTTGAAATTTTTGAGCACAATGCAATCCACATTCTCTTATTTCAGGAAAAATAATCTCTTTTCTAATCAAGCCTTTTGTGACACTGGTATACCATCTGTGGAACTTTCACAAAGAAATAAGGGTGTTTGGCAATTTGAAAGTGAATTTAAAACATGTAAGTTACTTTTTTTGCAAATGACTTTTACATCCAAGTTACACGCAAGTGAAATACATGTTTGTTTGAAAAAAAAAAAAGAGAAGCACATCGTTTGTAATTTTAAAACTTTTGCATGCTTATGACTGCATATTGATTTTATTGCAGTCTTCATTTTATGGGGCTACTTGGTTTCATCCGTCGTTGGAGGAGCCCTTGCTGATAGATATGGTGGGAAGCTAGTCATGGCATACGGCGCAACTGTGTGGTCGATCGCCACATTCCTCACACCATTGGCTGCTGAAAACTCCACTGCCATGCTCCTAATTGTTCGCATTCTCTTCGGCCTCGCTGGAGGAGTCGCTTTGCCTTCCATGAACACTCTCTAGGTAAAGAGATAGATTGGGTAGATTTAACATTATCTCCTGAAAGTTTGGTCAATTTTAGAGGACCCCAAGAACTTCTAAAAATTTCACTGTTAAAGTATAAGGTTATAATTCCTAACGGTCAACGCAACTCCGAGTTTTGGTGTATTGGCAGGATCTTTACTATGGTATCAAAACAATCCGGTTGAATCTTAATGGTGAAGCAAATTTTTAAAAAGATATCATTTGGTGAATTCAGATTTATACCCATGAAAGGGTGCTCAACCTATGGGCGCACGTTAGGATTATAAAGTTATAACTCTCAATCTTCACTACAACTTTGAAGTTTTGGTGTAGTAGCATATATATTTGACAGTCACATAACACCAAAAAAGTTGTGTCGGGTTGGGGGATTATGTGACAGATTTGAAAGTCATCTGATAAAGCTTTCTTCGTGTTATATGACATTTCTAATTTTTTTTGTATTATCTCCAAATGGGCCAAACTTTTGGGGGCATATGTGAAATTTACCCGAGATAGATTCAAACTCCAAATGTGACACATCCCAAAGAAATTCAAATAAGATTAGAATGTTTTCTTCTAGGTGGTTCCCGTCTCATGAAAGAGCAAGCGCCGTGGGCATCTCTTTGGCTGGATTCCATCTTGGAAATGTACTGGGCTTTCTGGCAACACCAGTTATAATATCGACAATTGGAATTAATGGTTTATTCTCCCTCTTTGCATTGCTCGGTTTTGTCTGGCTATCTGCGTGTGTCGTTGGAATCACCAACGATCCTCGTGACAGCCCCATCATCAGCCAGGCTGAGTTGAGGCTCATTCAGGCAGGAAAGATGGAGAATCCATCTAAGAATGCGAGCAAATTTCCGCCTCTTCTTCTGTTGCTATCGAAAATTCCGACATGGGCAATCATAGTTGCCAATGTTGTCAACAATTGGGTAACCTTAAACTCGATTTATCTATCATATTGTACATAACAGTGATTTTGTCACTAATATAGGTAATTTTCATTTTGCAGGGATATTTTGTACTTCTTTCATGGATGCCAGTGTACTTCAAGACTGTTAAGTCATTCTTGTGATTTTTTCCCCTTCTCTGCAAGACACTACAAGAAAGAAACCTTTTACATATTGATTGACTGCCCCAAACTGAGTGAACATTAACAATTCATGATCACATTATAATTTGTGAACGTTAACAAATTCCTTTCCCAAATTGAGTTTTTCCTTCACAAAAGTGTCTTTTCCGGATGTGAAATTTCTCATTTGGTTATGTTGAGTCCAGGGCTTCCTATACTCATTACCCAGTAGAAGGAAAAAGAGAAGCACATCGTTTGTAATTTTAAAACTTTTGCATGCTTATGACTGCATATTGATTTTATTGCAGTCTTCATTTTATGGGGCTACTTGGTTTCATCCGTCGTTGGAGGAGCCCTTGCTGATAGATATGGTGGGAAGCTAGTCATGGCATACGGCGCAACTGTGTGGTCGATCGCCACATTCCTCACACCATTGGCTGCTGAAAACTCCACTGCCATGCTCCTAATTGTTCGCATTCTCTTCGGCCTCGCTGGAGGAGTCGCTTTGCCTTCCATGAACACTCTCCTCTCTAGGTAAAGAGATAGATTGGGTAGATTTAACATTATCTCCTGAAAGTTTGGTCAATTTTAGAGGACCCCAAGAACTTCTAAAAATTTCACTGTTAAAGTATAAGGTTATAATTCCTAACGGTCAACGCAACTCCGAGTTTTGGTGTATTGGCAGGATCTTTACTATGGTATCAAAACAATCCGGTTGAATCTTAATGGTGAAGCAAATTTTTAAAAAGATATCATTTGGTGAATTCAGATTTATACCCATGAAAGGGTGCTCAACCTATGGGCGCACGTTAGGATTATAAAGTTATAACTCTCAATCTTCACTACAACTTTGAAGTTTTGGTGTAGTAGCATATATATTTGACAGTCACATAACACCAAAAAAGTTGTGTCGGGTTGGGGGATTATGTGACAGATTTGAAAGTCATCTGATAAAGCTTTCTTCGTGTTATATGACATTTCTAATTTTTTTTGTATTATCTCCAAATGGGCCAAACTTTTGGGGGCATATGTGAAATTTACCCGAGATAGATTCAAACTCCAAATGTGACACATCCCAAAGAAATTCAAATAAGATTAGAATGTTTTCTTCTAGGTGGTTCCCGTCTCATGAAAGAGCAAGCGCCGTGGGCATCTCTTTGGCTGGATTCCATCTTGGAAATGTACTGGGCTTTCTGGCAACACCAGTTATAATATCGACAATTGGAATTAATGGTTTATTCTCCCTCTTTGCATTGCTCGGTTTTGTCTGGCTATCTGCGTGTGTCGTTGGAATCACCAACGATCCTCGTGACAGCCCCATCATCAGCCAGGCTGAGTTGAGGCTCATTCAGGCAGGAAAGATGGAGAATCCATCTAAGAATGCGAGCAAATTTCCGCCTCTTCTTCTGTTGCTATCGAAAATTCCGACATGGGCAATCATAGTTGCCAATGTTGTCAACAATTGGGTAACCTTAAACTCGATTTATCTATCATATTGTACATAACAGTGATTTTGTCACTAATATAGGTAATTTTCATTTTTGCAGGGATATTTTGTACTTCTTTCATGGATGCCAGTGTACTTCAAGACTGTTAAGTCATTCTTGTGATTTTTTTTCCCCTTCTCTGTCGAGCGAAATATTTCTGCTTATAATGTGCTCTGTAAATTGATGACTGTAGGTGTATGATGTCAACTTGAGACAAGCTGCTTGGTTCAGTGCCATACCTTGGGGGGTCATGGCTATTTTAGGCTATGTTGCTGGAGCCTCTTCCGATTTCTTGATTAAATCTGGTCACCCTGTGACTCGAGTTCGAAAGATCATGCAGGTAGACCCATCAACTTTAATCAAATGAAATAAAATAAATGATTCAGTCGTTACTAAGGAAATCAAGGAGAAGTTTTTATACAACCTTTTCTTCCCTAATTCCATTCCTTGTTTACTCTTTGCCTTCCTGAGCAACCAACAAGCTTTTATGCAAAAAATGAATGAAATTTCTTACTTAACAAAATCCCAGAAAAGCGAAAAGAGATTAAATTTGTAACCACGGGCCGATTCACCCCAAAAGGATGATGAACTGATGAATCTTTATATTTCCTGATGTTGCAGTCTATTGGCTTTGTTGGACCTGGAGTATCTTTGTTGTGCTTGAAATTTGCTCAAACTCCAACTGTAGCTGCAGTTCTAATGACCGCAGCCGTGAGCTTGAGTTCTTTCAGCCAAGCAGGCTTCTTTCTAAATATGCAGGTACCGTTATCCTTTTCCCATGTCCCCTAAAAAAAAAAAAAGCAAAATGTCCTTTTAAAGAGAGTTAACCGGCATTTATAACTAGGGATACCACTCAGATTTGTTGTTCTGAACTTGCTTTCCCTGACCCTGTTTTAACACTTTTTGCTATGCGAAATTTTAGCAGATATCGCCCCTGGGTGAAATTAGTGAGTCTATCTGAGGAGTAAATGAATAAAAAATAAAATTCACCGAGGGGGTCTATCTGCCAAAATGAAACTATAAGGATAGTAAGTTCAAAACAACGGTACTACAGGGAATCTATCCACAATCAACCATTTACAGTTATATGGCTTTAGAATCTAGAACTTAAGCTTGTCAGTATTGGTGTTGGTTCTCCATCTGACAGTAGCCTTTCTGGTGGTGGTTGTTGCAGGACATTGCTCCCAAATATGCAGGTTTTCTTCATGGTATGTTTATGACGTTTTCATTTAGTATCATTGTATTTTATCAATCCAACCCCTAAGTGAATATGCATTCTCGCCATTTTTTTTATTTATGAAACAGGTATTACAAATTCAATCGGCACGTTGGCTGCTATAATCAGTACAATAGGAGCTGGGTATTTTGTGCAGTGGTTAGGTTCTTTCCAGGCTTTCCTTACTCTTACGGCAGCTCTGTACTTCGCGGGCACTGTTTTCTGGATCCTGTATGCAACAGGAGATCAAGTTTTCTTTTAATTCTTTTTTTTTCATATATATATTTTTACTTCCAGGGGCCAAATCCATGTGTACTGTAAATGCAACTGGAATGATTCAAAAAAATAGACCATCAAATTTTTGTCCACGGAATTACTGACGCAAATGCTAGTTTCTTTGTTGAGAATCGATGTCGCCGTTGTTTGGCTCGAAGCTCAACCAACCAACACGATGTTCCTTCTCGTGTGCACCACCAAGGACACAAGGGGAGAAAACTACTCAGTCTCTCACAAAGAAAGAGGGGATCGCACAAAGCAATGGACGGGAAAAGCCTCACAGAGAAAAGGGGAGAGGTTCGCACAAAGTCCCTCTCTTTTTTCTACCCTCGAGCTACTACCAACCCTTCTATATATAGAGAAGAGGGCAGCCGTCACGAGAGAGATTTCTAGGGTTTTCAAAGCCGCCGACGAAGAAAGGGGGGGAGAGTAAACTAGGGTTTCGAAAGGCAGCGGACCAAAAGAGGAAAGAACAGAGGGTCGGGTAAATAGGTAAGTGAACTGGGCCTCTCCATCAAATGGGCCAGCAGTTCATGGGCCAACAAATAGCAACAATCTCCACCTTTGGCCCAAGGTAGTGCACTGAAGAAAAGAACACGGAACTGCAGGACTCATCATCGCCATACCATTACCATTACCTGTATGATCACAAAGAGGATACAAGCAATGGAAGAGAATACACAAAGTAAACTCGGATCACAAAGATCGGGCAAGATCACCAAGCATGCCAAGTCCACAAAGGACCGAACTCTACCAAACGGTCATCGAAGTTCAAAGGGAAAAATCACAAAGCTACTAACAAACACAAAGTAAGTTAATAGGCCACAAAGGCAACACACAAAGCAAGGGAAAATTACCCAATGTCAAAGTTTAAAATTCTTTGACACGAGATAAATTTTTCAACAGCAAACACTTAGTACCCATGTCGTTAATTAAATTTTGAGGGAATTTTCTCCCAAAACAAAATTAAAAAAAGGGTTAATATTTCTCCACTTGTTATTTTTTATAATTTTTTCTTTTATTTTTTGCGTTTTTCAGCTAAGAAACTCCCTTCACCATTGTTGGCTAGGAATGCTTCCATACAAAAGGTGTAGCCAGAGCTCAAATCTAATTGCGGATGGGCCCTCTGTAATTACTGTTTTGAACTTACTATCCATCTAAATTTATTTTTGCAGATAAATTCCATGAGTGAAAATTTTAAACTCTTCCTGCTCAGGAGTCTATTCAAAAAAATCTTTTGTGAGGACAGAAGAGTAGAAAACATTTCACTCGGGGGTCTATGTGCAAAATTAAAGCTAGAGGTGGTAAAACAACGACACTACGCAGGGTCTGGCCGCAATTGGCCCAAGCTAAATTACTGAGTTCAGTCAGTCCCATGTCCTAACTGCTCTGATATTTTAGTAAAACGTGGTTTGTTGAGAATTATAAATTATATAAATCAATCTACATTATAAGCACCAATTTATTAAAGACCAGATTTACTAACCAACTCATTCAATGGGAGCATTTTTCCCATTATTTTTCTCTGATTCGCTGGAGGCAATCTCGGGAACTTTGCGCAGATCTATCTGCGTAAAGTTCGCATTCATTCATGCACGCGTATATCTAAAGATTAGCTCTTACCTTTCTGTTGGAAACATGATATACAACGAGGGAATATGTATATCATGAATATTAATCAAAATTTATCGAATTAGAAGAATACCCAAACGCTTCCAATTTCTTCAATAATTTGTTCCATGATCAATCTGAAATAGCTTCCTCAAGAGAAAAGCCTCCAACTGAAATCCACCACACCAGAGGAGCAATCCGAGATAGGTTCTCAAATTTCTATTTCTCTTATGTTATTCTCTTCATATTATCTTCATAAGATTTTCTGTCTATTCATAAGGCTACATACGAACCCTATATATAGGATTAGACTAGCCTTAGAGATTTAATTTTAAACAATTCATAATTGTTCAAAACTCTATCCATAACAATTAAAAATATAATAAAATTATTCAAAACTTTATCCATAACAATTAAGGATAGAAATAGAATTGTATTGTATGTATACCTCTTCTAATGATATTAGTGAGACCAATTGGGTCCCATATCGAGAACCAATTATTAATCAAATTAATAATTTTAATTTAACAATCAAATCCCTATCCCACCAACTGCTCATAAAAGCTCTTCCATAAAATGAGAATAATTATTTATAAATAATATTTTACATTCAAATTCCTTCCAGATCATTTATTTTAGGCAACTCTTTTGTTAGGATAATTCACCTATTTGCTCATGCCTAAATTGCTCATGCCTAAATTGCAATTCCCATGACATAAATAAAAATCATTTTGAAGCATCAAAATATTTTATTTTTATAACAAAATAAATTTTGAAAATATTTTACAAAACCACCACGGCAGAATTTAATAACTTTATGGGAATGCATAATAAATTAACTCATCATAATGAGCATACTAGATCCTATCTAGATATCCATCATTTCCTAAATAAAATTTAGCAACCCAACTTTTCGGTAGTGTAGTGTTTGCTAAACAAGCTTAACCGTCACATCAAAGTATACTAAATTATCAAATCGAAAATGACAATATCGTCAAGTCAAAGGGACCATGTAACAATCAATTCTCCATCTTCTAGGTGACTCGTCCTAAAGAATTCAAATATGGTTCTACACACATCACAATGTGTGCTTATGACATACATCCAGAATCCCCAATCCTAGGTTGACATCCACCACCACATCTCACACGTTTGTCATGCATAATACTATGAAAGTTATCATTTACTAGTTATAGGTTAAGCACAAAATTAAGAAATCTCTAAGTTAGATCATATCTCCAAGCAAGTGACCATCACAGTGCATAATCAAACAAAATAATTTCTAAGGATATATAACAATTATATAAATGATACCCAAATTATATGTGCAATAATTAAATCTATTAACATTACAATAATATTATATAATTTGTATCGGATGTTCAAGGTCATATTACTACTATTCGAGCATTCTTCTCTGGCATGCCCTCTCAAAATCTCCAAACCCAACCAACCAAAAAACATTTGATCCTGATCATGGCTTTCGCAGTTTCATCTCCATCCCATTCTTTACCAACAACAACCTCTCATTGTCGTTATCGTCCTCAATCTTCTCTCTCTCCATCGAGCTTGATCAAGATCAATGCAGTCGCCAATTACAAACCGAGGCCTAGAAGGAACAGCATTGCGGCGGATAGTGATCAGGAGAGATTAGGAAAATATGAAGGAATCAAGAATGATGAGGATAAGAAGAGGAACGGAGTTGTTTGTTGTTGTAGTACTGCAGGATTGGCGAGGGAGAAGATCATCAAGCAGCAAGGTTAGGATTTTTGCCAGAGAGGATGAAGGTGGCGGCGTTGATGGCGTTCGTCATGTTGCTCTGCAGCGGATCGAGTCGTCATGTCCGTGGCCGTGGTGCCCTCGCGGCCAAGTACGGCTGGTCAAGCTCCTTCTTGGGGATCGTCCAGGTGATTAATAATTGCTTAGTTATGAATTTAAGGCTAAATTGCGCATAATCCTCTCATCTATAACTGCAATTGCGCCGCACCCTCAACTAATTTGCTTTAGGCCCCTTCATTCGTAAGGAAGAGGGGTGTTAGTTGCAATTTATCTTTCTGAAAATGGCAATCCGTGGGGCCTAAGTGCTAGTAATGAAACTTTTTGATTGTTTCTAGTATTTTGTGTAGTCTGTTGTTCTCAGTCTTCTGTCAAGTTGGGATTATTTTTGTTTGTTTGGTCATCGTTGGGGTTGGTGTACATATTTAAGAGGCTCATTTTCTCTTATTGATGCCAAAACGAGGGAATAAAAAACTATGAATTATTTCACTTTCTTGTCATTCCTCAACTACCTCAACCTCCATAGACTCTATAAAGTGTGCACCAAAATGCTCCTACTTATTAATTTGAAAATTTTGAGCACATTGCAATCCACAATCTCTTATTTCAGGAAAAATAATCTCTTTTTCTAGACACTGATATACCATCTGGGGAACTTTCACAAAGCAATAAAATGTCAGTATGACTGATTTTTCCTTTCTGAGGTTGGTGGCTCACCTACTCTTATGATCCCATCACCCCATCAGATTTGGTTAGCTAATAGAGACATGTGTATCTTTTTTTATTTATTTATTAAATGAGGAGTGCAGTTTCAATATTCAAATATTTCCCTCAACAAATCTCCATCTGTCCAATCAATTAGTTTGGGAATTTTAACTGTTCTATATTTATGGTCGAAACCGCCCCACCTGGGTGGTTCGATAAGATTTGTATTCGATCCTTTTGCGCCTTTTCTTTCTTATGTTCCCCCCTTCTCTGCAAGACACTACAAGAAAGAAACCTTTTACATATTGATTGACTGCCCCAAACTGAGTGAACATTAACAATTCATGATCACATTATAATTTGTGAACGTTAACAAATTCCTTTCCCAAATTGAGTTTTTCCTTCACAAAAGTGTCTTTTCCGGATGTGAAATTTCTCATTTGGTTATGTTGAGTCCAGGGCTTCCTATACTCATTACCCGGGTAGAAGGAAAAAGAGAAGCACATCATTTGTAATTTTAAAACTTTTGCATGCTGATGACTGCATATTGATTTTATTGCAGTCTTCATTCTTATGGGGCTACTTGGTTTCATCCATCCTTGGAGGAGCTCTTGCTGATAGATATGGTGGGAAGCTAGTCATGGCATGCGGTGCAACTGTGTGGTCGATCGCCACATTCCTCACACCATTGGCTGCTGAAAACTCCACTGCCATGCTCCTATTTGTTCGCATTCTCTTCGGCCTCGCTGAAGGAGTCGCTTGCCTTCCATGAACACTCTCCTCTCTAGGTAAAGAGATAGATTGGGTAGATTTAACATTATCTCCCAAAAGTTTGGTCAATTTTGAGAGAACACCAAGAACTTCTAAACATTTCACTGTTAAAGTATAAAGTTATAATTCCCAACAGTCACCGCAACTCCGAGTTTTGGTGTCTTGGCGAGCATCTTTAATATGATATCAAAACAATCCTGGTTGAATCTTACTGGTGAAGCAAATTTTAAAAAGATACCGTTTAGTGAGTCCAGATTTCTACCCATCAAAGGGTGCTCAACCTCTGGTATCGTTAGGATTATAAAGTTATAACTCTCAATCCTCACTACAATTTCAAGTTTTGGTGTAGCAGATATATATTTGACAGTCACATAACACCAAAAAGTTGTGTCAGGTTGGGGATTATGTGACAGATTTGGAAGTTATCTGATAAAACTTTCTTCGTGTTATATGACATTTCTAATTTTTTTTGTATTATTTCAAAATGGGCCAAACCTTTGGGGGAATATGTGAAATTTACCCCAGATAGATTCAAACTCCAAATGCGACACATCCCAAAAAAATTCAAATAAGATTAGAATGTCTCTTCTAGGTGGTTCCCGTCTCATGAAAGAGCGAGCGCTGTGGGCATCTCTATGGCTGGATTCCATCTTGGAAATGTACTGAGCTTTCTGGCGACACCAGTTATAATATCAACAATTGGAATTAATGGTTCATTCTCCTCTTTGCATTGCTTGGTTTTGTCTGGTTATCTCGTGGATCGTTGGAATCACCAACGATCCTCGTGACTGCCCCATCATCAGCCAGGCTGAGTTGAGGCTCATTCAGGCAGGAAAGATGGAGAATCCATCTAAGAATGCGAGCAAATTTCCACCTCTTCTTCTGTTGCTATCGAAAATTCGACATGGGCAATCATAGTTGCCAATGCTGTCAACAATTGGGTAGCCTTAAACTCTATTTATCTATCACATTGTGCTTAACAGTGATTTTGTAGCTAAATTAGGTAATTTTCATTTTGCAGGGATATTTTGTACTACTTTCATGGATGCCAGTGTACTTCAAGACTGTTAAGTCATTCTTGTGATTTTTTCCCCTTCTCTGTCGAGTGAAATATTTCTGCATATAATGTGCTCTGTAAATTGATGACTGTAGGTGTATGATGTCAACTTGAGACAAGCTGCTTGGTTTAGTGCCATACCTTGGGGAGTCATGGCTATTTCAGGCTATGTTGCTGGAGCCTCTTCCGATTTCTTGATTAAATCTGGTCACCCTGTGACTCGAGTTCGAAAGATCATGCAGGTAGACCCATCAACTTTAATCAAATGAAATAAAATAAACGATTCAGTCGTTATTAAGAAAATCAAGGAGAAAGTTTTATACAACCTTTTCTTCCATAATTCCATTCCTTGTTTACTCTTTGCCTTCCTGAGCTAATTTAACGAGCTTTTATACAAAAATGAATGAAATTTCTTACTCAACAAATTCATAGGAAAGCGGAAAGAGATAAAATTTGTAACCACGGGCCGATTCACCCCAAAAGGATGATGAACTGATGAATCTTTATATTTCCTGATGTTGCAGTCTATTGGCTTTGTGGGACCTGGAGTATCTTTGTTGTGCTTGAAATTTTCTCAAACTCCAACTGTAGCTGCAGTTCTAATGACCGTAGCCCTGAGCTTGAGTTCTTTCAGCCAAGCAGGCTTCCTTCTAAATATGCAGGTACCGTTATCCTTTTTCCATGTCCCCTAAATAAAATAAAAAATAAAAAAAAAGCAAAATGTCTTTTTAAAGAGAGTTAACTGGCATTTATAACTAGGGATACCACTCAGATTTGTTGTTCTGAACTTACTTCCCCTGACCCTTTTTTTAACACTTCTCGCTATGCGAAATTTTAGCAGATGTCGCCCCTGGGTGAAATTAGCGTCTCAAAGTAGATGAGTCAAAAAAAGTTCACCGAGGGGGTCTATCTACCAAAATGAAACTATAAGGATAGTAAGTTCAAAACAACGGTATTACGGGGAATCTATCCTCAATCAACCATTTACAATTATATGGCTTTAGAATCTAGAACTTAAGCTTGTCAGTATTGGTGTCGGTTCTCCATCTGACAGTAGCCTTTCTGGTGGTGGTTGTTGCAGGACATTGCTCCCAAATATGCAGGTTTTCTTCATGGTATGTTTATGACGTTTTCATTTAGTATCATTGTATTTTATCAATCGAACCCCTAAGTGAATATGTATTCTTGACATTTTTTATTATAAAACAGGTATTACAAATTCAATCGCACGTTGGCTGCTATAATCAGTACAATAGGAGCTGGGTATTTTGTGCAGTGGTTAGGTTCTTTCCAGGCTTTCCTTACTCTTACGGCAGCTCTGTACTTCGGGCACTGTTTTCTGGAACCTGTATGCAACAGGAGATCAAGTTTTCTTTTAATTCTTTTTTATAAATATTTTTTACTTCCAGGGCCAAATCAATGTGTACTGTAAGTGCAACTAGAATGATTCAAAAAATAGATCATCGATTTTTTTATGGATCACAATGAGTACAAATATTCGCATAATGAGCATAACTGGTGCGTTACTGCGTATTGAGTGTTTGCATCTTTTGTTGAAGCAAATGCCAGTTTCTTAATTCAAGATATTTTTGTCAATGGAACTAGATAGAAGCAACTATAATGATGTGTATTTCTTGGTGGAAGTGCCACAAAAATAGTGATTAAAACTAAGGCCATATCATATTATCTAGATTAAAATTTGAAACATAAAACAACTAAGATAACTTATCAACAGGGAATTTTCTCCCAAAACAAAATTAAAAAAAGGGTTAATATTTCTCCATTTGTTATTTTTTATAATTTTTTCTTTTATTTTTGCGTTTTTCAGCTAAGAAACTCCCTTCACCATTTTGGCTAGGAATGCTTCTGTACAAAAGGTGTAGCTAGGGCTCAAATCTAATTGCGGATGGGCCCTCTGTAATTACTGTTTTGAACTTACAATCCATCTAAATTTATTTTTGCAGATAAATTCCATGAGTGAAAATTTTAAACTCTTCCAGCTCAGGAGTCTATTCGTTAAAAAAAAAAAACTCTTTTGTGAGTCTAGAAGAGTAGGAAAACATTTCACTCGGGGGGTCTATGTGCAAAATTAAAACTAGAAGCTAAATTACTGAGTTCAGTCAGTCCCAGGTCCTAACTGCTCTGATATTTTAGTAAAACTTGGTTTGTTGAGAATTATAAATTATATAAATCAATCTACATTATAAGCACCAATTTATTAAAGACCAGATTTACTAACCAACTCATTCAATGCCCTGGAGCATTTTTGCCATTATTTTTCTCTGATTCACGGGAGGCAATCTCGGGAACTTGGAGCAGATCTATCTGAATAAAGTTTGCATTCATTCATGCAGGCGTATATCTAAAGATTAGCCCTTACCTTCTCCTCTAGCATGCCCTCTCAAAATCTCCAAACCAAACCAACCAAAAAAAAAAAAAAAACATTTAATCCGTGATCATGGCTTTTGCAGTTTCATCTCCATCCCATTCTTTACCAACAACAACCTCTCATTGTCGTTATCGTCCTCAATCTTCTCTCTCCATCGAGCTCGATCAAGATCAATGCAGTCGCCAGTTACAAACCGAGGCTTAGAAGGAACAGCATTGCGGCGGATCGTGATCAGGAGAGATTAGGAAAATATGACGCAATCAAGAATGATGAGGGTAAGAAGAGGAACAGAGTTGTTTGTTGTTGTAGTACTGCAGGATTGGCGAGGGGAGAAGATCATCAAGCAGCCAGGTTAGGATTTTTGCCGGAGAGGGTGAAGGTGGCGGCGTTGATGGCGTTCGTCATGTCGCTCTGCAACGCGGATCGAGTCGTCATGTCCGTGGCCGTGGTTCCCCTCGCGGCCAAGTACGGCTGGTCAAGCTCCTTCTTGGGGATCGTCCAGGTGATTAATAATTGTTTATAAGGGTAAATTGCGCATAATCCTCTCATCTATAACTGCAATTGCGCTCGGCACCCCTCAACTAATTTGCTTTAGGCCCCTTCATTCGTAAGGAAGAGGGGTGTTAGTTGCAATTTATCTTTCTGAAAATGGCAATCCGTGGGGCCTAAGTGCTAGTAATGAAACTTTTTGATTGTTTCTAGTATTTTGTGTAGTCTGTTGTTCTCAGTCTTCTGTCAAGTTGGGATTATTTTTGTTTGTTTGGTCATCGTTGGGGTTGGTGTACATATTTAAGAGGCTCATTTTCTCTTATTGATGCCAAAACGAGGGAATAAAAAACTATGAATTATTTCACTTTCTTGTCATTCCTCAACTACCTCAACCTCCATAGACTCTATAAAGTGTGCACCAAAATGCTCCTACTTATTAATTTGAAAATTTTGAGCACATTGCAATCCACAATCTCTTATTTCAGGAAAAATAATCTCTTTTTCTAGACACTGATATACCATCTGGGGAACTTTCACAAAGCAATAAAATGTCAGTATGACTGATTTTTCCTTTCTGAGGTTGGTGGCTCACCTACTCTTATGATCCCATCACCCCATCAGATTTGGTTAGCTAATAGAGACATGTGTATCTTTTTTTATTTATTTATTAAATGAGGAGTGCAGTTTCAATATTCAAATATTTCCCCTCAACAAATCTCCATCTGTCCAATCAATTAGTTTGGGAATTTTAACTGTTCTATATTTATGGTCGAAACCGTCCCACTCCAGGGTGGTTCTGATAAGATTTGTATTCGATCCTTTTGCCGCCTTTTCTTTCTTATGTTCCCCCCTTCTCTGCAAGACACTACAAGAAAGAAACCTTTTACATATTGATTGACTGCCCCAAACTGAGTGAACATTAACAATTCATGATCACATTATAATTTGTGAACGTTAACAAATTCCTTTCCCAAATTGAGTTTTTCCCTTCACAAAAGTGTCTTTTCCGGATGTGAAATTTCTCATTTGGTTATGTTGAGTCCAGGGCTTCCTATACTCATTACCCCGGTAGAAGGAAAAAAGAGAAGCACATCATTTGTAATTTTAAAACTTTTGCATGCTGATGACTGCATATTGATTTTATTGCAGTCTTCATTCTTATGGGGCTACTTGGTTTCATCCATCCTTGGAGGAGCTCTTGCTGATAGATATGGTGGGAAGCTAGTCATGGCATGCGGTGCAACTGTGTGGTCGATCGCCACATTCCTCACGCCATTGGCTGCTGAAAACTCCACTGCCATGCTCCTATTTGTTCGCATTCTCTTCGGCCTCGCTGAAGGAGTCGCTTTGCCTTCCATGAACACTCTCCTCTCTAGGTAAAGAGATAGATTGGGTAGATTTAACATTATCTCCCAAAAGTTTGGTCAATTTTGAGAGAACACCAAGAACTTCTAAACATTTCACTGTTAAAGTATAAAGTTATAATTCCCAACAGTCACCGCAACTCCGGAGTTTTGGTGTACTGGCAGGCATCTTTAATATGATATCAAAACAATCCTGGTTGAATCTTACTGGTGAAGCAAATTTTAAAAAAAGATACCGTTTAGTGAGTCCAGATTTCTACCCATCAAAGGGTGCTCAACCTCTGGTATCGTTAGGATTATAAAGTTATAACTCTCAATCCTCACTACAATTTCAAGTTTTGGTGTAGCAGCATATATATTTGACAGTCACATAACACCAAAAAGTTGTGTCAGGTTGGGGATTATGTGACAGATTTGGAAGTTATCTGATAAAACTTTCTTCGTGTTATATGACATTTCTAATTTTTTGTATTATTTCAAAATGGGCCAAACCTTTGGGGAATATGTGAAATTTACCCCAGATAGATTCAAACTCCAAATGCGACACATCCCAAAAAAATTCAAATAAGATTAGAATGTCTCTTCTAGGTGGTTCCCGTCTCATGAAAGAGCGAGCGCTGTGGGCATCTCTATGGCTGGATTCCATCTTGGAAATGTACTGAGCTTTCTGGCGACACCAGTTATAATATCAACAATTGGAATTAATGGTTCATTCTCCTCTTTGCATTGCTTGGTTTTGTCTGGTTATCTCGTGGATCGTTGGAATCACCAACGATCCTCGTGACTGCCCCATCATCAGCCAGGCTGAGTTGAGGCTCATTCAGGCAGGAAAGATGGAGAATCCATCTAAGAATGCGAGCAAATTTCCACCTCTTCTTCTGTTGCTATCGAAAATTCCGACATGGGCAATCATAGTTGCCAATGCTGTCAACAATTGGGTAGCCTTAAACTCTATTTATCTATCACATTGTGCTTAACAGTGATTTTGTAGCTAAATTAGGTAATTTTCATTTTTGCAGGGATATTTTGTACTACTTTCATGGATGCCAGTGTACTTCAAGACTGTTAAGTCATTCTTGTGATTTTTTCCCCTTCTCTGTCGAGTGAAATATTTCTGCATATAATGTGCTCTGTAAATTGATGACTGTAGGTGTATGATGTCAACTTGAGACAAGCTGCTTGGTTTAGTGCCATACCTTGGGGAGTCATGGCTATTTCAGGCTATGTTGCTGGAGCCTCTTCCGATTTCTTGATTAAATCTGGTCACCCTGTGACTCGAGTTCGAAAGATCATGCAGGTAGACCCATCAACTTTAATCAAATGAAATAAAATAAACGATTCAGTCGTTATTAAGAAAATCAAGGAGAAAGTTTTATACAACCTTTTCTTCCATAATTCCATTCCTTGTTTACTCTTTGCCTTCCTGAGCGACGAACGAGCTTTTATACAAAAAATGAATGAAATTTCTTACTCAACAAATTCATAGGAAAGCGGAAAGAGATAAAATTTGTAACCACGGGCCGATTCACCCCAAAAGGATGATGAACTGATGAATCTTTATATTTCCTGATGTTGCAGTCTATTGGCTTTGTGGGACCTGGAGTATCTTTGTTGTGCTTGAAATTTTCTCAAACTCCAACTGTAGCTGCAGTTCTAATGACCGTAGCCCTGAGCTTGAGTTCTTTCAGCCAAGCAGGCTTCCTTCTAAATATGCAGGTACCGTTATCCTTTTCCATGTCCCTAAATAAAATAAAAATAAAAAAGCAAAATGTCTTTTTAAAGAGAGTTAACTGGCATTTATAACTAGGGATACCACTCAGATTTGTTGTTCTGAACTTACTTCCCCTGACCCTTTTTTTAACACTTCTCGCTATGCGAAATTTTAGCAGATGTCGCCCCTGGGTGAAATTAGCGTCTCAAAGTAGATGAGTCAAAAAAAGTTCACCGAGGGGGTCTATCTACCAAAATGAAACTATAAGGATAGTAAGTTCAAAACAACGGTATTACGGGGAATCTATCCTCAATCAACCATTTACAATTATATGGCTTTAGAATCTAGAACTTAAGCTTGTCAGTATTGGTGTCGGTTCTCCATCTGACAGTAGCCTTTCTGGTGGTGGTTGTTGCAGGACATTGCTCCCAAATATGCAGGTTTTCTTCATGGTATGTTTATGACGTTTTCATTTAGTATCATTGTATTTTATCAATCGAACCCCTAAGTGAATATGTATTCTTGACATTTTTTTATTATAAAACAGGTATTACAAATTCAATCGGCACGTTGGCTGCTATAATCAGTACAATAGGAGCTGGGTATTTTGTGCAGTGGTTAGGTTCTTTCCAGGCTTTCCTTACTCTTACGGCAGCTCTGTACTTCGCGGGCACTGTTTTCTGGAACCTGTATGCAACAGGAGATCAAGTTTTCTTTTAATTCTTTTTTTATAAATATTTTTTTACTTCCAGGGGCCAAATCAATGTGTACTGTAAGTGCAACTAGAATGATTCAAAAAAATAGATCATCGATTTTTTTTTATGGATCACAATGAGTACAAATATTCGCATAATGAGCATAACTGGTGCGTTACTGCGTATTGAGTGTTTGCATCTTTTGTTGAAGCAAATGCCAGTTTCTTAATTCAAGATATTTTTGTCAATGGAACTAGATAGAAGCAACTATAATGATGTGTATTTCTTGGTGGAAGTGCCACAAAAATAGTGATTAAAACTAAGGCCATATCATATTATCTAGATTAAAATTTGAAACATAAAACAACTAAGATAACTTATCAACAGGGAATTTTCTCCCAAAACAAAATTAAAAAAAGGGTTAATATTTCTCCACTTGTTATTTTTTATACTTTGCTTTCTTTTATTTTTGCGTTTTTCAGCTAAGAAACTCCCTTCACCATTGTTGGCTAGGAATGCTTCCATACAAAGGTGTAGCCAGAGCTCAAATCTAATTGCGGATGGGCCCTCTGTAATTACTGTTTTGAACTTACTATCCATCTAAATTTATTTTTGCAGATAAATTCCATGAGTGAAAAATTTTAAACTCTTCCTGCTCAGGAGTCTATTCGTTAAAAAAATCTTTTGTGAGGACAGAAGAGTAGAAAACATTTCACTCAGGGGTCTATGTGCAAAATTAAAGCTAGAGGTGGTAAAACAACGACACTACGCAGGGTCTGGCCGCAATTGGCCCAAGCTAAATTACTGAGTTCAGTCAGTCCCATGTCCTAACTGCTCTGATATTTTAGTAAAACGTGGTTTGTTGAGAATTATAAATTATATAAATCAATCTACATTATAAGCACCAATTTATTAAAGACCAGATTTACTAACCAACTCATTCAATGCCCGGGAGCATTTTTCCCATTATTTTTCTCTGATTCGCTGGAGGCAATCTCGGGAACTTTGCGCAGATCTATCTGCGTAAAGTTCGCATTCATTCATGCACGCGTATATCTAAAGATTAGCTCTTACCTTCTCTGTTGGAAACATGATATACAACGAGGAATATGTATATCATGAATATTAATCAAAATTTATCGTAATTAGAAGAATACCAAACGCTTCCTAATTTCTTCAATAATTTGTTCCATGATCAATCTGAAATAGCTTCCTCAAGAGAAAAGCCTCCAACCTGAAATCCACCACACCGAAGAGGAGCAATCTTGAGAGATAGGTTCTCAAATTTCTATTTCTCTTATGTTATTCTCTTCATATTATCTTCATAAGATTTTCTGTCTATTCATAAGGCTACATACGAACCCTATATATAGGATTAGACTAGCCTTAGAGATTTAATTTTAAACAATTCATAATTGTTCAAAACTCTATCCATAACAATTAAAAATATAATAAAATTATTCAAAAACTTTATCCATAACAATTAAGGATAGAAATAGAATTGTATTGTATGTATACCTCTTCTAATGATATTAGTGAGACCAATTGGGTCCCATATCGAGAACCAATTATTAATCAAATTAATAATTTTAATTTAACAATCAAATCCCTATCCCACCAACTGCTCATAAAAGCTCTTCCATAAAATGAGAATAATTATTTATAAATAATATTTTACATTCAGTCCTTTCCAGTATCATTTATTTTAGGCAACTCTTTTGAGCAGGATAATTCACCTATTTGCTCATGCCTAAATTGCTCATGCCTAAATTGCAATTCCCATGACATAAATAAAAATCATTTTGAAGCATCAAAATATTTTATTTTTATAACAAAATAAATTTTGAAAATATTTTACAAAACCACCTGCCGGCAGGAATTTAATAACTTTATGGGAATGCATAATAAATTAACTCATCATAATGAGCATACTAGATCCTATCTAGATATCCATCATTTCCCTAAATAAAATTTAGCAACCCAACTTTTCAGGTAGTGTAGTGTTTGCTAAACAAGCTTAACCGTCACATCAAAGTATACTAAATTATCAAATCGAAAATGACAATATCGTCAAGTCAAAGGGACCATGTAACAATCTGAATTCTCCATCTTCTAGGTGACTCGTCCTAAAGAATTCAAATATGGTCTAGTGCTACACACATCACAATGTGTGCTTATGACATACATCCGGGGAATCCCCAATCCCGGAGGTTGACATCCACCACCACATCTCACATGTTGGTGTCATGCATAATAACATGTTATAACAAAGTTATCATTTACTAGTTATAGGTTAAGCACAAAATTAAGAAATCTCTAAGTTAGATCATATCTCCAAGCAAGTGACCATCACAGTGCATAATCAAACAAAATAATTTCTAAGGATATATAACAATTATATAAATGATACCCAAATTATATGTGCAATAATTAAATCTATTAACATTACAATAATATTATATAATTTGTATCGGATGTTCAAGGTCATATTACTACTATTCGAGCATTCTTCTCTGGCATGCCCTCTCAAAATCTCCAAACCCAACCAACCAAAAAAAACATTTGATCCCTGATCATGGCTTTCGCAGTTTCATCTCCATCCCATTCTTTACCAACAACAACCTCTCATCGTCGTTATGGTCCTCAATCTTCTCTCTCTCCATCGAGCTTGATCAAGATCAATGCAGTCGCCAATTACAAACCGAGGCCTAGAAGGAACAGCATTGCGGCGGATAGTGATCAGGAGAGATTAGGAAAATATGAAGGAATCAAGAATGATGAGGATAAGAAGAGGAACGGAGTTGTTTGTTGTTGTAGTACTGCAGGATTGGCGAGGGGAGAAGATCATCAAGCAGCAAGGTTAGGATTTTTGCCAGAGAGGATGAAGGTGGCGGCGTTGATGGCGTTCGTCATGTTGCTCTGCAGCGCGGATCGAGTCGTCATGTCCGTGGCCGTGGTGCCCCTCGCGGCCAAGTACGGCTGGTCAAGCTCCTTCTTGGGGATCGTCCAGGTGATTAATAATTGCTTAGTTATGAATTTAAGGCTAAATTGCGCATAATCATCTCATCTATACCTGCAATTGCGCTCGGCACCCCTCAACTAATTTACTTTAGGCCCCTTCATTCGTAAGGAAGAGGGTGTTAGTTGCAATTTATCTTTCTGAAAATGGCATTCCATGGGGGCTAAGTGCTAGTAATTAAACTTTTTAATTGTTTCTGGTATTTTGTGTAGTCTGTTGGCCTCAGTCTTCTGTCAATTTTGGATTATTTTTGTTTGTTTGGTCATCGTTGTTTGTTTGGTTGGTTGGTCTCAGTTTTCTGTCAATTTTGGATTATTTTTGTTTGTTTGGTTGGTGCACATTTAAGAGGCCCATTATCTCTTCTTGATGCAAAAACGAGGGAATAAAAAACTTTGAATTATTTCACTTTCTTCTCATTCCTCAACAACGTCAATCTCGGTAGACTCTATAAGTGTGGACCAAAATGCTTCTACTTATTAATTTGAAATTTTTGAGCACAATGCAATCCACATTCTCTTATTTCAGGAAAAATAATCTCTTTTCTAATCAAGCCTTTTGTGACACTGGTATACCATCTGTGGAACTTTCACAAAGAAATAAGGGTGTTTGGCAATTTGAAAGTGAATTTAAAACATGTAAGTTACTTTTTTTTTTTGCAAATGACTTTTACATCCAAGTTACACGCAAGTGAAATACAGTGTTTGTTTGAAAAAAGAAAAAAAAAGAGAAGCACATCGTTTGTAATTTTAAAACTTTTGCATGCTTATGACTGCATATTGATTTTATTGCAGTCTTCATTTTTATGGGGCTACTTGGTTTCATCCGTCGTTGGAGGAGCCCTTGCTGATAGATATGGTGGGAAGCTAGTCATGGCATACGGCGCAACTGTGTGGTCGATCGCCACATTCCTCACACCATTGGCTGCTGAAAACTCCACTGCCATGCTCCTAATTGTTCGCATTCTCTTCGGCCTCGCTGGAGGAGTCGCTTTGCCTTCCATGAACACTCTCCTCTCTAGGTAAAGAGATAGATTGGGTAGATTTAACATTATCTCCTGAAAGTTTGGTCAATTTTAGAGGACCCCAAGAACTTCTAAAAATTTCACTGTTAAAGTATAAGGTTATAATTCCTAACGGTCAACGCAACTCCGGAGTTTTGGTGTATTGGCAGGGATCTTTACTATGGTATCAAAACAATCCGGGTTGAATCTTAATGGTGAAGCAAATTTTTAAAAAAAGATATCATTTGGTGAATTCAGATTTATACCCATGAAAGGGTGCTCAACCTATGGGCGCACGTTAGGATTATAAAGTTATAACTCTCAATCTTCACTACAACTTTGAAGTTTTGGTGTAGTAGCATATATATTTGACAGTCACATAACACCAAAAAAGTTGTGTCGGGTTGGGGGATTATGTGACAGATTTGAAAGTCATCTGATAAAGCTTTCTTCGTGTTATATGACATTTCTAATTTTTTTTGTATTATCTCCAAATGGGCCAAACTTTTGGGGGCATATGTGAAATTTACCCGAGATAGATTCAAACTCCAAATGTGACACATCCCAAAGAAATTCAAATAAGATTAGAATGTTTTCTTCTAGGTGGTTCCCGTCTCATGAAAGAGCAAGCGCCGTGGGCATCTCTTTGGCTGGATTCCATCTTGGAAATGTACTGGGCTTTCTGGCAACACCAGTTATAATATCGACAATTGGAATTAATGGTTTATTCTCCCTCTTTGCATTGCTCGGTTTTGTCTGGCTATCTGCGTGTGTCGTTGGAATCACCAACGATCCTCGTGACAGCCCCATCATCAGCCAGGCTGAGTTGAGGCTCATTCAGGCAGGAAAGATGGAGAATCCATCTAAGAATGCGAGCAAATTTCCGCCTCTTCTTCTGTTGCTATCGAAAATTCCGACATGGGCAATCATAGTTGCCAATGTTGTCAACAATTGGGTAACCTTAAACTCGATTTATCTATCATATTGTACATAACAGTGATTTTGTCACTAATATAGGTAATTTTCATTTTTGCAGGGATATTTTGTACTTCTTTCATGGATGCCAGTGTACTTCAAGACTGTTAAGTCATTCTTGTGATTTTTTTCCCTTCTCTGTCGGTGAAATATTTCTGCTTATAATGTGCTCTGTAAATTGATGACTGTAGGTGTATGATGTCAACTTGAGACAAGCTGCTTGGTTCAGTGCCATACCTTGGGGGGTCATGGCTATTTTAGGCTATGTTGCTGGAGCCTCTTCCGATTTCTTGATTAAATCTGGTCACCCTGTGACTCGAGTTCGAAAGATCATGCAGGTAGACCCATCAACTTTAATCAAATGAAATAAAATAAATGATTCAGTCGTTACTAAGGAAATCAAGGAGAAGTTTTTATACAACCTTTTCTTCCCTAATTCCATTCCTTGTTTACTCTTTGCCTTCCTGAGCAACCAACAAGCTTTTATGCAAAAAATGAATGAAATTTCTTACTTAACAAAATCCCAGAAAAGCGAAAAGAGATTAAATTTGTAACCACGGGCCGATTCACCCCAAAAGGATGATGAACTGATGAATCTTTATATTTCCTGATGTTGCAGTCTATTGGCTTTGTTGGACCTGGAGTATCTTTGTTGTGCTTGAAATTTGCTCAAACTCCAACTGTAGCTGCAGTTCTAATGACCGCAGCCGTGAGCTTGAGTTCTTTCAGCCAAGCAGGCTTCTTTCTAAATATGCAGGTACCGTTATCCTTTTCCCATGTCCCCTAAAAAAAAAAAAAGCAAAATGTCCTTTTAAAGAGAGTTAACCGGCATTTATAACTAGGGATACCACTCAGATTTGTTGTTCTGAACTTGCTTTCCCTGACCCTGTTTTAACACTTTTTGCTATGCGAAATTTTAGCAGATATCGCCCCTGGGTGAAATTAGTGAGTCTATCTGAGGAGTAAATGAATAAAAATAAAATTCACCGAGGGGGTCTATCTGCCAAAATGAAACTATAAGGATAGTAAGTTCAAAACAACGGTACTACAGGGAATCTATCCACAATCAACCATTTACAGTTATATGGCTTTAGAATCTAGAACTTAAGCTTGTCAGTATTGGTGTTGGTTCTCCATCTGACAGTAGCCTTTCTGGTGGTGGTTGTTGCAGGACATTGCTCCCAAATATGCAGGTTTTCTTCATGGTATGTTTATGACGTTTTCATTTAGTATCATTGTATTTTATCAATCCAACCCCTAAGTGAATATGCATTCTCGCCATTTTTTTTATTTATGAAACAGGTATTACAAATTCAATCGGCACGTTGGCTGCTATAATCAGTACAATAGGAGCTGGGTATTTTGTGCAGTGGTTAGGTTCTTTCCAGGCTTTCCTTACTCTTACGGCAGCTCTGTACTTCGCGGGCACTGTTTTCTGGATCCTGTATGCAACAGGAGATCAAGTTTTCTTTTAATTCTTTTTTTTTTCATATATATATTTTTACTTCCAGGGGCCAAATCCATGTGTACTGTAAATGCAACTGGAATGATTCAAAAAAATAGACCATCAAATTTTTGTCCACGGAATTACTGACGCAAATGCTAGTTTCTTTGTTGAGAATCGATGTCGTCGTTGTTTGGCTCAGAAGCCTGCTTCAACCAGTCACGATGTTCCTTCTCGTGTGCACCACCAAGGACACAAGGGGAGAAAACTACTCAGTCTCTCACAAAGAAAGAGGGGATCGCACAAAGCAATGGACGGGAAAAGCCTCACAGAGAAAAGGGGAGAGGTTCGCACAAAGTCCCTCTCTTTTTTCTACCCTCGAGCTACTACCAACCCTTCTATATATAGAGAAGAGGGCAGCCGTCACGAGAGAGATTTCTAGGGTTTTCAAAGCCGCCGACGAAGAAAGGGGGGGAGAGTAAACTAGGGTTTCGAAAGGCAGCGGACCAAAAGAGGAAAGAACAGAGGGTCGGGTAAATAGGTAAGTGAACTGGGCCTCTCCATCAAATGGGCCAGCAGTTCATGGGCCAACAAATAGCAACAATCTCCACCTTTGGCCCAAGGTAGTGCACTGAAGAAAAGAACACGGAACTGCAGGACTCATCATCGCCATACCATTACCATTACCTGTATGATCACAAAGAGGATACAAGCAATGGAAGAGAATACACAAAGTAAACTCAGATCACAAAGATCGGGGCAAGATCACCAAGCATGCCAAGTCCACAAAGGACCGAACTCTACCAAACGGTCATCGAGTTCAAAGGGAAAAATCACAAAGCTACTAACAAACACAAAGTAAGTTAATAGGCCACAAAGGCAACACACAAAGCAAGGGAAAAAATTACCCAATGTCAAAGTTTAAAATTCTTTGACACGAGATAAATTTTTCAGCAGGCAAACACTTAGTACCCATGTCAGCAGAATTAAATTTTGAGGGAATTTTCTCCAACTTGACAATACCCTTTTCAACTATATCCCGAATGTAATGAAATCTGACATCAATATGTTTAGTTCTATCATGAAAAACAGGATTTTTGCAAAGTTGAATAGCAGATTGACTATCAGAAAATACAACCACATTTTTATCAAGAAAACCAATTTCAGATATAATGCCCTAAGCCAAATAGCTTCTTTAAAAGCTTCAAGGCAAGAACATACTCGATTCAAGAGTAGATAAAGCAACAATGGGTTGTAGTTGAGATTTCCAACTTATGCAAGAGCCACACAAAGTGAACACATAGGAAGTAGTAGATTTTCTATTATCTCTATCATTTGCATAATTAGAATCTACATAGCCAACTAGTTTAACACCTTCAGAACACTTAGAGAAGGTTAATCCTACATTCACAGAGAATTTTAAATATCTTAAAAGTCATTTCAAGGCATTCCAATGAGGCATACCAGGATTTGACATATATCTACTTAAGCAACTAACTGCATATGCAATGTCAGGTCTAGTGCTAACCATGAGATACATGACCGATCCTATAGCATTCGAATATGGCACCTTCTTCATATCATTTATTTCAGTTTCAGTTTTGGGGGACTGATCCTTACTCAACACAAAATGGGAAGCAAGAGGCACATTCACAGATTTGGCATCAGACATAGCAAATTTACTCAAAAGTTTTTCGATGTATGGATTTTGGTTTAAAACTAGCGTAGATTTGTTTTTATCTCTAATAATATTCATGCCTAGAATTCTTTTTGCATCGCCTAAGTCTTTCATGGCAAAATTTTCACAAAGACATTTTTGAACATGCTCAATGGACTTCAAACAAGGGCTAACAATCAACATGTCATCCACATAAATTAAAAGAAATACAGCACGAGTCTATATTCTTATAATACGTGCAATGATCGCAGAACTCCTTTTAAACTTTAAAGATTGCATGCATTTATCAAATCTTATATTCCATTGCCTAGGTGATTGTTTTAAACCATACAAAGTCTTTTTAACAAACACACATGATCGCAATTTAGGGTCCACAAAGCCCTCGGGTTGGTGCATATAAATATTTTTGTCAAGGTCACCATGTAAGAAAGCAAGAGTTACATCCATTTGTTTTAATTCCCAATTAAAATGAGCAACTAAAGCAAGCATAATTCTAACAAGAGTGAATTTGACAACAGGGCAAAAATTTCAAAGATAATCAATTCCCTCCTTTGAGTAAATCCCTTAGCTACTAACCTAGCCTTAAACCTAACACCTTCAGATTCTTGTTTCACCTTAAATGACCACTTACAATTCACTACGTAACAACTAGCGTGTTTAGGAACAAGTTTCCATGTTTGGTTAATTCTTAGGATTCCATCTCACTCTTCATAGCACTAATCCATTCTTTAGAATATTTTGACCTTAATGCTTCACTATAAGTCTTAGGTTCATTGCACTCAAGGGATTCAAACACATTAAAGGCAAACTCTGACATATTACAATCGACAAATTACAATCTCTATATCTTTCGTGTTTCCTAATGGTTCTTTTATTTCTATCCCTAGTGAGTTGATAATCATTCAAATCATGCATGTTATCTATTTTCTGCATATCATGCTCCACCTCATTAGGAATAATCTCATCTTGATTTTCAATAATTATATCATTCAATTTCTCTTCGGGAGGTAATTCAAGTTGATTAATAATAGGCATTTGCTCCACCTCATTTGGAGCATCATTTTCGTAAATAGGAACAGTAAAGATAAACAAGGAAATTCATTTTCATTAAAAACAACATCTCTACTTATTACTATCTTAAACCCGGTTCACTCTTATTCCAAAGCCTATAACCTTTTACCCTTCAGGTATCCTAAGAAAACACATTTCTTAGATCTAGGTTCTAACTTATCAATCTTTTGATGCACATAGCCAGCACTCTCGAAAATTCTCAAGTTATTTAAATCAAGAGGTTTGCCCGTGAACACAAATTCGTGGCATTTCCTCCTAAGGGAACGAAGGAGACCTATTAATCAAATAAGCCGCAAGACAAACAGCCTTCTCCCGAACTTCTTGGAGAGCCGGATGTGGCCAACATAGCCCTCACCCTCTTTAAGAGAGTTCTATTCATCCTTTCAAGAACCCCATTTTGTGGTGTGTAGAATGCTTTTATGACTTTTAATACCCCAAGTAGCACACAAGTCATTCAATTATTTGTTACAAAACTCAAGACCATTATCTGTCCTAAGAGTTTTAATTTTCTTTCCCGTTTGGTTTTTAATCATAATTTTTCAGTTTTTAAATTTATCAAAAACTTCAGATTTTTGTTTCATGAGTAAAACCCAAACTTTCCTAGAGTAATCATCAATTATGGAAAGAAAATATTGGTTCCCTCCATGCGTAGGAACACTAGAGGGACCCCACACATCAACATGCAAATATTCAAGTACATCAGTACACTTAGACTGATTAGGAAAAGAAGAAACGGGAAAATTAACCCTATGTTGTTTTCCTAGCACACAAGATTCACAGAAAGGGATGGTGGATATTTTATCACTACCAAAGTGACCTCCTTTATGCAAAATTTCTAATCCTTTATTACTCATGTGACCTAATCTATTATGCCATAAAACAGATTTATCACATATCACGAGTTAATGAATCAAGCACGTGTTCAAGATGACAAACATACAAGTTATTTTATTTTTCAAAGAAGAAAATAACAAGAGACCCTTTCGAATTTTCATAACCCCTTTACCCCATTTTCCTCCAAACCATCATTTTCTAGAGATGCACAAGAAATCAAGTTATAACTTAAATCAGAACATGCCTAACATTCTTCAAAGTAAACTCGAACTTAAGAAAACCTAAGGCATACATCACCGTTCCTAAAACATTGCTTTTCTTTTCATTTGCCATTGACACAAAGCCATTCTCTATTTTCTTGTAGTTTGAAAACATGTTTTTAAAAGGAGTCATATGAAAAGTACAACCGAATCTAATAACCAACTGATTTACACAAAGAATCGGACAATACAGAGTTCAAATATGCATAATCACAAAGATTATTAATCATGAAAATTTCACCCATTTTGCCCTCACAGATGTACCATATTAGCATGATCATTTTGTCGATATTTCTTAGGTTTAGGACAATCTTTAATAAAGTGATCGGTTTCATGACAATTATAGCATTTTTAACTTTAAACCCGGACTTAGATCTACCCCTTCCATTTTCAAATTTTTCTTACTTGATTCCCCATTACTTGCATTCTTTTGGTTATTAGACCTATTCGAGGCCTACCCCTCACATGCATAACCTCACCGAATTTTTATTTTCCCGAATGTTTTAAATCTAATTCCTTACTCTTAAGACCATTGATCACAATATCAAGGGTAACCTCATCTCTACCATATTTAATAGTAGATTTCACATCACTATATGAGTCGAATAGCATTTAGAAGTGCAATAGGAGTATATTCGTCTATATGTTTATCACCGGTTAACTTAATGTCTGAAATAAGTTTTGTGAAAATATCTAGGTTCTCCTCAATGTCCTTAGACATATCCAATCTAAATTTAAAAAAAATTTCAAGCAAAAATATTTTACTGGGTAAAGAGGTTTCAGTATAGAGTTCTCCAAGTTTATCCCAAAGGGTTTTAGCAGATTCCAAAATTCTAACTTTTCTAAGCACAGAGTCAGATAAGTTCAAATAAATTGTGGAACAAGCATTTTCGTTCATTTCAGCCCTTTTTTTTTCAGTGTCAGAAGCCAAATAAGTCTGACCAATAGCCCTAACAGACTTCTGTTGAATTAAAATACATTTTATTTTTTGTTTCCAAATGCTAAAATCAGATTTTCCGTTGAACGGAACCATACCATATTGAACCATACCATAGTGATTAGTAGCAGACATTCTTCACACAGAAAAATAAACGATGAGCACGGCTCGGGTTCAAACCCTTTGTGCTTTCGCACGAGCACAAACAAATTTCCACTTCAGCAGTTAAACGCAGCGAAATAAAACCAGAGATTTAAATGCAGTGAAAAGGGAAAAATTGATAACCACAACCACTGAATACTGTAGGGTTTTCCGTTAATATACCTGAGCGAAACCCTATGAGAGGGTTTCGACCTTACCCACGCGGCGATCCGGCGGCGGTCCTGCGGCGGTTCGGCGGCGGCCTGGAGTCACAGATCTACAGCGGCGATCGGCGGTTTGAACAGCGACGACTCAACGAGGCTCTGATACCACTGTTGAGAATCGATGTCGTCGTCGTTTGGCTCAGAAGCCTGCTTCAACCAGTCACGATGTTCCTTCTCGTGTGCACCACCAAGGACACAAGGGGAGAAAACTACTCAGTCTCTCACAAAGAAAGAGGGGATCACACAAAGCAATGGACGGGAAAAGCCTCACAGAGAAAAGGGGAGAGGTTCGCACAAAGTCCCTCTCTTTTTTCTACCCTCGAGCTACTACCAACCCTTCTATATATAGAGAAGAGGGCAGCCGTCACGAGAGAGATTTCTAGGGTTTTCAAAGCCGCCGACGAAGAAAGCGGGGGAGAGTAAACTAGGGTTTCGAAAGGCAGCGGACCAAAAGAGGAAAGAACAGAGGGTCGGGTAAATAGGTAAGTGAACTGGGCCTCTCCATCAAATGGGCCAGCAGTCATGGGCCAACAAATAGCAACATTCTTAATTCAAGATATTTTTGTCCATGGAACTAGATAGAAGCAACTATAATGATGTGTATTTCTTGGTGGAAATCCCTCAAAAATAGTGATTAAAACTAAGGCCATAGCATATTATCTAGATTAAAATTTTGAAACATAAAAACAACTAAGATAACTTATCAACAGGGAATTTTCTCCCAAAATAAAATTAAAAAAAGGGAAAATATCAAGTATGCAGAATCACTATTGCAGATTGAGTTAAAGGGAAAATGGGTTAATTTCACATAACCCCCTTTATCTTTGTTTATCTCGCATAACCCGCCTGAACTTTGAGTCTCTCACCCCCGGACTTCTAAACTTTAGCCACCAGACCCCTCTACAAGCAATTTGCAAATAAATAAAATTTTCTTGAAAGAATTTTAAAAAAAAAAAATTTGAGGGCATGTTTGGATTTCATTGGGATAAGGAAAGTTAAGAGAAAATATGTAAGATAAATGAAGTTTAGGGGGATGTTTAATTCAGGGGGTTATGTGAAATTAACCCGAAGAAAATTTTAAGGAAAAAAAAATGCAAATTATACGGATACCGATGCCTATGTCCACTCTATTTGTACAATTAAACTCCAACTTGGGCCCAAATGAGCTTTGGGCTGGATCCGGAACGGCCCACACAACTCATACTTGATCAACCTATAAACCGCAGCGGGGATCACTGTCCTCAAAAGCGCGGGAAAAAAAGCCCTAGCTTCATCTGCTCCGATCAAGGAGAAAAAGTAGAAGCAAATGGATCCAAAGTACGGAAATGAGGAGGAGGAGGAGGAAGAGGAGTTCGGATTCTCTCGTAATTACTTCCTCGCCCGAGAAGCAAGTGGATCCGGATCCGCTAAGAAATCCGCCCGCAAGCTCGCTGACATCGACCTCGTCGATGAACAGGTCCTTAATTTACCAATTTGAGTTGCTTACTGTATTACATTTCTAATGAAAATTTACCAGTTTGAGTTGTTTATTTTATTATATTTCAAATGAAATATTGATTTTGTTTTGGGTTGGTATTACGTTAATGGTGTTCGATTGAATGCCACAGTGAACTAGTAATTTGATAAAGGAGAGATTTTGGAGTGATTTGTTGCTATATTTTGGCTTTGCCCCCTTTCTGTAGTATTCTGAATTAGTTGCAGTATTTTTTCCCCCCAAAGTCCAAAATTACGAGAGAGATGAGTGATAGAGTTTGATGATTCAGATAAATGCAGTTTATACTAAGAAAGAGTCATATTTATAGTGGGAATATGCAACTCCAAGCAGAAAAATGATTGAAACATTTTTGAGAATTTCAAGGAGTAATTCTATTAGTCTAAATTTTTGTTTGATAAAACTTTTCATTTACTAATATAAATAAAATATATATATATAAGGAATGATTTCGTCAGACAGGATGATCTACAAACGCCTAGCACCTAGTTGACATATGGGTTACAAGATTCAAGCACTCTGCAATTTAACTTGATTAGATTTATCAATTTAGCATCTTTGATTAAAAAAGAGACTCCATTCTAATTGGTGAGAAACCTTATATCATTGTAATGTACAGGGGTGGGGTAAGAGTTTTTCCTTCAAGGTAGAAAGTAATAAGGAGAGTGAATATAAGCTCTAAAACATCACAGTGGAAACTCAAGTGCTTGGATACTTGAGAAATTCAAGATTATAAAAAATGTTGAATGTACCATTTGGAACTTCACAAACCCTGCCAATATCTCTGTCAGCAGAACTGAGTTTTTGAAATCTTGTAGGAATAGAGACGTACAAAGTAAAAGGCATTTGCCATAGTGTTCAACTTCCCGTAAAACTAGAAAGTTAAGTGCTACAGCTTGTAAAACTTGAATTGTGTCAATATCGTTGATGTAGGCATGTCGAGAGAGGCTTACAGAGGCTTTACAGTTTACACATAATTGAATTGATGCATCAATAACCCTGTAGATCTTCAAATTTATCTTTCAATAAAGGAATAGAACAAATTTAGATAGAACAGTACATTAATGAGGACAGAAGTATAAAGAACACATAAAAGGATATGTGCAGGAGGTGGCTCAAAACGGTCAGTCAAGCAGGTGGTATATCCATATTTCTCTACTGGTTAGGATGTCATTTCGTTTTACTAGTTTTGCATTGTGCAGGTGTAAGTCATGTGCATGTATGCATGTGGTTTATTCATTTTGATGATTGTAATTCATGCATTAAGTTCCTAATTGTGTTTCCCAATAGTGCATTTTCAAACTTATATCTGTATTATAACTTAGAATGTTTGTTAGGTCCTGAGAGCAGCAGCCTCAACGATTCTAACAAAACACGAGAAAGAGATAGAAGCTCTATTGAGAAGATATAAAGACATGTATTCCAAGTGGCTCTTTGAGTTAAGGTACACTCTCATTCCGTAATGTAGAGTTGTAGACTATATGCAGACTTTTTTTTGTGCTTATTTCATCAGTCTTCTCTAATATTTAGAGCACATAGGTAGCTATGCAATTTTTCATGATTCATCAAGTGTATCACTGTCAATCAAGATACTATTATTAAGGTTCTGTTAATTAGTATTCTAGAGCTATGATAAAAGTTCCATTTGTTATCATACCAGAGTGCATAATTTGATGAACAGCATGGGCTATCCATTGGCATGCTGTCGTGCTTTGGTGATACTAGACAACAATGGTGGTTATTCCGAGGGAACAATTGAGCCTTTATCCTACGTAAAACTAATAAATTTATGGCATGTGCTTTCGATCTTCATATTCTTTGGCATCACTGTACTTTATAGAGTTGGAAAGCATTGAAACGAAGAATGAAGAGTTATAGGGAAGAAATCTTTTTTATATTCTATAAATTATGAGCATGATTATGACTCTGCGTATGTAGCCTGTTTAATCAATACGCCATAAGATCTATTTTCTTGTTATTCTACTGCCACAATGTTACCCCCTAAATGCAATGTTTGCTAACTAAATATCTCATCAAGCTATAGATATGCCACGTAAATGGTTTCTTCGGCGAGATGTTGTCTGGTACTTGGTCAGCAGTGCAAGTTCCCCATGTGGTTTTACAAGTTCTTGCATACTTATGTACTTATTGTACTGCTTACTTTTCTATGTTGTAAATTCAAGTATAATGTTTTTCATTTAGAGTGGTTCAGATTATTTGTAATTTATTTTGTTTCAAGTGTCCTTGTTTTCCTCACGAACCTTGAACCTGATCAAGTATATGGTTTGGTCAATGTGTTTTCTTTGCAAGTTGTGTAACATGGAAAATGATTCTTGCTTAACAACATTTTCCTTGTTGCAGGTGTGGATTTGGTCTCTTGTTCTATGGATTTGGTTCTAAGAAAGTCTTGCTCGAAGATTTTGCTTCAACAACATTAACTGATTTTGGGGTACTTGTAGTCAATGGCTATCTTCCATCAGTTAACATAAAACAAGTATTGTCTTTCCCCACATGCTAATATGTATTATTTCATGAACTATATGCTTCTCTTTTCTTCTCTTAAAATTTATATTATAATTAACCTTGCTCATTGGTCATACATGTCTACATATTTGTCCCATTTTGATTTCAGTCTCTGACAAATATGATATCCAATACAATTTCCTAAGGATGTATGACTCACTATTATGATTACTTTCCATGTATGTGTGGACCTTGCAAATTACTCCTTCTAAGGGACCCATAATGCGCCCCAACTTAAGGGCTTTTATCTAAGGAGAGTCAAATGGATGAGAAGGAAAGAGCCTGTAAGCTCTGAATAAAGATAGATTAGATTAGACACATAAAAGGAGGAATTTGATTTTGATTTGTTAACCAGATGTGTGAGAAAAAACAGCTAGAAAAGAGGAACAAAGAAATAAGATGAAGTCTTTTCTGCTTCTGAGAGAAACCATATCTTTTGTCTTCTACTAATCATGCTTCTTAACCCTAAATGTGCCCCTACATAATGGTTATTGAACACCAATTCTACTAAGGACTTTTATTTCTTTAAATTTAAAAAGTTTGATGTGCCTCCAACCAGTACTACATATATGGCTATACATTACTTCGGTATTGTTAATTTGTCCTTGATGAATAGAAGCGTAAAGTCTGACAGGAGTCAGGTTGAGATAAGTGCCTCTGAATTGCATACAGGTTTCTCTTAGTTAAGAGATGAATTCTTTCTTGTAGGTTGTGATCACTATGGCTGAAGTTCTTCAGGACCAGCTAAAAGGTAAACACAGGAGTTCAACAGGGAGTAAGTCAAAAACCCAGCAGCCTTTTAGTTCCCAATCCATGGAAGAGCTTCTCTCATTTCTGAATGGACAGCATTCAAATGAGAACAACTGCGTTGTATGTGTTGTCATTCACAATATTGATGGACCTGCTTTAAGGGATCCTGAATCGCAACAATGTCTTGCACGGATTGCTAGTTGTTCCAATGTTGGCATGGTTGCATCAATTGATCACGTCAATGCCCCTCTTTGTAAGTACCCTAATCCGCATGTTAATAATAGCCTTTTAGATTTTACAGAATGAAGGAATAAGCATCTTATATTGATAAAATTTGTCTTACACAGAGAACAAACATGATTCTGGATAATTGTGCAAATCTACTTACCATGCCTCTTCATTTCTCTTCTTCAACTGTAGGATAATATTTTTTCGACCTAATCCAGGGCCTGCATAATTCCTCATATTTTATGTGTACAGATGACTGATAAACTTGCAATAGTATATTACATTTATATTAGGGTTAATTGCGCATAGACTCCCTTTAGTATCACTGTTTTGAACTTACTACCCCTGTAGTTTCATTGTTGCAGATAAACCCCCTGGATTAAATTGTGGCTACTTTCCCCTGGGTGAAATTTTGCACAATATTGCCCATAGGTGAAATTAGTGAATCCATCTGAGGGTAGAAGGGTCAAAAACTTTAAGCTAGGGGGTCTATCTGCAACAAATGAAACTATAGGGATAATAACTTTAAACAGTGATACTACATGGGTTTATTAACCCTTGGTATTATTATCAGATACCCTATAGTTTTTATATAAGAATCTCTCTTGTTGTTTTATGATAGTGTGGGACAAAAAGATGGTTCACACACAATTCAACTGGTGCTGGTACCATGTTCCTACCTTTGCACCCTACAAGGTTGAAGGGGTTTTTTCGCCGCTAATTCTTGCCTCTGGCACGGCTGCTCAAACAACAAAAACAGCTCTAGTAGTCCTCCAGAGTCTGACCCCAAATGCACAGAGTGTTTTCAAGATACTTGCAGAGTATCAGCTGGCCAACGAAAAAGAGGAAGGTCAGTACAATACTTGTTATGTCCATGAATTTCTAACATTTTGAATATCATACATGGTTGTCTATTTTCTTCTCTTAGGTATGCCTATAAATACTCTGTATACCAAGTGTCGAGAGCGATTTCTTGTCAGCAGCCAGGTTACACTCAATTCTCATCTCACAGAGTTCAGAGATCATGAGTTGGTGAAAACCAGAAGACACTCTGATGGCCAGGATTGCCTCTATATACCCCTTTCATCTGAAGCTCTTGAGAAATTGTTACCAGAGCTGGCTTGAATCTGTTCTCTTGTGTTAGTATTTATAGTGTATTATTTGGGAGAAATTATTATGTTAGTGAAATTCCAGGATTGGTGCAATTACCATTCATATGTTCATGTCATGCCCAATTTAAGTTGGAATTTTGTCACAGATGAATATATGCTTTTTTTTAAGGGTTTTTACACCTTAACTTTTGTTCAATTTGATACTTACCACATCTATTTATTTATTTTGATTAAAATCACCTACATTTGCTTACATGTTTGGAATGTCACACTTTTTGGTATTTTTTGTTTTAAAAGAAAAAACCTAAAATTCCTAGTACGCCCTTCAGTCTAACTTGAGAGGGGAAGGAAAAGAGGATAGGAAGAGGAGAGGGGGAGGGAGGTCGCCGATGATGGGTTGGTGGCAGAAGAGGGGAAGGGGAGGAAGTTGGCGGGGAGAGTGGAGAGGGAGGAGGAGGGCAGGAGGGAGGAGGAGGAGGAGAGGAAGGAGGAGAAGGGGAAAGAAGGCAGGGAGGTCTTTAAAATTTTCACTTAACCCCCAGCTTTGCTCGTGTTACATACCCAGTGGCAGATAGAGTTTATTGATGTAGGCAATCTTCAGGAGTATCCTTCTTAGAGGTATCATATCCTAATTTTAATGGTGTCCTAGGTAATAAATACACGTAAGTAAAAATATCTATAAAGTAGGCAATCTAGTATTGTCATGTGAGATTACGGGACCCTACACAGCTCCGCCGCTGTACTCACTGAAGATTTATATTTTTTTCAACATCCCCCCTGATGGCGTTATGGTACCTCTTTGGAACCTTATCAAAATTTTGTGAGGACATTCCGCAGAAGATACTGAAAGTTTAAGAATTTTTTATTGGGCTAAATTGCACTTAAATGCCCAATGGTTTCACTAACTTTGCACTAAAGTGACATCTATTTTAAATTCGAGCCAATAAATGCTCCAAATTATTTAAATATTGCAGATAAATACCCTAAAGTTTCAAAATATCACACTTATATGCCATTTTATTTACCTAATGTTGCATATAAATACCCTCAGTTTGTAAATAATCTCACTTAAATACCCTAAAGTTTCTAAAAGCTACACTTTCCTACCCTATGTTATGCGGTGTTCTTAGATATGTAGAGAAATTGGGTTCTTTTTAACTTTGAGGTATTTATCTGCAATATTTAAATACTTTAGGGCATTTATTTGCTCGATTTAAAATAAAGGTCACTTAAGTGGAAGGTTAGTAAAACTATAGGGCATCTAAGTGCAATTTAGCCTTTTTTTATAATAATATTGAGACTTCCATCATTTGTAGGTACGTTGAAAAAATTGCAACTGTTTGAAGCATTTTGTGAAATGCCCAAAATTTATGAAATTAAGTGATATTTTCAAAGTTTTAAAGTATTATTTGAACGAATTTGGATCCTCTCTACTAACAAAAAATAGCAGACACAACTGTCTTTTATCACAGCTCTTGATTATTTAGTGAATGATTGCGATTCATTTTAAATCCAACAATCACCAAATGCTCATAAATTGTACTCATTCCTAATTTGCATTCAAAGGCAAATCATAGCCATCCAATAGATAATCAACCATTTGTGATAAAGTAGCTGTTGCTTCACTACATTTTTGAGAATAAACAAGATCTGAATTCTATCTGAAATGGGCCAAAAGATATGGTAGGATATGTTTCCTTTCCCTCTGAGATATTTTTAACAAAACCTTTTATTTTAGGGGATTTAAGCACAGGGTAAATCCTAATTTTGTTTGTAAGAGTAGACATCCTATTAGATCCAAATCCTCAAAAAGGTTTTGTTCTTTTATGTCTGCGATAAGGATGGAAACGAGTCAAATCAAATCCAAGATATTTGTATTTATATTTATTTAAAATCTTCAAATTTGGATTCGAATTCGAATATCATTCTCTCCATTTCTTCGAATTCGAATGCAGATACAAATATTCTGGCCTCAAAATAACTTTTGGTTGTCTAATTATTGTGGGGTAAATTACCCACCGCGGCTGACTCAGATGGTTGGGAGGGTCCAATATGGCTTCCACAGTCTTGATTCGATTCCGGGCTGGGTTATAAAAAAAACATGGGTTAAATTAGGCGATATCTAGATTGAAGGGGGTAACTTTACAATTTTGTCATTTGAGGGGTATATAGTTAACATAACTCTCAATCTAATATTTGGGTTAATTCACATAACCCCACCAACTTTGTTTATCTCATGTAACCCTTCTAATTGTTAGGGTCAAAACCCTCCAGAACTTCAAAATTTTCTTACCGAACACCCATAACATGTAATTTGCAAAAACTAAAAATTCTATAGGAGAAAAAAATTTCAAAATTTAGGGGAGAGGGTATATTGCTTGTAAATGACAAATAATAGATTTCAAAAAAATTTCTCTCAATAAGATTTTACTTATTTGCAAAGTACAGGCTAGGGGGTCAGATGAGATAAGGTTAAATTTTAGGGAGTTTCGAGACACCCCCAAGTTCAGGAGTTATATGAGATAAATAAAGTTCAAGACATTATGTGCAACACAACCCAAACTTCGGGGGGTTATATATAATTACGTTTTTTTTTGCTCATATACACCTTTCAATATTTGTAAAATTATCACTTAAAATCTTGGTATTCGCAAAGTTACCCCTTAAAACTAGCATGTCGGGTCTTTCTACCACTCCAACTTAAGAAAATTAGTTTTAACAAGGCAATGTCAAATTTCCAATTATTTCCTAGGTCTGCAACAATTTCCCATTTTTAAAAAATAAAATTATTAAGTGAATGGGGTAGAAAAATAAATGTGAGAAAATTAGGGGTAATTTTATAAATATCAAGATTTAAAGAGTAATTTTGCAAATATAAAATATTTGAGGGATATATATCCGCCTCCTCAAAACATTTCTAATTGTTTAAGAGTACCAAAAAAAAAAAAAAATCTTTCAGGAGTCTATTCCCACAAAGAGAGGACAAATTTTGAAAATAGACCTTTTTAAATATTTATTTATAATTTTCGACCCAGTTCTAACTTAATTAGCATTTTCAACATAGTTTCATAAAACTAGATCGAAATTGGTGAATAAAATTTCACGGGATTGGCAATCCCGTGAAATTTAAACATAGAAAACTTTACGGGATTGACAATCCCATGAAGTTTTAATTAGTAATTTTGACCTAATTTCATGAAACTAGGTCGAAATTGATAATTAAGTTAGGACTGGGTTGAAAATTATAAATAAATATTTAAAAGGGTCGATTTTAAAACTTTGTCCCACATAGAGAACTACAAGGGGGTCAGTCGCAATTGGGCGATAATACAGGGGCTGTTCACAATTAACCCTAGTTAAATAGACCCGCTTAATATTTCTCATATGCATGACGAGAAACTTTACACTCTCGTCTCCATTTTCGAACTCACTGAATCAAAACCTCCGACCCAATTCCGTTACAACTCCCCGCAATCCAAGCAATGGAAAAGTTCCATAACTCCTCCAATCCAAACCCTAACCTTCCCCAGATCTCACACCGTCATCCCCGTCTCAATGGCGTCCGGCCACGATCCCGCCGCCGGAGCAACCCTAATGGATCTCATCTCAGCAGATCCCTCACCGTCCCCCGCCGCCCCCGCCGTAAACCCTAACTCAGTCGTGAACCCTAGCGCCGTCGTCGACCCTAACGCCGTCAATCCCCCGCCGGCGGTGGGCACCTCGAGGACGCTCGGAAAGCCGGCGACGGAGAAGAAGTCGAAGAGGGCGCAGTTGCTCCAGTTTCAGAGTGATACGATCTCTGCTGCTAAGGCGCTTAATCCCGTTAGGGCTCATCAGAGACAGCGCAAGAAAAAGGTCTCTCTTTTTTCCCTTAATCTTGAAGAAAGTTGATTGCTTGCAAGGTGTTTGATTATATTCCTGACTGAAAGTTTGCTTTGTGCAGCCGGTGTCTTATGCTCAGCTGACGCGGCTCATTCATGAGCATGCTGCCACATCGGATCAGGTTTTTTTTTTTTTCCACTTCTCATTTATCTATGCTGTTCTGGTTATAGTGAGAGGACTGTTTGTTTTGTTGCAAAAAATAACTTGTAGACAACATTTGTTGCAAGAAACCAGGTTTAAATACATTGTTTGGTTATCCGCAATTTACTATGTATTTCCAATGCACTATTGTTGTAAAAGCTACATTGTTTTATCATGTAAGAAAACATGGGTGTAGATTGTTTTCCTGTTTGGAATAGGAAAGGTTTTTTGATGAGGTGGAATTGGTTTTTTTCATTTAAATTTCCTTTTCTGGAGGTTGCAACTTTTGTTCCCACCAAATTGGCTGCAGCTTTTTTCTGCAAAATGTATTACCTTTCCTAATTAATGTTGCAAACCAAACAATCGAAATATAACTTAGGTTGAAATAATTACATTTGCAGCTCTATTTCCACACAACCAGACATCCCTCCTATAACAGAAGTTCAATGTGATGTTTTGCTTTTGTTTTCATTTTGTGTTCAGAAAAAGTCGCGGAAGCAGTTAGTATCCCACGTGTTTCCGAAGCTAGCAGTGTATAACTCTGTGGATCCATCTTTGGCGCCATCTCTTCTCATGGTTTGCTTCTTCTCCTCTATGTTAGATTGTTATTAACAGTTCAATATATGTGCTATTCTTTCTGCACAATTGGTTCTACTGTGTGTTTCTCTATAAAGATTTACTATTAAATTGTATGTCCACAGTATGGTGGAACAGCTTGCAGGCTTCTAGGCAATCCAATAACATTATATATTATAGTGTTACTATTGGTAGCTGTCTGGTATCTACTTACTGTATATTAACGAAATGAATTGCTAAGGGCAATGTATAAATTTTCATTTTGTATTGATCATATAACCCATTAGATCACAATGATAAAGTCACGTGCAGATTTCTTGATTAAAACTGTATTCAGTGTGATTACATAAGACAAATTTTTTTAAGATAACAACACAATTAGTTAGGGATTTGCACCCTTATGGTTGTCAGTACATTTTTGATTTTCTTCTATGTGCTCTTTATCTTACAAATACACTCCATTAGCCCACCCACTGATCCAGGGAAAAAGAGCAATTTCACCTATATGAACTATGTACATATAAAAAAGAGAACTAAGAGAATAAAAATAGATAAGAATGAAATTGAAGAATAAATGAAACTGAAGTACGGGTAGAGACATGGATACAAAAGAACCCTCGAGATATAATCTTGGAGCTTAGTTCAAGACTTCGACCTATGATAGAATGTAACAGAATTTTCTAAACTTTTAAGACTAGGATGGTTTTGCCACTAAAGAAAATAAGTAAACATTCAGTTTCATGAGGTTGGGTTGGATGTCTTCTTAGTTGACTTGATAGGGAGTAGCTAAAACGATGAAATACAAAGCTAGTGCCCCCATTTAGTTTACTCAATCATAATAGATGATGATGACAATGATATGCTGTAAAAACTCCTATGGTATCCGCTCCCAGTATAACTCTTATCTAGATGAATCTTTGATATTTATCTGGCTGTCCTGTACACTTTAAGTGTTTCCTGTTATTTATTAGGCAGTAAACTGGTATATCTTTCTTTTGATTGACCAACCAAACAACTAGCCATACACGATGGTCATTAAGCTGCCTCCACAGGAATGTCTGCCTAAGTGCAGGTTTACTGGACCTGATTCTGATGGCTAGATTTTGGTCAATACACAGGAGTTAATTTACGCCTTAAGAACCTACTTTTTGTCCTGACTATTTGCTCATTATCCATTTTTCTTTGAGAGTATATATTGATAAATAATTTAACCACGCCCTTCAAGAGTTCATTGAGCTTTACATGCAAAAGCTGCTTAAGATTTCTGAGTCCATCTATATTGTTTCAGATTTCAAATACCATTCATTTCTGTACTTTGTAAGAAAGAATATGTAGGATAAAGATTAGGATTGTAAGGGGGCAGTCTCACATTTACCAAATCACTTCAAAATTTGGAGTGATGCCCACTCTGTAAGGTCAAAAAGTTTTTTTTGGGTGCGTGGGGGGTGGTTTTTTTTTTTTTTTGGGGGGGGGGGGGGGGGGTGGTTTGGGAGCGATAATAAGTAAGAGGAGAGAAGGCTGTTCTACTTGAATCACAAGAAACCTTGTATCTCTTCTTTTTATCCAAGCTCTCTCTGACTCATCTCTTTATTTTATTTATTATTGCAGATTACAGAGTACAGATTACATTAACAGAAATTATGTATTCATGTTTTTGGTTTACCTTATTCACCCAACTTCTAGGGGTCACATTTAGCTTTAGTGTTTTTAAAAATGAAACACAGGGGCCTAATTCTGCATTTTACCTAATATAGAAGCCTCTATTTTCTGTTTCTATTGGATCATCATTAATTGAATTTTTAGTGATGCTTACAGTTAGTGTTTAGGACCAAGGTATTCTCTTAATTGATATATGGGTCGTGTTTTTGCAGCTTCATCAACAGTGTGAGGATAGGAGTGTTCTGCGTTATGTGTACTACTACTTGGCTAGAATCTTATCAGATAGTGGTGTCCAAGGTTTAACTCCAGGAGGTGGAATTCCCACTCCAAATTGGGATGTACTTGCTAAGATTGATGATGTTGGGGGTGTCACCAGAGCAGATGTGGTACCTCGAATAGTAGATCGGCTTACTTCAGAGGCTTTAATGGTTGATGCCGAATGTATGAAGTTTTATCACTTTATTTTTCTTTTTAGCTATCTTCATTTCAGTTTCTTCATAGTTTGTTTTCGTTGAAGTAGCCATTTTACTTGATAGCGGGGAAGAAATTTGTATATTAAGTGAAAAGAACTCATAACAGATAACCAAATCTTTTGAACCAAACTTTACAAACTGAATCATTTGCCTTTGACCTGGTTGTATGAGGCCGTATTCATCTATCAAAGAGAGACCGAGTAAATTTAACATGTAATTTTATTTTTTCTTTTCCTTTCTTTAAGTGAAGTAATTTACATCTTCTTCAGAAATAATTCACACAAATCGACATAGGTTTCGTACACCACTCTATAGAATAAGGTTGAACTTGCTTTTAAACACCCCCCCCCCCACCCCCCCCCCGGTGCCAGCTTTATTCTTTACTATTTTTGTTGTTGTTTTGAAGTTCATGCACGGAGGCTTGCAGCTCTCAAAGCTCTTACCGCTGCCTCAGCTACCAGTCCTGAAATTCTGGCCAAATTGTATGAAATTGTGTTTGCCATTTTGGAGAAGGTTTGTATTTGTGGCACACATCTTTACATGTACCAAATATCTAGCTGGCTGCCCATGCCTCTTTGTGCCTCTTCTAAAGGAATCTCTCTCCCATTCTGTATTTTTATCTGCCTTGTCATCACCTTGTGTCATTAATCTTCTGATTCTTCGTCTATACATTTCTTAACCTCATTTTCTGGTTCATGATTTCTCAGGTTGCAGATCCAAAAAAGCGTAAGAAAGGCATTTTAAGCAAGCAAGTCGGCGATAAAGAGGTATTATATTTAGTTGAGTTAAAATTTGAAAACTTCATATCTTTTTCCATGAACACCATATAAGTGCCTTTCTGTTCGTATGATGTAAACACTATTTTTAATTTTTCCTTTCATATTTTATGATTATTAGGTGAGCATGAAAGCTCATATATTTTTCGAAATTGCATATCTATTTTCTTCAGATAGTAATAGTATAACTAACTGCTGTTGTGCTTCTCATATATCCTGAAAAGGTTGGTTTTGTATGGGGATCCCTTAGGACCACATGAGCTTTTTACCAATTGAAGCTTATTTTATTGTTCCTAAAGAAAAAGCTGAAGAACTTAGGTGTTGGTGATGATGCTTGCTATGTTGTGATCAGGGAAAGAAAATTTGAACATTGTGGAACACACATAATAGCTTTTGTAAAGTTCAGTTGTTTTCTTTAAATGGTTAGCTAGATTGCTGTTTCAAGAAACAAAGTATTCGCTATTTTATTTGTTGCACTTCTGTTCAATATTCCTAGTTTGATCAGAAGGTTGCTCAACATTCTTTTTCTTTAATCTGCAGTCAGTTATACGGAATAATTTGCAATATGCCACTATTAGTGCTTTGAGAAGACTTCCTTTAGATCACGGAAATCCTGCATTTCTCCATCGAGCTGTACAAGGGTAAGTGTAATTTTCTCCATCCAAGTCATTCCAATGACTTTTCCCCCTACTATCATATAAGGATCTGAAGAAGCTGAGAGACTCTACTAGTTTTTTGTTCATATTTCTCCTTAAGATGTACAGTTTTCAACATGATAATTTGATCAGCTAAATACAGATAGTGCCATTTATGGGGTCTTTATGGGTAATAATTCGTTACTTTAATGCATGAACTGAATTAAAAGTTTTGTCATACAGTTTATCAGGTTATTCAGACTCTTTTTAGAGAGTATTTTTTGCTTTCTTTGGCTTTGTATTTCAAAATAAGTAAGTAGTATGTACACAAACACGGGATAGCGGTATGACGCTGATATGACACGGACATGGGACACACCAATCCCTCAAAAGCAGGACATGGGGACATGACGGGGTATTAGGGAATATATATATTATAATAATGGAGAAAGAGCTTACATACATACATATCTATCATTACCCAAGAGTGAAAGTAATTATTTCTAATAATATGAACATACACGGATTAAAAATACGTTAAAGTTTTATGACTTCGCAAAAGGAGCAGGTCTTGTCTTCAACTTTGTACAAATTAGCTAGACATATTCAACTTATCTTAGTTTTGTTCAGGTCTGTATTTTAATTACATTTTCCCACTAAAGTACTTTTTTTTTCCTTCATATAAATGAAAGTAAACACATATCTGAAGCATTTAATATGAATCAGATATGTGTGGGGAAGTGTGAAATATGGGTATACAACAACTGTTGTAAATAAAAAATGTATTTGATGACATATTTGGGGAAGCACATGACACGCATCCAAGTAGTGTCCAAGGAAGTGTCACACGGGTGTTGGCCTGTCCAACACAGGTCCAACGTCATTCTAGAAGTATGTGTGCTACATAGATTACTGCCAAGAAAAGTATATCTCCATTTTTCATTCAAATCATGACCATTATGACTAATTATGACTTTACCATGAAAGCTGTCAGGCAATGGTATCAATCAACTGTTCTGCATTGTATCAGAATCGGTGTCCTTTTCTGAGTCAAACTTGAAGGATCATGCATTTTGTTTTTTTTTTTAATTCCCCTTCTCTTAAGATGCACTTTCTCATCTACTATTTGTTACTTCAAATATGTGTATTCCAGTACTGTTGAATGAAAAAAATCTTTTGCTATTCAACTTATTGGTCAGTAATATCGTGATTTCTTATCTCGAACTTATTGGTGAGTTATATCATTTTGGGATCGATATGACCGCAGGCTTTTATTTGCTGATCCTCTTGCTGTGCGGCATGCATTGGCCATAATTTCCGAGTTAGCTAAGAAAGATCCCTATTCTGTTGCCATAGCTTTGGGTTAGTTTTCTTACTTGATACTTGTGGCTGTTAGAGTAAAGAACATTATGCCACCTTGCTGCTTTCTGATATCATAAAGTTCTAGACATTTATGTAGTCTTTTTTCTGGGAAAAGTATTGTTATGCACATAACATGCTCAGGCATATGCCTAAATGCATCACTAGCATATATCCTGGTAATATTTTTTATATTTGGATTTTGTGCTGATGTCATTGCCTTTTCCCCTTTTTCAGGCAAGCATGCGGAATCGGGAGGTATGTGGGTAAACCTTGTTGTCCTTGATGCCATTTTCAGGGTGTCTTTTCTTGTAGGATATAGGCTGTGTTAGTAATAAAATTTGTAACACAATTTGAATCAGTGCTAACGATATTCTATTCCAGCCATTCGATTGTAGAGGTTATTCCTTTTTATAATGGTCTAATGTCTTGGTGGCAGACCATGTTTTTGCTAAAATTTTGAAGTGAAAAGTGGGTTTATCTTTGGTGGACATAAAATTCTTCCAAATAGTAGGCAGTAAAAATACTTGCAAATTCCCTAGGAATATAACATAATGGAGAAAGGGCAACTTAGACATTATTGACTGAAATAAGGTATTTTCTTAATATTCTGTGTTTGCTACATATTCATGGTTTCTGCAATTTTTGGGTTAAGAAATATAAACACCTCTTGTAATTCTGATTTTGACTCCTTTTTATATGCATGGTCATATCTAAATTATGGGTTCCCGATTATGCATCGTTTATCTATATTTGCTAAGGTAGGTGTTACATGAAGCAGGTTCATTGCAGGATGTTCTTCATTTGCGTGATATTCTTGCTAGGGTATCCCTTGCAAGATTGTGTAATACAATATCTAGAGCACGCTCACTAGATGGTCTGTACAATATCTTTGATTTTTAAATTATTAATTTCTGTTGAAACGTTTTTCCTTTGGGATTATACTTACATGATTTATCTGAAAATATATTTATTCAGATATTCCTGAAGTTAAGTCCCAGTTCACTTCTATTCTCTATCAACTTCTTCTTGATCCTTGTGACCGGGTTTGTTTTGAGGCTATAATGTATGTTTTAGGGAAATCTGAGGGTACAGAAAGGTATTTTCTTATTGGAATAAATAGTTTTCTATTACACTTCTCCGATTTGCTAGTTCTCAGTGATGGAATAACTTAACTGTTCTCTCTGAATTGTTTATTATAGGACTGAAGATCGAGCTGCTGGATGGATCCAATTCACTAGCGAAGTTCTCAAGTTGCCTGAGGCACCAAAACGAAGCAAATCAAAGTCTGCTAAATCAAGACGCCCTCAACCTCTTATAAAACTTGTTATGAGAAGGTTTATGATCTTCACTTTCTTTCTTTTGTTCTTAATACTTTTTTATATACTCTTTTCACACTTCCTGGTCATTTTTGTCTTGCAAAGCTGGAACTACAAGAACTAGAGATCTGTAGTAGACAATTCACTAGCCTTTTGTTTTGCTCTTTCTATATAGTGACATTTTTAATGTATATAGATTGGGGAGCTCTTTTCGTAGCTTCTACCGTCCTGTGCTTCATGCAGCAGCAAGAGTTGTTCAGGAAATAGGAAAAAGCAGGGCAGCAGCATACTCACTAGGAATATATGACATTGATGAAGGAACTCAACTTCATACACATTCTGAAAGTGTTGATTCAATTGATTTGGATATCAGTGAGAGCTCACAATCTGAAGGTATTTCCCCATGAACTTATTAGTGGCAAGATGTTCAGCTTTTACGTTTCGAATGGATTTTTCTGTTTAGCATGGAATTGTTTTCAACTGGTTTTCTGTTTTTTAAATAACTTTTAGCTTTTAGTAGTTAATTTAGGCATCACACCTTAGGTCCCTCAGACAATTATAAATTGTACAGCAATCTGAACTCTGTATCAGATATAGTTTATGTAACTAGTTAAGATTGTTATAAGTGGTTTATTTACATTAGAACATCATGATTATTGTTTAACGTTGTAAGTTTTCACATATATTTGTGATTCTCAACTTTTCTGCATGGTCTTAAAGCACATGACATGACTGAGGGATTAGGTTATTTACCCGCCAATTTACCTACTGTGTCTAATGGTGAGCTTCTCTTATGTCCATAATTTCTGTGGCCTAAGAGTCGCCACAACTTGGAGGACTGCCTGACATCAACTTTTTCGTGAGCTTCAAAACTTTCTTCATAGTAGTCCCTTCTTGTCGCAAAAAGGTTAAGATGGTAATGATTATCACTTATTGTCATATTGTTTAACTAGTTTCTTTGGTACATGTATTCACATCATGTATATTTGTTTTGCAAATTAGCTTTCTGTAAAATTCCTATTACGTATACAATATATGTGAAGAACTGGCAGAATGCAAACACAAATGCTTACCAAGGAAAGAAGTGTGTATTACTGTATTTGCACGTCGTTCTTGATTAATGCCGGAGTTGTAAAGGCAAAAGGTGATCCAAAGGCAGCAAAGTCCTTTATTTCCTGGCAAGAGGTTGGGGGAAAAAAAGCTTGCATGGGCTAAGTGAGGTGACAAATGCTTAGAAAAGAAAAAAGATATCGCTGTGTGCTATTCATAACTAATAAAATATTTCACTTCAAGAACTGGTACATGGATGACATGCCAGACATAAATGAACATAAATAACACCATGAAATAGAGAAATTTGTATCTATGCATAGAGCACAATGCTAACAATGTTGTATTCATCAATTGATGGAACTGTTTTTCTTGACTTTGCCTTCTGCAGGAAAAGCAACACGTATGTCTAATGGGACAGGTGGTGAGATTACAATTGCAAGTTTATTAGCTTCGTTGATGGAAGTAGTTCGAACGACTGTGGCATGTGAATGTGTTTATGTTCGCGGAATGGTGATAAAAGCTTTAATCTGGATGCAAAATCCAAATGACTCGTTTGATGAGCTCAAAGCTATAATTGCATCTGAGCTGTCTGACCCAGCTTGGCCATCGGCAGTATTGAATGATATCTTACTTACTCTGCATGCTCGCTTCAAGGTATTGAATGATATCTTACTTACTCTGCATGCTCGGTTCAAGGTATTTCTTTGTAATCTTCTATTACATGCCAAGCAGTCTGTTAGTGTTTATGTGAATTTACATGTGATTTTTTGCTATTTCAACTGACTATATCACATTTGTTAATTTTATTGTCTAGGTACTACTACAATTTCAATGCAGCTGCACAGCCAATATTATAGACGAAAAAGTATTATTAACAATTTTTAAGTCATTGATGTAGACACGTATCAGTTGATTTTGTCTCATTTATTCTATGAGTAACTATTTGTTCTTCTGTTCTTTTTCCCCTTTTAAAGATTTTGTGTGCCTAATATCAGTTTTCTTCCTTGCACTTGGATATCTCAATATTAAGGTATCAATTTAATGAAAGCTCAATGTTTTTCCCTAGAATATTCTTTTCCTGCCTGGAGACACTGTTATTTAGAACTCTTGTGTCCTAGTGAGATTAAGAGGACAAGCACATTAGAGAACTTCTTGATTCCTTTGGATGGTGTTTCTAGAAAATTTGTGGTTTCTTGTTATAGATAATTTTCTGCCATATTTTGAACTTTTTCTTTTGATGGGATTGTATTATGTATTATTTGTTTCTTTTTCTTATTATGCATCAAGTATCCAACTAGAAAAAATTTAACCAGTCATATCGTCCTCAAAATAAAATGAGTATGCAATACCTTCTCTTCTTTAGTTCAGTCAAATGAGGGAAATAGGAAGTGTTGGTTGAATCTTTTTGGAGTGGATACTTAATACTGTACTTTAAATGGGTTACACTTCGCAAGAGAATCAGGTTTTGCTTTAGACTGCAAACTAGCATTTCTGTTGTCAATTCTGTTTGCACATAGAGGCACATTTCCCTTGATGGAAATACTTGCGCAACACTGAAATTTCATACTTGTATCACACTCGTGTTGCGTCTTACACTACTTATAGGACAATCATCTCCAGCAGATACATGAAGTAGTGTACCTCAACAGAAAAAGGAAAAAATATATAAAAAGATAGAATTCTTATTCTATGCTGTGTGAGGTTATTTTTCATATCACTATTTTCTTTGATATACATATGAGCTGGGCCTGAAGTTCTCCCTCTTGCTTTAAATTTTTGATGTATCAGGCTACTCCAGCTATGGCAGTCACACTACTTGAAGTTGCAAGAATTTTTGCCACCAAAGTTCCTGGAAAGATTGATGCAGATGTGTTGCAGCTTCTGTGGAAAGTAGGTTCACCCAGGTCTAAATGTAGCAGTCTCTTTACGTTACATCTTTTACATGTATCAGTTGTGCTGCCCCTTGCTTGCAACTGATGATGAGAATCTGGCCATTTGCAATCAAACCTGTGGCATCTTCTTTAATGTGTTGTTTACTCAATACATTTTACGCGAATGATCTAGTCCCTGATTCTTGTTTCATTAGTTGATAAGTAATTATTTCAAATCTTTGAACATGAATCATGCGTCATCTTTTTCGAGCCCCTGTTTTATGCGTATTTCATCTGCTTGGAACTTTAAAGTTTAAACTAAGAGAGAATTGATAACAGGTTGAGAGTCTACCCTGAATACTGCAAAAAAGCTTAGATGATGGTGATGATTTAATTAATAAAATTTTATCTGTTTGGCGGGATGAATTGAAGAACGCACCATGTTCTTATTACAAAACTACAGATTGTTGTATTCATGTTATTATAAGCCTTACTGGTCAGAATGAGGATCAAATGCTTTGGCATGTAGTATAATATGGTTTGTCGTTTATCACATAATTATTTCTGAATAATTAGATTCAATTGTGCATGAGTACACCAGAGAAATTATCCTTATAGTTGAGTGATCATTTTATCATACATAGTTATTCTTTATAGGCAGGAATAGGTTTTGGCCACCACGTAATGTAGTATATAGTTTCTTCTTCTAACTTCCCAATTAAGGACTTCCCTGGAGTTAACACATTTTAATACTACTTTCACTTTTGAGTGCATGGGAACAAGTATAGGCCATACACCTTCTTAGGACATTATGCTCTTCATTTTTTGTGCATATCTGTAAAAACATAGTGGGTAAAAAAAAAGTTGAAGGATTGGAGGACATCTCATTTCAACTATAGTTGAAAGCGTAAAATGGTAATTTCATAAGGAGATTTTTCCCCTTTTCTTTCTCTTTCTTTTTCTCATAGAATGTTCCATATCATACCATGACATGTATATGGAATTAGGACAAACATTCATCATATTTTATTATAAAATGAATAAAAATGATAAGTTTGTTTTAGAAAAATAATAAATGTCTATCTATACTATAAATAGAATAATGAAGATAGTGCAAAATGTAGGAAGAATGTGGATACCAGGTTTATAGTGCTTTTCTTTTGAAAACAGTAACTGTCATCACAAACATCCTCTCTCCATACATTTGGAGTATCAAATGCACTCTTTCACTACATATAAACATAGAAATATAGAAATATTTTTCATATAAATCCTTATAAAATTAAAATTGCAATAGCAAAAGCTTTTTCATATCATGTGCATTTGCATGCGCTAAATTTCTAGTATGGTTATAGTTGGAGTGGTCTTTACTTGGACTAGACCAAAATGCTTATAGATCGTGGAAGCAAACAAGACCGGATATTTTATTAACAGAGGTGTAATGTTGCTGAATTAACAAGAAAGAATCAAAACATTGAAATGGCCAATACTGAGTTTTTGGATAAGGGCTTTGCTATATGTTGTTGTCCTTGTAGTTCCATTACATAGAATGGTAGATTATCTGGTTTGCTTGCATTGATGCTTGTAGGTAGAGGAAGAAAAAAGCTAACGGCGCTTATCAATTAAACTAAAGTGATCCTTTTAGCTATTTCTGGAAATAATTATTTGTAGGTAATGTATGATATATCTTTATGACGATAAGGTCTCTAGGCATGCAATTATCTGTTTCGTATCTTCACTTCTAATAAGCCCAGGTAGTATTATAAAGAAAAAATTGTCAACCACTTGGATTGACTGGGATATTTAGGGAAGTAACTGTTGCAAATCAAGGCTATGAATTGCTTACTTCAAAATAGGCTTTTATATGAACGTTTAGTTTTATTTTAAACTCAGAATGATCCTGCAATTTTTGTGTGTATTCGTCCATTTGTAGATGCATGCATAAAGCTACATACCATTTTATGTAGGTATATACTGTATACCATTTTATATTTAGGAGATGACTACCCTTTTTGTGTTTTGGCGGTTTCATAAATTGATGGGAGGGCTTCTATGTTGTTTCTATCTGTATGATACTCTTTATCTATTGATTGTGCAGGGATCGGGAAATGCTTGTGTTGTTTGTCTATATGAAACTCTTTTCTTTTGATAAATTGTGTGATACTCTTTTATCGAAACTTAATACCAAATCACATTTTAAAGGAGTGTAGTGCAAGTTAATATATATACATGCTTATTGTTTTTTACTCTAGACATGCCTTGTTGGAGCTGGACCTGATGGAAAGCACACAGCTCTAGAAGCAGTGACTATAGTCCTTGATTTACCTCCTCCACAACCTGGATCAACGTCAGGTCTTACTTCTGTTGATGGGGTTTCTGCGTCCGATCCAAAGGCTGCTATGGCATTACAGAAATTAGTGCAAGCTGCTGTAAGAATTTGGATTTATCTTCAACATTTACAATAAAATTGGAAGTCAACTTTTGGTACATGATCAACCGTGAAGTTATAACAAACAGGAACTGTAAATATAATTGGGCTTCTGAAATTGATTCCTAAAGATTTACAGGTATGGTTCCTTGGTGAAAATGCAAATTATGCTGCATCTGAATATGCGTGGGAATCTGCGACACCGCCTGGCACTGCATTGATGCTGTTAGATGCAGATAAAATGGTTGCTGCTGCTAATTCTCGAAATCCTACTCTTGCTGGTGCATTAACACGTCTTCAAAGGTGTGCGTTCAGTGGAAGTTGGGAGGTAGAATTTTTACAGAAATTTCCTTGCTTGGACCTTTCCATGTTAAGCCCACATTAGTTGGTATCAAGTCATTTTGTTTACTGTTCCTTTTTCCCTAATCTAAAGTATCATCCACTCAGGTTCGAATAGTTGCCGCTCAAGCTCTTATCAGTCTGGCAATTCGGTCTGGTGAACCTTATAGGCTACAGATATATGAACTTCTACATGTTTTAGCCCAAGGTGGAGTGCAGTCTCCGTTTTCAGAAATGAACCATAGTAATGGTGAAGACCAAGGTGCTAGTGGAACTGGTCTTGGTATTTTGATAAGTCCTATGCTGAGGATCCTCGATGATATGTACAAAGCACAAGATGATCTGACACGGTGAGCTGTAAAATATTTACTTTTTTTCCTAATTGGGTTTTCAATCACTTGATGTATGTTTTCCTGTACATATGCAGAGATATGCGCACTCATGATAACAATAAGCATGAGTGGACTGATGAAGAACTGAAGAAACTCTATGAGACCCATGAAAGACTGCTTGATTTAGTTACTCTTTTCTGCTATGTTCCCAGAGTAAAATATCTTCCTCTGGGACCTACCAGGTACATGAAGTAGTTATGAATTTCTAGTGATTACGTGATGATATGACAAGTCAATATATGATTGTTTGGTAAGTGGCCTTAATTAGTTCTGACAGAACATGAGTGGTCCTGTTAGAATAAAATCAAATCAATATAGCACTGCTTGAAAAATATCATTGAGGAACCAAACACCATTGAGGGGAAAAAATGGTTATGAGATGACTATTCAGTTTACTAAATGAGCTATCACAAGATGGGTTAGTGGTGATGCCACCTTACTAGTCACATCGAAGCTTCATTCCTATTTATTGGCAGCACATTATGCTAAATAAGGTGGAAGCTCACATCCAGTATCCCCTATATATATGCATGTATGTACATACATTAGTTTAAAATTTAATTTTCCTATGATTTCATCATGAGTTCAACTCAAATTATTATAGACTGCAAAGATCCTTAACTTCCGTTACAAGTATTATAGAAGTTTTTATATGGAGCACTATATACTTTATGTGCAAGTAATCATTTTGGTGTCTGGTGTAACTGCTGCTATGGGATTTTCAGCAAAGTTTTTATCTTGATGATGATGAGATTTTAGAATAAAAACAATCTGTTCGTATTATTATTTTTACCATCATCGACATATAGTTGAATTTCTTTGCTACATGAAGTTCATGCAAGTTGGTTCTCTCTTTATCTTTCATTGATTTACTAGAGATTTAAAGCACAGTTTAAGATGAAACATGTGTTGAATTTCTCAAGGCTAAAATACGAGATTGGCCTAAAATGTGACACTCTTTAACTAGTTTGGCGTAAAAAGTGATACCAGCGACAATTTGGCCTATAAGCTATAAAGTGACAAAATGGTGACACTTGGGCTTTTCTGGTGCCGGAGTTTCACTTAACGGTCAAAAACTCACGTGATAGCACGTGATGGGGTTTAAATTAAAGGGAAATCTGACGTGGCAAAGATTAAACGGTTTAGTGGGTGGTTGGGCGGGACATTAACTAACCCTAAATTGGGGGTTTAGAGAGAGGGAAACCGAAAGAAGCAGAGAGAGAGGAATCAATTCCCAAAAACTCAAACCGACTTGAAAGAGAGAAAACAAAGGAGAGAGAGGAATCAATTGTGGGTACTTCGTGGCAAAGCTTCCTTGTGGGCTCAGAGCATTAGGTGGGAGAGAGGTTGAGAATTGAAGGCTGGGTCATTGTCTTGGTCCCCAAAGGTGAGTTCAAATTCTCAAAAGTTGGTTTTTAATGGTTATTAGAGGAATATTATGCATAATGAAGTCTCTAAATTGGATCTTAGGGTTTAATTTTGATTTCATTTGGTCATATGTAGTGTTTCTGAAATTAGGGTTTTTTGTTGAAGTTGGGGACAATGTTGGTTTGATTTAGGTTTCTGGTGGTTAATTTGAATGTTTTTTTTTTAATTTTATGCAGATGACTGGGACTATTAGGTTGAAATTTAGACATGTGTGTCAGTTAATGTTTGTGAGGGGGATATTGGTGAGTATGTTGGAGGAGATTTTGATGTAGAATTCGTTGAGGAAAATGCATTTTCTTTACCTTTCCTTAGACAATGTTATGAAAAAAATGGGTATAGCAATGTGCTCTTCATGTATTATTCTTTACCAGGTATGGGGGGTTTGAGGAAATTGAAGTCACATGTTGAATTACTTGAAATGCTTGAGCAAGCTAAGAAAGACAGTGGTATAGATTTTTTCTGATGACTACACAGATATACCCCAAGAGGTGGATATTCCAATGGAGGGTGTTTGTGAACCATCATCCTCTATCCCTAATCAATCCAAAGATGCAGGGAATCCTAACACAATTCACACCACTCCCAGAAGGTATAAGAAAGTTGTGTCAAAGAAAAAGTTAACACCGAGGAGAACAATTTCTAGCCCACTCAAATTCCAAACAACAATCCAATCTCCTAGTCCACCACATGAAAACCCAGATCATATTCCACCAAATGAAAACCCACCTCCTAATCCACCAACTGATAACCCACCTCCTACTTCACTCAGTGAAAATCCACCTCCTAGTCCAATTAATGAATGACAACTTCCTGAGCAAAATGCATCTTCTAGTGAAAGTGATGATGAAGTGGAAGATGAAGCACATAAAATAGATCTAATTGAACTTGTTGATGATGAAGAAGAGGGTGATGATTTGGGGTTATTTGATGAGTTTAGAGGTCAAGATAAAGTAAATGAAAGGGGTAATGTACATGAATCAGTTGCAAACCATGGCCAGAACTTACAACACTGCTAATTGAGCGTGAACTGGAGCTTGAAGATGGCATGGGGGGCTTGCAATGCAACCAATTTCTCCCTCCATTAGAAAATTCTCCCTAATTTCAGCCCTAATTTTTTAATCCCCCTTCACGTTTTAATTGGAGCCTTGCCACTTCAGCAGAAAACCTGTTAAAACTAACGATCATGTGCTATCACGAGTTTTTTGACCGTTAAGTGAAACTCTGGCACCGGAAAAGCCTAAGTGTCACCATTTTGTCACTTTTTAGGTCAAACTATCACTGGTGTCACTTTTAGGCCAAATTGGTTAAAGGATGTCACTTTTTAGGCCAATCCACCTTGGTAAATCCTACTGTTGTTGTATGCATGGAGATGGACTTATGTGCGTGTGCGCGTGCACGTGCGAGCGCTTGCATATATGAGGAAAATTTTTATATAATATGACCAGTGAAACTTATTAGAAGCAGAAGTTTTTTTTTTCTATGCTTATAAAAAAATGTCATTAGAAATGGCATGATTGCATAATAACTGAATTCTTTTAGTACAATTGCCTTGACTGTAACTTTGCAAGATGTGTCTATCAGAAAATGTTGTGATTGTAATACTTATGATTAACATGCTTAGTTTTTATTTTAGTTCTTCTCATGATCAATAATTATAATAAGGATATAATTCAGTTGATCACAGATGATTGATACCCACGATTATTCCCACTCCTGAGGTTTGGCTCTGTTCAGATCTTATGGAAGTCACAGATCAATTTCCAAATTGTTAATAACCATAAAGCTATAGCTCTTTGCTATATAGCCGCATCCCAATTGTTGTTAATCTATGACTAATAAAATTAGATCTAGATTTCTTCTTATTTCTCTGTCCAGTAGATTTGGGTCAGTTCTATCAGAGGTTTCTCCACAGCATAATTGAGAACCTGCTTTTGTGCAACCAGTCAAAAGCAGAATACAAATAGCGGAAGCAGAACCGGTACAGAAATTTCAAAATACCAAACCGGAAGCGGAAAATATACTACTCTAGAATTTACCAAATTAACAATTTTAACTGTTCTATGTTTATATGGTTGTAGGCACATCAAATTAGATTCCAATTTGCAATAATTGACAGATGGTATCCAATGTGGCTCCACCCTCTTTTGCAGTTGTATATAATAGAATATTTATTTTTGCCTCCATGTTCAAGCTCTTATTATTATATTTGATTTCACCTTATGTTTCTTGATGTCTTGCCTACAGTGCTAAGCTCATTGATATCTATAGAAATCGACACAATATTAGTGTTTCATCTGGTCTAAATGATCCAGCTGTTGCTACTGGAATATCTGAGCTTGTATATGAATCTAAAGAAGAACATGAAGAGCCCAAATCCAGTGACTCCATTGATCCTGACTTAGCAATGGCCTGGGCAGCGGGCTTAGATGATGATGCCTGGGAAAGTAATGCACCTGCAGTGATTAGAGTGAGATATCTTAGCAACCTAGATCCTTGTCTTTTATTAAGGATTATATTCCATCTAATTCATTTAACTAATCTTCACACTTGGAATAGGTGGCAATTCAGTTCTTATTTTCTATTTCTTCTATTCCATGGCCTTGTCACTTAGTTATTCTAGTATTATTTCTCAAATTCATATACACATGCACGCACTTCATGTCATAGAATTGAATGAAGGAATTCATGATACAATGTTATTTCTGTGCCTGACATGCTTAATTGAAAATGTTCTCAGTCAGGAATCCTCGTGCTTTAGGTGTGTGAGTTTCATTTGGATATTCCACAATCTTTACTTATCTCCAATTTTGTGCATTTTGCAATTCAACACATGTTATTTGTTTCTATTATTTTAGGTGAATGAGTTTCTTACTGGTGCTGGTACCGATGCTCCTGATGTTGATGAGGAGAATGTAACTTCTAGGCCATCATCTGGTTATGATGACATGTGGGCTAAAACACTATTGGAAACTTATGACGTAGAGGTACAATCACTATAATTCTTTATCATAGAGAGGATCTTGAAATATATTTTGAACAATTAGTGCCTTTATGTTAGGAAGATGATGCAGGCTCATCTGGGGCATCATCTCCTGACTCAGATGGATCTTCTGAATCCTCCCATTTTGGTGGTATGAACTATCCCTCATTGTTCAGCTCACGTCCAACTGGCCATGGAGCTTCACGCCAATCGGTATTTAGTCCTAACTTCATAAAGTAACTTTCTTGTTTCTTATAATGGTATTATATTAATGTGTCCTGTGATATAGAAGTTGTTTGGAGGGCTTATTTTTTGAAGCTTATAAGCTATGCTACCTTTTGGTGGCTTTTATGACAAAAATTGTATGAAACTTGTATCGGTAGAACAGGCATTTGGTCGGTCAACTCTAAGCTTATTTAGATGAGCTTATAATCTAGATTTTCAAAAGTTGGGGAACCCCAACTTTTTTAAATGGGCCTTAATAGCTAGCTTATTTGAGATGTCACAAATATGTAGATATGAGAAAGCTAGCTTAAGAGGTACTCTGACCCAAAAAATAAGCTCCCCCAAACGCCCTCATAAAACTTGCCATGTATTAACACAATGGATATATTCATTTAACCTTTGTCTTTTGGGATACAGGCTCTTGGCTGAACTTGATAATTTTATATTTATTCTTGTACACAATGAGTAAAGATTGTGATGATGAATCGCTTTCAAGCTTGCTAATGCTTTTTATTTTTTTATTATCATGACTGGAATTCTAATCACTCTAGTGTATTATGATTGTCATGCTTATGCATAGTTGTAGGCAGAAATACTAGGCCCTCTCTGCTTAGGTGGCAAGTTACTGAGGATTTTATATAGGTTTGTTGTAGATTATAAAGGACTGCAGATGTTCTCAATTCCCAGATAGCTTTGGCAGACATATTGAAGGCCACACTTGCCAGAATCATTTTTAGTTGATCTTTAATATGGACACCAGGTAAAATTGGAAGTGAGCATCATGAGATCTGTTAGAAGCAGTACAAAATAGCCTGTTGATTGTAGTTGATATGCTACCTTGAGATTTGCAGTTAGTGTCTAACCTGACCCTGTAAGTTTCATTTGATAGATGTAATGCAGAATTTGAGTGTGTAAGAAAGTGCTAATGGAATTGTGTTTGAAATCAGGAGAAGAGCTCAGCATCCACTGCAAGGAGGGTAAGAAACTCTTCTTACGGTGCTCTTTCAACCTATGAGCTGCCTGAAGTGAGCATATTGTTTAGCCGATATATTATATTTAGGAAAATATAAGCAACTTAGCAATATCCTGTGTTAAATATTTGCAGGCCAAGGAAGAACCTCCGTCGTCCTCTGCTTCTGTTCTGCAAAGATTTGAGTCATTTGAAAATCCTTTAGCTGGACCTCAAAGTTTTGGATCACATGATGATGAAGGCCCAAATTCTGAAAATCCGCAATCTGGGAGAGCACTATATGACTTCTCTGCTGGTGGAGATGATGAGGTAGTGAGCTCTAAGATTTCTCTTAAATTTGGTAGAAAGATATTTAGGCCTGAACTGCCTATTTTTATCAAGCAATCTTTTTTTTTTCTTGTGAAAAAGGATGAGGGGTTCAAAGAAACCCCCCAGCCACACCTACTATTGTCAAGCAATCTTTTCTTGATAGAGTGATTGTTTAATATGGGATTTCTTTGTTGCAGTTGAACCTGATTGCTGGAGAGGAGCTTGAGATTGAATATGAGGTTGATGGTTGGTTCTATGTAAGTTCTAAGTGTTCTTTCTCTAATTTTTGCATTTACAATTCAATTTTTTTTGTATATATACCCCTTAAATCATGTGTATTTGCAACCCCCCCTCCCAATCTAAGTATTTGCAAAACTACCCCCAAATCTTCAATGATAAAAATAGCCTGCAAATCAACAAATCATCAACTTCGATAGGCTAATTTGTAAATGCAATGTTAAACTGTCGACGAAATAGTCAAAATTTTCTCTCAACATGTCCAACAAGTTTAGTGATTTGTTGATTTGGAGATTTTTTTTTTCAAAGTTGATGATTTGGGGGTAGTTTCACATATATGGAGATTTGGCGGTTAGTGTTGCAAGTATGCATGATTCAAGGGGTGTATATAGAAAAAACCCTTATGACTAGATGAGACAATGTATTTTTGGGTTTTACAAGCAATCAAGCCTTAAAACACTACTATATTGACGCAGGTGAATAAAAAACGGCCTGGGAGGGACGGCAAAAAATCTGGACTGGTTCCTGTTCTTTATGTTGATGCAACTTGATGACACTATATTCTCATCCCCTCCTACTTATCGCATATTAAGCGCAAAACCCAAGAACATGCTTATCCAGTTGCAATTAGCTGTAGATTCTTCGCAGCAGAACCGGCTAATGAATTATGAACACAACACAGTTCCATGTTCTTGTTTACCTAGTTCAAGTGAGTTCTATCTGGCAATCTATACTCTCGTTATAGACATTTGTTGGAGAGTCTCCCATTCTTTTCTATATAAAGGGAAATTTTGTTCTATGACTATGCTAGCACAATAAATTTACGCTTTTGATAATTAAATGTTTCCCATGTTTGTGATGCATTAGATCTTGCCATTACCTCAGTTAAACCCTGAGGAACATACTGCACAAAATTGGAAGCAGAAGCTTCTCTTGGAGATCCTCTATAACTAGGTGCATGTGAAAACAAATTTTTTTATTAGTTAGTTATTATGTATTTAATATTTTCTATTAAACCCTAGTTTCTGATATGTTTTGTGGTTGTTCCAACGGTTTATTAAGCTTCAGATGCTAGTTCAGTGAAGTGGATTTGGGTTGTACTGTATAGGTTTCAGATTGTTGTGTTGTAAGTATAATCCATTTTCGAGCACTTTTCTTATAGGGTTAATTATTACGGATAAAACCCTTGTATTAGTATTTTTGTTTTGAACTTACTACCGCCTCTAGTATTATTTTTGCAGACAAACCCCCTAATTGGAAATCTTATTACCGTTAGAGAGAAACTTGTTTTTGACAAATAGCCTTGAAAATCTTTAGACTTCATTACCCTTAAAGTTCTCTTGTTTCTTGACAAATAGACTCCTAAAGGTAAAAGAGTTGGTAAAAATTCACTGTGGGATCTCTATGTGCAAAAATGAAAGTAGAGGTTTTAAGTTCAAAACGACAATACTACAAGGGGTATATCCGCAATTAAAATTTTTTTTTTTTTGCCTAGATAAATGAAATCCAATGAATGTGTCATGGATTTAAACTCTGACGAAGGACATTTATCTCCAAATTAGTATTGATGAGTTGAAATTATTTTGATTTTACATTAAGAGAATCTAAAGCTACCTTGGTGCCGTAGGGGTTTAAGCACTTGGTTTTTGGAAATTTATGTTCTGAGATTTATCCATGTCCATCAGCAGAGTGCATACTCCGATCAATGGAATGCTCCCGCTTGTCAATATTCTAACTATAATGCTTTTATTTTTATTTTGATTTTGTTCATTTGCTTCTAATCACATTGCTCTCTCGCGTCAGGTCTCTGAAAAGTCCGCCGCTACTGGCTCCTCTGTCTTCGGCAATACAACCGCTAGTGGCCCTGCCACCCTCTCTCACACTTTACTTTTCTCTTTCTAATTAGAATCAGTATTAGGCTTTGGAATTTAATTAATGTAATCAACAATTAATTAAAGATTGACTTCATTTGGTAGATAGAGTTACTTTTAAGCATATTTTCATTGTTTATAACAACCATTAACACCATCTAGCGTTTGTTGAGAAAAGCTTAAAGTTTAGCGAGTACTGTGAGTAATTCCAATGTCCAGAGAAAAGTTTAGGGGGTTATGTGCAAAACCCTCAAAAGTTTGAAAATTTAGTGGAATTAAGTGATGTGTTTGCTAAAAGTAACCCAAGATGTTTTAGGTGTTTGTTATTTAGTTAACATTATAACCCATAATTGTCTATAATCAATTATTTCTTATAGTTGCTAGTGCAAAAATTCATGAAAGAAATGAGTATTTAAAAGCATTCAACAAAGCATCTCACAAGCATTTGCATATACAAATATATATCTGTGTTGTTCTAATAAATAAACATCTAGTTGTAGAAATGTGACATATGTGACTATATATATGTCAGTCATTTCTAAAATATCTCTCTTGAAAATAACTATTATTCATGTCTTTCTATCTTTCGTACTATTATATATGTAATAATTTTATTTTTTCTTTTTGTTCTTTTCAATGAGAAAATGATCTCAGTAGGCTTCATTTCGAGTAAGTATTTGTCAAATTGTATTATTACTACAATATGTCTATAACAGTATTCTAGTACTAAATCACATGAACAACCAATTATATTTCAAATATAGAGACGTCAAATTAGAGTGTTCTTAAATTTCACACAAGTGCATTTTATTTCGTAGAGGATCTAATTCTTCACAAATTTATAATAGAAGAGATAACATATTTGTTATACATATTTATAATTAATTTCAATTCAACAAATAAGATTCAAAGCAAAGTATTATTTTTACATTACATAACAAAATATGTAGAATATCAATTTCACCAATATAGAATTCCTTCACAAGTAAAGGAAAAACTATAATTTCTACAAAATTAGGACCAATTTGGCATCGTTGAAGTTTATAATAAGTTGCTTATAAAACAACTTATAGAAACAACTTATATAAGCTGTTGAAAATAGGCTGTTTAGTAATCAAATATAAAAACTACTTAAAAGGCTGTTAAGATGTTTGGTAAAACTATACTTAATGATCATTATTAAAAGATAAAAAGTTATATATGACATATAAATTAAAAAAGCTATTTTTGAAAAGTATTCTCAGATTACTTTTAAAAGCACCTCTTAAAAGTAAGTATGTAAAAAAGCTTCATCAAATGCTATTATTAATTACTTCTCCAAAAAACAAACAGAGTCGCCTTGAAAAATGCAATACCAAATGTCTCCATTATGAGGTTAAAACGTGGGACCCACCGGCGTGAGGGAGAGCTCCTCGTTTGGAAATCCTTATCAGCACCGCATCTCCCGGTCTTTCCACGTAGACAAACAACCAGCTCAACTCTATAAAACCTCTCTCTCTCCTCGCTCACACACACTCTCTCTCTCTCTAGATTCTGTCTCCGTCCAAATTCTCCCAAATAAATAACCGCCGCCTCTTCGCATCTCTCCTCAAAATTTCTAGGGTTTTATCATCATCATCATCAAGATTTCTTCGATCGATGGAGAGCCCTAGCAATGGCGGGATGCTGTACCACGAGGTTCAAGAGTCGAAGCTCTGCGCTGTTCACTGCGTGAACACTGTTCTTCAGGGGCCTTTCTTCTCTGAGGTCGATCTCGCGGCGCTCGCCTCCGATCTCGACCGGCGCGAGAGGCAGGTGATGAGCCAGGGAGGCGACGGCGGCGGCGGATCGTCGGGGGATTTCTTGATGGAGGACTCTCACAACGTGTCCATGGGCGGCGATTTCAGCATTCAGGTTAGGGTTTCTTTTCTCCGTTGCGTTTCGTTGTTTCCTTGTTTAAACCTTGAAATTTAGGGCTACAGGAGCGGAAGCATGATTGTTTGGTTCTTGATTGCTGATCTTAATTTTACTCGATTCTTGAAAATATTGTGTCTACATGTTCTTTTGTTACGCTCATGTATCTGTTTTAGATAATGAAGGCTGTTAGAGTTGATCCGATTGGTAAATTTTCTGAGTTTTAGAGAAATATGACATTCTTTTGATTCTTGATGATTGCTGATGCTAATTTTATTCGATTCTTGAAAAATTGTGGTTATCTGTTCTTTTGTTACATAGATTTCGGTGAATGGAAGCTGTTCTAATCAATCTGATAGTTGAATTTCTTAGTTTAGTGTAAGATATCATTCTCTTGGTTCTTGATTGCTGATTTCAATGTTATTTGATTCTTGAAGAATCGTGTTCATCTGTTCTTTTGTTATATATATATTTTTATAAAATTTACCTATCAAATTAGTATGATAGGTAAATTTGCATACAAGTAAATCACAAAAACTGAATTATTAATAGAACGTATATGGTGAGAATTCATACAGAGTAACTCACAAAATGAATGCTCCTAATAGAAAGTATATGATGAGAATCCAAACGGAATAATTCCAAAAATGGAAGTGTAATAGAATCCAAGAATTACTCCTGTTGCTTAACCCAATTTTAACCTTTTCACACATTGTGGCGTATCATGTGCTTCACTCAAGGCATTAGCTCATTGAATTTGATAGATCTTATGCATAATTTCTTTTGTGGTTTTTCCCCTCTTGTAATATTTTGGTGCAAGCACCCTATATGCAAGTCTTTGTCATTATTCCATCCATCCAATTATGTGTGTTTCTTGATTTTTGCATTAAAAACACTAGTAAGGTAAACTTTATCAATAGTTTCTTACTAAAATTTAGACTTAATTAAGATGCTAAATAGTGTCAGCTTGCGATCTTTTAAAGTGACCTTGATCTTGAGCTTGTTTCGATATTCTGTGATATCTTCTGTATTTGTTCCTTTCAAATGAAAATTTTGAAGATATCTTAGAAGAAAGTAGTGACTAGTGAGTGCATTTTCTGTTAATTTTTCTTGTTAGTTTCTGAACACTAGATGTTCACATATTGATCAAGTCCATTTAATGCTGCTAAAGAGCAATGATGTTTCTTGTATAAAAAAAAAAAAAAAAAAATTCTCACTAATCGTCTCACTTATATAGTGAAATCATATGCTGTTTATGGATGGCTTCCATCTTATGGTGAGCCGCCTTCTGAAGCTGGTCAGAGTTGTTTGTTGGGAACCTTGTTTTGATAGATATGAAATGGGTCATGACTACTATTAAAGTTATATACCATTATTATGTTACTGGCATGTCTTTTTTTATGGTTGAGCCACAAGATTGCTTTGCAGTTCTAGTAAGAACTCATGGATGTTCAACATATGCAGTCATAGTGAAGTGATAACAGGGTTCAATAAATCTAACTATTTGTGAAGAGTGAGTTTATTACTGTAATGATACTGTCTATGTCATATCAGTAATTTTTGACTTGAATAATGAGCTGAAAGAAGGCAATATCAACTATCAGACTGAAAAAGGTCATACAAAAATATTTTCTAACTCATATTAAGAAGACGATGATATTATTCTGTGCTTTGATAGGTAAGATTCTTGTAGTATGAGAAATGAGGACGAATATGTTCTTAGAAATAGATTATGTTTACAAGCTTGATTATGTCTTTTTGTTCCTTTCTGGATAGTGCAAGAGAGAGGATTGAGGATATCTGAAGGAGCTAAAGGACTAGCGTGATGTGGAAGTGAGAAGATGCTTCTGTACCAAGGGCATCACAAATCAGTATACTGTGGAACACTACCCTAAGGCCAGAGATCTACTAATATTAGAAGACCTACTAATATTACCATAAACAACTCCTCATGAATATTTTTAGTTGAAGTAAGAAAGATGGTGAGGTTTGAACTTGCAGAATTTTACAAGTTGTATTTTTAGTGCTGCACACAAGAAACTATTGTATAGAAGCTAACCTAGAGTAATATTATGGAGTTGTACTGAATATACTAGATATACTTGCTGTAAATATGACCATTAAAGACAAATATACTGCATGTTAAGCTATTTGGTTACGTGCAGTATGAATCATTTGTTATCATCAAAACAATGCGCAATTATAAATGGATGCTAAACATAGTTATACACACACACACACACACACACACACACACACACCATGTAGAGCTGTATGGCCTTAAGGAACATTGATAAAAATGTTTCTAGGTCAAAAAACCAACTTTTCTTGAAACATTAATGATTCTACACCAAAGGGAGGAGCTGGTAGACCACACAGATTGACCCTTTAAGGGAGGAAAGACGCCAAGGCAACTTTCTCACTGTACTTTCATGAGCATCAGTCTTTAATATCTTATGTTACTATGTTGGGAGTATTGACTTCTTTATTGACTGGAATGACAATGGGAGGTTGGATGGTAAGTGATCCCAATAATCATTCACCAGAAAAGATTAAACTTCCTTTTGAGATGTATTAGCTCCATTTAATGTGCTTCCTATGCATATCTACCTGACTGTATATGTATTTTCTACATTCTATCACATTCCTTGCAAAAGGTGCTTGGAAGTTAAATAACTAAGAACAGTTCATAATGAAGATTAGGAGTGGAGGTTCCTATTGATATCTCGTTCCCACTCATCTTCTGTTACTATAAAACCAAAGGCATTGCTGCCAGCAGCCAGCAGCCAGCTGCATGCATTGGACGACTGGCCATCTATTCTAGAAAAGCTAAAAGGGGACTCGAAATTTAGTGTACTATCTTTCATGAACACCTTTTAAAGTTCAATTCGCATGAAAAAATTTAGTTTAAGTCTGTAAGCTTTTCGTCCCATTCAATTAAGTGCTTGCTAGAAATCTACTAGAGGTTAGAAAGGACATCTATAAATTTTCCAGACCTGCTCTCTGGCATTCATCTTGTGAAGTTACTAGCTTAGTAACCTTATCCTTGGGAAAGTTAAATCATAGATTTCATGTATATTGAAGCCTAACAACCAATACTGTCTTTGTTCAAATCTGATTTTCAGCAAGCATCATGTTTAAATAAGAGATTGTTTTAAGGTTGTATTAGTTGCTCTTGAGTTGTGGCTACTGCTTTATGTGACGAGTGTCAGGATATTTCGGAAAAACTTGTCTCCATGACCTACGTCCTTCAGGTAGTTTGACTTAGTCATTATATTCTCTCTAGAAATAGCCAAATAGGTACCAGATACCATGTGGGTGCCTATGGAGTACATATAATTCTGTGGATTAGATGTTTGTGTGCTCTGATACTTGTGGATATGCTGGATACTCTGCCACTCGATGTGTTGAAAGATTTTTACATATATTAGACGTATCAAACTCATAAATCTCAATTAAAGAAAGATAGATCAAGATTAGATTTGATTTTCAGATGAACTTTGGGTAATATCCTCATTTTAGTCAAAGATAAGGATCGTTAGCACTTTTTGTTACTTACTGTTAACAGTCCATGTTATTGGCGGAAATGTGCAAGAATATGAATTACATGAATGCATATGTCAACTTACTCTTGCCATGTAGTATCATATGTTTGTACTCATACCCCTGCATCAAAGCTTTCAAGTTTCTTCCATGAATCCAGGATTTGAGCTAGAAATCCTATAGCTTGGGGAAGATTTACCTACTGCTCTCATACCCAAGAAGAGTTCTATTCTATAATATATACATTGTCTTGACAAAGAAAAACAAACTTAGAAGTTTTAGAGTTCTTGAATATTTAGAAAAATTACAGTTGAGAGAGAAATCTAACACAGTTTACAGCATGTATTGGCTCTGGCTTATCTACTTTGAAGAGGTATGGGATGGTTCTGTTATTGGCTAGTTTAGAGGGATTTGGAGGGGAACTATTAGTCTAGTGAAGTTGATTTGATATAGATTTTTGGGCAACAAATGAGCTTTAGATTTTGGGTGTAGTGGTTACCTACCCTTATAGTAAACCATTAGGTTTTGAAGGTTCTTGGTTTTAACCTCATTTCTTGAAAATTAAATCCATCTTATCAATTTCTTCAAAACCTATTACCTCTTCAAGTGAATGGTTACACCATTTTTCTTTCATTAGTTCTATTAGGCATTTGCTTTTCTGTTTTTAGTTAGTTTATTGTTTCTATCCAGAATTTGCTATTTCTGTCTAACCTAAAAGTAGTGACTAGTGAGTTTCTGGCTAGAAAGTTCCACAGAATTAACATGCAGGCTGAAAAATTCTGAGAAAAAAATTAATGGGCTAATCAATTATTTCTTCCATGGCTTGAGGATTCCCATATAAGCATGACAGGGCTTGCAATAAACTCTTTAAATTCTTCTAGAAGCATAATTGATTATCTAATGCGGGTTCATTTGGGGAAGTAGTGGTTTTAATGGGAAACCATTAAGATTCAAGGGGTCGGAAACATTTGTCCACTTAATAATTACCTTTATTATTTTGTCTTTCCAAGAACGCACGCAGAAACACACAATTCTGTGAGGTCAGACATGCACATGTGCAGAATATTTGCATGCTAATATGCTATATTGTCTATTCTGACTCACACAAGCAGAAACACAAAACAATCGCCTTAATTATTTTGTCTTTCCAAGCCGGTTAAAAAGTCACATCAAATCTTTCATGGAGTCTTCTAAGTGCGTGGTGCTATATTGCTGAACTATTCTGTCGGGAAAGGCTTAGATGGTGATGATGCTATTGGTCTAATGTTGTCTAAACACATTTTTATTGGACAAAAATAAATTATATTCCCTAGCTTGCATGATATGCTGTGGATAAATATGTAGGAGTATCTACAAATTGGTTTATAAAGGAAGAGAAGTTTGTTTGTTTTGGATCTATTGGCCAACGTTCGAGAAGTTATAGTCTAATGTTTTTTCATCTTGAGCTTTCGCTTGTAATAATAGCATCGTTAGATGCCTACAATGGAAGTTTGATCAAAATTGAGAGAAAAGTGTTGACGACAGCTTCTAGTGATATAGGTATTTATTAGCAGAGGTAAATGCAACCATATGAATGGTGATACAGAACCTTGGCCCCTATGTGCAATTACCTTAGATTGACCTAGTCTTTTAGAATTATGGAACACTTCTCATGCACAGCATAGAGAGTTTGGTTTCGATTTCTTTTTAAGTAATATTTTCCTTCTGATCTTTCCATTGACAATGTAGAGATTAGGAAGCATGGGCACTTAAAACTGAATTTCAAGTTGGTGTTGCATGTGTCAACACCAATACTTGTATGATACTTGCTCGTACATGTATTGAGTATTGAAACAACCGAAGCTGTGTCACTATCTCAAGGAATCTAAATACCTTAAAACATGTGAGGGACATCATGAACTTAGATTGGACTTTCATTTGTCTTTCTTCAGTTTATGATTAAAATTTTTTATAGTTTAATCTTTTAGGTTAATGTTGTATTTTTATTTCATTTTGATAGTGTGTCCTACTGATTGTTTCTCACGGAGTACTTTGGTGTGTTTAGGTATGCTTATATTGTCACATTCGTGTACCCTACTCCTTAAGGAGTTGACATGTCCTTGTTTCCTTATCATATCCATGTCTCATGTTACTTTATGGGCTAACGAGACCTATCCATTTTAAGAGTTTTGTTTATTCTGCCTTTTATTCATGTGCTCTGGGTTTTCCTCTTATGAGTTATCTTTTTCGTACTCATTTTTTAGTATTTGTCGGTCTTATGATAAGCCATTACACTAAATATTAAACAAGTAAACGTTATGAACCAGAGTCTTTCAACAGATTGGAAAGCTGAAGTTTCCAAAGGTGCCACATTTAATGAATGCATATACTTCCTTTAGTCTTGCTGAAAAAAAAAAGGACTAACCAAAAGCAAATACCAGATTCTTGATTTCCTTAATGAACCTGGAGAAGTTTTTGAAGGAAGATCAGAGCCTAACAATTCCTCGCACCACCTTTCTACTGTAAATGAATGCATTACTTACTATTAGTTGTGCTTGTTTCAAAATGGATACCGAAGGAGATGTATAATTCTTGATCTTTTCAGCGTTTTCCATTCCTGAAGATGCTTCTCATGGTCTTGGATGTTAAGATCAATTTCCTTAATGTTCTTGAGAAATCTAAGATTGCTAGTAGAGCTATCTTCTTCCCTCTTTTTTTATGAGTAGCCTTCCTCAAATATTTATGTAGGTTTTTGTTGTTCAGTGGAACGGTCTTGGTTTTTAGTAATCCAGGTTTATAGTTATGATGTTTGAAATTGGTGTATTTTCTGATGGTACACTGTTATTCTTTTTCTTTTATTATTATTATTATACTAACACATCTTTGATTATATTTTTAAAGATTTCTCAATATTATCTTTTTGATACATAATTATCAATCATCTCCTTGTAGATGCCTTTTGTTATTACTGATTGAGAGTGACAGCTTACAGACCATTGATGTATTTGTTATGTATTCTCAATACTGGATTTTTCTCCTCTTTCGGATTTGCTCTAGGCTTACTGGCCTTACTTTCTATATATAGTTCTAGGTGTGCAGACCGTTAATGCATAAACATCTATTTTTGGTGATTTTGCAGGTTTTGGAGAAGGCTCTAGGTGTGTGGGATCTGCAAGTAATCCCGTTCAACTCTCCTGCTGCAGAGGCATCGAACTGTGACCCTGAGCTAGAATCTGCTTTCATTTGTCATCTGCATGACCATTGGTTCTGCATTCGGAGGGTAAACGGAGAGTGGTACAACTTCAACAGTCTCTATGCAGCACCAGAGCATCTATCAAAGTTCTACCTCTCTGCCTTCCTCGATACTCTCAGAGGATCAGGCTGGAGTATTTTCATGGTTCGAGGCAACTTCCCTAAGGACTGCCCTCTACAATCTTCTAATGCCTTCGGACAGTGGCTAACACCTGATGATGCTCAGAGGATAACAAAATCATGCAACGAGAGGCAGACGCTTCCACAGGGACAAGATACCTCCCAATTCATGAATGATGCGGATGCACTTGCAGCTCAGGAAGAGGAGGATCTCAATGCTGCAATTGCTGCGAGCTTAATGGATTCCTCAAACTTCACCTCAGCAAGCTCACCTGCAGTTGGCTCACAAACAAAGGAAGGCGCGGATGCTGCAACTGCTGCAAGTTTGCTGGGTTCTGCTTTCAGCATCCCGACAACACCATCAATGAGCTCGAACCTTGCTGGCTCACAAACAAAGGAAGGCGCGGATGCTGCAACTGCTGCAAGTTTGCTGGGTTCTGCTTTCAGCATCCCGACATCACCATCAATGAGCTCGAACCTTGCTGGCTCACAAACAAAGGAAGGCGCAGATGCTGCAACTGCTGCAAGTTTGCTGGGTTCTGCTTTCAGCATCCCGACAACACCATCAATGAGCTCGAACCTTGCTGGCTCACAATCAGTTGCTAATGAGAGTAGCAGCACTGGTGCTCAATTGAATGCTAATGAGAGTGGCAGCAGTGATCCTCGTCCAGACCAGAATACGACTAGCGAACCCACAACTACCATCTCATCAGATGCTGCTGAAGTTCACAAAACTGAAACGACTCGTGATGATAAGGATCAATGAGGCTGGGATCCTGGCAAAGACCGAGTTCTAAAACTGTGTCAAAAGACACAATTCTAAGTATCAAGACCCTCCTACGATTCTGTGGCAGTCATGATTTGTTGTGCATTTTAGTGTACTTTGTAGAATTCAATTGCTATACATCAACTCATAAAAACTGTGATTAGCTTTGCTGGATTTTCATGGGAAGAAATGAAAATAAAGCTACATTTTTTAGGACAATTTGCTGTCGAGAAATTCATATTCTATTGAATTTTGTTCTCTATGTTGATCACTGGTGACGTATTATATTGTAGGCTGTATTTATTGAAATTGTCGGGGACTGAGACAAGCAGCAGCACCAAGTAAAGAAACAGATCACAAAAGAAAATAATAACGAAGCTTCCCTCCTTGTTAAAATTTCCTGCTTTTATCCCATTTCTTTTTATTTTGATTTCTTTTATCCTTCCAAGAGGAGGGAGGAGGATGCAATGATGTGAGTACTGAGATGTTCCATCTTCCCCCCCTCCAACCCCCCCCCCCCCCTCCACCAACCCCCTAATGGTTGTTGCAAATTTGCTCCCTATGATTCAGGGAGGTCTTATGGAAATGATAAGTTGCACATTGATTCGAGTACATATCATCTTAGAACCACCCACATGCTGATCTGAACCACCTGCATGCAAGCGGGGTTCTGAATCATCGATGAGTTGAGTAGAGGGGTAATAAAGACAATTCAACCCACTCATCAATGATTTAGAAATTCTGCTCGCATGATGTTGCGTGCAAGTGGTTCTAAACAGATATGTATTGTTTTCTGTGGAGTAAAGAAAGGTTTTTTCTCTAATCAATAACACTAACTAAAACCTAAGGTTTATTCTCTGATCATGCCAAGATCCAACGAATATACCCTTAAAAATGTCCATTTTCTATAGAGTGGTGATAATCTACTACTCTTAAACTACTTTCACACTGCAAGAGAGAAAAGTACGGGCTCCATTCCTTTTACTTTTTTCAAAATCGATGATCCATTAATAAAGCCCACGTTTCACTCCCTTGCAATGTGAAAGAAGTTCAGGAGAGGGTAGCCTTAGCATTATTCTTTTCCATACCTGAAGAAGTGAGAAAGAACATGGTATTCCATTGCCAGATATAAATCATTTACTACTTTGATCCATGGACTAGAACAAATATCTGGAATTATGCACTAAATCCTTCAGTAATCAGAAGTAGAATTTGAAATTAGCCAAAACATTACATTTTCCCTCCCCTTTTCAGCCTTTTTTTCCCTTTCTTTTTTCTCTTTGTAAATGTCACCAGTAGCAAGCAAGATTGGACAACAATAACTTCTATTCTCACTTGTATTCCCCATAATTTGTTGGGGTAAATATGAGGTCCCTCAAATCTGTCAGAAAGTTATAACACATGTTGCGGTGTTTTACCACAAGAGTTACTATGATATTCTCTGTTGGAGCTGCCAAGATCATGTTGGCAAATGAAATCGCCTCGAGGAAACTTTTATTCTGCTGCACTCTAAATTCTTCACTTCATACTTATGTTTTATGCATGCACATCTTTTGCAAACAATTTTTACCTGTCAGCCAAAGCCAACAATGATGTCATGTAGGGTAAGATCAGTACTCAGATAAATTCTAGTTCTAAATTATGAAATACTTGTTATCACTTTACCTGCTCCAAGGTCAAAAACATAATCGCGTTCCATGAGCCCAGCCGAGCGAAGTTTGGAATGAATCCCTTGTAGAAAGCCAATGGTCCCTGTAGTAGCAGTTATTATATTTCTAATAGTAGATGACTGCCTATGAATATACAAATTGTTTCTATACACATCACACATGCAATATTCTAAGATGTGCACAACACATGTATACCAGCACACATTAAGAATGGAACACAGCAAAAGGGGCTGATGGCTGAAAGGATATGAATGATGATTGTAATGTGTATACCAATATTGAAAACATGCATCACCTAAGTTGTTATTTCACGTTATGTAACTTGAAAAACTTTAAATGTTGTCTCACTTTTATAATAACTCAAATACGCCGTAACTCTACGTTATTACAATATAGTGTACACTATTTCGATATAACATGCTATTGCAGTATCACTTATGTTATTTCAATATAATTTATAGTAGAGCCTTGAAAGTATTTTCTTCTTTTGCTTTGTGTAAGACCTAATACTTCAATATTTACATTTGAATTTTTTGTTAACCCTTGATGGGCTTTTCTCAATGTCGTGATGTGCTTGTGATTGTGAACTTAAAATTTGTGAAGAATGTGGTGAATGTGAAATTTTGAACGAGGTATGTGAATTTGTGATGATATATCCGGACATTTATTATGGTACTTGTTAGTGAATTAGTATGTATTAAATTAAATTTTAAAAAAATATTTTAAGTTTTTTATTTGAAATCATGCTCCTATTTATTAAAATTATTATGGATATTTTCCCTTTGTTTTAAATTAGAAAACAAGTAGCTGACTTTATGTGTCATGCTATAGGCCCTCTAACCTCATGAGAGGCTGAGCGTTATGTTGTATGTTTTCTTTTTTTTTGGGAGAAATTATGTAGTACCTTACTTTCAACATTGGTGTATACATCAATTTGTTTCTAATCAACTAATCAGAAAACTACAGATGCTAAGGGGCTAACTGATAAATTTTGGAAAGTCATAAGAAACAAATACACGGTACAACAAAACATGGTCGAAAGTACAAAAAATCATAACATCTAATTCCTTGTGATAGCAATGAAAGAAAGAAGATGAATGAGAAGAACATACATCATTTTTCATTGTCTTGACGAAACAGTCGAGTGTGCTTTTGTAGGCAGAATCTCCCATCATTCTTGACTTGACCTGAAAATGAACATCTTTTTGCTCAGCTGAAGAGTAACATATATGCTAAAATTTCTTCTTTTCGAAGGCAATGTAATAATGGAGCTGCAAATGATTTTTGATGTTAATTTACATACAGCACTACAGAAACATAATCAAGTATCATTTTGTATGAAACTAAACAAATGACAGTGAAATTATTCTTCTAATCTATATCATGGATAAACTTGAAGATATATTACAACTAACATAGTAGTCATTGATGAATAACTCTTTTATGCTGGTGAGCTCACCAGAACATTTCAGAAAGGATTGAGCTAGGGTGTGAGGTGATGGAAAAACTTTTGAAGTTCGAATAATCTTTGAACGAACAGAAGTATTTCCCAACCATGATTAATAAATTAACGCTTCTTCAAGAAGGCCTCTTGTGGTGGATGGACCTTTCTACATTCTAGCGAGAATGCCTCGTCTATATGGTATAAATGAAAGAAGCATGCTTTTGAGAGTAAAAACACAAATGCATGCTGAAACAACCTTGCATTCCTCATAACAAAGGATTCAACTAGGGAGTAGGATCATGCAAAGTATCCATTAAGTTGAGGCGCATGCTATCAAAAGTGAGAAAAGAATGTAGTATATTGTAGTGTAAGTTGTCATATCTGCCTTTGATCCTTATACCCCTTAAAAATAAAAGAAGTACGCAAAATGGAGATGATATCATGTCTAAAGTCCAAACATATGCCAATTTTCACTATATGCTAGCACGCGGAAAAAGTTTTATGTTCCAAGAAAGATGTCACATGTAAAATGAGAACAACGGTAAAGTTTACTGCTAACTGTACAAAACACTCAATGCCTTGGTTATTAATCACTAGGATGACGTTGGGATTGACTGTTGAAGAAAGCTTACCACATCGACAGGGGAGCCAATGCAAACAGCAAAAAAACCAGCCCCGAGACCAGATAAAAGATGAGTGAAAACATTGTCTGAAAATCCCGGAATTTTCAGGATGGTCTGTAGACATGATGATTGGAGTGAAAAATACGGAACAAGAAGAGGAAACAGAAAACAAAGATGAGTAGCTGTCTATACCTCTTTCACTTGATCATAGCTGGCCAATTCTGCAGCATTTATTATAGCATTCCGTGCAATGTTAGGACCCACCCCAGTCCATAGAGCACCCACTCCTTCCTACAAGGTAAAGATAAACTCAGCAGACCTTAAACTAAGGATGAGTCCAGCTGAATGTCAAATTTGCTACAATGATGATAATAAGTTAAGTCTCAAAGCAAAACCTGCTTGACTATCATAGAATAAGCACTTAGAGCTCCTGAATAACGTCTCGGGACACCAGGAGCAAGCTTCCCTTCGGCTTGGAGTCGTACTTTCACAAGATCAGTTGGATTTGCTACAGCAATTGCTAGTGCGCCTATAGATACACAGCACATTCATATGTCAAGAACAAGTATAAAGACGAGCAAACAAGTGTCATTTTCTTGTACCACTTTACGTGCTCACCAGTTGTAAGCCCAGCAAGTATTTTCTTGGTTAAAGGAACATCTCCAACAAAATTATCACCAACATAGAAATTTTTAACCTGCCAATTAAATCCATATTCTAAATGTTATAATGCATAAATTATAAATAACATGATCCATCTAATGTTGATCTAAGGAGATAGCTGGAATTACCGGGTCATACAATCCAATTCTCAACCCTCCATTGATACACTGACGATGTAATCCCGGTACAACACCCTTCCAGAGTGCGGCTAAACCCTCCTCTCTAGCAACAGTAGCGACAGTTCCCAGCAGCCCCTGTATTTAGGTAAAGCCAATGTATCCTCGACAACTGCTTTCTTCTGCAGCTGAAGCCTGACTTTGGCAGTGTCCAAGGGAAGGGTGCAGACCTGCAATAGATCCGAAAATGATAATCATTGTTTAATCTAGAACTAGGTTTAGATCTGATCATGGACTTATCTAAATAATTGGAGGAGTTCTTGAATTTTGTCATTTTTCTCAAAGCTTTTGCATGAAAACCATCACTGAGTTAATGAGCAACACACTTTTTTAGTTATCATGAAAAATAGAGCTACTGTGCGAATCTATAAAAGTAAGTTCCTTTGGGGTGGGTTGGGGGATTTTTTACGCATACATCCTTCAAGATTAGTACCCTCGAAGGATATTTACTGCATATGTGCCCTTTGGAAGATATTAATTTTCTATCTATAAGCAACCAAGTATTTCTGTTAGTTAAATATGGTTATCTAATTTTTATTGACTAATATGTCATATAGTTATTAGTCTAGAAATTGATTGGTAGGAGATCAATAAGCCAATTATGATATTGTGTGATTCTTTCAGGCTCATTCTTATCGTATTTAGATCAAACTCATTCAAATTGATTGATAGGGACCTCCCAGCCTCCTAAGTTTCTTGAACCATATGAATAGTTTCTCTAGTTGATTATTAAATCTTTTACGCAATTTCACAAAGTTAAGAGAGCTTCAACCACCAAAATTAATAAAAAAATTCTAAAGAGAACAAATAATAAGCTTTTATTTTATTTTTATAAAGGAAACAAAGAATAAATTTGCTTCCTTTTATAAAATAAGTAGTTTAAGGAAACTTCTTTCTCCATCTTTCATATTTTAGTCAAGGCTTATTTTCACTTTAATACCCTAAAGTTTCACCCTTTTCTAAATTAGATACCGTAAAGTTCTCTTTTGACAGTTTGGTACCCCTAAGTGCAAAAAAGTCGATGTTGATTTTGATAAAGAATATCGACTTAGAAAAGTAAAGGAGTAACAAATTGTCCACCAAATTTCAGTTTTTTAACTTCATAAAAGGTGAGTAAGAAAGTTAGGGCATTAAATTGTCAAAATAGAACTTTAGGGTATCAAACCACAAAAGGTAAAACTTTGGAGTACTAAAGTGCAAATAATCCTTTATTCAATAACTAAAAATACTACATCAATTTAACGATCCAAACGAATCAACTACAAAGTCAACCAACAATAATTTTCAACAATGCACATAGAAATTCCTCCAATAACTACAATTTTTCCCATCAAAAAAAAAAAAAAAAAAAAAGACGAATAGATCTCCACGAATCATACCTCAGCGAAACAAGCAGCGATCGCGCTGCTCGCAAACCTCCCAGCGAACGAGATCTCGACCTTCGATCCGTCGTCCCTCATGATCCTCAACCCAAAAATCGACGAAAATGAGAGAAAAAATAATAAAAAAATTGGGTTGTTAGGGTTTCGTTCTGAGGACCGCTATTTATAGAATAGAAGCGAGGGGAGCTGAGAAATGGAAAGTTGACGTCAAATTGGTGAAGCAAAATTGGATCGGATTCCTTGGAATCCTCGTCAGCGCCCCCTCAGGCCTCATGAAACTTTTAATTCCGAATTTACCCCTGGATTTTATGTAAGCATTGATTTTGGGGTCCTCAAATAATTGGCACCTATTCTCCCATCAAATGGGGCATGTTCCATTATTCTTACCAATTGAAGAACTTTATTCCAGGAAAAATCCTTAATTTTGGATGGTTATCGTATAGCCCCTCGTAGGTTTCGGAATATCAAAAAACCACCCTTTAAAGTTTGGGGGTTATTGACAACACTCTTCAACTTTCAATGTTTACTAAAAAATCCTCTCAAAGCGTGAATCATAATTTTTACGAGCAAAAATATTCTCATGTGTAATTTTACCCACTCATATAAAAATTGCATTTAACGTTAGGTGGATTTTATGAAAAAAATTCTTAAAGTTGAAAGAGTTTTTTGATAACACATAAACTTAAGAGTGTTTTTTGATATTTCGAAGCTCATGGGGGGTTATCTAATAATTGCCCAAAAGAAAGGGTGGTTTCTGGAATTTAGCCATACTTTAAATCTATAATTAAGGTAATAGCATGTTATTGTTGTTTGACGAATCAAAGTGGCGCAGCGGAAGCGTGGTGGGCCCATAACCCACAGGTCCCAGGATCGAAACCTGGCTTTGATATTTTTGAAGAGCTTAAAAGTTTTTAAAATTCTATTTTAAAGTAATTTTCACATTTATATTGGATTTAAAATAGCATGGGTATAAATTTCATAGTCTTTCAATATTAGTAAATTTAGATTTGATTTGATAAATTACGTAAATTCCTTTCATATCTAATGTTCTTATTTATTTATTTATTTACAAACTCTCTCTTGCAATAGTTTTTTTCCATCAATAGACTATTAGTTCTGTAACAAGGTTTTGTTTTTAAGACTTGGGGACGGATGTCTGCACTTAATTCTAGGTTAACAGTTTGAAGGTCTGATCAATTTACTTTACCTAAAGACTATCTTCGTTCCAGATTTTCTCCTTCTAGCTCTGAAAATAGTTTGTTTATATATTTTTATCAATTTTGCTAATTGCACAAATTTTAATTGGAGAAAGTTTGAGATCACCGCAATTTGTGGATTCTAAAGTGTAGAATTCTGTCACCTCAAATCAAAATCCTATCGAGATTGACCCAAGGAAGTTTGCCGGGTGCAATTTAAGAGTACTAATAAAGTTTAAGAGTTTTTACATGAAAATCATATTTACTTTTACTCAAATTGATACTTATCATTTTTATTATTATAGAAACCATCTAAACTTACTTACATGTTTGCGATGTCACATATTCTGGCAAATTCTGCTCATATTTTTAATGGAATTCCACAAATACCATCATCCCTCTTCTCCTCTCTCCACCCCTCATCTCCTCTCCCTCCATTACACCTCTCGCATCCTCAACTCCTATCCCTCTGTTTAACCTCTCCATCCTCACCTCCTATCCTTCGTTAAACCTCTCTCACCCTCATCTCTTACATCTTTTGCCTCCTCCCTTCAAACCCGTCCTAATCAACTCAAGGCAATTGATGTTGGATCTGAGTTGTAAGTCTTTGGGGCAGAGTTTGAATTTGTTTGCTACAGTTTTTCACTAAAATATAGAATATGCAGCGAAAATATAGAAAAATAAAAGTGAACAACCAAACAAAACCCAATCAAGAAAATGCGAGATTTTTATAGTGGTTCGGATAACAATCCTATTCCACTCTTCCTTACCACGAAACGGCTTCCTCACTATCACCAGAGTTCACTTGAATCATAGCCCGATTCAGTAGGCTTACAAAGACCGCACACTGAAATCTACACAAAACCAGTCGTCTAACCTAACTCCTCATAGATGAGTAACACCTACTAGTCCCAACGCTCAATTCTCACCGGCAAAAACTACCAAAACAGTTTAAGCACAAATTAAAAAGATCTTACAATCCTTTTTCTAAGCAAACCGTTCTTCAAAATATTGAAGCGAGCTTGATGAAGAAATGATGATGTTGTTGAATCCAAGGGCAACTCTCCTCGCTGATACGATCCGAAGATGCTGAGTGCGACAAAAAAGAGTTTGAGGAGGCTCTGGGGTTTTGAATCACAAATTAAATATTCTTCACAAACCCTAGAATAAATTCTCTCTGTTTAATATCTTAAAAAGCTCTCCTTTTCTCAAAGCATCTAACCTCTCGATTTCATGAGCTATAACCCATGGTTTTGGCCATTTTTAGTTGTTTCGAACCTGACAAATAATTTTGTGGAGGCCAAAATTCACGATTTCTTAAGCTATTACTCATAGCTTTGATCATTTTTAGACGTTTTGACCCATTGCCAAATACTTTCATGGAGTCCAAAGTTCACGATTACGTGAGCTATAACCCATGATTTTTGGCCATTTTTAGTCTTTTCGACCCGTCGGCAAATTATTTTGTAGAGGCCAAAAATCACGATTTCATGAGCTATATAACCCACAATTTTGGCTATTTTTAGTCATTTTGACTTGTTGGCAAATAATTTTTATGATAGCCAAAATTTACGATTTTATGAGCTATTACCTTCGATTTTGGGCCACTTTTAGTCATTTCAATTCATTGTTAAATAATTTTGCGTTGGCCAAAATTCACGATTTCATGAGCTATAACCCTCGATTTTTGGCCATTTTTAATCGTTCCGACCCATTAGCAAATAATTTTGTGGAGTCTAAACTTCATGATTCTTGAGTTATAACTCACGATTTTTGGTGATTTTTAGTCGTTTCGACCCCTTGGGAAATAACTTAACGCAGGCCAAAATTCATGATCCAATGAGTTGTGACCCATAATTTTTGCCCACTTTTAGTCGTTTTGACCCATCATCAAATAATTTTATGAAATCTAAAATTCACGATTTCATAAGCTGTAACCCACAATTATTGGATATCTGTCTTTTTGAGCCATTAGTAAATAATTTTACAGAGAAAAAATGCACGATTTCATGAGCTATAACCCACGATTTTTGGTAATTTTTTGTTATTTTGATTTGTTAGCAAGTAATTTCATTGAGGCCAAATTTATGATTTCATGAGCTATTACCCACAACTTTTGGCCAATTTTAGTTGTTTCAACCCATTGGCAAATAATTTTATGATAGCCAAAATTTACGATTTTATGAGCTATAACCCTCGATTTTTAGCCATTTTTAGTCATTTCAACCCATTGCCAAATACTTTCATGGAGGCCAAAATTCACGATTTCATGAGCTATAACCCATGATTTTGGCCATTTTAGTCATTTTGACCCATTGACAAATATTTTTGCAAAGATAAAATTCACGATTCAATGAGCTATAACCCATGATTTTGGCCATTTTAGTTGTTTCAACCCATTGGCAAATAATTTTGTGGAGGCCAAAATTCATGATTTCATGAGCTATAACCCATGATTTTGGCCATTTTAGTCATTTCAACCCATTGGCAAATAATTTTGTGGAGTCCAAACTTTATGATTTCATGAGCTATTACCCACAACTTTTGGCCAATTTTAGTTGTTTCAACCCATTGCCAAATAATTTCACCTGAGGCCAAAATTTATGATTTCATGAGCTATAACCCATGATTTTGGCCATTTTAGTCATTTCGACCCGTGGACAAATACTTTCACAGAGGCCAATGAGATATAACTGAGCTATAACCTACGATTTTTGCCCATTTTTAGTCATTTTGACCCATTGACAAATATTTTTGCAAAGATAAAATTCACGATTCAATCAGCTATAACCCATAAATTTTGGTCATTTTTAGTCGTTTCAACCTGTTGGCAAATAATTTTATGGAGAAACATTTACATGATTATGTGAGCTAGAACTCACTATCTGTGGCCATGTTTAGTCATTTCGGGCCATTGGCAAATAATTTTGTGGAGTCCAAACTTTACGATTTCGTGAGCTATAACCCATAATTTTCGGCCATTTTTAGTCATTTCAACCCATTGGTAAATAATTTCACGGAGGCCAAAATTCACAATTCAACGAGCTATTACCCATGATTATTGGATATTTATAGTTATTTTGACCCGTTAGAAAATATTTTAGTGAAGAAAAAAATTCACGATTTCTGAGTTAAAAACCCATAATTTATGGCCATTTTTAGTCATTTTGACCCGTTAGCAAATAATTTTGTGGAGTCTAAACTTCATGATTTCATGAGCTATAACATATTATTTTTGGCCATTTTAGTTGTTTCAACCCATTGGCAAATAATTTCACCTGAGGCCAAAATTCATGATTTCATGAGCTATTACCCATAATTTTTGCTATATTTAGTCATTTCAACCCGTTATCAAATAGTTTCATGGTGATAAAATTTCACAATTTCATGAGCTATATAACCCATGATTTTAGGCCATTTTAGTCATTTCAACCCATTGCCAAATAATTTCACCTGAGGCCAAAATTCACGATTTCATGAGCTATAACCCATGATTTTTGACCATGTTTAATCATTTCGACCCATTAGTAAATAATTTTGTGGTGTTCAAACTTCATCATTTCATGAGCTATAACCCATGATTTTTGGCCATTTTAGTCATTTCAACCCATTCGCAAATAACTTCACCGATGCCAAAATTCACGATCCAATGAGCTATAACCCATAATTTTGGCCATTTTAGTCGTTTCAACCCATTGGCAAATAATTTCATGGAGTCAAAATTAATGATTTCATGAGCTATAACCCACGATTATTGGATATTTTAGTCATTTCAACCCGTTGGCAAATAATTTCATGGAGTCATAAATTTACTATTTCATGAGCTATAACCCATGATTGTTAGCCATGTTAAGTTATTTCAACCCATTGGCAAATAATTTCAAAGCGCCACAATTCACGATTTCATGAGCTATATAACCCATGATTTTTGACCATGTTTAGTCATTTTGACCCATTAGCAAATAATTTTGTGGAGGCCAAAATTCACAATTTTATGAGCTATAACATATTATTTTTGGCCATTTTAGTTGTTTCAACCCATTGGCAAATAATTTCATGGTGGCCAAAATTTATGATTTCATGAGCTATTACCCATAATTTTTGCTATATTTAGTTATTTCAACCCGTTATCAAATAGTTTCATGGTGATAAAATTTCACAATTTCATGAGCTATATAACCCATGATTTTAGGCCATTTTAGTCATTTTGACCCGTTGTCGAATAATTTCACGTTGGCCAAAATTCACGATTTCATGAGCTATAACCCATGATTTTTGACCATGTTTAATCATTTCGACCCATTAGTAAATAATTTTGTGGTGTTCAAACTTCATCATTTCATGAGCCATAACCCACGATTTTTGGTCATTTTTAATCGTTTCAACCCATTCGCAAATAACTTCACCGATGCCAAAATTCACGATCCAATGAGCTATAACCCCATAATTTTTGGCCATTTTTAGTCGTTTTGACCCGTTGGCAAGTAATTTCATGGAGTCAAAAATTAATGATTTCATTAGTTATAACCTACGGTTATTGGATATTTTTAGTCTTTTTCAGCCGTTAGTTAGTAATTTCATGGAGTCATAAATTTACTATTTCATGAGCTATAACCCATGATTTTTGGCCATGTTTAGTTGTTTCAACCCATTGGCAAATAATTTCAAAGCGCCACAATTCACGATTTCATGAGCTATATAACCCATGATTTTTGACCATGTTTAATCATTTCGACCCATTAGTAAATAATTTTGTGGAGCCAAACTTCATGTTTCCGTGAGCTATAACCCACGATTATTGGATATTTTTAGTCATTTCAACCCATTGGCAAATAATTTCAAAGCGCCACAATTCACGATTTCATGAGTTAAAACCCATGATTTATGGCCATTTTAGTCATTTCAAACATTAGCAAATATTTTTGTGGAGGACAAAATTCACGATTTCATGAGCTATAACCCCATAATTTTGGCCATTTTAGTCATTTCAAACATTAGCAAATATTTTTGTGGAGGACAAAATTCACGATTTCATGAGCTATAACCCCATAATTTTGGCCATTTTAGTCATTTTGATCCATTGGCAAATAATTTCATGGAGTCAAAATTAATGATTTCATGAGCTATAACCCACGATTATTGGATATTTTAGTTATTTCAACCCATTGGCAAATAATTTCATGGAGTCATAAATTTACTATTTCATGAGCTATAACCCATGATTGTTAGCCATGTTAAGTTATTTCAACCCATTGGCAAATAATTTCAAAGCGGCCACAATTCACGATTTCATGAACTATTACCCACAATTTTGGCCAATTTTAGTTGTTTCGATCCGTTGCCAAATAATTTCACTGGGACTAAAATTCACATGTTCATGAGCTATAACCCACGATTATTGGATATTTTTAGTTATTTTGAATTATTGACAAATAATTTTGCAAAGTTTAAACTTCATGATTTCATGAGCTATAGCCCAGGATTTTTAGCCATTTTTAGTCATTTGGACCCGACGTCAAATAATTTCATGGTGGCCAAAATTTATAATTTTGTGAGCTATAAACCAGGATTTTTGACCATTTATTCATTTCAATCTTTTGGCAAATAATTTTGTAAAGACCAAAATTCACGATTTTGTTAGCTGTAACCCATGATTTTTAGATATTTTTTTATCATTTCGACCCATTGGTAAATAATTCCCCGGAGATCAATATTCACATTTTTCCTAAGCTATAACCCACTATTTTGGGCAATTTTAGCCATTTCAACCTCTTGGAAAATAATTTCACGATGGCGAAAATTCACTATTTTGTGGCCTATAATCCACTAATTTTGGCCATTTAGAGTCAGCCAACCCGTTGTCAAATGATTTTGCTATGGCTATGACTAAAATTCACGATTTCATGAGCTATAAACCATGATTTTTAGCTATTGTTTTATTTCGATCCATTGACCAATAATTTCGTGAACACCAAAAGTCATAATTTTGTGAGCTATAATCCATGAAATTTGGCCAGTTTTAGTCATTTTGATCCATTGGCAAATAATTCTGCGAAGATCAATATTCACGTTTTCATGAGCTACGAGCCACGGTTTTTGGCCATTTTTAATCATTTCGACCCATTAGCAAATAATTTTGTGGAGCCAAACTTCATGTTTCCGTGAGCTATAACCCACATTTTTTGGCCACTTTTAGTCATTTTGACTCATTGGCAAAAAATATCTCGAAGGCCAAAATTCACGATTTCATGAGCTCTATAATCCATTATTTTTGTCCATTTTTAGTCATTTCGAAACATTAGCAAATATTTTTGTGGAGGACAAAATTCACGATTTCATGAGCTATAACCCATGATTTTTGGCCATTTTTAGTCATTTTGAATTATTGACAAATAATTTTGCAAAGTTTAAACTTCATGATTTCATGAGCTATAACCCATGATTTTTGGCCATTTTTAGTCATTTTGACCCGTTGTCAAATAATTCCACATTGGCCAAAATTCACGATTCAATGAGCTATAACCCATGATTTTTGGCCATTTTTAGTCATTTTGATCCATTGGCAAATAATTTCATGGAGGCCAAAATTCACGATTCAATGAGCTATAACCCATGATTTTAGCCATTTTTAGTCATTTCAACCCATTGGCAAATAATTTCATGGAGGCCAAAATTCATGATTTCATGAGCTATAACCCATGATTTTTGGCCATTTTAGTTGTTTCAACCCATTGGCAAATAATTTCACAGAGGCCAAAATTCACGATTTCATGAGCTATAACCCACAATTTTGGCCATTTTAGTCGTTTTGACCCATTGGCAAATAATTTCATTGAGGCCAAAATTCACAATTCAACGAGCTATTACCCATGATTATTGGATATTTATAGTTATTTTGACCCGTTAGAAAATATTTTAGTGAAGAAAAATTCACGATTTCGAGTTAAAACCCATAATTTATGGCCATTTTAGTCATTTTGACCCGTAGCCAATAATTTAGTGGAGGCATACCACTATTTTATGAGCTATAACATATTATTTTTGGCCATTCTTAATTTTTTCGATTGGGAAACATTTCAAGGCCAAAAATATGATTTCATGAGCTATTACCCATAATTTTTGCTATATTTAGTCATTTCAACCCGTTATCAAATAGTTTCATGATGATCAAATTTCACAATTTCATGAGCTATAACCCACGATTTTTGGTCATTTTAATCGTTTCGACCCATTCACAAATAACTTCACCGATGCTAAAATTCACGATTTCATGAGCTATAACCCACGATTTTTGGTCATTTTAATCGCTTCACCCATTCACAAATAACTTCACCGATGCTAAAATTCACGATCCCATGAGCTATAACCCATGATTTTTGGCCAATTTTAGTTGTTTCAACCCATTGGCAAATAATTTTGTGGAGTCCAAACTTTACGATTTCGTGAGCTATAACCCATGATTTTCGGCCATTTTTAGTCATTTCAACCCATTGGTAAATAATTTCACGGAGGCCAAAATTCACAATTCAACGAGCTATTACCCATGATTATTGGATATTTATAGTTATTTTGACCCGTTAGAAAATATTTTAGTGAAGAAAAAAATTCACGATTTCATGAGTTAAAACCCATGATTTATGGCCATTTTTAGTCATTTTGACCCGTTAGCCAATAATTTAGTGGAGGCAGACAGTCACTATTTTATGAGCTATAACATATTATTTTTGGCCATTCTTAATTTTTTCGACCGTTGGGAAACAATTTCCCGAAGGCCAAAAAATATGATTTCATGAGCTATTACCCATAATTTTTTGCTATATTTAGTTATTTCAACCCGTTATCAAATAGTTTCATGATGATCAAATTTCACAATTTCATGAGCTATATAACCCATGATTTTAGGCCATTTTTAGTCATTTCGATCCGTTGTCGAATAATTTCACGCTAATAAAATTCACGATTTCATGAGCTATAACCCATGATTTTTGGCCATTTTAGTCATTTCGACCCATTAGTAAATAATTTTGTGATGTTCAAACTTCATCATTTCATGAGCTATAACCCACAATTTTGGTCATTTTAATCGCTTCAACCCATTCGCAAATAACTTCACCGATGCTAAAATTCACGATCCAATGAGCTATAACCCCATAATTTTTGGCCATTTTTAGTCGTTTTGACCCGTTGGCAAGTAATTTCATGGAGTAAAAATTAATGATTTCATTAGTTATAACCTACGGTTATTGGATATTTTTAGTCTTTTTCAGCCGTTAGGTAGTAATTTCATGGAGTCATAAATTTACTATTTCATGAGCTATAACCCACGATTTTTGGTCATTTTAATCGTTTCAACCCATTCGCAAATAACTTCACCGATGCTAAAATTCACGATTTCATGAGCTATAACCCACAATTTTGGTCATTTTAATCGTTTCGACCCATTCACAAATAACTTCACCGATGCTAAAATTCACGATTTCATGAGCTATAACCCACGATTATTGGATATTTTAGTCATTTTGAATTATTGACAAATAATTTTGCAAAGTTTAAACTTCATGATTTCATGAGCTATATAACCCATGATTTTTGGCCATTTTAGTCATTTTGATCCATTGGCAAATAATTTTGTAAACACCAAAATTCACGATTTCATGAGCTATAACCCATGATTTTTGACCATTTATTCATTTCAATCTTTGGCAAATAATTTTGTGGAGTCCAAACTTTACGATTTCGTGAGCTATAACCCATGATTTTTAGATATTTTTATCATTTCACCCATTGGTAAATAATTCCACTGAGATCAATATTCACATTTTTCTAAGCTATAACCCACGATTTTTGGCCATTTTAGTCATTTCAACCCGTTGGCAAATAATTTCACGATGGCGAAAATTCACTATTTTGTGGCCTATAATCCACTAATTTTGGCCATTTAGAGTCACCAACCCGTTGTCAAATGATTTTGCTATGGCTATGACTAAAATTCACGATTTCATGAGCTATAACCCACAATTTTGGCTATTTTTAGTCATTTTGACCCATTGGCAAATAATTTTGTAAACACCAAAATTCACGATTTCATGAGCTATATAACCCATGATTTTTGCCATTTTTAGTCATTTCAACCCAATAGCAAATAATTTCGTGGAGGCCAAAATTCACGATTTCATAAATTATAATCCATTACTTTGGTCATTTTTAGTTGTTTCAACGGTGGAAAATAATTTCGTGGAGGCCAAAATTCACGATTTCATGAGCTATAACCCATGATTTTTAGCCATTTTTAGTCATTTCGACCCATTAGCAAATAGTTTAACTATGTCCAAACATCATGATTTGATGAGCAATAACCCATGATTTTTGCCCATTTCTAGTCGTTTTGGTCCATTGGGAAATAATTTCATGGAGGTCAAAACTCATGATTTCAAGAGCTATGACTCATGATTTTTGACCATTTTAGTTAATTCAACTTGTTGGCAAATAATTTCGTGGAGGCCAAAATTAACAATTTCATGAGCAATAACCCATGATTTTTGGATATTTTAGTCGTTTTGACCCATTGACAAATAATTTTGCAAAGTTTAAACTTCATGATTTCATGAGCTATAGCCCGTGATTTTAGCCATTTTTAGTCATTTCGACCCATTAGCAAATAATTTCGTGGTGGTCAAAATTTATAATTTTGTGAGCTATAAACCGTGATTTTGACCATTTATTCATTTCAATCTTTTGGCAAATAATTTTGTGGAGGCCAAAATTCACGATTCAATGAGCTATAACCCATGATTTTTGGATATTTTTATCATTTCACCCATTGGTAAATAATTCCACTGAGATCAATATTCACATTTTTCTAAGCTATAACCCACAATTTTGGCCATTTTAGTCATTTCAACCCATTGGCAAATAATTTCACGATGGCGAAAATTCACTATTTTGTGGCCTATAATCCACTAATTTTGGCCATTTAGAGTCACCAACCCGTTGTCAAATGATTTTGCTATGGCTATGACTAAAATTCACGATTTCATGAGCTATAACCCATGATTTTTAGCCATTTTTAGTCATTTTGATCCATTGGCAAATAATTTTGTAAACACCAAAATTCACGATTTCATGAGCTATAACCCCATAATTTTTGGCCATTTTAGTCATTTCAATCTTTTGGCAAATAATTTTGTAAACACCAAAATTCACGATTTTGTTAGTCAGAACCCATGATTTTTGGATATTTTTTATCATTTCACCCATTGGTAAATAATTCCACTGAGATCAATATTCACATTTTTCTAAGCTATAACCCACAATTTTGGCCATTTTAGTCATTTCAACCCATTGGCAAATAATTTCACGATGGCGAAAATTCACTATTTTGTGGCCTATAATCCACTAATTTTGGCCATTTAGAGTCACCAACCCGTTGTCAAATGATTTTGCTATGGCTATGACTAAAATTCACGATTTCATGAGCTATAAACCATGATTTTTGGCTATTTTTAGTCATTTCGATCCATTGACCAATAATTTCGTGGAGCCCAAAATTCATGATTTCATGAGCTATAACCCATGATTTTTGGCCATTTTAGTCATTTTGATCCATTGGCAAATAATTTTGTAAACACCAAAATTCACGATTTCATGAGCTATAACCCATGATTTTTGGCCATTTTTAATCATTTCGACCCATTAGCAAATAATTTCGTGGAGGCCAAACTTCATGTTTCCGTGAGCTATAACCCACATTTTTTGGCCACTTTTAGTCATTTTGACTCATTGGCAAAAAATATCTCGAAGGCCAAAATTCACGATTTCATGAGCTCTATAATCCATTATTTTTGTCCATTTTTAGTCATTTCGAAACATTAGCAAATATTTTTGTGGAGGACAAAATTCACGATTTCATGAGCAATAATCAACAATTTGGGCCATTTTTAGTTGTTCGGACCCATTGGAAAATAATTTTGTGGAGGCCGAAATTCATGATTTTAGGCGCTATAACTCATGATTTTTGGTATTTTAGTCATTTTGACCCATTAACAAATAATTTCGTGGAGCCCAAAATTCATGATTTCATGATCAAACATGGCTATTAGATATTTTTAGTCTTTTCAATCCATTAATAAATAATTTCACATAGGGCTAAAATTCACGATTTCATGAGCTATAACCCATGATATATGGCCATTTTTAGATGTTTTAACCCTTTGGCAATTAAATTTGCGGAGGCTAAAATTCACGATTCATGAGCTATTATGAACAATTTGGGCCATTTTTACTCATTTTGACTCGTTTCCAAATAATTTCACGATGACAAAAGTTCACAATTATGTGAGCTATAACCCACGATTTTTGATCATTTTAGTCATTTTGATCCATTGGCAAATAATTTCATGGAGGCCAAAATTCATGATTTTAAGAGCTATAACCCATGATTTTTGGCCATTTTAATCATTTCGACCCATTAGCAAATAATTTCATGGAGGCCAAAATTCATGATTTCATGAGCTATTACTTACGATTTTGGGCCCTTTTTTTTTATCATTTTGACCTGTTGGCAAATATTTTTTACGGAGGTAAAAAGTCACGATTTCATGAGCTCGAACCCATGGTTTTTCTCCATTTTTAATTATTTTGACTTGTTGGTAAATAATTTCGCGGAGGTTGAAATTCACAATTTCACGAGCAATAACCCACAATTTTGGCCCATTTTTAGTCATTTCAACCCGTTGTCAAATAATTCCACATTGGCCAAAATTCACAATTATCATGAGCTACAACCCATGAGTTTTGGCCATTTTTAATCATTTCAACACATTAGCAAATAATTTTGTAGACTCTAAACTTCTTGATTCATGAGTTATAACTCATGATTTTTAACAATTTTTAATCATTTCGACTAGTTGGGAAATAATTTCACAGAGATCAAAATTCACGATTCAATGAGTTATAACCCACGATTTTTGCCCATTTTTAGTCGTCTTGATCCATCATCAAATAATTTTGTTGAACCCAAGATTCACGATTTCATGAGCTATAACCCACGATTATTGGATATTTTTAGTCATTTTGATCCATTGGCAAATAATTTCATGGAGGCCAAAATTCATGATTTCATGAGCTATAACCCATGATTTTTGGCCATTTTAATCATTTCAACACATTAGCAAATAATTTCATGGAGGCCAAAATTCATGATTTCATGAGCTATAACCCATGATTTTTGGCCATTTTAATCATTTCAACACATTAGCAAATAATTTCATGGAGGCCAAAATTCATGATTTCATGAGCTATAACCCATGATTTTTGGCCATTTTAATCATTTCAACACATTAGCAAATAATTTCATGGAGGCCAAAATTCATGATTTCATGAGCTATAACCCACGATTTTTGGCCATTTTACTCATTTTGACCCGTTGTCAAATAATTTCACGATGGCCAAAATTCACGATTTCATGAGCTATAACCCATGATTTTTGGCCATTTTAATCATTTCAACACATTAGCAAATAATTTCATGGAGGCCAAAATTCACGATTTCATGAGCTATTATGAACAATTTGGGCCATTTTAGTTGTTTCAACCCATTGGCAAATAATTTCATGGAGGCCAAAATTCATGATTTTAAGAGCTATAACCCATGATTTTTGGCCATTTTAATCATTTCAACACATTAGCAAATAATTTCATGGAGGCCAAAATTCATGATTTCATGATCAAACATGGCTATTAGATATTTTTAGTCATTTCAACCCATTGGCAAATAATTTCATGGAGGCCAAAATTCATGATTTCATGAGCTATAACCCATGATATATGGCCATTTTAGATGTTTTAACCCTTTGGCAATTAAATTTGCGGAGGCTAAAATTCACGATTCATGAGCTATTATGAACAATTTGGGCCATTTTTACTCATTTTGACCCGTTTCTAAATAATTTCACGACGGCAAAAGTTCACAATTATGTGAGCTATAACCCACGATTTTTGGTCATTTTTAGTCATTTTGACCCGTTGTCAAATAACTTTGCGGAGGCCAAAAGTCATGATTTCAGGAGCTATATTACCTACGATTTTGGCCATTTTTACTCATTTGAACCCCTTAGCAAATAGTTTCGTGATAGCTAAAACTTATGATTTCATGACCTATTACTTACGATTTTGGGCCATTTGTTTTTTTGTCATTTTGACCTGTTGGCAAATATTTTTTACGGAGGTAAAAAGTCACGATTTCATGAGCTCGAACCCATGGTTTTCTCCATTTTAATTATTTTGACTTGTTGGTAAATAATTTCATGAGGTTGAAATTCACAATTTCACGAGCAATAACCCACAATTTTGGCCATTTTAGTCATTTCAACCTTGTCAAATAATTCCACATTGGCCAAAATTCACAATTATCATGAGCTACAACCCATGAGTTTTGGCCATTTTTAATCATTTCAACACATTAGCAAATAATTTTGTAGACTCTAAACTTCTTGATTCATGAGTTATAACTCATGATTTTTAACAATTTTAATCATTTCGACTAGTTGGGAAATAATTTCACAGAGATCAAAATTCACGATTCAATGAGTTATAACCCACGATTTTTGCCATTTTTAGTCGCCTTGATCCATCATCAAATAATTTTGTTGAACCCAAGATTCACGATTTCATGAGCTATAATAACCCACAAGAATTGGATATTTTAGTCTTTTGAGCCATTAGTAAATAATTTAATGAATGTAAAATTCATGATGTCATGAGCTATAACCCATAATTTTGGCAATTTTTTATCGTTTTGACTGTTAACAAATAATTTCTTAGAGGCCAAAATTCATGACATCATGAGCTATTATCAACAATTTTAGCCAATTTTAGTTGTTTCACCCATTGCCAATAATTTCATGGAGGCCAAAATTCATGATTTTAAGAGCTATAACCCATGATTTTTGTTTGCCCTTTTTAGCTTTTTCGACCCGCTGGCAAATAATTTCTTGGTGTCATGAATTCATAATTTTATTAGTTATTACCCAAAAATTTTGGCCACTTTTAGTCGTTTCAACCCGTTGTCAACTAGTTTTGAGATGGCCAAATTTCACGATTTCATGAACTACCTATGATTTTTTATCATTTTTAGTCATTTAGATCCGTTATCAAATAATTTCACGTTGGCAAAAAGCAATGAGCTATATAACCCACGATTTTTGGCCATTTTAAGTCGTTTCAACCCATTGGCAAATATTTTCGCGGAGGTAAAAATTTACAATTCAATGAGTTTTACCCATGATTTTTGCCATTTTAGTCATTTCGCCTATTGGCTAATAATTTTGTAGAGGAAAAATGCACGATTTCATGAGCTAGAATCGACTATTTTTACCATTTTTTGTACATTTTCACCTATTGGCAAATAATTTTGCAGAGGTCAAAATTTACGATTTCATGAGCTATTACCCATACTTTTTTGCTATTTTCAGTCATTTTGATCCATTTTCAAATAGTTTCGTGATGATCAAAATTCACAATTTTATGAGCTATAGCCTATGATTTTTGGCCATTTTAGTCATTTCAACCGTTGTCAAATAATTTCACGATGGCCAAATTTCACAATTTCATGAGCTTTAACCCATGATTTTGGGCAATTTTTAGTCATTTCAACCCGTTGTCAAATAATTTCACGATGGCTAAAATTCACGATTTCATGAACTTTAACCCACGATTTTGGGCAATTTTAGTCATTTTGACCCATTGTCAAGTAAGTTCATGTTGGCCAAAATTCATGATTTCGTGAGCTACCCATAATTTTTCCCCTTTTTAGTAGCTTCGACCCATCATGAAATAATTTTATGGAACCCAAAATTTACGATTTCGTGAGCTATAACCCACAAGAATTGGATATTTTAGTCTTTTTCACCATTAGTAAATAATTTCATAGAGGCAAAATTCATGATTTCATGAGCTATAACCCACGATTTCTAGTAGTTTTAGTCATTTTGACCCATTAACAAATAATTTCGTGGAGCCCAAAATTCATGATTTCATGAGCTATAACCCACGGTTATTAGATATTTTTGAGACGTTTTGAACCATTAGTAAATAATTTCATAGAGGCAAAATTCATGATCTCATGAGCTATATAACCCACGATTTTTGGTCATTTTAGTCATTTGAAACATTAGCAAATATTTTTGTGGAGGAAAAATTCACGATTTCATGAACTATTACCCACAATTTTGGCCAATTTTAGTTGTTTCGACCCATTGTCAAGTAAGTTCATGTTGGCCAAAATTCATGATTTCGTGAGCTATAACCCATAAATTTTCCCCTTTTTAGTAGCTTCGACCCATCATGAAATAATTTTATGGAACCCAAAATTTACGATTTCATGAGCTATAACCCACGGTTATTAGATATTTTTAGTCTTTTTCACCATTAGTAAATAATTTCATAGAGGCAAAATTCATGATCTCATGAGCTATATAACCCACGATTTCTAGTAGTTTTAGTCATTTTAAATAATTTTGTGGAACCCAAAATTCATAATTTCATGAGCTATAACCCACGGTTATTAGATATTTTTGAGACGTTTTGAACCATTAGTAAATAATTTCATAGAGGCAAAAATTCACGATTTTATGGGCTTATAACCTATGATTTTTGATAATTTTAGTCATTTTGACTCATTAGCGTGTAATTTCACCGAGGCCAATTTTAGTTGTTTTGACCGATTGCAAAATAATTTCATGGAAGCAAAATTCATAATTTCAAGAGCTATAACCCACGATTTTTGGCCATTTTAATTATTTCAAACTATTGGCAAATAATTTCTTGAAAATAAAAATTCATGATTTCATGAGCTATAACCTATAACTTTTGGCCATTTTAGTCATTTCAACCGTTGTCAAATTGTTTTGTGATGGTCAAAGTCCATAATTTCATGAGTTATAACTCATGATTTTTAACAATTTTAATCATTTCGACTAGTTGGGAAATAATTTCACAGAGATCAAAATTCACGATTCAATGAGTTATAACCCACGATTTTTGCCCATTTTTAGTCGTCTTGATCCATCATCAAATAATTTTGTTGAACCCAAGATTCACGATTTCATGAGCTATAATAACCCACAGTAATTGGATATTTTTAGTCTTTTTGAGCCATTAGTAAATAATTTAATGAATGTAAAAATTCATGATGTCATGAGCTATAACCCATAATTTTTGGCAATTTTTTTTATCGTTTTGACCTGTTAACAAATAATTTCTTAGAGGCCAAATTCATGACATCATGAGCTATTATCAACAATTTTTAGCCAATTTTAGTTGTTTCGACCCATTGCCAAATAATTTCATGGAGGCCAAAATTCATGATTTTAAGAGCTATAACCCATGATTCTTTTTGCCCTTTTTAGCTTTTTCGACCCGCTGGCAAATAATTTCTTGGTGTCATGAATTCATAATTTTATTAGTTATTACCCAAAAATTTTGGCCACGTTTAGTCGTTTCAACCCGTTGTCAACTAGTTTTGAGATGGCCAAATTTCACGATTTCGTGAACTACCTATGATTTTTTATCATTTTTAGTCATTTAGATCCGTTATCAAATAATTTCACGTTGGCAAAAAGCAATGAGCTATATATAACCCACGATTTTTGGCCATTTTAAGTCGTTTCAACCCATTGGCAAATATTTTCGCGGAGGTAAAAATTTACAATTCAATGAGTTTTACCCATGATTTTTTGCCATTTTTAGTCATTTCGGCCTATTGGCTAATAATTTTGTAGAGGAAAAAATGCACGATTTCATGAGCTAGAATCGACTATTTTTTACCATTTTTTTGTACATTTTGACCTATTGGCAAGTAATTTTACAGAGGTCAAAATTTATGATTTCATGAGCTATTACCCATACTTTTTTGCTATTTTTAGTCATTTTGATCCATTTTCAAATAGTTTCGTGATGATCAAAATTCACAATTTTATGAGCTATAGCCTATGATTTTTGGCCATTTTTAGTCATTTGAACCAGTTGTCAAATAATTTCACGATGGCCAAATTTCACAATTTCATGAGCTTTAACCCATGATTTTGGGCAATTTTTAGTCATTTCAACCCGTTGTCAAATAATTTCACGATGGCTAAAATTCACGATTTCATGAACTTTAACCCGATTTTGGGCAATTTTAGTCATTTTGACCCATTGTCAAGTAAGTTCATGTTGGCCAAAATTCATGATTTCGTGAGCTACCCATAATTTTTCCCCTTTTTAGTAGCTTGACCCATCATGAAATAATTTTATGGAACCCAAAATTTACGATTTCGGAGCTATAACCCACGGTTATTAGATATTTTAGTCTTTTGAGCCATTAGTAAATAATTTCATAGAGGCAAAATTCATGATCTCATGAGCTATATAACCCACGATTTCTAGTAGTTTTAGTCATTTTAAATAATTTTGTGGAACCCAAAATTCATAATTTCATAAGTTGTAACCCACGGTTATTAGATATTTTTGAGGCGTTTTGAACCATTAGTAAATAATTTCCCGAGGCAAAAATTCCGCGATTTTATGGGCTTATAACCTATGATTTTTGATAATTTTAGTCATTTTGACTCATTAGCGTGTAATTTCAGAGGCCAATTTTAGTTGTTTTGACCGATTGCAAAATAATTTCATGGAAGCAAAATTCATAATTTCAAGAGCTATAACCCACGACTTTTGCCACTTTTAGTTCTTTTGACCCATAGGCAAATAATTTCTTGAAAATAAAAATTCATGATTTTTTAGCTATTACCTATAATTTTGGCCACTTTTAGTCTGTTTCAACCGTTGTCAAATTGTTTTGTGATGGTCAAAGTCCATAATTTCATGAGCTATAACCCACAATTTTGGGCCATTTTTAGTCATTTTGACTCGTTGTCAAATAATTTGACTTTAGCCAAAATTCATGATTTCATGAACTATAACCGATTTTTGGCCATTTTAATTATTTCAAACTATTGGCAAATAATTTTGTGTAGTATAAGCTTCATAATTTTATGAACTGTAAGCCATGATTTTTGGCCATTTTAGTCGTTTAAGCCCCATCGGCAAATAATTTCATGGAGGCCAAAATTCACAATTCGATGAGCTATAACCTATAACTTTTGGCCATTTTAGTCATTTCAACCCGTTGTGAATATTTTCATGTATGTAAAATTCACAATTCAATGAGGTATAACTCACGATTTTTGCTATTTTTAGTCATTTTGATCCATTTTCAAATAGTTTCGTGATGATCAAAATTCACAATTTTATGAGCTATAGCCTATGATTTTTGGCCATTTTAGTCATTTGAACCGGTTGTCAAGTAATTTCACGATGGCCAAATTTCACAATTTCATGAGCTTTAACCCATGATTTTGGGCAATTTTTAGTCATTTCAACCCGTTGTCAAATAATTTCACGATGGCTAAAATTCACGATTTCATGAACTTTAACCCACGATTTTGGGCAATTTTTAGTCATTTTGACCCATTGTCAAGTAAGTTCATGTTGGCCAAAATTCATGATTTCGTGAGCTACCCATAATTTTTCCCCTTTTTTAGTAGCTTCGACCCATCATGAAATAATTTTATGGAACCCAAAATTTACGATTTCAGGAGCTATAACCCACGGTTATTAGATATTTTCAGTCTTTTTCAGCCATTAGTAAATAATTTCATAGAGGCAAAAATTCATGATCTCATGAGCTATATAACCCACGATTTCTAGTAGTTTTTAGTCATTTTAAATAATTTTGTGGAACCCAAAATTCATAATTTCATAAGCTGTAACCCACAGTTATTAGATATTTTTTGAGACGTTTTGAACCATTAGTAAATAATTTCCCAGAGGCAAAAATTCACGATTTTATGGGCTTATAACCTATGATTTTTGATAATTTTTAGTCATTTTGACTCATTAGCAGGTAATTTCACTGAGGCCAATTTTAGTTGTTTTGACCGATTGCAAAATAATTTCATGGAAGCAAAAATTCATAATTTCAAGAGCTATAACCCACGACTTTTTGCCACTTTTAGTTCTTTCGACCCATAGGCAAATAATTTCTTGAAAATAAAAATTCATGATTTTTTAGCTATTACCTATAATTTTTGGCCACTTTTAGCTGTTTCAACCCGTTGTCAAATTGTTTTGTGATGGTCAAAGTCCATAATTTCATGAGCTATAACCCACAATTTTGGGCCATTTTTAGTCATTTTGACTCGTTGTCAAATAATTTGACTTTAGCCAAAATTCATGATTTCATGAACTATAACCCACGATTTTTGGCCATTTTTAATTATTTCAAACTATTGGCAAATAATTTTGTGTAGTATAAGCTTCATAATTTTATGAACTGTAAGCCATGATTTTTTGGCCATTTTAGTCGCTTCACCCATCGGCAAATAATTTCACAGAGGCCAAAATTCACAATTCGATGAGCTATAACCTATAACTTTTGGCCATTTTAGTCATTTCAACCCGTTGACTAATATTTTCATGTATGTAAAATTCACAATTCAATGAGGTATAACTCACGATTTTTGCTATTTTTAGTTATTTTGACTTGTTGGCTAATAATTTTATGGAGGAAAAATGCACAACTTGGTGAGCTAGAATGCACTATTTTTGGCCATTTTAAGTCATTTTGACCAGTTGGCAAATAATTTTGTAGCGGCCAAAATTCACGATTTCATGAGCTATCTAACCAATGATATTTGGCCTTTTTAGCCGTTTTGACCTGTTGGTAAATAATTTCGTGGAGGCTAAAATTTACGATTTCATGAGCCATAAATTTTGGCTAATTTTAGTCATTTCGACCAGTTGTCAAATAGTTTCCCAATGGTCAAAATTCATGATTTCGTATGCTATAATGCACGATTTTGGGCCATTTTTAGTTATTTCTATCTATTGTTAAGTAATATCACGATAGCCAGAATTCACGATTTTATGAGCTTTAACTCACAATTTTGGACAATTTTAAGTCATTTCGACCCATTGTCAAATAAGTTCATGTTGGCCAAAATTCACTATTTTCTGAGCTATAACCCATGATTTTTGGTAATTTTTAATCATCTCGACCCATTGGCAATAATTTTTTGGAGTCCAAACTTTATGATTTCATGACCTATAACCCACGATGTTTCACCATGTTTAGTCGTTTTGAGCTATTGATAAATAGTTTCACGGGAGGCCAAAATTCATGATTTCATGAGCTATTACCCATACTTTTTGCTATTTTTAGTCATTTTGATCCATTTTCAAATAGTTTCGTGATGATCAAAATTCACAATTTTATGAGCTATAGCCTATGATTTTTGGCCATTTTTAGTCATTTGAACCAGTTGTCAAGTAATTTCACGATGGCCAAATTTCACAATTTCATGAGCTTTAACCCATGATTTTGGGCAATTTTTAGTCATTTCAACCCGTTGTCAAATAATTTCACGATGGCTAAAATTCACGATTTCATGAACTTTAACCCACGATTTTGGGCAATTTTTAGTCATTTTGACCCATTGTCAAGTAAGTTCATGTTGGCCAAAATTCATGATTTCGTGAGCTACCCATAATTTTTCCCCTTTTTTAGTAGCTTCGACCCATCATGAAATAATTTTATGGAACCCAAAATTTACGATTTCAGGAGCTATAACCCACGGTTATTAGATATTTTCAGTCTTTTTCACCATTAGTAAATAATTTCATAGAGGCAAAATTCATGATCTCATGAGCTATATAACCCACGATTTTGGATAATTTTAAGTCATTTTGACCAGTTGGCAAATAATTTCATTGAGGCCAAAATTCATGATTTCATGAGCTATAACCCACGGTTATTAGATATTTTTGAGACGTTTTGAACCATTAGTAAATAATTTCCCGAGGCAAAAATTCACGATTTTATGGGCTTATAACCTATGATTTTTGATAATTTTTAGTCATTTTGACTCATTAGCAGGTAATTTCACTGAGGCCAATTTTAGTTGTTTTGACCGATTGCAAAATAATTTCATGGAAGCAAAAATTCATAATTTCAAGAGCTATAACCCACGACTTTTTGCCACTTTTAGTTCTTCGACCCATAGGCAAATAATTTCTTGAAAATAAAAATTCATGATTTCATGAGCTATAACCCATGATTTTTGGCCATTTTAGTCATTTCAACCCGTTGTCAAATTGTTTTGTGATGGTCAAAGTCCATAATTTCATGAGCTATAACCCACAATTTTGGGCCATTTTTAGTCATTTTGACTCGTTGTCAAATAATTTGACTTTAGCCAAAATTCATGATTTCATGAACTATAACCCACGATTTTTGGCCATTTTTAATTATTTCAAACTATTGGCAAATAATTTTGTGTAGTATAAGCTTCATAATTTTATGAACTGTAAGCCATGATTTTTTGGCCATTTTTAGTCGTTTCGACCCATCGGCAAATAATTTCACAGAGGCCAAAATTCACAATTCAGTGAGCTATAACCTATAACTTTTGGCCATTTTTAGTCATTTCAACCCGTTGACGAATATTTTCATGTATGTAAAAATTCACAATTCAATGAGGTATAACTCACGATTTTTTGCTATTTTTAGTTATTTTGACTTGTTGGCTAATAATTTTGCGGAGGAAAAAATGCACAACTTGGTGAGCTAGAATGCACTATTTTTGGCCATTTTAAGTCATTTTGACCAGTTGGCAAATAATTTTGTAGCGGCCAAAATTCACGATTTCATGAGCTATCTAACCAATGATATTTGGCCTTTTTAGCGTTTTGACCTGTTGGTAAATAATTTCGTGGAGGCTAAAATTTACGATTTCATGAGCCATAAATTTTGGCTAATTTTAGTCATTTCGACCAGTTGTCAAATAGTTTCCCAATGGTCAAAATTCATGATTTCGTATGCTATAATGCACGATTTTGGGCCATTTTTAGTTATTTCTATCTATTGTTAAGTAATATCACGATAGCCAGAATTCACGATTTTATGAGCTTTAACCCACGATTTTGGATAATTTTAAGTCATTTCGATCCATTGTCAAATAAGTTCATGTTGGCCAAAATTCACGATTTCCTGAGCTATAACCCATGATTTTTGGCCATTTTAGTCATTTTGACCCATTAACAAATAATTTCTTAGAGGCCAAATTCATGACATCATGAGCTATTATCAACAATTTTAGCCAATTTTAGTTGTTTCACCCATTGCCAAATAATTTCATGGAGGCCAAAATTCACGATTCAATGAGCTATAACCCACGATTATTAGCCATTTTTAGTCATTTTTACCCGTTGGCTAATATTTTCGTGGAGGTAAAAATTCATATTTCATGAGCTATAACCCATGATTTTTGGCCATTTTAGTCATTTTGATCCATTGGCAAATAATTTCATGGAGGCCAAAATTCATGATTTCATGAGCTATAACCCATGATTTTTGGCCATTTTAGTCATTTCAACCCATTGGCAAATAATTTCATGGAGGCCAAAATTCACGATTTCATGAGCTATAACCCACAATTTTGGCCATTTTAGTCATTTTGACCCATTGCCAAATAATTTCATGGAGGCCAAAATTCACGATTTCATGAGCTATAACCCATGATTTTTGGCTATTTTTGTCATTTTGACTGTTGGCAAATAATTTCATGGAGCCAAAATTCATGATTTCATGAGCTATAACCCATGATTTTTGCCCATTTTTAGTCATTTCGACCCATTGGTAAATAATTTCACGATGGCTAAAATTCACGATTTCATGAGCTATAACCCATGATTTTTGGCCATTTTAGTCATTTTGACCCATTGGCAAATAATTTCATGGAGGCCAAAATTCACAATTTCATGAGCTATAACCCATGATTTTTGGTATTTTAGTCATTTCAACCCATTGGCAAATAATTTCATGGAGGCCAAAATTCATGATTTCATGAGCTATAACCCATAATTTTTGGCTATTTTAGTCATTTTGATCCATTGGCAAATAATTTTGTGGAGGCCAAATTCATGATTTCATGAGCTATAACCCACAATTTTGGCTATTTTAGTCATTTCAACCCATTGGCAAATAATTTCATGGAGGCCAAAATTCACGATTTCATGAGCTCTATAATCCATTATTTTTGTCCATTTTAGTCATTTCAACCCGTTGTCAAATAATTCCACATTGGCCAAAATTCACAATTTCATGAGCTATAACCCATGATTTTGGTCATTTTAGTCGTTTCAACCCATTGGCAAATAATTTCATGGAGGCCAAAATTCATGATTTCATGAGCTATAACCCACGATTTTTGGTCATTTTAGTCATTTTGACCCATTGTCAAGTAAGTTCATGTTGGCCAAAATTCATGATTTCATGAGCTATAACCCATGATTTTTGGCCATTTTAGTCATTTTGACCCATTGTCAAATAATTTCACGATGGCTAAAATTCACAATTTCATGAGCTATTATCAACAATTTTAGCCAATTTTAGTTGTTTCAACCCATTGGCAAATAATTTCATGGAGGCCAAAATTCACGATTTCATGAGCTATATAACCCACGATTTTTGGTCATTTTAGTCATTTTGACCCGTTGTCAAATAACTTTATGGAGGCCAAAATTCATGATTTCATGAGCTATATAACCCACGATTTTTGGCCATTTTACTCATTTGAACCCCTTAGCAAATAGTTTCTGATAGCTAAAACTTATGATTTCATGAGCTATAACCCACGATTTTTGCCCATTTTTAGTCATTTTGACCCATTGTCAAATAATTTCATGGAGGCCAAAATTCACGATTCATGAGCTATAACCCATGATTTTTGCCATTTTAGTCATTTTGACCCATTGGCAAATAATTTCATAGAGGCAAAATTCATGATTTCATGAGCTATATAACCCATGATTTTTGGCTATTTTAATTATTTTGACTTGTTGGTAAATAATTTCATGGAGGCCAAAATTCACAATTTCATGAGCTTTAACCCATGATTTTTGGCCATTTTAGTCATTTTGACCCATTGTCAAATAATTTCATGTTGGCCAAAATTCACGATTTCATGAGCTATAACCCACAATTTTGGGCCATTTTAGTCATTTCGACCCATTGTCAAATAAGTTCATGTTGGCCAAAATTCACGATTTCATGAGCTATATAACCCATGATTTTTGCCATTTTTAGTCATTTTGACCCATTGGTAAATAATTTCATAGAGGCAAAATTCATGATTTCATGAGCTATAACCCATGATTTTTGCCATTTTTAGTCATTTTGACCCATTGTCAAATAATTTCACGATGGCTAAAATTCACAATTCAATGAGTTTTACCCATGATTTTTGCCATTTTTAGTCATTTTGACCCATTAGCAAATAATTTTGTGGAACCCAAAATTCATAATTTCAAGAGCTATAACCCATGATTTTTGGCCATTTTAAGTCGTTTCAACCCATTGGCAAATAATTTCATGTTGGCCAAAATTCATGATTTCATGAGCTATAACCCACAATTTTGGCTATTTTTAGTCATTTCGGTCCGTTGGTAAATAATTTCATGGAGGCCAAAATTCACGATTTCATGAGCTATAACCCACAATTTCATGCTAATTTTAGTCATTTCAACCCATTGGCAAATAATTTTATGGAGGCCAAAATTCATGATCTCATGAGCTATATAACCCATGATTTTTGGCCATTTTAAGTCGTTTCAACCCATTGGCAAATAATTTCACAGAGGCCAAAATTCACAATTTCATGAGCTATAACCCATGATTTTTGGCCATTTTAAGTCGTTTCAACCCATTGGCAAATAATTTCATGGAGGCCAAAATTCATGATTTCATGAGCTATAACCCACGATTTTTGGCCATTTTAGTCATTTCACCCATTGTCAAATAATTTCATGTTGGCCAAAATTCATGATTTCATGAGCTATAACCCATGATTTTTGGCCATTTTAGTCATTTCAACCCATTGTCAAATAATTTCACAGAGGCCAAAATTCACAATTTCATGAGCTATAACCCATAATTTTGGCCATTTTAATTATTTCAAACTATTGGCAAATAATTTCACAGAGGCCAAAATTCACAATTCATGAGCTATATAACCCACGATTTTTGGCCATTTTAGTCATTTCGACCCATTGTCAAATAATTTGACTTTAGCCAAAATTCACGATTTCATGAGCTATAACCCATGATTATTACATATTTTTAGTTATTTTGACCCATTGTCAAATAATTTCACAGAGGCCAAAATTCACGATTTCATGAGCTATAACCCACAATTTTTGGCCATTTTAGTTATTTTGACCCATTGTCAAATAATTTGACTTTAGCCAAAATTCACAATTTCATGAGCTATAACCCATGATTTTTGGCCATTTTAGTTATTTTGACCCATTGTCAAATAATTTCACAGAGGCCAAAATTCACGATTTCATGAGCTATAACCCACGATTTTTGGCCATTTTAGTTATTTTGATCCATTGATAAATAATTTCATAGAGGCAAAATTCATGATTTCATGAGCTATAACCCATGATTTTTGGCCATTTTAGTTATTTTGACCCATTGTCAAATAATTTCACAGAGGCCAAAATTCACGATTTCATGAGCTATAACCCATGATTTTTGGCCATTTTAGTCATTTCAACCCGTTCACACCATTGAGGCCAAAATTCATGATTTCATGAGCTATATAACCCATGATTTTTGGCCATTTTAGTCATTTCGTCCGTTGGTAAATAATTTCATAGAGGCAAAATTCATGATTTCATGAGCTATATAACCCATGATTTTTAGCCATTTTAGTCATTTTGATTTATTGGTAAATAATTTCATAGAGGCAAAATTCATGATTTCATGAGCTAACACCTATATTTTTGGGCATTTTTTTTATCATTTCAAACCATTGTCAAATCATTTCATGATATCCAAAATTCACGATTTCATGAGCTATTACCCACGATTTTGGGCTGTTTTTAGTCATTTCGACCCATAGTCAAATAAATTCATGTTAGCCAAAATTCACGATTTCATGAGCTATATAACCCATGATTTTTTTGCCTTTTTTTGTTATTTTGACCCGTTGGCAAATAATTTCATGGAGTACAAACTTCATGATTAAATGAGCTATAACCCATGATTTTTGCCCATTTTTACTCGTTTTGACCCGGTGGTAAATATTTTCACGACGGTAAAAATTCATAATTTCATGAGGATCTTACCCATGATTTTTAGCCATTTTTAGTCATTTTGGCCCATCGGTAATTAATTTTGTGAGACAAAAATGCACAATTTCGAGAGATAGAACCCATGATTTTTGTAAGTTTTAGTCGTTTCAACCCTTTGGCAAATAATTTGGAGTGGCCAAAATTCATGATTTCATGAATAACCCACAATTTTTGGCTATTTTTAGTCATTTCGGTCCGTTGGTAAATAATTTCGTGGATGAACAAATTCATGATTCAATGAGCTATAACCCACAATTTCATGCTAATTTTAGTCATTTCAACCCGTTGGCAAATATATTTGTGGAGGCAAAAATTTACGATCTCATGAGCTATATAACCCATGATTTTGTCCCATTGTTAGTCGTTTCAACCCATTGGCAAATAATTTCACGAAATTCTAAAGTAACAATTTCATAAACTATAACACATTATTTTTAGTCATTTTCAGTTGTTTCAACCCATTGGCAAATAATTTCATTGAGGCCAAAATTCATGATTTCATGAGCTATAACACACGATTATTGGACATTCTTAGTCATTTTCAACCATTGACAAATAATTTTATAGTGTCCAAACTTTATGATTTTATGAGCTATAACCCATGATTTTTGGCCATTTTTAGTCATTTCGACCCATTGAGAAATAATTTCACGAAGGCTAAAATTCACAATTTCATGAGCCATAACCCTGAATTTTTAGCCAATTTTAGTTGATTCAATATGTTTGCAAATATTTTCACAAGGACAAAATTCACGATTCATGAGCTATCTAACCCACGATTTTTGGTCATTTCTTATCGTTTCGACCTGCGTCGAATAATTTTGTGAAGGCCTGAATTCACTATTTCATGGGCTATAACCCATGATTATTACATATTTTAGTTATTTCGAACCATTGATAAATAATTTTACAGAGTCCAAAAATTACGATTTCATAAGCTATAACCCACAATTTTTTACCATTTTTAGTTATTTTGACCAATTGAAAAATGATTTTATCAAGTCAAAAATTTACAATTTAATGAGCCATTACCCATGATTTCTAGCCGTTATTTTCAGTTTGACCCATTTTCAAATAAATCCGCAGAGACTAGGATTCACTATTTCATGAGCTATAACCCACCATTTTTGGCTTTTTTAGTTATTTTAATCCATTGACAAATAATTCCGCAAAGACAAAAATGCAAGATTTCGTGAGCTATGATCAATAATTTTTTGCCATTTTAGTTATTTTAACCCACTGGCAAATAATTTAGCGGAGGTCAAAATTTACGATTTCATCAGCTATAACCCATAATTTTTGGTCATTATTAGTCATTTCAACCCGTTCACACCATTGAGGCCAAAATCTAAGATTTCGTGAACTACAAAATCATAATTTTTGGCCATTTTTAGTCATTTCAATCTGTTGAAAAATAATTTTATGGAGGCAAAGGTTCACGATTTCATGAGCTATAACTCACAATTATTGGTTATTTTTAGTCATTTCAGTCCGTTGGTAAATAACTTTATAGAGACCAAAATACATGATTTCATGAGCTATAACCCTTGCTAATAATTTTGCAAAGTCCAAATTTCACGATTTTATGACTAATAACCCATGATTTTTGGCCATTTTTAGTGGTCTCGACCCATTGGCAAATAATTTCACGATGTCCAAAATTCATGATTTTATGTCATTTTCAGTCTTCGACTGTTGGTAAATAATTTTTAGTTGTTTCGACTAGTTCACAAATAGTTTTGTGAAGGCAAAACTTTATGATTTCACTAGCAATAACCTATGTTTTTGGCCATTTTTAGTCAAAATTTCGTGGAGGCAAAAATTTACAATTTCGTAAGGTATATAACCTATGATTATTGGACATTTTAAGCCATTTTGCACTCTTGGTGAATAATTTTGCATAGTCCACCTTAATGATTTCATGAGCAATAACCAACAACTTTTGGCCATTTTTAGTCTTTTCAACTCATTAGAAAATAATTTCGAGGAGGACAAATTTCATGATCTCATTACCTATAACCCAAGTTTTTTTTGCCATTTTTAGTCATTTCAACCCATTGGCAAATAATTTTGGGGAGGCCAAAAGTAATGATTTCATAAACTATACCCCATTATTTTGATCATTTTTAGTTGTTTCAACTTAGCAAATACTTTTGTGGAAGCCAAAATTCATGATTTCATGAGCTGTAATAGACGATTATTAGCCATTTTTAATTATTTTGAACCATTGGCAAATGATTTTACGTTGTCCAAAGTTTACAATTTTGTAAGCTATAACCCATAATTTTTGATCATTTTTTGTTATTTCAACCTATTGGCAAATAATTTCATGGAGGCAAAAATTCATGATTTCATGAGCTATAACCATGATTTTTGTCCATTTTAGTCAATTCATCAAATTGGCATATAATTTTACAGAGTCTAAAATTCACAATTTTATGAGCTATAACCCACTGTTATTTGATATTTTTAGTCTTTTTGAACTATTAGTAAATAATTTGAGGGAAGTAAAAATTCACAATTTTATGAGCTTTAACTGACGATTTTTAGCCATTTTTAGTCATTTCAACCCTTTGGCAAATAATTTTCTAGAGGCCAAAATTCATGATTTCATGAGCAATAACCAACAACTTTTGGCCATTTTAGTCATTTCAACCTATTGGCAAATAATTTTCTAGAGGCCAAAATTCATGATTATGTGAGTCAGAACCCATGATTTTTAGCCATTTTTAGTCGTTTCAACCATTGGCAAATAGTTTTACAAAGGCCAAAATTCATGATTTCATGAGCTATAACCATGATTTTTGTCCATTTTAGTCGTTTTGACTTGTTGGCATGTAATTTTGTGATGGCCAAAATACACAATTTTTCGTGGGCAATTACTCATGATTTTGGCTATTTTAGTCATTTCGACCATTTGTTAAATAATTTTGGATTGGCTAAAATTCATGATTTCGTGAGCTATAACCATGATTTTTGGCCATTTTAGTCGTTTCAACCGTTGGCAATTTAATTTCATGGAGGCAAAATTCATGATTTCGTGAGCTATAACCATGATTTTTGGCCATTTTAGTCATTTCGACCATTTGTTAAATAATTTTGGATTGGCTATAACCATGATTTCATAAGCTATAACCATGATTTTTAGCCATTTTCAATTGTTTTGACCCATTGGCAAATAATTTTGCTTTACATAATCTTCACGATTTCATGAGCTATAACCATGATTTTTAGCCATTTTAGTCATTTGGACCCTTTGGCAAATAATTTCAGGAGGCCAAAATTTATGATTTCATGAGCTATAACCCATGATTTTGGCTATTTTAGTCATTTTGACCCATTGGCAAATAATTTCATGGAGGCAAAATTCATAATTTCATGAGCTATAACCCACTGTTATTTGATATTTTTAGTCTTTTGAACCATTAGTAAGTAATTTCACAAAGGCAAAAATCATGATTTCATGAGCTATAACCATGATTTTTGGCCATTTTAGTCATTTCAACCCTTTGGCAAATAATTACGCGAAGGCCAAAATTTACCAACAATTTCTGGCCATTTTAATCATTTTTATCCATTGCTAAATAATTTCACGGAGGCGAAAATTCATGATTATGTGAGCTGTAACCCATTATTTTTAGCCATTTTTAGTCGTTTCAACCATTGGCAAATAGTTTTACAAAGGCCAAAAATCATGATTTCAGAAGCTGCATAACCCATGACTTTTGTCCATTTTTAGTCGTTTTGACTTGTTGGCATGTAATTTTGTGATGGCCAAAATACACAATTTCGTGGGCAATTACTCATGATTTTGGGCTATTTTTAGTCATTTCGACCAGCTGTTAAATAATTTTGGATTGGCTAAAATTCTTGACGTGAGCTATAACCCATGATTTTTGGCGATTTTAGTTGTTTCGACCTGTTGGCATGTTATTTCACAATGGCTAAAATACACAATTTTTCGTGGGCAATTACCCATGATTTTGGGCCATTTTCAGTCATTTCGACCTGTTGTTAAATAATTTTGGATTGGCTATAACCCATGATTTCATAAGCTATATAACCCATGATTTTTAGCCATTTTCAATTGTTTTGACCCATTGGCAAATAATTTTGCTTTACATAATCTTCACGATTTCATGAGTTATAACCTATAATTTTTAGTCATTTTTAATCATTTTGACCCGTTGGTAAATAATTTCATGGAAACCAAAATTCACGATTCTGTGGGCTCTATGACCCATCGACAAATAGTTTCACAGAGCCCAAAATTCATAATTTCATGAGCTATAACCCGCGGTTATTGGATACTTTAGGCTTTTTGAACATTAGTAAATAATTTCACAGAGGCAAAATACGATTTCATGAGCTATAACCCATGATTTTGGGCCTTTTTTTGTTGTTTTGACCCATTGTGAAAATTTTCTTGGAGGCCAAAATTCATGATTTCATGATCTATAACCCATGATTTTGGCTATTTTCAGACGATTCAATCTGTTAGCAAATTATTTTACGGAAGCCAAAATTCATGATTTTATGAGCAACAATCCACCATTTTTCGCCATTTTTTGTAGTTTTGACCCGTTAGGAAATAATTTTGCGAATGCCAAAATTCACAATTTCATGAGCTATAAAACATGATTTTTGGCCATTTTAGTGCTTTTGGCCCATTCACAAACAATTTCGTGGAACCCAAAAATCATGATTTCATGAGCTACAGCTTATAGTTATTGGATATTTTTAGTCTTTCTAAACCATTACTAAATAATTTCAAATATATAAAAAGTCATGATTTCATGCGCTATAATCCATGAATCTTGGCCATTTTTATTCATTTCAACCCTTTGACAGATAATTTTATGGGGTCAAGATTCAAGATTTTATGAGCTATTACTGATAATTTTTGGCCATTTTAGTCGTTTTGACCCATTGCTAAATAATTTCATGGATGCCAAAATACAAGATTATGTAAACTATAACCCATGATTTTAGCAATTTTAGTAGTTTTGACCCATTGGCAAATAATTTCATGGAGGCAAAATTCATGATTTCATGAGCTATATAACCCATGATTTTTAGCCATTTTTAGTCATTTTGACTTGTTGGCAAATAATTTTATGATAGCCAAAATTCACGATTTTATGAGCTATTACCCATGATTTTTGGCCATTTTAGTCATTTCAACCCATTGGTAAATAATTTTGTGGAGGCCAAAATTCCGCGATTTCATGAGCTATAACCCTCGATTTTTAGCCATTTTTAATCGTTCAGGCCATTAGCAAATAATTTTGTGGAGTCTAAACTTCATGATTCTTGAGTTATAACTCACGATTTTTGGTGATTTATAGTCGCTTTTGACCCATTGGCAAATAATTTCACGGAGGCCAAAATTCATGATTTCATGAGTTATAACCCATGATTTTTGGCCATTTTAGTCGTTTTGACCCATCATCAAATAATTTTATGAAATCTAAAATTCACGATTTCATAAGCTATAACCCATGATTATTGGATATTTTTAGTCTTTTTGAACTATTAGTAAATAATTTGAGGGAAGTAAAATTCACAATTTCATGAGCTATAACCCACGATTTTTAGCAATTTTTGTTATTTTGATTTGTTAGCAAGTAATTTCATTGAGGCCAAATTTATGATTTCATGAGCTATTACCCACAACTTTTGGCCAATTTTAGTTGTTTCGACCCATTGCCAAATAATTTCACGGAGGCCAAAATTTATGATTTTAGGAGCTATACTCACGATTTTTTTGTCATTTTTAGTCATTTCGACCCGTGGACAAATACTTTCACAGAGGCCAATGAGATATAACTGAGCTATAACCTACGATTTTTGCCCATTTTTAGTCATTTTGACCCGTTGACAAATATTTTTGCAAAGATAAAATTCACGATTCAATGAGCTATAACCCATAATTTTGGTCATTTTAGTCGTTTGACTTGTTGGCAAATAATTTCATGGAGGCAAAATTCATGATTTTATGAGCTATAACCCATGATTTTTGGCCATTTTAGTCATTTTGACCCATTGGCAAATAATTTTGTGGAGTCCAAACTTTACGATTTCGTGAGCTATAACCCATAATTTTGGCCATTTTAGTCATTTCAACCCATTGGCAAATAATTTCATGGAGGCAAAATTCATGATTTCATAAGCTATATAACCCATGATTTTAGCCATTTTCAATTGTTTTGACCCATTGGCAAATAATTTTGCTTTACATAATCTTCACGATTTCATGAGTTATAACCTATAATTTTTAGTCATTTTTAATCATTTTGACCCGTTGGTAAATAATTTCATGGAAACCAAAATTCACGATTACGTGGGCTCTATGACCCATTGACAAATAATTTCATGGAGGTCAAAATTCACAATTTCATGAGCTATAACCCGCGGTTATTGGATATTTTTAGTCTTTTGAACATTAGTAAATAATTTCACGGAGGCCAAAATTCACGATTTCATAAATTATAATCCATTACTTTGGTCATTTTAGTTGTTTCAACCCATTGGCAAATAATTTCATGGAGGTCAAAATTCACGATTTCATGAGCTATAACACATGACTATTAGACATTTTTATCATTTTGAACCATTAGCAAATAGTTTAACTATGTCCAAACATCATGATTTGATGAGCAATAACCCATGATTTTTGCCCATTTCTAGTCGTTTTGGTCCATTGGGAAATAATTTCATGGAGGTCAAAACTCATGATTTCAAGAGCTATGACTCATGATTTTGACCATTTTAGTTAATTCAACTTGTTGGCAAATAAATTTACTTGAGGCCAAAATTAACAATTTCATGAGCACAAACCCACGATTTTGGATATTTTTAGTTATTTTGACCCATTGACAAATAATTTTGTGGAAGCCAAAATTCACAATTTCATGAGCTAAACCCATGATTTTGGGCCATTTTTAGTTGTTTTGACCCATTAGTAAATAATTTTGTGGAGGCCAAAATTCATGATTTCATGAGCTATAACCCATGATTTTTGGCCATTTTAGTCATTTTGACCCATTAGCAAATAATTTTACAAAGACCAAAATTCATGATTTCATGAGCAATAACCCATGATTTTTGGCCATTTTAGTCATTTTGACCCATTAGCAAATAATTTTGTGGAAGCCAAAATTCACAATTTCATGAGCTATATAACCCATGATTTTAGCAATTTTAGTAGTTTTGACCCATTGACAAATAATTTTGTGGAAGCCAAAATTCATGATTTCATGAGCAATAACCCATAGTTATTGGATATTTTTAGTCATTTTGAACCATTAGCAAATAATTTTACAAAGACCAAAATTCATGATTTCATGAGCTATAACCCATAATTTTTGGCCATTTTTAGTTGTTTCAACCCATTGGCAAATAATTTCATGGAGGTCAAAATTCATGATTTTATGAGCTATTACCCATAATTTTTGGCCATTTTAGTCGTTTTGACCCATTGCTAAATAATTTCATGGATGCCAAAATACAAGATTATGTAAACTATAACCCATGATTTTAGCAATTTTAGTAGTTTTGACCCATTGGCAAATAAATTTGCAGAGGCTAAATGTCAAGATTTCATTAGCTATATAACCAACGATTTTTTACCCTTTTTTGTCATTTTGACCCGTTGGCAAATAATTTTGCAACGGCCAAAATTTATAATTTTGTGAGCTATTACTTATGATTTTGGGCCAATTTCTAGTTATTTTGACCTGTTATCAAATAATTTTGTGGGGGCCAAAATTCATGATTTCATTAGCTATAACCCATGATTTTTGGCCATTTTTGTCATCTCGGTCCATTAATAAATAATTATGCATAATCCAAAATTGACGATTTCATGAGCTATAACCCATGGTTATTAGATTTTTTTAGTCTTTTTGAACATTAGTAAATAATTTTATAGTGGCACGATTTCATGAGCTATGTAACCCATGATTTTTGGCCATTTTTAGTCGAAACAACCCGTTGGCAAATAATTTCGTGGAGGTCAAAATTCACGATTTCATAAGCTATTACTCATAATTATTGACCACTTTAGTTGTTTCGACTTGTTGCCAAATAATTTTAAGGAGGCCAAAATTTTGGCTTTCATGAGTTATAACCCACAATTTTAGCCATTTTTAGTTTTGTTTTGACTTTCTAGCAAGTAATTTCTCAGAGCACAAATTTCATGACTTCATGAGCTATTACCTATAATTTTTGGCTATTTTAAATTATTTTAATAGTTTTACGATGGCTAAAATTAACGATTTCTGAGGTGTTACCCATAATTTTGGACCATTTTTAGTCATTTCGATCCATTATTATATAATTTTGTATTGACCAAAATTCATGATTTCAGGAGCTACCTATGATTTTTTTATTATTTTTAATTATTGTGACCTATTAGCAAATAATTTTAATCGGGCCCAAACTTTACAATTCCATAAGTTATAACCCATGATTTTTTGCCATTATTAGTCATTTCGACCCGTTGGCAAATAACTTCACGGAGGTCAAAATTCACAATTCAATAATCTATAATCCATGATTTTTTACCCTTTTTAGTCATTTTGACCCATTGATAAATAATTTTACGAAGGCAAAATTCACGATTCAATGAGCTGTAACTCATGATTTTTGACTATTTTTAGTCGTTTCGACCTGTTGGCAGATAATTTCTTGGAGGCAACAATTCACGATTTTGTGAGCTAGAACCCACAAATTTTGGCTATTTTTGTTATTTTGACTCATTGGCAAAAAATTTGTGTAGGCCAAAATTCACGATTTTGTGAGTGATAATAACCCATGATTTTTGTCGTTTTTAGTCATTTCAACCCAATAGCAAATAATTCGGAGGCCAAAAATCACGATTTCATAAATTATAATCCATTTTTGGTCATTTTAGTCATTTCAACCCAATAGCAAATAATTTCATGGAGGTCAAAATTCACGATTCATGAGCTATAACACATGACTATTAGACATTTTTATCATTTTGAACCATTAGCAAATAGTTTAACTATGTCCAAACATCATGATTTGATGAGCAATAACCCATGATTTTTGCCCATTTCTAGTCGTTTTGGTCCATTGGGAAATAATTTCATGGAGGTCAAAACTCATGATTTCAAGAGCTATGACTCATGATTTTTGACCATTTTAGTTAATTCAACTTGTTGGCAAATAAATTTACTTGAGGCCAAAATTAACAATTTCATGAGCACAAACCCACGATTTTAGATATTTTTAGTTATTTTGACCCATTGACAAATAATTTTGTGGAAGCCAAAATTCACAATTTCATGAGCTAAACCCATGATTTTGGGCCATTTTAGACATTTCAACCATTGGCAAATAATTTTACAAAGACCAAAATTCATGATTTCATGAGCAATAACCCATAGTTATTGGATATTTTTAGTCTTCTCAAACCATTAGTAAATAATTTCTTAGAGGCAAAATTTACAATTTCATGTGCTATGACCCACGATTTTGGATATTTTTAGTCGCTTCGATCCTTCTGCAAATAATTTCACAGAGGAAAAATTCACGATTTCGTGAGCTATTATTCACAAGTTTTGGCCACTTTTAGTCATTTTGACCCATTGGCAAATAATTTTACAAAGACCAAAATTCATGATTTCATGAGCTATAACTCATGATTTTGGGCCATTTTTAATAATTTCAAGACATTGGCAAATAATTTTACAAAGACCAAAATTCATGATTTTATGAGCTATAACCCATGATTTTTGGCCATTTTAGTCATTTTGACTGGTTAGCAAATAATTTCATGATTGCCAAAATTCACGATTTCATAAGTTATGCCAAAATTCACGATTTCATAAGTTATTACCCATAATTTTGGGCCATTATTAGTTATTTCGATCCATTGTCAAATAATTTCACGCTAAGAAAATTCACGATTTCATGAGCTAGAACCCATGATTTTTACCATATTTAGTTATTTCAACCATTGATAGATAATTTTGAGCCCAAACATCACGATTTCATGAGATACAACTCACTATTTTTTGCCATTTTTAGTTATTTTGACCTGTTGGCAAATAATTTCAGAGAGGCCAAAATTCACGATTCAATGAGCTATAACCCACGATTTTTTGGCCTTTTTCCGTCGCTTTCATCCATTGGCAAATAATTTTGTGGAAGCCAAAATTCATGATTTCATGAGCAATAACCCATAGTTATTGGATATTTTAAGTCTTTTGAACCATTAGTAATTAATTTTACTTAGGCAAAATACTTAATTTCATGACCATTTTCACATTTTGACTTATTGGCAAATAATTTGATCGGAGCCTAAATTAACGATTTCATGAGCTATTACCCCTAATTTTTGGCCAATTTTAGTTGTTTCAACCCCTTTGCCAAATAATTTTACAGAGGTCAAAATTCACGATTTCAAGAGCTAAAACCCATTAACTTTGGCCATTTTTAGTTGTTTCAACTCGTTGCCAAATAATTTTCCTGAGGCCAAAATTCATGATTACATTAGCTATTATGCATAATTTTTCGCCATTTAAGTTTTCTTGACCCATTGTCAAATAATTTCCCGATGTCAAAATTTATAATTTCGTAAGCTTATAACCTACGAATTTGGGCCATGTTTAGTCATTTTGACCCATTGTCATATAATTACACATTGACCAAAATTCACAATTTTTTAAGCTATAACCCATAATTTTTTTTCCATTTCGACCCATTGGCAAAATATTTTGTGGAGTGCAAACTTCATAATTTCATGAGCTAGAACCCATGATTTTTGGCTATTTTAGTCATTTTGAGCTGTTGGCAAATAATTTCATAGAGGCCAATCTTCACGATTCAATGTGCTACAGCCCATGATTTTTGGCTATTTTTAGTCATTTTGAATCGTTGGGAAATATTTTCGTGGAGGCAAAATTTAAAATTTTGTGAGCTAGAACCCATGATTTTTGCCATTTTTAGTTATTTCACCCATTGGCAAATAATTTCATGATTGCCAAAATTCACGATTTCATGAGTTGTGCAACCCATTATTTTTGCCCCTTTTTAGTTATTTTGACCTGTTGTCAAATAATTTAACGAACTATAACCCATTATTTTTGGCCATTTTTAGTTCTTTTGACCTGTTGGCAAATAATTTTCTGGAGGCTAAATTCAAATTTTCATGAGCTATTACCCATATCTTTTTGGCCATTTGTAGTCTTTTTTACCCATTGTCAAATTATTTCGTGATGCCAAAATTCATGATTTTATGAGCTATAACCTATGGTTTTTAGCCATTTTTAGTCGTTCCGACTCATTGGCAAATTGTGTTGCGGAGGCCAAAAGTCATGATCACCCAAGATTTTTGGCCATTTTTAACCGCTTGACCCATTGATAAATAATTTCATAGAGGCCAAAATTCATGATTTCATGAGCTATTACCCATAATTTTGGCCATTTTAATTATTTTGACCCATTGTCATATAATTACACATTGACCAAAATTCACAATTTTATGAAGTGTAACCCTCAATTTTTGGCCATTTTAATTATTTTGACCCATTGGCAAATAATTTCATGGAGGCCAAAATTCACGATTTCATGAGTTATAACCCACTATTTTTGGCCATTTTAGTTGTTTTGACTCAATGGCAAATAATTTCATGGAGGCCAAAATTCACAATTTCATGAGCTATAACCCATGATTTTTGGCCATTTTAGTTATTTTGACCCATTGGCAAATAATTTTGTGGAAGCCAAAATTCATGATTTCATGAGCTATAACTCATGATTTTGGGCCATTTTTAGTCGTTTCAACCCATTGGCAAATAATTTTACAAAGACCAAAATTCACGATTTCATGAGCTATAACCCATGATTTATGGCCATTTTTAGTACTTTTTACGCATTGGCAAATAATTTCATTGAGACCAAAATTCATGATTTCATGAGCTATAACCCATGATTTTTGCCATTTTTAGTCATTTTGACCCATTGGCAAATAATTTCATGGAGGCCAAAATTCATGATTTTATGAGCTATAACCCATGATTTTTGCCATTTTTAGTTATTTTGACCCATTGGCAAATAATTTTACAGAGGTCAAAATTCACGATTTCATGAGCTATAACCCACGATTTTTGCCATTTTTAGTCATTTTGACCCGTTGGCAAATAATTTCCGAGGCCAAAATTCATGATTTTATGAGCTATAACCCATAATTTTGGCCAATTTTAGTTGTTTCACCCTTTGCCAAATAATTTTACAGAGGTCAAAATTCACGATTTCAAGAGCTAAAACCCATTAACTTTGGCCATTTTAGTTGTTTCAACTCGTTGCAAATAATTTTCCTGAGGCCAAAATTCATGATTACATTAGCTATTATGCATAATTTTTCGCCATTTAAGTTTTCTTGACCCATTGTCAAATAATTTCCGATGTCAAAATTTATAATTTCGTAGCTTATAACCTACGGCCATGTTTAGTCATTTTGACCCATTGTCATATAATTACACATTGACCAAAATTCACAATTTTTAAGCTATAACCCATAATTTTTTCCATTTCACCCATTGGCAAATAATTTTGTGGAGACTAAAATTCATAATTTCATGAGCTATAACCCATGATTTTTGGCTATTTTAGTCATTTTGACCTGTTGGCAAATAATTTCATAGAGGCCAATCTTCACGATTCAATGTGCTATGACCCATGATTTTGGCTATTTTAGTCATTTTGAATCGTTGGGAAATATTTTCGTGGAGGCAAAATTTAAAATTTTGTGAGCTAGAACCCATGATTTTTGCCATTTTTAGTTATTTCACCCATTGGCAAATAATTTCATGATTGCCAAAATTCACGATTTCATGAGTTGTGCAACCCATTATTTTTGCCCCTTTTTAGTTATTTTGACCTGTTATCAAATAATTTCATGGAGGCCAAAATTCATGATTTCATGAGCTATAACCCATGATTTTTGGCCATTTTAGTTATTTCGATCCATTGTCAAATAATTTCATGATTGCCAAAATTCACGATTTCATGAGCAATAACCCATAGTTATTGGATATTTTTAGTCTTTTGAACATTAGTAAATAATTTCTTAGAGGCAAAATTTACAATTTCATGTGCTATGACCCACGATTTTTGCCATTTTTAGTTATTTCGATCCATTGTCAAATAATTTCATAGAGGCCAAAATTCACGATTTCGTGAGCTATTATTCACAAGTTTTGGCCACTTTTAGTCATTTTGACCCATTGTCAAATAATTTCATAGAGGCCAAAATTCATGATTTCATGAGCTATAACTCATGATTTTGGGCCATTTTTAATAATTTCAAGACATTGGCAAATAATAATGCATAGAAAAGTCACGATTTTATGAGCTATAACCCACGATTTTGGCCATTTTTAGTCATTTTGACTGGTTAGCAAATAATTTCATGATTGCCAAAATTCACGATTTCATAAGTTATGCCAAAATTCACGATTTCATAAGTTATTACCCATAATTTTGGCCATTTTTAGTCATTTCGATCCATTGCCAAATAATTTCATGGAGGCCAAAATTCATGATTTTATGAGCTATAACCCATAATTTTGGCCATTTTTAGTCATTTTGACCCATTGGCAAATAATTTTACAGAGGTCAAAATTCACGATTTCATGAGCTATAACCCACGATTTTGGCCATTTTAATCATTTCGACCCATTAGCAAATAATTTCATGGAGGCCAAAATTCATGATTTCATGAGCTATAACCCATTTTTTGGCCACTTTTAGTCATTTTGACCCATTGGCAAATAATTTTACAGAGGTCAAAATTCACGATTCAATGAGCTATAACCCACGATTTTTGGCCTTTTTCCGTCGCTTCATCCATTGGCAAATAATTTTGTGGAGACTAAAATTCATAATTTCAAAGCTATAACCCACAGTTACTGGATATTTTAAGTCTTTTTGAACCATTAGTAATTAATTTTACTTAGGCAAAAATACTTAATTTCATGACCATTTTCAGTCATTTTGACTTATTGGCAAATAATTTGACGGGAGCCTAAATTAACGATTTCATGAGCTATTACCCCTAATTTTTGGCCAATTTTAGTTGTTTCGACCCCTTTGCCAAATAATTTTACAGAGGTCAAAATTCACGATTTCAAGAGCTAAAACCCATTAACTTTGGCCATTTTTAGTTGTTTCAACTCGTTGGCAAATAATTTTCCTGAGGCCAAAATTCATGATTACATTAGCTATTATGCATAATTTTTCGCCATTTAAGTTTTCTTGACCCATTGTCAAATAATTTCCCGATGTCAAAATTTATAATTTCGTAGCTTATAACCTACGGCCATGTTTAGTCATTTTGACCCATTGTCATATAATTACACATTGACCAAAATTCACAATTTTTAAGCTATAACCCATAATTTTTTCCATTTCACCCATTGGCAAATAATTTTGTGGAGACTAAAATTCATAATTTCATGAGCTATAACCCATGATTTTTGGCTATTTTAGTCATTTTGACCTGTTGGCAAATAATTTCATAGAGGCCAATCTTCACGATTCAATGTGCTATGACCCATGATTTTGGCTATTTTAGTCATTTTGAATCGTTGGGAAATATTTTCGTGGAGGCAAAATTTAAAATTTTGTGAGCTAGAACCCATGATTTTTGCCATTTTTAGTTATTTCACCCATTGGCAAATAATTTCATGATTGCCAAAATTCACGATTTCATGAGTTGTGCAACCCATTATTTTTGCCCCTTTTTAGTTATTTTGACCTGTTGTCAAATAATTTAACGAACTATAACCCATTATTTTTGGCCATTTTAGTTATTTTGACCTGTTGGCAAATAATTTCTGAGGCTAAATTCAAATTTTCATGAGCTATTACCCATATCTTTTGGCCATTTGTAGTCTTTTTACCCATTGTCAAATTATTTCGATGCCAAAATTCATGATTTTATGAGCTATAACCCACGATTTTGGCTATTTTTGTTATTTTGACTCATTGGCAAAAATTTGTGTAGGCCAAAATTCACGATTTTGTGAGTGATAATAACCCATGATTTTTGTCGTTTTAGTCATTTCAACCCAATAGCAAATAATTTCGTGGAGGCCAAAAATCACGATTTCATAAATTATAATCCATTACTTTGGTCATTTTAGTTGTTTCAGCGGTGGAAAATAATTTCGTGGAGATCGAAATTCCGCAGTTTCATGAGCTATAACACATGACTATTAGACATTTTATCATTTTGAACCATTAGCAAATAGTTTAACTATGTCCAAACATCATGATTTGATGAGCAATAACCCATGATTTTTGCCCATTTCTAGTCGTTTTGGTCCATTGGGAAATAATTTCATGGAGGTCAAAACTCATGATTTCAAGAGCTATGACTCATGATTTTTGACCATTTTAGTTATTTTGACCTGTTGGCAAATAATTTCTGAGGCCAAAATTCATGATTTCATGAGCTATAACCCATGATTTTGGCCATTTTAGTCATTTTGACCCATTGATAAATAATTTCATGATTGCCAAAATTCACGATTTCATGAGCAATAACCCATAGTTATTGGATATTTTTAGTCGTTTGATCCATTGGCAAATAATAATGCATAGGGCAAAAGTCACGATTTTATGAGCTATATAACCCATGATTTTGGCCATTTTAGTTGATTCAACTTGTTGGCAAATAATTTCTGAGGCCAAAATTCATGATTTCAAGAGCTATGACTCATGATTTTTGACCATTTTAGTTGATTCAACTTGTTGGCAAATAATTTCAGAGAGGCCAAAATTCACGATTTCATGAGTTATAACCCACTATTTTTGGCCATTTTAGTTCTTTTGACTGTTGGCAAATAATTTCTGAGGCCAAAATTCATGATTTCATGAGCTATAACCCATTATTTTTGGCCATTTTAGTTATTTTGACTGTTGGCAAATAATTTCACGAGGCTAAAATTCACGATTTCATGAGCTATTACCCATATCTTTTGGCCATTTTAGTCATTTTGACCCATTGATAAATAATTTCATGATTGCCAAAATTCACGATTTTGTGAGCTAGAACCCATGATTTTTTACCATTTTTAGTTATTTTGACCTGTTGGCAAATAATTTCGGGAGGCCAAAATTCACAATTCAATGAGCTATAACCCATGATTTTGGGCCATTTTAGTAATTTCACCCATTGGCAAATAATTTCAGAGAGGCCAAAATTCACAATTCAATGAGCTATAACCCATGATTTTCTACCATTTTAGTCATTTTGACCCATTGATAAATAATTTCAGAGAGGCCAAAATTCACGATTCAATGAGCTATAACCCATGATTTTTTACCATTTTTAGTTATTTTGACCTGTTGGCAAATAATTTCTGGGAGGCCAAAATTCACGATTTTGTGAGCTAGAACCCACAAATTTTGGCTATTTTTGTTATTTTGACTCATTGGCAAAAAATTTGTGTGGGCCAAAATTCACGATTTTGTGAGTGATAATAATCCATGATTTTTGTCGTTTTTAGTCATTTCAACCCAATAGCAAATAATTTCGTGGAGGCCAAAAATCACGATTTCATAAATTATAATCCATTACTTTGGTCATTTTTAGTTGTTTCAACGCAGTGGAAAATAATTTCGTGGAGATCGAAATTCACAGTTTCATGAGCTATAACACATGACTATTAGACATTTTTATCATTTTGAACCATTAGCAAATAGTTTAACTATGTCCAAACATCATGATTTGATGAGCAATAACCCATGATTTTTGCCCATTTCTAGTCGTTTTGGTCCATTGGGAAATAATTTCATGGAGGTCAAAACTCATGATTTCAAGAGCTATGACTCATGATTTTTGACCATTTTTAGTTGATTCAACTTGTTGGCAAATAAATTTACGGAGGCCAAAATTAACAATTTCATGAGCACAAACCCACGATTTTTAGATATTTTTAGTTATTTTGACCCATTGACAAATAATTTTGTGGAAGCCAAAATTCACAATTTCATGAGCTAAACCCATGATTTTGGGCCATTTTAGACATTTCAAACCATTGGCAAATAATTTTACAAAGACCAAAATTCACGATTTCATGAGCAATAACCCATAGTTATTGGATATTTTTAGTCTTCTCAAACCATTAGTAAATAATTTCTTAGAGGCAAAAATTTACAATTTCATGTGCTATGACCCACGATTTTTGGATATTTTTAGTCGTTTCGATCCTTCGGCAAATAATTTCACAGAGGCTAAAATTCACGATTTCGTGAGCTATTATTCACAAGTTTTGGCCACTTTTAGTCATTTTGACCCATCGCCAAATAGTTTCACGGAGACAAAAGTTCACGATTACGTGAGCTATAACTCATGATTTTGGGCCATTTTTAATAATTTCAGCACATTGGCAAATAATAATGCATAGGGCAAAAGTCACGATTTTATGGGCTATATGACCCATGATTTTCGGCCATTTTTAGTCATTTTGACTGGTTAGCAAATAATTTCATGATTGCCAAAATTCACGATTTCATAAGTTATGCCAAAATTCACGATTTCATAAGTTATTACCCATAATTTTGGGCCATTATTAGTTATTTCGATCCATTGTCAAATAATTTCACGTTGGCAAAAATTCACGATTTCATGAGCTAGAACCCATGATTTTGGGCCATTTTAGACATTTCAACCATTGGCAAATAATTTCTGAGGCCAAAATTCACGATTTCATGAGATACAACTCACTATTTTTGCCATTTTTAGTTATTTTGACCTGTTGGCAAATAATTTCAGAGAGGCCAAAATTCACGATTCAATGAGCTATAACCCACGATTTTTTGGCCTTTTTCCGTCGTTTCGATCCATTGGCAAATAATTTTGTGGAGACTAAAATTCATAATTTCAAAGCTATAACCCACAGTTATTGGATATTTTAAGTCTTTTTGAACCATTAGTAATTAATTTTACTTAGGCAAAAATACTTAATTTCATGACCATTTTCAGACATTTTGACTTATTGGCAAATAATTTGACGGGAGCCTAAATTAACGATTTCATGAGCTATTATCCCTAATTTTTGACCAATTTTAGTTGTTTCGACCCCCTTGCCAAATAAGTTTACAGAGGTCAAAATTCACGATTTCAAGAGCTAAAACCCATTAACTTTGGCAATTTTTAGTTGTTTCAACTCTTTGGCAAATAATTTTCCTGACGCCAAAATTCATGATTACGTTAGCTATTATGCATAATTTTTCGCCATTTAAGTTTTCTTGACCCATTGTCAAATAATTTCCCGATGTCAAAATTTATAATTTCGTAAGCTTATAACCTACGAATTTGGGCCATGTTTAGTCATTTTGACTCATTGTCATATAATTACACATTGACCAAAATTCACAATTTTACAAGCTATAACCCATAATTTTTTTTCCATTTCGACCCATTGGCAAAATATTTTGTGGAGTGCAAAGTTCATAATTTCATGAGCTACCCACAGTTTTTGACTATTTTTAGTCAATTTGAGCTGTTGGCAAATAATTTCACAGAGGCCAATCTTCACGATTCAATGTGCTACAACCCATGATTTTTGGCTATTTTTAGTCATTTTGAATCGTTGGGAAATATTTTCGTGGAGGCAAAAATTTAAAATTTTGTGAGCTAGAACCCATAGTTTTTCGCCATTTTTAGTTATTTCGACCCATTAGAACATAATTTTACAGACACTAAAATTCACGATTTCATGAGTTGTGCAACCCATTATTTTTGCCTCTTTTTAGTTATTTTGACCTGTTGTCAAATAATTTAACGAACTATAACCCATTATTTTTGGCCATTTTTAGTTCTTTTGACATGTTGGCAAATAATTTTCTGGAGGCTAAATTCAAATTTTCATGAGCTATTACCCATATCTTTTTGGCCATTTTTAGCCTTTTTTACCCATTGTCAAATTATTTCGTGGTGCCAAAATTCATGATTTTATGAGCTATAACCTATGGTTTTAGCCATTTTAGTCGTTCACTCATTGGCAATTAGGTTATGGAGGCCAAAAGTCATGATCGCCTAAGATTTTTGGCCATTTTAACCGCTTTGACCCATTGATAAATAATTTCATGGAGGCCAAAATTCATGATTTCATTAGCTATAACCCATGATTTTGGGCCATTTTAGACATTTCAAACCATTGGCAAATAATTTTACAAAGACCAAAATTCACGATTTTATGAGCTATAACCCATAATTTTTGGCCATTTTAGTCATTTTGACCCATTGGCAAATAATTTCGTGGAGGCCAAAATTCACAATTTCATGAGCTAAACCCATGATTTTGGCTATTTTTAGTCATTTTGACCCATTGCTAAATAATTTCATGGAGGCCAAAATTCACGATTTCATGAGCTATGTAACCCATGATTTTGGCTATTTTTAGTCATTTTGACCCGTTGGCAAATAATTTTGCAACGCCAAAATTTATAATTTTGTGAGCTAGAACCCATGATTTTTGGCCATTTTAGTTATTTTGACCCATTGGCAAATAATTTCATGATTGCCAAAATTCACGATTTCATGAGCTATGTAACCCATGATTTTTGGCCATTTTAGTTATTTTGACCCGTTGTCAAATAATTTCATGAGCTATAACCCATGATTTTTGGCCATTTTAGTTATTTTGACCCGTTGGCAAATAATTTTAAGGAGGCCAAAATTCACAATTTCATGAGCTATAACCCATGATTTTTGGCCATTTTAGTCATTTTGACCCATTGGCAAATAAATTTACTGAGGCCAAAATTCATGATTTTATGAGCTATAACCCATGATTTTTGGCCATTTTAGTTGTTTTGACCCATTGGCAAATAATTTTAAGGAGGCCAAAATTCATGATTTCATGATCTATAACCCATGATTTTTGGCCATTTTAACCGCTTTTGACCCATTGACAAATAATTTTGTGGAAGCCAAAATTCATGATTTCATGAGCTATAACCCATGATTTTTGGCCATTTTAGTCATTTTGACCCATTGTCAAATAATTTCATGATTGCCAAAATTCACAATTTCATGAGTTATAACCCACAATTTTGGCCATTTTAGTTATTTTGACCCATTAGCAAATAATTTTAATCGGGCCCAAACTTTACAATTCCATAAGTTATAACCCATGATTTTTGGCCATTTTAGTTGTTTTGACCCATTGGCAAATAATTTCTGGAGGCCAAAATTCACAATTTCATGAGCTATTACCTATAATTTTTGGCCATTTTAGTCATTTTGACCCATTGACAAATAATTTTGTGGAAGCCAAAATTCACGATTTTGTGAGCTATAACCCACGATTTTGGATATTTTAGTCTTTCTAAACCATTACTAAATAATTTCAAATATATAAAAGTCATGATTTCATGAGCTATAACCCATGATTTTTGGCCATTTTAGTCATTTTGACCCATTGACAAATAATTTTGTGGGGCCAAAATTCACGATTTTGTGAGCTATTACTTATGATTTTTGGCCATTTTAGTCGCTTTGACCCATTGCTAAATAATTTCATGGATGCCAAAATACAAGATTATGTAAACTATAACCCATGATTTTTAGCAATTTTAGTAGTTTTGACCCATTGGCAAATAAATTTGCAGAGGCTAAATGTCAAGATTTCATTAGCTATATAACCAACGATTTTTTACCCTTTTTTGTCATTTTGACCCGTTGGCAAATAATTTTGCAACGGCCAAAATTTATAATTTTGTGAGCTATTACTTATGATTTTTGGCCAATTTCTAGTTATTTTGACCCGTTGGCAAATAATTTTAAGGAGGCCAAAATTCATGATTTCATTAGCTATAACCCATGATTTTTGGCCATTTTTGTCATCTCGGTCCATTAATAAATAATTATGCATAATCCAAAATTGACGATTTCATGAGCTATAACCCATGGTTATTAGATTTTTTAGTCTTTTGAACATTAGTAAATAATTTTATAGTGGCACGATTTCATGAGCTATGTAACCCATGATTTTTGGCCATTTTAGTCGAAACAACCCGTTGGCAAATAATTTCGTGGAGGTCAAAATTCACGATTTCATAAGCTATTACTCATAATTATTGACCACTTTAGTTGTTTCGACTTGTTGCCAAATAATTTTAAGGAGGCCAAAATTTTGGCTTTCATGAGTTATAACCCACAATTTTGGCCATTTTAGTTGTTTTGACCCATTGACAAATAATTTTGTGGAGGCCAAAATTCATGATTTCATGAGCTATAACTCATGATTTTTGACCATTTTAGTTAATTCAACTTGTTGGCAAATAAATTTACTGAGGCCAAAATTAACAATTTCATGAGCACAAACCCACGATTTTGGATATTTTTAGTTGTTTTGACCCATTGACAAATAATTTTGTGGAAGCCAAAATTCACAATTTCATGAGCTAAACCCATGATTTTGGGCCATTTTAGACATTTCAACCATTGGCAAATAATTTTACAAAGACCAAAATTCATGATTTCATGAGCTATGTAACCCATGATTTTTGGCCATTTTAGTCATTTTGACCCATTGGCAAATAATTTCATGGAGGCCAAAATTCATGATTTCATGAGCTATAACCCATGATTTTTGGCCATTTTAGTTATTTCGATCCATTGGCAAATAATTTTCCTGAGGCCAAAATTAACAATTTCATGAGCTATAACCCATGATTTTTGGCCATTTTAGTCATTTTGACCCATCGCCAAATAGTTTCACGGTGACTAAAGTTCATGATTACGTGAGCTATAACTCATGATTTTGGGCCATTTTTAGTAATTTCAGCCCATTGGCAAATAATAATGCATAGGGCAAAAGTCACGATTTTATGAGCTATATAACCCATGATTTTCGGTCATTTTTAGTCATTTTGACTGGTTAGCAAATAATTTCATGATTGCCAAAATTCACGATTTCATAAGTTATGCCAAAATTCACGATTTCATAAGTTATTACCCATAATTTTGGGCCATTATTAGTTATTTCGACCAATTGTCAAATAATTTCACGTTGGCAAAAATTCACGATTTCATGAGCTAGAACCCATGATTTTTTTTTACCATTTTTAGTTATTTCGAACCATTGATAGATAATTTTTTGAGCCCAAACATCACGATTTCATGAGATACAACTCACTATTTTTGGCCATTTTAGTTATTTTGACCCATTGGCAAATAATTTCGTGGAGGCCAAAATTCACAATTCAATGAGCTATAACCCATGATTTTTGGCTATTTTAGTCATTTTGACCCATTGTCAAATAATTTTGTGGAGACTAAAATTCATAATTTCAAAGCTATAACCCATAATTTTTGGCCATTTTAGTTGTTTTGACCCATTGTCAAATAATTTTGTGGTGTCTAAACTTCATAATTTCATGATCTATAACCCAAAGTTTTGACCATTTTAGTTATTTCAACCATTGGCAAATAATTTCACGGAGGCCAAAATTCACGATTCAATGAGCTATAACCCACGATTTTTGGTGAGCTAGAACCCATGATTTTCTACCATTTTAGTCATTTTGACCCATTGTCAAATAATTTCATGGAGGCAAAATTCATGATTTCATGAGCTATAACCCATAATTTTTGGCCATTTTAGTTCTTTTGACTGTTGGCAAATAATTTTCCTGAGGCCAAAATTCATGATTTCATGAGCTATTACCCATATCTTTTGGCCATTTTAGTCATTTTGACCCATTGGCAAATAATTTTCCTGAGGCCAAAATTCACAATTTCATGAGCTATAACCCATAATTTTTGGCCATTTTAGTCATTTTGACCTGTTGGCAAATAATTTTCCTGAGGCCAAAATTCATGATTTTATGAGCTATAACCCATAATTTTTCGCCATTTTTAGTTATTTCACCCATTGGCAAAATATTTTGTGGAGTGCAAACTTCATAATTTCATGAGCTATAACCCATAATTTTTGGCCATTTTAGTTATTTCACCCATTGGCAAATAATTTCATAGAGGCCAATCTTCACGATTCAATGAGCTATAACCCACGATTTTTGGTGAGCTAGAACCCATAGTTTTTCGCCATTTTTAGTTATTTTGACTGTTGGCAAATAATTTTCCTGAGGCCAAAATTAACAATTTCATGAGCTATAACCCACTATTTTTGCCATTTTAGTTATTTTGACTGTTGGCAAATAATTTGAGAGGCCAAAATTCACGATTCAATGAGCTATAACCCACGATTTTTGGCCATTTTAGTCGCTTCGATCCATTGGCAAATAATTTTGTGGAAGCCAAAATTCACAATTTAATGAGCTATAACCCATAATTTTGGGCCATTTTAATTATTTTGACTCATTGGCAAATAATTTCCGAGGCTAAAATTAATATTTTCATGAACTATTACCCATATCTTTTGGCCATTTTTAGCCTTTTTACCCATTGTCAAATTGTTTTGTGATGCCAAAATTCACAATTTCATGAGCTATAACCCATAATTTTTGGCCATTTTAGTCATTGTGACCCGTTGTCAAATAATTTCACGTTGGCAAAATTCACGATTTTTGGCCATTTTAGTCATTTTGACTTATTGGCAAATAATTTCATGGAGGCCAAAAGTCATGATCACCCAAGATTTTTGGCCATTTTAGTCATTTTGACCCATTGATAAATAATTTCATGAGCCAAAATTCATGATTTCATGAGCTATAACCCATGATTTTGGGCCATTTTAGTCATTTTGACCCATTGTCAAATAATTTCATGATTGCCAAAATTCACAATTTCATGAACTATAACCCACGATTTTTGGCCATTTTAATTATTTTGACTCATTAGCAAATAGTTTTTGGAGTCCAAACATTACGGATTCATGAGTTATAACCCACTATTTTTGGTCGATTTTAGTTGTTTTGACTCATTGGCAAATAATTTTCCTGAGGCCAAAATTCACAATTTAATGAGCTATAACCCATGATTTTGGGCCATTTTAGTCATTTTGACCCATCGCCAAATAGTTTCACGGTGACTAAAGTTCATGATTACGTGAGCTATAACTCATGATTTTGGGCCATTTTAGTAATTTCACCATTGGCAAATAATAATGCATAGGGCAAAAGTCACGATTTTATGAGCTATATAACCCATGATTTTTGGCCATTTTAGTCATTTTGACCGGTTAGCAAATAATTTCATGATTGCCAAAATTCACGATTTCATAAGTTATGCCAAAATTCACGATTTCATAAGTTATTACCCATAATTTTGGGCCATTATTAGTTATTTCACCAATTGTCAAATAATTTCACAGAGGAAATTCACGATTTCATAAGTTATGCCAAAATTCATGATTTCATGAGCTAGAACCCATGATTTTTTACCATTTTTAGTTATTTCAACCATTGATAGATAATTTTTGAGCCCAAACATCACGATTTCATGAGATACAACTCACTATTTTTGGCCATTTTAGTTATTTTGACTCATTGGCAAATAATTTTGTGGAAGCCAAAATTCACAATTCAATGAGCTATAACCCACTATTTTTGCCATTTTAGTTATTTCGATCCATTGGCAAATAATTTTGTGGAGACTAAAATTCATAATTTCAAAGCTATAACCCACGCTTATTGGATATTTTAAGTCTTTTGAACCATTAGTAATTAATTTTACTTAGGCAAAAATACTTAATTTCATGACCATTTTCGACATTTTGACTTATTGGCAAATAATTTGACTGAGCCTAAATTAACGATTTCATGAGCTATTATCCCTAATTTTGACCATTTTAGTTGTTTCACCCCTTGCCAAATAAGTTTACAGAGGTCAAAATTCACGATTTCAAGAGCTAAACCCATTAACTTTGGCAATTTTTAGTTGTTTCAACTCTTTGCAAATAATTTCATGATTGCCAAAATTCATGATTTTATGAGCCATAACCCATGATTTTTAGCACTTTTTAGTCGTTCCGACTCATTGGCAAATTGTGTTGCGGAGGCCAAAAGTCATGATCGCCTAAGATTTTTGGCCATTTTTAACCGTTTTGACCCATTGATAAATAATTTCGCGGTAGCCAAAATTCATGATATCGTTAGCTATTACCCATGAATTTGGGCCATTTTCAGTCATTTCCACCCATTGTCAAATAATTTCGCATTGACCAAAATTCACAATTTTATGAAGTGTAACCCTCAATTTTTGGCCATTTTTAATTATTTTGACTCATTAGCAAATAGTTTTTTGGAGTCCAAACATTATGATTTCACGAGTTATAACCCACTATTTTTGGTCATTTTTAGTTGTTTTGACTCAATGGCAAATAATTTCTGGGAGGCCAAAATTCACAATTTAATGAGCTATAACGAATAATTTTTGGCCATTGTTTAGTTGATTTGACCCCTCTGCAAATAATTTTGTGAAGACCAAAATACACGATTTTGTGAGCTATAACCCACAGTTATTGGATATTTTTTTATTTTTTTGAACCATTACTAAATAATTTCACGGAGGCAACAATTCTTGATTTCATAATCTATAACCCACGATGTTAAGCCATTTTTAGGCATTTCGACCTGTTCACAAATAATTTTGTGGAGCCAAAAATTCACTATTTCATGACCTATTTCCCATAATTTTTGGCCAATTTTAGTTGTTTCAACTCGTTGCTAAATAATTTCACAGAGGCCAAAAGCTATGATTTCAAGAGAAAAAAAGTTTTTGGCCATTTTTAGTTGTTTCAACCGTTGGCAAATAATTTCGCGGAGGCTAAAATTCATGATTTAATTAGCTATTAACCATAATTTTTCCCATTTTTAGTCGTTTTGACCCATTGTCAAATTATTCCCGATGGTCAAATTTCATAATTTCGTGAGCTATAACCCACGAATTTAGGCTATTTTTAGTCATTTTGACCCGTTGTCAAATAATTTCATGTTGGCCAAAATTCACGATTTTTGGCCATTTTAGTCATTTTGACTTATTGGCAAATAATTTCATGGAGGCCAAAAGTCATGATCACCCAAGATTTTTGGCCATTTTAGTCATTTTGACCCATTGATAAATAATTTCATGTTGGCCAAAATTCATGATTTCATGAGCTATAACCCACTATTTTTGGTCATTTTTAGTCATTTTGACCCATTGTCAAATAATTTCATGTTGGCCAAAATTCACAATTTCATGAGCTATAACCCACGATTTTTGGCCATTTTCAATATTTCCACCCATTGTCAAATAATTTCAGATTGACCAAAATTCACAATTTTATGAAGTGTAACCCTCAATTTTTGGCCATTTTAATTATTTTGACTCATTAGCAAATAGTTTTTGGAGTCCAAACATTACGGATTCATGAGTTATAACCCACTATTTTTGGTCATTTTAGTTGTTTTGACTCAATGGCAAATAATTTTCCTGAGGCCAAAATTCACAATTTAATGAGCTATAACCCACGATTTTTGGCCATTTTAGTCATTTTGACCCATTGGCAAATAATTTTGTGGAGCCAAAATTCACGATTTCATGAGCTATAACCCACGCTTATTGGATATTTTTTATTTTTTGAACCATTACTAAATAATTTCACGGAGGCAACAATTCTTGATTTCATAATCTATAACCCACGATGTTAAGCCATTTTAGGCATTTCGACTGTTCACAAATAATTTTGTGGAGCCAAAATTCACTATTTCATGACCTATTTCCCATAATTTTTGGCCATATTTAGTTGTTTCGACCCGTTGCTAAATAATTTCACAGAGGCCAAAAGCTATGATTTCAAGAGAAAAAAGTTTTGGCCATTTTAGTCATTTCAACCCATTGGCAAATAATTTTCCTGAGGCCAAAATTCATGATTTAATTAGATATTAACCATAATTTTTCCCATTTTTAGTCGTTTTGACCCATTGTCAAATTATTCCCGATGGTCAAATTTCATAATTTCGTGAGCTATAACCCACGAATTTAGGCCATTTTAGTCATTTTGACCCGTTGTCAAATAATTTCATGTTGGCCAAAATTCATGATTTTATGAGCTATAACCCATGATTTTTACCATTTTTAGTTATTTCACCCATTGGCAAAATATTTTGTGGAGTGCAAACTTCATAATTTTATGAGCTATAACCCACGATTTTTGGCCATTTTAGTCATTTTGACTTATTGGCAAATAATTTTCCTGAGGCCAAAATTCACGATTCAATGAGCTATAACCCATAATTTTGGCCATTTTAGTCATTTTGAATCGTTGGGAAATATTTTCGTGGAGGCAAAATTTAAAATTTTGTGAGCTAGAACCCATAGTTTTTCGCCATTTTTAGTTATTTCACCCATTGGAACATAATTTTACTGACACTAAAATTCACGATTTCATGAGTTGTGCAACCCATTATTTTTGGCCATTTTAGTTATTTTGACCTGTTGTCAAATAATTTAACGAACTATAACCCATTATTTTGGCCATTTTAGTTCTTTTGACTGTTGGCAAATAATTTTCTCGAGGCTAAATTCAAATTTTGTGAGCTATAACCCATGATTTTTGGCCATTTTAGTTATTTTGACCCGTTGTCAAATAATTTTGTGGAGACTAAAATTCATAATTTCAAAGCTATAACCCATAATTTTGGCCATTTTAGTCATTTTGACTTGCTAGTAAATAATTTCATGGAGGCCAAAATTCATGATTTAATGAACTATAACCCATTATTTTTGGCCATTTTAGTTATTTTGACTCATTAGCAAATAGTTTTTGGAGTCCAAACATTATGATTTCATGAGCTATTACCCATAATTTTGGCCATTTTAGTCATTTTGACCCGTTGTCAAATAATTTTGTGAAGACCAAAATACACGATTTTGTGAGCTATAACCCATAATTTTGGCCATTTGTAGCCATTTTACCCATTGTCAAATAATTTCATGTTGGCCAAAATTCATGATATCATGAGCTATTACCCATGAATTTGGGCCATTTTCATCATTTCCACCCATTGTCAAATAATTTCAGATTGACCAAAATTCACAATTTTATGAAGTGTAACCCTCAATTTTTGGCCATTTTAATTATTTTGACTCATTAGCAAATAGTTTTTGGAGTCCAAACATTATGATTTCATGAGTTATAACCCACTATTTTTGGTCATTTTAGTTGTTTTGACTCAATGGCAAATAATTTCTGGAGGCCAAAATTCACAATTTAATGAGCTATAACGAATAATTTTGGCCATTTTAGTCATTTGACCTATTGGCAAATAATTTTGTGAAGACCAAAATACACGATTTTGTGAGCTATAACCCACGCTATTGGATATTTTTTATTTTTTGAACCATTACTAAATAATTTCACGGAGGCAACAATTCTTGATTTCATAATCTATAACCCACGATGTTAAGCCATTTTAGGCATTTCGACTGTTCACAAATAATTTTGTGGAGCCAAAATTCACTATTTCATGACCTATTTCCCATAATTTTGGCCATTTTAATTGTTTCCACCCATTGTCAAATAATTTCACAGAGGCCAAAAGCTATGATTTCAAGAGAAAAAAGTTTTGGCCATTTTAGTCGTTTTGACCCATTGGCAAATAATTTTCCTGAGGCTAAAATTCATGATTTTATGAGCTATAACCTATGGTTTTAGCCATTTTTAGTCATTTCAACCCATTGGCAAATAATTTTCCTGAGGCTAAAATTCACGATTTCATGACCTATTTCCCATAATTTTGGCCATTTTAGTCATTTTGACCCATTAGCAAATAATTTCATGTTGGCCAAAATTCACGATTTTGTGAGCTATAACCCATGATTTTTGGCCATTTTAGTTGTTTCGACCCATTGTCAAATAATTTCATGGAGGCCAAAAGTCTTGATAACCAAGATTTTTGGCCATTTTAGTCGTTTTGACCCATTGGCAAATAATTTCATGTTGGCCAAAATTCATGATTTAATGAACTATAACCCCTTATTTTTGGCCATTTTTAATTCTTTTGACCCATTGGCAAATAATTTTCCGGAGGCTAAAATTAATATTTTCATGAACTATTACCCATATGTTTTGGCCATTTTTAGCCATTTTTACCCATTGTCAAATTGTTTTGTGATGCCAAAATTCACAATTTCATGATCCATAACCCATAAATTTGGCCCATTTTTAGTCATTGTGACCCGTTGTCAAATGATTTCACGTTGGGCAAAATTCACGATTTTTGGCCGTTTTAAGTCATTTTTATTTGTTGACAAATAATGTTCTGAGGCCAAAAGTCTTGATAACCGAAGATTTTTGGCCATTTGTAATCATTTTGATCCGTTGACAAATAATTTTGCGATAGCCATAATTCATGATATCATGAGCTATTACCCACGATTTTGGGTCGTTTGTTAGTCATTTCGACCCATTGTCAAATAATTTTGCATTGGCCTAAATTCACAATTTCATGAACTATAACCCACGATTTTTGGCCATTTTCAATTGTTTCGACCCATAAGCAAATAATATTTTGGAGTCCAAACATTACGGATTCATGAGTTATAACCCACTATTTTTGGTCGATTTTAGTTGTTTTGACTCATTGGTAAAAAAATTTCTAAGAGGCCAAAATTACGATTTAATGAGCTATAACCCACGATTTTGGGATATTTTTAGTCATTTTGACCCATCTGCAAATACTTTTGTGGAGCTCAAAATCCACGATTTCATGAGCTATAACCCACGGTTAATGGATTTTTTTTAATTTTTTCATCCATTAGTAAATAATTTCATGGAGGCAATAATTATTGATTTCTTGATCTATAACCCACGATTTTTTGGCCATTTTAAGGTGTTTCAACTTGTTTGCAAATAATTTCACAGAGCTAAAAATTCACAATTCGGTGAGCTATTACCCATAATTCTTCGCCAATTTTAGTTGTTTCGATCCATTACCAAATAATTTCACAGAGGTTAGAATTCATAATTTCAAGAGCTATAACCCATAATTTTTTACTATTTTTAGTTGTTTTAATCTGTTGGCAATTAATTTTCCGGAGGCCAAAATTTATGATTTCATTAGATATTACGCATATCTTTTTGCTATTTTTAGTTATTTTGACCCGTTATCAAATAATTTCCCGATAGTCAAAATTCACAATTTCGAGAGCTATAACCCACGAATTTGGACCATTTTTGGTCATTACGACTAGTTGTCAAATAATTACACGTTGGCCAAAATTCATGATTTTATGGGCTTTAACCCATGATTTTTTACCATTTTTAATTATTTCGACCCATTGGTGATTAATTTTGTGAAGTTTAAACTTCATAATTTTATGAGCTATAACCCACAGTTTTTGATCATTTTTAGTCATTTCAACCCGTTGGCAAATAACTTCCTGAGGCCAAACTTCACGATTCAATGAGCTATATAACCCACGATTTTTGGCATTTTTAGTCGTTTTGACTCATTGGGAAATATTTTTGCTAAGGCAAAAATTCAAATTTTGTGAGCTAGATCCCATGGTTTTTTTGCCATTTTAATTGTTTTGATCCGTTGACAAATAATTTTGAGGAGACCAAAATTCATGATTTCATAAACTATCTAACCCATAATTTTTGCTCATTTTTAGTCATTTTGACTTGCTAGTAAATAATTTCATGGTGGCCAAAATTCATGATTTAATGAACTATAACCCATTATTTTTGGCCATTTTTAGATATTTTGACCTATTTGCAAATATTTTTTTGAAGGCCAAAAATTATATTTTCATGAGTTATTACACAAATTTTGGCCATTTTAGTCATTTTTTACCCGTTATCAAATTTTGTTGCGATGCCAAAATTCACGATTTTGTGAGCTATAGCCCATGATTTTGGTCTATTTTTAGTCATTTCTAGCCACTGTCAAATAATTTCATGTTAGCCAAAATTCACTATTTCATGAGCTATAACCCATTATATTTGGCCATTTTTAGTTGCTTTGACATGTTTACAAGTAATTTTGTGGAGGCAAAAATTCATGATTTTATGAACTATAACCCATGATTTTTAGATATTTTTAGTCATTTCAAACCTTCGATAAATAAATCCGCGAAGGCTAAAATTCACGATTTCATGAGCTATTGCCCATAGTTTTTGGTCATTTTTAGTCATTTTGAACCATTACCAAATAATTTCATGGTGGCCAAAATTTGCGATTATGTGAGCTATAACCCATGATTTTTGGCCATTTTTAGTTGTTTCGACGTGTTGTCAAATAATATTGTGGAGGCCAAAAGTCAAGATAACCCAAGAATTTTGGCCATTTTTAGTCCTTTTGACTCGTTGGCAAATAATTTTGTGATGACCAATATTCACGATTTCATGAGCTATAACACATGACTTTTGGCCATTTTTAATTGTTTCGACCCATTGGCAAATAATTTTTTGAAGTCCAAACATTACGTTCATGAGTTATAGCCCACTATTTTTGGCCATTTTAGTTATTGTGATCAGTTGGCAAATAATTTCTAGGTGGGAAAAATTCACAATTTAATGAGCTATAACCCACAATTTTTGGCCATTTTTAGTCATTTTGACTCATCTCAAATAATTTGACAAAGCCTAAAATTCACGATTTCATGAGCTATAACTCACGGTTATTGGATATTTTTACTTTTTTTTTGAACCATTAGTAAATTATTTCACGGAGGCAAAAATCCTTGATTTCATGCGCTATTATAACCCATGATTTTTGGCTATTTTTAGCCATTTCGGCTAGTTCATAAATAATATCACTGAGCCAAAAATTCACGATTTCATGAGCTATTACCCATAATTTTTAGGCAATTTTAGTTGTTTCAAACCGTTGCCAAATAATTTCACGGATGTCAAAATTAACAATTTCAAGAGTTATAATCCTTGATTTTTGGCCATTTTTAGTTATTCCAACCTGTTGACAAATAATTTCTCGAAGGCCAAAATTAATGATTTCATTAGCTATTATGCATAATTTTTTAACCATTTTTAGTTGTTTTGATCTGTTGCCAAATAATTTCTCTATGGTCAAAATTCACAATTTTAGGAGCTATAACCCACAAATTTGCTCCATTTTTAGTCATTTCAACTTGTTGTCAAACAATTTCATCTTGGCTAAAATTTACTATTTTATGAGCGATAACCCATGATTTTTTGCCATTTTTAATTATTTTCACCCATTAGCAAATAATTTTGTGGAGTCCAAACTTCATAATTTCATGAGCTATAACCTACAGTTTTTGACCATTTTTAGTTTGTTCGACCCGTTGGCAAATAATTTTACGAAGACTAAACTTCATGATTCAATGATCTATAACCCATGATTTTTGGCCATTTTTAGTCATTTCGAGTCGTTGGGAAATATTTTCGTGGAGGCAAAATATTCAAAATTTCGTGAGTTAGAACCCACGATTTTTTATCTCTTTTAGTCATTTTGACCCGTTGGCAAATAATTTTATGGAGATAAAATTCTCGATTTCATGAGCTATCTAACCCATGATTTTTGCCTATTATTAGTCATTTTGACCCGTTGTCAAATCAATTTGCAGAGGCCAAAATTCTTGATTAAATTAACTATAGCTCATTATTTTTGGCCATTTTTAGTTATTTTGACCCGTTGGCAAATAATTTTTCGGAGGTAAAAATTCATGATTCAATGTGCTATTACCCATATTTTTGGCCATTTTATCTACTTTTACCCGTTGTCAAATTGTTTCGGGATGTCAAAATTCACGATTTCGTAAGTTATGACCCATGATTTTGGTCCATTTTTAGTCATTTTGACTCGTTATTAAATAATTTCATGCAGCCCAAAATTCATGATTTCATGAGCTATACCTATAATTTTTGGCCATTTTAGTCATTTCGACCCCCTAGCAAATAATTTTGTGAAGATGAAAATTCACGATTTCATATGCAATAACATATAATTTTTGGTCATTTTAGTTGTTCGACCCATTAGCAAATGATTTCGCGAAGACCAAAGTTCACGATTTTATGAGCTTGACCCATGATTATTGGAAATATTTAGTCTTTTCGATCCATTAGTGAATAATTTCAGAGGCAAAAATTTACGATTTCATGAACTATAACCCATGATTTTTGGACATTATTAGTTATTTTTAACCTTCGACAAATAAATTCATGGAGGCCAAAATTCACGATTTCATGAGCTATTACTCATAGCATTTAGCCATTTTACAATTGCAAACTAATTTCACAGAGGCCAAAATTCATGATTGGCTGAGCTATAATCCATGATTTTTAGCCATTTTTAGTCGTTTTGACCCATTAGCAAATAATATTGCAGAGGCCAAAAGTCATGATAACCCAAGATTTTTGGCCACTTTTAGTCGTTTTGACACATTGGTAAATAATTTCATGATGGCCAAAATTCATGATATCATGAGCTATTACCCATGATTTTGGGCTGTTGTTAGTCATTTTGACCCATTGTCAAATAATTTCATGTTGGCAAAATTCACAATTTTGTAAGCTATAACCTACTATTTTTGGCCATTTTTAATTGTTTTGACCCATTGGTAACTAATTTTTTGGACTCCAAACATTATGATTTCATGAGTTATAACCTACTATTTTTGATAATTTTTAGTTGTTTTGACCTGTTGGCAAATAATTTCTGCCAAAATTTATAATTTAATGAGATATAAACCACAATGTTTTTGCCATTTTTAGTCTTTTTGACCCATCTCAAATAATTTCACGGAGCCCAAAATTCACGATTTTATGAGCTATAACCCCACGGCTATTGGGTATTTTTAGTTTTTTTAAACATTACTAAATAATTTCACGGAGGCAAAAACTCTTGGTTTCATGAGCTATAACCTGGTATTTTAGGTCATTTTTAGTCATTTTGATCCTTTCGCAAATGTTTTCATGGAGCACAAAATTCACGGTTTCATTAGCTATTACCCACTAAATTTAGCTAATTTTAATTATTTCGACCTATTGCCAAATAATTTCACGGAGGTCAAAACTCATAATTTCCAGAACTATAACCCATGATTTTTGGCCATATTTAGTTATTTCAACAAGTTGGTGAATAATTTCTAGAAGGCTAAAATTCAATATTTCATTAGCTATTACCTACAAATGATGGCCATATAGAGTCATCATGACCCGTTGTCAAATAGTTTTGCGATGATAAAAATTGACAATTCTGTGAGCTATAACCCATGATTTTAGGTCATTTTTAGTCATTTTGACCAGTTGAAAATAATTTCACATTATCCAAAATTCACAATTTTCTTAGCTATAACCCACGATTTTTTGACATTTTTAATCACTTCGACTCAATGGTGAATAATTTTGGGGAGTCCAAACTTCACAGTTTCATGAGTGACCTACAGTTTTTAGCTATTTTAGTCGTTTCGACCCGTTGGCAAATAATTTCTCTGAGGCTAATGATTATCACATTTTAATTACATTTTTATACCCTTATTACCTATGTTATATGAATAACGATATTACTAATAATCATTTTTATCTTATTTTGCAGGCTAATAAAGAAATAATGAATAAAAGCCCAAATGCCTCAAATTCTCTGAATTTCTACCAATTTTTGAAGCCCAAATCTGAAGACAAACGGAGGCCCAAGATACCAAGGGGATCCAAGAGAAATTCGTGAAGAAATATCAAGAAAAGACAAAATCCGTTGGGAACCAATCGGTTGACCAACCGGTTGGCTAACCGGTTGGCTAACCGATCGGCCAACCGATCGGTTTGCAAATGATTCAATTAATGGTGGATTTCTCTTCCTTTTGGCTAGGTTTGATCCAATGGTTCACATCAACTCCGTTGGGCTATAAATAGGGTGAATGCTGAGGGTTTTGAGTGTGAAATATTTTGTAAAAACTCCATTTGGAGAGGAGGGTTACTCTTAATTGAGAAGACCTTCCAAAAATTGTAACTTTTGTTACACAATAAATGAAAATTTTCACCCCTTCAATTTCCTTTCTCTTCTTCTAATCCAAGGACCAAAAGGAGGATTAGATCAAGATCAGGAGTTGTTGGTTTCTATTTTATTTCTTTTCATTTTTTCTTGTTCATTTAATTGCTTTGTAGCTTAGATTTACTTTCATGCAATTTAATTTCATGCAATTTACTTTCATGCAATTTACTTTCATGCAATGTATTTAATTCTTGTATTTACTTTCTAGAATAGATTTTTCTTTTCTTTAATTCACCTTGAGGCTAGAACCCTCTAGGGAATTACCCTTTTCTAAGTGTGGAGCTAATATTTGTGGGATCCCTAGAGATTGTTTGAAACTAGCTAACAAATCCAACTCATTCTTATGAGATTGAGATAAGCTAAGTGGATCTACTTTAGATTCCTCATATCTTTAATTAATCCTCCATACTTTACATTCTTAATTTTCCTCTTATCCTTATTTTTCATTTTTTCTTGTTCATTTAATTGTTTTGACCCATTGTCAAATAATTTCACATTATCCAAAATTCACAATTTCATGAGCTATAACCCATGATTTTTGGTCATTTTAATCATTTTGACCCATTGGCAAATAATTTCACATTATCCAAAATTCACAATTTTATGAGCTATAACCCATGATTTTTAGCCATTTTAATCATTTTGACCCATTGTCAAATAATTTCACATTATCCAAAATTCACAATTTTCTTAGCTATAACCCATAATTTTTAGCCATTTTTAGTCATTTTGACCAGTTGAAAATAATTTCACATTATCCAAAATTCACAATTTTATGAGCTATAACCCATAATTTTTAGCCATTTTTAGTCATTTTGACCCATTGGCAAATAATTTTGTAGAACCCAAACTTCACGATTTCATGAGCTATAACCCATGATTTTTACCCATTTTAAGTTGATTGTTGGCAAATAATTTCACGGAGGTCAAAACTCATAATTTTAACTATAACCCATGATTTTTACCCATTTTAAGTTGATTGTTGGCAAATAATTTCACATTATCCAAAATTCACAATTTCATGAGCTATAACCCATGATTTTTGGTCATTTTAATCATTTTGACATGTTGTCAAATATATTTATGAAGGTCAAAATTCATGATTTTATGAGCTATAACCCATGATTTTTGGCCAATTTTAGTTGTTTTGACCCATTGGCAAATAATTTTGTAGAACCCAAACTTCACGATTTCATGAGCTATAACCCATGATTTTTAGCCATTTTAATCATTTTGACATGTTGTCAAATATATTTATGAAGGTCAAAATTCATGAATTCATGAGCTATAACCCAAGGTTATTGGATATTTTAGTCATTTTGACCCGTTGGCAAATAATTTCACATTATCCAAAATTCACAATTTCATGAGCTATATAACCCATGATTTTAGGTCATTTTAGTCATTTTGACCAGTTGAAAATAATTTCACATTATCCAAAATTCACAATTTCATGAGCTATATAACCCATGATTTTTAGCCATTTTTAGTCATTTTGACCCATTGGTAAATAATTTTGTAGAACCCAAACTTCACGATTTCATGAGCTATAACCCATGATTTTAGGTCATTTTAGTCATTTTGACCAGTTGAAAATAATTTCACAAAGGCCAAATTTCACGATTTTATGAGCTATAACCCATGATTTTAGGTCATTTTAGTCATTTTGACCAGTTGAAAATAATTTCACATTATCCAAAATTCACAATTTCATGAGCTATAACCCATGATTTTTGGTCATTTTAATCATTTTGACATGTTGTCAAATATATTTATGAAGGTCAAAATTCATGAATTCATGAGCTATAACCCATGATTTTTGGTCATTTTAATCATTTTGACCCATTGTCAAATAATTTCACAACGGCCAAAATTCACAATTTCATGAGCGATATAACCCATGATTTTTACCCATTTTAAGTTGATTGTTGGCAAATAATTTCACGAAGGCCAAAATTTACGATTTCCTGAGCTATAACCCATGATTTTTGGTCATTTTTAGTCATTTTGACATGTTGTCAAATATATTTATGAAGGTCAAAATTCATGAATTCATGAGCTATAACCCATGATTTTTGGTCATTTTAATCATTTTGACCCATTGTCAAATAATTTCACATTATCCAAAATTCACAATTACCCGAGTAAACTTTGATCTTTTCACTAAGGGAAATTTTGGTTAGAGCTGGTCTAAGTCAAGTTTAGGCTTAACCCTAGAGTTAGGGTAATTGAAACGTGATTGCCTTTATTTATTTTAGTAGTTTTTCCTTATTTTTTCTCATCATCTTCTTAACTTTTCTCTTATCCTTTTCATAAAAATTAAAAAAAATTTAATTTTGGTGTATGCAAACTTGGGTTAGGGATAATACTAATCGTTTAATTCGTTTTGATCCATCTCTTGAACCAAACGAAATGGCCAATACCAACCCACCTGTTCTTCAAGATGTTTGTTACCCCACTAGAAATGCAATCCCCTCTTGCATAAAACTCCCCGAGGTTAATGGAGCAAATTTTGAACTTAGACCGCATTTTATTAACATGCTTCCCAAATTCCTAGGAGTAGAAACCGAAGACGCTTACATTTTCATCTCCGAATTTGAAGAAGTTTGCCTCATGATCAAGATGAGGGACTTAACCGAAGATGCGATTAAACTCCGATTTATTCCATTTGCCCTTAAGGACAAAGCCAAAAAATGGCTGTATAGCTTGCCCACAGATTCCATCTCAACTTGGGGTGAATTAGAAAAATAAAAATAAAAATAAAAATAAAAATAAAAAGATTTTTACTCTTGTCGACCCTAATAAACTTCATTTCTTTGATTGTCGACCATAATAAAAATAAAAAGATTTTTATTTTTGCATCCTTTTAGTTGCTTTTAATTCCTAGGGTTGCATTTCATATAATAGTAGGAATTCACCAAGTGATTTGAGCATCTTGATTTGGCACACACTTGAAAATATCTTAAGGGCAAAACCCATTAATCAAGATAAGGTGAGGGATTTCATCACCCTTTCCTTAGCCCAAAATCACTAATTCCTCACTACACTTACCCAAGCCTCTTAAAATTTGATTAGACGTTGGCCCCTAAGGATTCGAGCTCATTAAGGAACAAGAAATCCTTAAGTGAACCGGTCCAAGTTTATTTGGATTAATTGGTGTCTAAGGCAAGGTTTAGTTGCTTACATTCAAAAGGAAAGAGGTACTTAATTGATCTTTGATCTCCCTCTAGTACTATCCTTACCTGGCTAATTACCTGAGTAAACTTTGATCTTTTCACTAAGGGAAATTTTGGTTAGGAGCTGGTCTAAGTCAAGTTTAGGCTTAACCCTAGAGTTAGGGTAATTGAAACGTGATTGCCTTTATTTATTTTAGTAGTTTTTCCTTATTTTTTCTCATCATCTTCTTAACTTTTCTCTTATCCTTTTCATAAAAATTAAAAAAAAAAAATTTAATTTTGGTGTATGCAAACTTGGGTTAGGGATAATACTAATCGTTTAATTGCTTTTGATCCATCTCTTGAACCAAACGAAATGGCCAATACCAACCCACCTGTTCTTCAAGATGTTTGTTACCCCACTAGAAATGCAATCCCTCTTGCATAAAACTCCCCGAGGTTAATGGAGCAAATTTTGAACTTAGACCGCATTTTATTAACATGCTTCCCAAATTCCTAGGAGTAGAAACCAAGACGCTTACATTTTCATCTCGAATTTGAAGAAGTTTGCCTCATGATCAAGATGAGGGACTTAACCGAAGATGCGATTAAACTCCGATTTATTCCATTTGCCCTTAAGGACAAAGCCAAAAATGGTCAGATAGCTTGCCCACGATTCCATCTCAACTTGGGTGAATTTGTAAAAGTTTTTCAAAAAATTCTTTCCCATCCACAAACGGTCAAGCTTAGAAACAAGATTCAAAATTTTAAAATTGTCCCAGAGAACCTTTTGGAAGTATTTTGACAAATTCAAAGATCTTCTTATCCAATGTCCTCACCATGGTCTTGAAAAATGGCGATTATGCCAAATCATTTATGAAGGATTGGATTATTCTTCAAAACTTCCTTAGAGTCAATGTGTCAAGGGGATTTCATGAAGAAAAATGCGATGAAGCTTGGGACTTTTAGAGAATTTATCCGAGAAAACCATGCGGTGGGAACAACGTGATTCATCAGTTCCCAATCCAGTTCTAGAGGTCCTTCCTTAGAGTCAAACATAGCCTCTGAAGCTAAGATGGCTACAATTCTACGCAGTTAGAAACTTTAGAAACCAAAGAACGAGCTCGGCTCAAATCAATCAAGTTTACGCCTCGAGGTTGTCATAGCGTCTTTCTAAAGCCCATGCTTCTGAGCAATGTCCACTCTTAGAAAATACTCAATCTCTAGAATGATGAATGTCGATTCCAAAGATCCAATTAATGATCCATTTTCTCCAACCTATAATCCGGGTTGGAGAAATCATCCAAATTTTGCATGGAATCGTGGTAATTCCTCTGAAATCAAAATTTCACCTCTTCAAACCAACAATTCCCTAGGGCAACGCAGCTTTTCAGCTCAAACCAATTTTCCACAACCAAATCGCCATTTCCAAATCGGTTTCCTCATCATCAATCTACAAATCATATTCCTTCAAATGTTGAGAAACGTATAATGTTTTGGAAAGGGTTTGAAGCCTTGATTAAAACCTCTACACGCACTACCTAACTTATTGACTCAAACATCTAGCACGATGAACTCCTTTATGCAATCATCAGACAAATTCTCAACTCCAACACTCAAGCCATAGCTAGATTAGAAACCCAAATTGGTCAACTAGCTAGCTATAAGTGAGAGAGAGAAAGGATCATTTCGAAGTCAACCCGTGAGCAATCCAAGGAACGGGGTCAAGTTCAACTTTTCAAGATCAAGTAAATGCAATCCATTCACAACAAATGTAACTGTGTTAATAATCAAGTCCTTGAGCGAGAGAATTATGTTGAATACATGCATCTTGAAGCCAACATTTGAAGAACCCTTTGTCAATGAACTTAGATTTTTAGAAAATAGAAAACAACAAGATTTTATTTTTGATGAAATTTTGTTAATAACGAATCTAAGTTCAAAAGCATACAACCATTAATACCTACCTTCCATTGTTGCAAACATCACTAAAACCCTGAAATTTTAGAATTTAAGCACATCGCTGATTATATCATTTTGAAATTCTTTAAATTTCTGGTAGAATTTTTAGCAATAAGGTAGGATTTAATGTAGAATGTGAGCTTCTCATGTTTCATCTTTTATTCTACATTTTTATTTTTGTCTCATAATAATAAAAGAATTTATTCTTCTCTCATGTGAGAGTTTCTTATTATTCTTTATTTCAAAAAAAAAAAAGAGAATAACTTTTGGCTTCACCCCCTTATCTTGAAGGTAATTACAGAATTGTTATCATTGTTCACAAATAACCTAACAAATGTAAGTGCTTCCATGCTTATCTGTTTTACTTTGTGCATAATAGAATTTGCATTGAGGACAATGCAAAATTTAGGTGTGGGGTGGGGATTAGTCACTTTTGCTCTTTATCTTAGTCATTTTTCCTCTTTTTCTTACCATTTTTTCTTTCTTTTTATGTCATTTTTCCTCTTTTCATAACAAAAAAAAAAATCACTTGCCAACTTAATAGAGTTGATTAATAATTGATCTATTTGATAGAATTTAAGTCTTCTAATCCTTAGTTAGTTCTATACTCAAGTTTACCTTTTATGATAACTCCAAATAAATTTCTTAAAAAATAATTTTCAAAGTAGTATACTTTACTTAAGTTTTAACTTAGATTTTAAATGAAAGTAATGAAATTTTTGCATGCCTAACTTAGAGTTGAAAATAATTTTTCAAGTTGTCTTGATCCAAATATTGTTCAGAATATATATACATATACACATATATATATATTATACTAACTTAATAAAAAGAAGAAAAATTTCTCTTAAAATCATTGGTGGTTCTATTTTACTAAGCCTAAGTTGACTGAGTAATTAAGCCCGAGGAGTATTTCTATGCTTAATGACCTAAGCCCAATTGGGTTGGGATTCATTGGCCCAAAACTCGCTAAATGGTCACTTAGAAAGCCCAATTAAAAAGAACAAAACCACCAAGGAATAAAGAGTTTAAAAAAAATAATAATAATAATAATAGCATACTAACCATGTTTTTATATATAGTATATTTGTATATGTTCTTGAAAAAATTAAATGGATTAAAAGACTTGAAGTTTGTTAAAACAAAGAGTTAGCATGTTCTTTTCAAAACTTTTAAATTAAATTTTTGAGTTAAACTTGGTTTTGTATAACTATAATGGAAGGATTTTCTTAAGAGAATTACATTGGAGTTATGATAAAAACGTTTTCTTGAGTATTAACCAACTTCAATTGGAATGTTTGAAGATATCAAATGAATTAATTATTTTATTGACTTCTTTAAATTGGAAAGTTGACTGAATTTTGTGGGTATATTCATCAGAAACCCTCAAGACTACAACTCGTCCACTAGGGTAACCTAGGGTTTAAAGGCTTGTTGTATCTTAAATACAATAGCGATTCTGCGAAAGTGAGTTAGATTTTCTTTTTATTTTCTTTGCTAGAGGACTAGCAAAAGCTTAGGTGTGGGGTATTTGATTATCACATTTTAATTACATTTTATACCCTTATTACCTATGTTATATGAATAACGATATTACTAATAATTATTTTTATCTTATTTTGTAGGCTAATAAAGAAATAATGAATAAAAGCCCAAATGACTCAAATTCTCAATTTCTACCAATTTTGAAGCCCAAATCAAGGCAAACGGAGGCCCAAGATACTAAGGGGATCCAAGAGAAATTCGTGAAGAAATATCAAGAAAAGACAAAATCCAGATTTAGAACCATTCGGTTGTGCCATTGACTAATTAGGTTATACCGTCGACCAACCGTCGGTTTCTAGATTCAATTAATGGTGGATTTCTTCCTTTTGGCTAGGTTTGATCCAATGGTTCACATCAACTCCGTTGGGCTATAAATAGGGTGAATGAGGGTTTTGAGTGTGAAATATTTTGTAAAACTCCATTTGGAGAGGAGGGTTACTCTTAATTGAGAAGACCTTCCAAAAATTATAACTTTTGTTACACAATAAATGAAATTTTTCACCCTTCAATTTCCTTTCTCTTCTTCTAATCCAAGGACCAAAAGGAGGATTAGATCAAGATCAGAGTTGTTGGTTTCTATTTTATTTCTTTTCATTTTCTTTCTTGTTCATTTAATTGCTTTGTAGCTTAGATTTACTTTCATGAAATTTAATTTCATGCAATTTACTTTCATGCAATGTATTTAATTCTTGTATTTACTTTCTAGAATAGATTTTCTTTTCTTTAATTCACCTTGAGGCTAGAACCCTCTAGGGAATTACCCTTTTCTAAGTGTGGAGCTAATATTTGTGGGATCCCTAGAGATTGTTTGAAACTAGCTAACAAATCCAACTCATTCTTGTGAGATTGAGATAAGCTAAGTGGATCTACTTTAGATTCCTCATATCTTTAATTAATCCTCCATACTTTACATTCTTAATTTTCCTCTTATCCTTGTTTTTCATTTGTTTATTTTTCTTTAATTGTCTTTCTCCTCTTTGATTTCTTTTTCTTTTTATTCACACAAATCCACTTTACCACTTCCATCTTTAAACCCCCTCACACTCATGTTCTTCCTCGTTTTTATCACACACATTTTCTAAATCTCTCCACTCTCATTTTCTTGCGCATAATCCACAATCCACTCTCTCTTATCTCTCACGAACCATATTCACCATTTTCTCACTTTCATTTTATTTGAATAACTCCTAATTGTCATGCGCATAATTTGAGAACCAAAACTTGAACAAAACTCTTCCTACTTCCCGTTCCTCGTGGGATCGATAATCTTAAATACTATAACTTGATAAAGGTTGTATACTTGCAACTAAGGTAATCACTCAAAATATCACCATCAGCTAAAATTCACTATTCAATGAGCCATAGGCCATGATTTTTAGCCATTTTAGTCGTTTTGACCCATTGGCAAATAATTTCGGGAGGCCAAAATTCACAATTTCATGAGCTATAACCCATGATTTTTGGCCATTTTAGTCATTTCAACCGTTGGCAAATAATTTTGTGGAGCCAAAATTCACGATTTCATGAGCTATAACCCATGATTTTTGGCCATTTTAGTCGTTTTGACCCATTGTCAAATAATTTCGGGAGGCCAAAATTCATGATTTCATGAGCTATAACCCATGATTTTTGGCCATTTTAGTCGTTTTGACCCATTGGCAAATAATTTCGGGAGGCCAAAATTCATGATTTAATTAGATATTAACCATAATTTTTCCCATTTTTAGTCGTTTTGACCCATTGTCAAATAATTTCGGGAGGCCAAAATTCATGATTTCATGAGCTATAACCCACGATTTTTGGCCATTTTAGTCATTTTGACCCGTTGTCAAATAATTTCATGTTGGCCAAAATTCATGATTTTATGAGCTATAACCCACAATTTTTTTTGTCATTTTTAATTGTTTCCACCCATTGTCAAATAATTTTGTGGTGTCTAAACTTTATAATTTCATGAGCTATAACCCATGATTTTTGGCCATTTTAGTCATTTTGACCCATTGGCAAATAATTTCGGGAGGCCAAAATTCACGATTTCATGAGCTATAACCCACGATTTTTGGTGAGCTAGAACCCATGATTTTTGGCCATTTTAGTCATTTTGACCCATTGTCAAATAATTTTGTGGAGCCAAAATTCACAATTTCATGAGCTATAACCCACGATTTTTGGCCATTTTAGTCGTTTTGACCCATTGGCAAATAATCTCGTGGGGGCCAAAATTCATGATTTCATGAGCAATAAACCATTATGTTTGGTCATTTTTAGTTATTTCGGTCCATTTGTAAATAATTTCTCGGAGGTCAAAATTCATGATTTCATGAGCTATAACCCATGATTTTTGGCCATTTTAGTCATTTTGACCCATTGTCAAATAATTTTGTGGAGACCAAAATTTATGATTTCATGAGCTATAACCTATGATTTTGGACCATTTTCACTCATTTTGACCTGTTGCCAAATAATTTTATTTTTGACCCATTAGCAAATAATTTTGTGGGGGTCAAAATTCACGATTTCATGAGCTATAACCCATTATGTTTGGCCATTTTTATTGTTATGGTCTATTTGTAAATAATTTCTCGGAGGTCAAAATTCATGATTTCATGAGCTATTACTCATAATTTTTGGCCGTTTTTATTCATTTCTACCCAATGTCAAATTGTTTCGCAATGCCAAAATTCATGATTTCATGAGTTATAACCTATAATTTTGAGCCATTTTTACTCATTTTGACCTATTGCCAAATAATTTTATTTTTGACCCATTAGCAAATAATTTCTTGGGGACCAAAATTCACGATTTCATGAGCTATAACCTATTATGTTTGGCCATTTTTAGTTGTTTCGGTCCATTTGTAAATAATTTCTGGGAGGTTAAAATTCTTGATTTCATGAGCTATTATCCATAATTTTGTGAGCTATAACCCATTATGTTTGGCCATTTTAGTTATTTCAGTCCATTTAAATAATTTCTGAGGTCAAAATTCATGATTTCATGAGCTATTACCCATAATTTTGGTTGTTTTAGTCATTTCTACCAAATGTCAAATTGTTTCGAATGCCAAAATTCATGATTTCATGAGCTATAACCTATGATTTTGGACCATTTTCACTCATTTTGACCTATTGCCAAATAATTTTATTTTTGACCCATTAGCAAATAATTTTGTGGAGGCCAAAACTCACAATTTCATGAGCTATAACCCATTATGTTTGGCCATTTTAATTTTATGGTCTATTTGTAAATAATTTCTCGAGGTCAAAATTCATGATTTCATGAGCTATAACCTATAATTTTGAGCCATTTTTATTCATTTCTACCCAATGTCAAATTGTTTCGAATGCCAAAATTCATGATTTCATGAGCTATAACCTATGATTTTGGACCATTTTCACTCATTTTGACCTATTGCCAAATAATTTTATTTTTGACCCATTAGCAAATAATTTTGTGGAGGCCAAAATTCACGATTTCATGAGCTATAACCTATTATGTTTGGCCATTTTAGTTGTTTCGTCCATTTGTAAATAATTTCTGAGGTCAAAATTTATGATTTCATGAGCTATTATCCATAATTTTTGTGAGCTATAACCCATTATGTTTGGCCATTTTAGTTATTTCAGTCCATTTAAATAATTTCTGAGGTCAAAATTTATGATTTCATGAGCTATTACCCATAATTTTTAGTCATTTTTAGTCATTTCTACCAAATGTCAAATTGTCTCGCAATGCCAAAATTAATGATTTCATGAGCTATAACCTATAATTTTGAGCCATTTTTATTCATTTTGACCTATTGCCAAATAATGTTATTTTTGACCCATTAGCAAATAATTTCGTGGGGGCCAAAATTCATGATTTCATGAGCTATAACCTATTATTTTTTGCCATTTTCAATTATTTTGACCCATTGGCAAATAATTTTGTAGAGGAAAAATTCATGATTTTATGAGCTACAACCCATGATTTTTGGCCATTTTAGTCATTTTTAGTCATTTTGACCCATTAGCAAATAATTTTGTGGAGGCCAAAATTCATGATTTCATGAGCTATAACCCATAATTTTGGCCATTTTAGTCATTTTGACTCGTTGGCAAATAATTTTGTGGAGGCCAAAATTCATGATTTCATGAGCTATAACCCATAATTTTGGCCATTTTAATTTTATGGTCTATTTGTAAATAATTTCTGAGGTCAAAATTTATGATTTCATGAGCTATTACCCATAATTTTGGCCATTTTAGTCATTTTAACCCATTGGAAAATAATTTTGTGGAGGCCAAAACTCACAATTTCATGAGCTATATAATCCATAATATTTGGTCATTTTTAGTCATTTTGACCTGTTCGCAAATAATGTCACGATGGCCAAAAGTCACAATTTCTTGAGGAATTACCCATGATTTTGGGCCATTGTTAGTCATTTTGACCCGCTATCAAATAATTTCACGTTGGCAAAAATTCACAATTTCATAAGCTATAACCCATGATTTTTGGCCATTTTTAATTATTTCGACCCATTGGCAAATAATTTTGTGGAGGCCAAAACTCACAATTTCATGAGCTATAACCCATTATGTTTGGCCATTTTAGTCATTTTGACCCATTAGCAAATAATTTCAGAGAGGCCAATATTCATGATTTATTGAACTATAACCCATAATTTTGGCCATTTTAGTCATTTTAACCCATTGGAAAATAATTTTGTGGAGGCCAAAATTCACGATTTCATGAGCTATAACCCATGATTTTTGGCCATTTTAGTCATTTTGACCCATTAGCAAATAATTTTGTGGAGGCCAAAATTTATGATTTCATGAGCTATAACTAACAATTTTGGCCATTTTAGTCATTTTGACCTATTGCCAAATAATTTCTGAGGTCAAAATTTATGATTTCATGAGCTATAACCCATAATTTTGGCCATTTTAGTCATTTTGACCCATTAGCAAATAATTTTGTGGAGGCCAAAATTCACGATTTTATGAGCTACAACCCATGATTTTTGGCCATTTTATTCGTTTTCAGCCCAATGGCAAATAATTTCGCAAAAATTCATGATTTCATGAGCTATATCCCACGGTTATTGGATAATTTTTTCCAAACCATTAGTATATAATTTCACAGAGGCAAAAATTCATAATTTCATGAAATAATAACTCACAATTTTGGGACATTTTTAGTCATTTTGACTCCTCGGCAAATAATTTTGTGGAGGCCAAAATTTACGATTTAATGAGCTACTACCCATAATTTTTGGCCATTTTTAGTTATTTCAACCTGTTGCCAAATAATTTCACGCAGGCCATTTTTAGTCATTTTAACCCATTGGAAAATAATTTTGTGGAGGCCAAAACTCACAATTTCATGAGCTATATAATCCATAATTTTTGCTCATTTTTAGTCATTTTGACCTGTTCGCAAATAATGTCACGATGGCCAAAAGTCACAATTTCTTGAGGAATTACCCATGATTTTGGGCCATTGTTAGTCATTTTGACCCGCTATCAAATAATTTCACGTTGGCAAAAATTCACAATTTCATAAGCTATAACCCATGATTTTTGGCCATTTTAGTTATTTCAACCCATTGGCAAATAATTTTGTGGAGGCCAAAATTCACGATTTCATGAGCTATAACTAACAATTTTGGCCATTTTAGTCATTTTGACTCGTTGGCAAATAATTTTGTGGAGGCCAAAATTCATGATTTTATGAGCTATAACCCATAATTTTTGGCCATTTTAGTCATTTTAACCCATTGGAAAATAATTTTGTGGAGGCCAAAATTCACGATTTCATGAGCTATAACCCATGATTTTTGGCCATTTTAGTCATTTTGAGCCATTAGCAAATAATTTCGTGGATGCAAAAATTATTGATTTCATGAGCTATAACTAACAATTTTTGGCCATTTTAGTCATTTCGATATGCCTGCAAATTATTTCGCGGAGGCAAAATTTTATAATTTCATGATCTATGACCCATAATTTTTAGCCTTTTTTAGTTATTTCAACCCATTATCAAATACTTCCACGAAGGTCAAAAATCACGATTTCAAGAGCTATAACCCATGATTATCGGCCATTTTAAGTTATTTTAATCCGTTGGCAAATAATTTCCTAGAAGCCAAAGTTCATGATTTCACTAGCTATTACCCATTATTTGTGGCCATTTTTAGTCATTTTGACCCATTAGCAAATAATTTTGTGAAGTCCAAATTTCACGATTTCATGAGCTATAACCCATAATTTTTGGCCATTTTAGTTATTTTGCCCCGTTGTCAAATAATTTCATGTTGGCCAAAATTCATGATTTTATGAGCTATAACCCATAATTTTTACCATTTTTAGTCATTTCGACCCATTGGCAAATAATTTTGTGGAGTCCAAACTTCATGATTCAATGATCTATAACCCATAATGTTTGGCCATTTTTATCATTTTGATCGGTTGGCAAATAATTTTGTGGAGTCCAAACTTCATAATTTCATGAGATTAAAATTCACGATTTCATGAGCTATAACCCATAATTTTTACCATTTTTAGTCGTTTCGACCTGTTGGCAAATAGTTTTGCGGAGACCAAAATTCACGATTTCATGAGCTATCTAACCCTTGATTTTTGGCAACTATTAGTTATTTTGGCCTATTGACAAATAATTTCGCGAAGGCTGAAATTCATAATTTCATGAACTATAACACACTATTTTTGGCCATTTTAAATGTTTCAAACCATTGGTAAATAATTTTGTGGAGTCCAAACTTCATAATTTCATGAGCTATAACCCATGATTTTTGGCCATTTTAGTCATTTTAAACTATTGCCAAATAATTTTATGGAGACCAAAATTCACGATTTCGTGAGCTATAACCCATAATTTTTATCCATTTTTAGTCATTTCGACACATTGTTAAATAATTTCATGTTGGCCAAAATTCATGATTTAATGCGTTAAAACCCACAATTGTTGGCTATTTTTAGTCATTTCGACCCATTGACAAATAATTTTGTGGAGGCAAAAGTTCACGATTTCAGGAGCTATAATCGATGATTTTTGGCTATTTTAGTCATTTTGACCCATTGGCATATAATTTTGCGGAGAACAAAACTCACGATTTTATGAGCTATAACACACAGTTATTAGATATTTTTAGTCTTTTGAACCATTAGTAAATAATTTCACAGAGGCAAAAATTCACAATTTCATGACCTACCCATGGTTATTGAATATTTTTAGTCTTTTTGAACAATTAGTAAATAATTTGACAGAGGTAAAAATTCAAGATTTCATGAGCTATAACTCATGATTTTTTGGCTATTTTTAGTCATTTCGACCCATTAGAAAATTACTTCGCGGAGGCCAAAATTCACGATTGCATGAGCTATTACCAATAATTTTTGGCCAATTATATTTTTTAACCCGTTGCCAAATAATTTCATAGAGGTAAAAAATTCACGATTCCTTGAGCTATAACCTACGAGTTTGGGCCATTTTTAATCCTTTTCACTCTTTGTCAAATAATTTCATATTGGCCAAAATTCACGATTTCATGAGACAGAATCCACGACTTTAGGCCATTTTTAATCGTTTCGACCCATTTGCAAATAATTTTGTGGAGTCCAAACTTCATGATTTCATGAGCTATAACTCATGATTTTTGGCTATTTTAGTCATTTCGACCCATTGGCAAATAATTTCATGGAGGCCAAAATTCACGATTTCATGAGCTATAACCCATGATTTTTGGCTATTTTAGTCATTTCGACCCATTGGCAAATAATTTCATGGAGGCCAAAATTCACTATTTCATAAGCTATTACCCATAATTTTTGGCCAATTTTAGTCATTTTGACTCGTTGCCAAATTACTTCATGGCTGCTAAAATTTATGATTTCATGAGCTATAAACCATAATTTTTAATCATTTTTAGTCATTTCGACCCATTAGCAAATAATTCTGCAGAGACCAACATTCATGATTTCGTGAGCTATAAATCATAATTGTTGACCATTTTAGTTATTTCGACCCATTGGCAAATAATTTCATGGAGGCCAAAATTCATGATTTCCTGAGCAATAACCAATGATTTTTGGCTATTTTAGTCATTTCGACCCATTGGCAAATAATTTCATGTTGGCCAAAATTCACGATTTCATGAGCTATAACCCATGATTTTTGGCTATTTTAGTCATTTTGACCCATTAGCAAATAATTTCATGGAGGCCAAAATTCATGATTTCATGAGCTATAACTAACAATTTTGGCCATTTTAGTCATTTCGACCCATTGGCAAATAATTTCATGGAGGCCAAAATTCATGATTTCATGAGCTATTACCCATAATTTTTGGCCATTTTAGTCATTTTGACCCATTAGCAAATAATTTCATGGAGGCCAAAATTCACGATTTCATGAGCTATAACCCATGATTTTTGGCCATTTTAGTCATTTTGACCCATTGGCAAATAATTTCATGGAGGCCAAAATTCATGATTTCATGAGCTATAACCCATGATTTTTGGCCATTTTAGTCATTTTGACCCATTAGCAAATAATTTTGTGAAGTCCAAATTTCACGATTTCATGAGCTATAACCCAATAATTTGAGCAATTTTTAGTTATTTTGCCCCGTTGTCAAATAATTTTACGTTGGCCGAAATTCATGATTTTATGAGCTATAACCCATGATTTTTTTACTATTTTTAATCTTTCGACCAGTTGGAAAATAAATTTGTGAAGTACAAACTTCACGATTTCAATGATCTATAACCCATAATGTTTGGCCATTTCTAGTCATTTCACCCATTGGCAAATAATTTCATGGAGGCCAAAATTCATGATTTTATGAGCTATAACCCATAATTTTTACCATTTTTAGTCATTTCGACCCATTGGCAAATAATTTTATGGAGACCAAAATTCACGATTTCATGAGCTATAACCCATGATTTTTGGCCATTTTAGTCATTTTGACCCATTGGCAAATAATTTTGTAGAGTCCAAACTTCATAATTTCATGAACTATAACACACTATTTTTGGCCATTTTAAATGTTTCAAACCATTGGTAAATAATTTTGTGGAGTCCAAACTTCATAATTTCATGAGGCCAAAATTCATGATTTTATGAGCTATAACCCATGATTTTTGGCCATTTTTATCATTTTGATCGGTTGGCAAATAATTTCATGTTGGCCAAAATTCACGATTTCATGAGCTATAACCCATAATTTTTGGCCATTTTAGTCATTTCACCCATTGGCAAATAATTTCATGGAGGCCAAAAATCATGATTCAATGAGCTATAACCCATAATTTTTGGCCATTTTAGTCATTTCACCCATTGACAAATAATTTTGTGGAGGCAAAAGTTCACGATTTCATGAGCTATAATCGATGATTTTTGGCTATTTTAGTCATTTTGATCCATTGGCATATAATTTTGCGGAGAACAAAACTCACGATTTTATGAGCTATAACCTACAGTTATTAGATATTTTTAGTCTTTTCGAACCATTTGTAAATAATTTCACAGAGGCAAAAATTCACAATTTCATGACCTACCCATGGTTATTGAATATTATTTTTAGTCTTTTTGAACAATTAGTAAATAATTTGACAGAGGTAAAAATTCAAGATTTCATGAGCTATATCTCATGATTTTTTGGGCTATTTTTTGTCATTTCGACCCATTGAAAAATTACTTCGCGGAGGCCAAAATTCACGATTGCATGAGCTATTACCAATAATTTTTGGCCAATTATATTTTTTAACCCGTCGTCAAATAATTTCATAGAGGTAAAAGTTCACGATTCCTTGAGCTATAACGCACGAGTTTGGGCCATTTTAGTCCTTTTCACTCTTCGCCAAATAATTTCATATTGGCCAAAATTCATGATTTCATGAGACATAATCCACCACTTTGGGCTATTTTTAATCGTTTTGACCCATTTGTAAATAATTTTGTGGAGTCCAAACTTCATGATTTCATGAGCTATAACTCATAATTTTTGTCCATATTTTGTCTTTTTGACATGTTGGCAAATAATTTCACAGAGGCCAAAAATCGCGATTCATGAGCTAGAATCCATGATTTTTGGCCATTTTTTTTTATCATTTTGATCAGTTGGCAAATAATTTTGTGGATGTAAAAATTCATGATTTTATGAGCTATAACCCATTGTTATTGGATATTTCTAGTCTTTTTGAATGATTAGTAAATAATCATGAAATATAACTCATAATTTTTGGCCATTTTAAATCATTTCCCGTTGTAAATAATTTTGTGGAGGCCAAAGTTCATGATTTCATGAGGTATTACCTATAATTTTTGGCCAATTTTAGTTGTTTCGACCCGGTTGCCAAATAATTTCACAGATAGCAAAATTCATAATTTCATGAGCTATAACCCATAATTTTTTGCCATTATTAGTTATTTTGACCTGTTGGCAAATAATTTTCCTGAGGCCAAAATTTATGATTTCATCAGCTATTACCCATAATTTTGGCCATTTTTGTTCATTTTGACTTGTCAAATTATTTTACGATGGCCAAAATTCACAATTTTGAGAGCTATAACCCGTGATTCTGGGCCATTTTTAGTCATTTTGACCCATTATCAAATAATTTCATGTTGGCCAAAATTCATGATTTCATGAACTATAACCAATGCTATTTAGCCATTTTTAATCTTTTCGATCCATTGCCAAATAATTTTGTGGAATCCAAGCTTTACAATTTCATTAGCTATAAATTTTTACTATTTTTAGTCATTTTGACCCATTGGTAAATAATTTTATAGAGGGAAAAATTCACGAATCAATGAGCTATAGCCCACAATTTTTAGCCATTTTTTATTATTTCGATCCGTTGGCAAATAATTTCATGAAGAATAAAATTTAGGTTTCAATAGACTATAACCCATGATTTTTGGTCATTAATAGTTATTTCGATCCATTGATAAATAATTTCACAGAAGTAAAAATTCACGATTCATGAGCTAGAATCCACGATATTTGGCCATTTATAGTCATTTTGACATGTTGGCAAATAATTTTCTAGAGGCCATAATTCACAATTTCATAAGCAATATAACCCATATTTTTTGGCCATTTTTAGCCGTTTCAACATATTGGCAAATAATTTGAAGAAAACCAAAAGTCAGATTTTGTAAACTATAACCCATTATTATTGGCCATTTTTAGTTATTTCAACCCATTGGCAAATAATTTTGTAGAGGCCCAAATTCACAATTTCATGAGCAACACACAATTATTAGACATTTTTAGTCACTTCAAACCATTGCAAATAATTTTAAAGTGTTCAAACTTCATGATTTCATGAGCTATAACCCATAATTTTTATCCATTTTTAGTCATTTCGTCCTACTGGGATATAATTTCATGGAGGCCAAAATTCATGATTACATGAGCTATAACCCATGATTTTTGGCCATTTTTAGTCAATTCAACCGGTTGGCAAATAATTTCACAAGGGCAAAAATTCATGATTTAGTGAGCAATAATCCATGATTTTTGGTCATTTTTTATTATTTCGACCCGTTGTCAAATAATTTTGCAGCGGCTTAAATTCATAATTTTATGAGCTACCCATGATTTTTGGCCATTTTAGTTGTTTCGATCCATTAACAAATAATTTTTTGGAGCCCAAAATTTTAGATTTCATGAGTTATAACCCCACGGCAATTGGATATTTTTAGTATTTTTGAACCATTAGTAAATAATTTCACGAAAGTAAAATTCATGATTTCATGATCTATAACCCACAATTATTAATAATTTTTAGTCATTTTGACCATTTAGAAAGTAATTTCATTGAGGGCGAACTTCACAATTTCATGAGCTATTACCTCATGAAGGCAAAAGTTTAAAATTATGTGAGCTATAACCCATAATTTTTAGCCATTTTTAGTCACTTCAACCCGTTGGCAAATAATCTTGCGGAGACCAAAAGTCATGGTTACATATGCTATATAATCCATAATTTTTTGCTGCTTTTAGTCATTTCGACCCGTTGACAAATAATTTCATGATGGCCAAAATTCATGATTTTGTGAGCTATTATCCATAATTTTGGGGCCCTATTAATCATTTCGACCCGTTGTCAGATAATTTCATGTTGGCCAAAATTCATGATTTCATGAGCTATAACTCATGATTTTTGGCCATTTTTAATCGTTTCAACCCATTGGCAAATAATCCTTTGATTCCAAACTTCATGATTTTATGAGTTATAACCCATAATTTTGGCCATTTTAGTTGTTTTGTCCCATTGGTAAATAATTTCAGAGAGACCAATATTCATGATTCATTGAGCTATAACCCATGATTTTTGGCCATTTTTAGTCGTTTTGACTCATCAGCAATAATTTCGCAGAGCCCAACATTCACGATTACAAAGTTATAACCCATGATCATTGAATATTTTTAGTCTTTTTAAACCATTAGTAAATAATTTCATAGATGAGAAAATTATTGATTTCATGAGCTATAACCCACTATTTTTAGTCATTTTTATTCCTTTCGATCCATTCGCAAATAATTTTGTGGAGGAGAAAATTCACGATTTCATGAGTTATTACCCATAAATTTTGGCTATTTTTAGTTATTTTGACCCATTGTCCAATAATTTCATGGAGGTCAAAATTCATGATTTCAAAAGCCATAACCCACGATTTTTGGCCATTTTAGTCATTTCAAGTCATTAGCAACTATTTTTGTGGAGGCAAAATTCACAATTTTATGAGTTAGAACCCACGATTTTGGCCATTTTAGTCCTTTTGTACCATTGATAAATAAATTTATAGAGACCTCAATTCACGATTTCATGAGCTATAACTCACGATTTTATGAGCTATAACCCACGATTTTTAGCCATTTTTAGTCACTTCAACCCGTTGGCAAATAATTTCCTAGAGGCGAAATTCACGATTTTATGAGCTATAACCCATTAGTTTTGATCATTTTTAATTATTTCAACACGTTGGTAAATAATTTCCTGAAGGTCAAAATTCATAATCTCATAAGCTAATTGCCCATAATTTTAAAATAGTTTTAGTCATTTCTACCCATTGTCAAATAATTTCGATGCAAAATTCACAATTTCTTGAGCTATAACCCATGATTTTGGGATATTCTAGTCATTCAAACACGTTGTCAAATAATTTCAAATTGGACAAAATTCACGATTTTATGACCTATAACCCATGATTTTTGACCATTTTTAATCGTCTTGACCCATTGACAAATAATTTTGTGGAGTCCAAACTTCATGATTTCATGAGCTATAACCCATGATTTTTGGCCATTTTTAATCGTTTCAACCCATTGGCAAATAATTTCCTGAGGCCAAAATTCATGATTACATGAGCTATAACTCACGATTTTATGAGCTATAACCTACGATTTTTGGCCATTTTTAGCTATTTCAACCCGTTGGCAAATAATTTCCCGGAGGCCAAAATTCATGATTTTATTAGCTATTACCAATAATTTATGGCCATTAATAGTTATTTTGACCCATTGTCAAATTATTTTGTGAAGGTCAAAATTCACGATTTCGTGAGCTAACCCACGATTTTGGGCCATTTTTAGTCATTTTGACCCGTTATCAAGTAATTTCAAATTGGCTAAAATCTTTATTTTATGAGCTATAACCCATGATTTTTGGCCATTTTTAATCATTTTGACCTATTGGAAAATAGTTTTGTGGAGTCCAAACTTCATGATTTCATGAGCTATGATCCACGATTTTTTGCTATTTTTAGTTATTTCATCTCTTTGGCAAATAATTTCACGGAGGCCAAATTGTACGATTCAGTGAGCTATAACTCATGATTTTTGGCCATTTTTAGTCATTTCAAGTCATTAGCAACTATTTTTGTGGAGACAAAAATTCACAATTTTATGAGTTAGAACCCACGATTTTGGCCATTTTTAGTCCTTTTGTACCATTGATAAATAATTTCATAGAGACCACAATTCATGATTTCATGAGCAATCTAACCCATGATTTTTAACCATTTTTAGTCATTTTGACCCGTTGGCAGATAATTTCCTAGAGGCAGAAATTCACGATTTTATGAGCTATAACCCATTAGTTTTGGTCATTTTTAATTATTTCATAAATGCAAAAATTCATAATCTCATGAGCTAATTGCCCATAATTTTAAAATATTTTTAGTTGTTTCTACCCATTGTCAAATAATTTCTCGATGCAAAAATTCACAATTTCTTGAGCTATAACACACGGTTTTGGGATATTTTTAGTCATTTCAACACGTTGTCAAATAATTTCACATTGGACAAAATTCACGATTTCATGACCTATAACCCATGATTTTTGGCCATTTTTAATCGTCTCAACCCATTGATAAATAATTTTGTGGAATCCAAACTTCATGATTTCATGAGCTATAACCCATGGTTTTCGGCCATTTTGAGTTAGTTCGACTCGTTGGCAAATAATTTCATGGAAGCCAAAACTCATGATTCAATGGGCTACAACCTACGATTTGGGCCATTTTTAGTTATTTTGATCCAATGGAAAATAATTTCTCGAAGGTAAAAATTCATGATTTCAGGAGCTACCCACAGTTAATGGATATTTTTAGTCTATTTGAACTATTAGTAAATAATTTAACGGAGGTAAAAATTCATAATTTTATGACCTGTATCCCATGATTTTTGGCTATTTTTAGTCATTTTGGCCCATTGGCAAATAATTTTACGGTGGAAAAATTCACGATTCATGAGCTATTACACATAATTTTTGGCCAATTTTAGTTTTTTCGACCCGTTGCTAAATAATTTTATGGATGCAAAAGTTCAGGCTTTCTTGAGCTACAACCTACAATTTTGGTCCATTTCTAGCTATTTTAACTCGTTCTCAGATAATTTCACATTAGCTAAAATTCACGATTTCATGAGCTATAACCCATGATTTTTGGCCATTTTAGTCATTTTGACCCATTAGCAAATAATTTTGTGGAATTCAAATTTCATGATTTCATGAGGTATAACCCATAATTTTTGTCTAGTTTTTATTATTTTGATCCATTAGCAAATAATTTCATGGATGCTAAAAATTCACGATTCAATGAGCTATAACCTATGATTTTTGGCTGTTTTTAATCAATTTGACCCATTGGTAAATAATTTCGTGGAGGTAAAAATTCACAATTTCATGAGCTACAACCCACGGTTATCAGATATTTCTAGTCTTTTGAACGATTAGTAAATAATTTGAAGGTCGAAATCTTCTCAATTTCATGAGCTATAGCCCACAATTTTAGCCATTTTGAGTCGGTTCGACTCATTGGCAAATAATTTCACGAAAGCCAAAACTCATGATTAAATTGGCTACAACCTACGATTTTGGCCATTTTTAGCTATTTTGATCCAATGGAAAATAATTTCTCGAAGGTAAAAATTCAAGATTTCATGGGCTACCCACGGTTATTGGATATTTTTAGTCAATTTGAACTATTAGTAAATAATTTAATGGAGGTAAAAATTCACAATTTTATGACCTGTATCCCATGATTTTTGACTATTTTTAGTCATTTTGGCCCATTGACAAATAATTTTGCGGTGGAAAAATTCACGATTTCATGAGCTATTACACAAAATTTTTGGCCAATTTTAGTTTTTTGGACCCGTTGCTAAATAATTTTATGGAGGCAAAAGTTCAGGCTTTCTTGAGCTACAACCCACAACTTTGGGCCATTTCTAGCTATTTTAACTCGTTCTCAGATAATTTCACATTAGCTAAAATTCACAATTTCATGAGCTATAATCCATGACTTTGGGTCATTTTTTATCATTTCAACCCATTAGCAAATAATTTTGTGGAATTCAAACTTCATGATTTCTTGAGGTATAACCCACAATTTTTGTCTATTTTTTATTATTTTGATCCATTAGCAAATAATTTCATGGATGCTAAAAAATCACGATTCAATGAGCTATAACCCATGATTTTTAGCTGTTTTTAATCAATTTGACCCATTGGTAAATAATTTCGTGGAGGTAAAAATTCACAATTTCATGAGCTACAACCCACGGTTATCAGATATTTCTAGTCTTTTTGAACGATTAGTAAATAATTTGAAGGTCGCAAATCTTCTCAATTTCATGAGCTATAGCCCACAATTTTTTGCTATTTTTAGTCATTTCAACCCATTGGCAAATAATTTCATGGAGGCCAAAATTCATAATTTTATGAGCTATTACGAATAAGTTTTGGCCAATTTTAGTTGCTTCGATCCGTTGCCAAATAATTTCACGGAGGTCAAAATTCACGACTTCATAAACTATAACCCACAATATTTGGCTATTTTTAGTTGTTTCAACCCGTTAGTAAATAATTTCCCGAGGCCAAAATTTATGATTTCATGAGCTATTACCCATAGTTTTTTGCCATTTTTATTTGTTTCGACTTGTTGTCAAATAGTTTTGGGCCAAAATTCATAATTTCATGAGCTATAACCTATAATTTTAGCTATTTTAATAGTTTCAACCCATTAGCAAATAATTTTATGGAATTCAAATTTCATGATTTCATGAGTTATAACCCATGATTTTTGGCTATTTTAGTTATTTTGACCCATTGGCAAATAATTTCATGGAGGCCAAAATTCACGATTCAATGAGCTATAACCTATGATTTTTGGCCATTTTAATCAATTTGACCCATTGGCAAATAATTTCATGGAGGCCAAAATTCACAATTTCATGAGCTATAATCCACGGTTATGGATATTTTAGTCTTTTGAACCATTAGTAAATAATTTCATGGAGGCCAAAATTCACAATTTCATGAGCTATAGCCCATAATATTTTGCTATTTTAAGTTATTTCAATCCATTGGCAAATAATTTCATGGAGGCCAAAATTCACGATTTTGTGAGCTATCACGAATAAGTTTTGGTCAATTTTAGTTGTTTCGATCCGCTGCCAAATAATTTCACGGAGGCCAAAATTCACGACTTCATAAACTATAACCCATAATTTTTTGCTATTTTTAGTTGTTTCAACCCGTTAGCAAATAACTTCCCCGAGGCCAAAATTTATGATTTCATGAGCTATTACCCATAATTTTTGGCCATTTTAGTCATTTTAGTCATTTTGACATGTTGTCAAATAATTTCATGGAGGCCAAAATTCATAATTTCATGAGCTATAACCTATAAATTTTAGCTATTTTTAATAGTTTCAACCCATTAGCAAATAATTTTGTGGAGTCCAAACTTCATAATTTTTATGAGCTATAACCTAGGATTTTTGGCCATTTTTAGTCGTATCGATTCTATGACAATGAATTTCATTGAGGCTAAAATTCACTATCCAATCAGCTATAACCCATGATTTTTTGCTATTTTTAGTCATTTCGATCTGTTGGCAAATAATTTCACGGAGGCCAAACTTCACAATTCAATGAGCTATAAGCCGCGATTTTTGGCCTTTTTAATCATTTCAACCCATTGGCAAATAATTTCGCAGAGGCAAAAATTCAGGATTTTGTGAGCTAGAACCCACTATTTTGGCCATTTTTAATCAATTTGACCCATTAGCAAATAATTTCCAGAGGCCAAAATTCATGATTTCATAGGGTATATAGCCTACGATTTTTAGTCATTTTTAGTCATTTCAACCCATTTGTAAAGAATTTCGCGAAAGTCGAAAGTCAAATTTCATAAAGTAGAACTCGATATTTTTGGCTATTTTTAGTTATTTCAACCCATTGGCAAATAATTTCGAAGACCCAAACTCATGGTTTCATGAGCAATATAACACGATTATTTGACTTTTTTAGTCATTTCGAACCACTAGCAAATAATTTTACAATGTCCAACTTCACGATTTCATGAGCTGTAAACCATAATTTTTGTCTATTTTTACTCATTTCGTCCCATTGGGAAATAATTACATGGAGGCCAAAATTCACAATTTCATGAGGTATAGCACAAGATTTTTGGCCATTTCTAGTCAATTCAACCCGTTGGCAAATAATTTCATAGAGAAAAATTTTATGATTTCGTGAGCTATAACCCATAATTTTTGAAATTTTTATCATTTTGACATGTTGTCAAATAACTTTGTGGAGGCCAAATTCATGCTTTTATGAGCTACCCATGATTATTGACCATTTTAGTCATTCGACCCATTGACAAATAATTTTGCGAATGCCAAAATTCAAGATTTAATGAGCTATAATCCACGGTTATGGATATTTTTAGTCTTTTTGAACCATTAGTAAATAATTTCACAGAGGTAAAAATTCACGATTTTATGAGCTATAACCCACAATTTTAGATCAATTTTAGTTATTTTGATCCTTTGAAAATTTATTTTGAAGAGTCCAAAATTCACAATTTCATGAGCTATTACCCATAATTTTTGGCTGTTTTTAGTCATTTCGACCCATTGCAAAATAATTTCATGGAGGCCAAAACTCACAATTATGTGAGCTATATAATGCATGATTTTTAGCCATTTTTAGTCATTTTGACATGTTGGCAAATAATCTTGCGGAGGCCAAAAGCAACAAATTCATATGCTATATATCCCATGATTTTTGGCCAATTTTAGTCATTTTGACCTATTGGCAAATAATTTTATGATAGCAAAAAATCACAATTTCGTGAGCTATTACCCATGATTTTGGGCTATTTTAGTCAATTTAACTCGTTGTCAAATACTTTTGACCCATTGGCAAATAATCTTGAAGAAGCCAAAAGCCATGGTTTCATATGCTATATAACCCATGATTTTTGGTCAATTTTAGTCGTTTTGGCCTGTTGGCAAATAATTTTGTGATAGCAAAAAATCACGATTTTGTGAGTTATTACCCATGATTTTGGGCCATTGTTAGTCATGTCGACCTGTTGTCAAATAATTTCCCGTTGGTAAATAATTTCATGGAGGCCAAAATTCACAATTCAATGAGCTATATATAACCCACGATTTTTAGTCATTTTTAGTCATTTAGAGTCGATAGCAAATAATTTTATGGTAGCAAAAATCACAATATCATGAGCTAGAACTCATGATTTTTGGCCATTTTTAGTCGCTTCAAACCGTTGGCAAATAATATTGTGCAGACCAAAATTCACGATTTCTAGAGCTACCTAACCCATAAACCGTTGGCAGATAATGTTTCGGAGGCCAAAATTTATGATTTTATATGCTATAACCCATTATTTTTTGTCATTTTTAATTATTTTGACCCAATGGCAGATAATTTTCTGGAGGCCGAAATTCATAATTTCATAAGCTATTACATAATTTTTGGCCATTTTTAGTCATTTCCAGCTATTGTCAAATTGTTTCGTGGAGCTAAAATTAGCATTATTGTGAGCTATGACCCATGATTTTGGGCCATTTTTAGTCATTTCGACTCGTTATCAAGTAATTTCATATTTGCCAAAATTCGTGATTTCATGACCTATATAACCTATGATTTTTGGCCATTTTTAATCGTTTCAACTCTTTGGCAAATAATTTTGTGGAGTCTAATCATGACATATAACTGAAGTTTTTTGACCATTTTTAATCATTTTAACTCATTGGCAAATAATTTTGTAGAGTCCAACCTTCATAATTTCATGAGCTATGACCAATGGTTTTTGGCCATTTTGAGTTGGTTCGACTCATTGGTAAATATTTTGACATAAGCCAAAATTCACGATTCAATGAGCTACAACCTATAATTTTAGCTATTTTGAGTTGTTTCGACCTGTTGGAAAATAATATTGAAGGCAAAAATTTGTGATTTCATGAGCTACCTACTGTTATTGGATATTTTTAGTCTTTTTGAACTATTTGTAAATAATTTGACGGAGGTAAAAATTCACGATTTCATGAGTTATATTCCATAATTTTTGACAAATTTTAGTCGTCTCGACCCATTGGTAAATAACATAGTGAAGACCCAAATTCATGATTTCATGAGCTATGACCCATAATTTTTGGCCAATTTTAGTTTTTTTTTTTTTTTGACCCATTGCCTAATAATTTCAAGGAGGCAAAAATTCATGATTTCTTGAGCTATAACCCAGGATTTTGGGCTATTTTTAGTCAATTTAACTCGTTGTCAAATATCTTCAAATTGGTAAAAATTCACGATTTTATGAGCAATAATCCACGACTTTGGGCAATTTTTAATCATTTCGACCCATTAGCAAATACTTTTGTGGAGTCCAAACTTCATGATTTCATGAGTTATAACTCATAATTTTTGGTGATTTATAGTCGTTTTGACCCGTTGATAAATAATTTCATGGATGCCAAAATTCACGATTCAATGAGTTATAACCCATGATTTTTGGCTATTTTTAGTCATTTCGACTAGCTGCCAATAATCTTGCAAAGGCCAAAAGTCATGATTTCATGTGCTATATAACCTACGAAATTTTGCCCATTTTAATCATTTTGGCCCATTGGCAAATAATTTTATGATGGCCAAAATTCATGATTTCATGAGCTATTACCCATGATTTTGTGCCATTTTTAGTCTTGTCAAATAATTTTGTGTTGGTTAAAATTCAAGATATCATGAGCTATGACCCACGATTTTTATCATTTTGACATGTTGTCAAATAACTTTGTAGAGGCCAAAATTCATGATTTTATGAGCTACCCATGATTATTGGCCATTTTAGTCATTTCAACCCATTGGCAAATAATTTTGCAAATCCCAAAATTCACGATTCAATGAGCTATAACCCACGGCTATTGGATATTTTAGTCTTTTGAACCATTAGTAAATAATTTGACGGAGGTAAAATTCACGATTTTATGAGCTATAACCCATAATTTTTGGCCAATTTTAGTCATTTTGACCCGTTGGCAAATAATTTCAAGGAGGCCAAAATTCACAATTTCATGAGCTATTACCCATAATTTTTGGCCATTTTAGTCATTTTAGTCATTTCACCCATTGCAAAATAATTTCATGGAGGCCAAAACTCACAATTATGTGAGCTATATAACCCATGATTTTTGGCCATTTTAGTCATTTTGACATGTTGGCAAATAATTTCATGGAGGCCAAAAGCAACAAATTCATATGCTATATAACCCATGATTTTTGGCCAATTTTAGTCATTTTGACCTATTGGCAAATAATTTTATGATAGCAAAAATCACAATTTCGTGAGCTATAACCATGATTTTTGGCCATTTTAGTCTTGTCAAATAATTTCATGAGCTATGACCAATGGTTTTGGCCATTTTAATCATTTTGACCCATTGGCAAATAATTTCATGGAGGCCAAAAGCAACAAATTCATATGCTATATAACCCATGATTTTTGGCCAATTTTAGTCATTTTGACATGTTGGCAAATAATTTTATGATGGCCAAAATTCACAATTTCATGAGCTATGACCCAAGATTTTTGGTCATTTTAGTCATTTCACCCATTGCAAAATAATTTCATGGAGGCCAAAACTCACAATTATGTGAGCTATATAACCCATGATTTTTGGCCATTTTAGTCATTTTGACATGTTGGCAAATAATTTCATGGAGGCCAAAAGCAACAAATTCATATGCTATATAACCCATGATTTTTGGCCATTTTAGTCTTTTTAACCTATTGGCAAATAATTTTATGATGGCCAAAATTCACAATTTCATGAGCTATTACCCATGATTTTGGGCCATTTTAGTCTTGTCAAATAATTTCATGAGCTATGACCCACGATTTTTATCATTTTTAATCATTTTGACCCATTGGCAAATAATTTCATGGAGGCCAAAAGCAACAAATTCATATGCTATATAACCCATGATTTTTGGCCAATTTTAGTCATTTTGACATGTTGGCAAATAATTTCATGGATGCCAAAATTCACGATTTCATGAGCTATTACCCATGATTTTGGGCCATTGTTAGTCATGTCGACTGTTGTCAAATAATTTTAAGTTGGTTCGACTCATTGGTAAATAATTTCATGGAGGCCAAAATTCACGATTCAATGAGCTATAACCCACGATTTTTGGTCATTTTAGTCATTTAGAGTCTATAGCAAATAATTTCATGGATGCCAAAATTCACAATTTCATGAGCTATAACCCATGATTTTTGGCCAATTTTAGTTGTTTCAACCCATTGGCAAATAATTTTATGATGGCCAAAATTCACGATTTCTTGAGCTATAACCCATAATTTTGGCCATTTTAGTCATTTTGACCCGTTGGCAAATAATTTCACGGAGGCCAAAATTCATGATTTTATGAGCTATAACCCATTATTTTTGTCATTTTTAATTATTTTGACCCATTGGCAAATAATTTCATGGAGGCCAAAATTCATAATTTCATGAGCTATTACCCATGATTTTGGGCCATTGTTAGTCATGTCGACTGTTGTCAAATAATTTCATGGAGGCCAAAATTCATGATCTTGTGAGCTATAACCCATGATTTTGGGCCATTTTAGTCATTTCGACCCATTAGCAAATAATTTCATATTGGCCAAAATTCATGATTTCATGAGCTATATAACCCATGATTTTTGGCCATTTTAATCGTTTCAACTCTTTGGCAAATAATTTTGTGGAGTCCAAACTTCATGATTTCATGAGCTATAACCATGATTTTTGGCCATTTTAATCATTTTAACCCATTGGCAAATAATTTTGTAGAGTACAACCTTCATAATTTCATGAGCTATAACTAATGATTTTTGGCCATTTTAAGTTGGTTCGACTCATTGGTAAATATTTTCACATAAGCCAAAATTCACGATTCAATGAGCTATAACCCATAATTTTTGGCTATTTTAGTCATTTTGACCCGTTGGCAAATAATATTGAAGGAAAAATTCACAATTTCATGACCTACCCATGGTTATTGAATATTATTTTTAGTCTTTTGAACAATTAGTAAATAATTTCACGGAGGCCAAAATTCACGATTTCATGAGCTATAATCCATAATTTTTGGCCATTTTAGTCATTTCGACCCATTGGTAAATAATTTCATGGAGGCCAAAATTCATGATTTCATGAGCTATTACCCATAATTTTTGGCCATTTTAGTCTTTTTAACCTATTGGCAAATAATTTCATGGAGGCCAAAATTCACGATTTCTTGAGCTATAACCCATGATTTTTGGCTATTTTAGTCATTTTTAGTCATTTCGACACGTTGTCAAATAATTTCATAGAGGTAAAATTCACGATTTTATGAGCTATAACCCACGATTTTTGGCTATTTTAGTCATTTCGACCCATTAGCAAATACTTTTGTGGAGTCCAAACTTCATGATTTCATGAGCTATGACCCAAGATTTTGGTCATTTTAGTCATTTCGACCCATTGGTAAATAATTTCATGGAGGCCAAAATTCACGATTCAATGAGTTATAACCCATGATTTTGGGCCATTGTTAGTCATGTCGACTGTTGTCAAATAATTTTGCAAAGCCCAAAATTCATGATTTCATGAGCTATAACCCATAATTTTTGGCCATTTTAGTCATTTCGACCCATTGGCAAATAATTTTACGATGGCCAAAATTCATGATTTCATGAGCTATTACCCATGATTTTGTGCCATTTTTAGTCTTGTCAAATAATTTTGCGTTGGCCAAAATTCAAGATATCATGAGCTATGACCCACGATTTTTTTCCATTTTTAATCATTTTGACCCATTAGCAAATAGTTTTGTGCAGTCCAAACTTTGCTATTTTTATTTATTTTGACCCATTAGCAAATAATTTCAGGGAGGCCAAAGTTCACGATTACGTGAGCTATAACCCATGATTTTTGACCATTTTTAGTTGTTTCAACCCATTGGCAAATAATTTTGCAAAGCCCAAAATTCACGATTTCATGAGCTATAACCCACGGCTATTGGATATTTTAATCTTTTTGAGCCCTTCATAAATACTTTCACGGAGGCCAAAATTCACGATTTATGAGCTATAACCACGATTTTTGGCTATTTTTAGTCATTTCGACCTGTTGGCAAACAATTTTGCAAAGGCCAATATTCACGATTTCATGAGCTATTACCAATTATTTTTGGCCAATTTTAGTTGTTTCAACCCATTGCTAATTAATTTCATGGAGGCCAAAATTCACGATTTCATGAGCAATTATCCATAATTTTTGGCCAATTCTAATTGTTTCAAATCATTGCTAAATGATTACACAGAGGCAAAAATTCATGATTTTATAAGCTATAACCGATGATTTTATGCTATATTTAGGTTTTCTACTAGTTGTTAAATAATTTCATAGAGGTAAAATTCACGATTCAATGAGTTATAACCCATGATCTTGGGCCATTTCTAGTCGTTTCGACCCGTTGACAAATAATTTCACAATTTCATGAGCTAGAACCAATAATTTTTCCACTTTTATTCATTTGGTCTCATTGTAAAATTGTTTTACGATGGCCAAAATTCATGATCTTGTGAGCTATAACCACGATTCTGGGTCATTTTTAGTCATTTCGATCCTTTTTCAAATAATTTTAAGTTGGTCAAAATTAACGATTTCTTGTGCCATGACCCAAGATTTTTGGCTATTTTTAATTATTTTGACCCATTAGCAAATAATTTTGTAGCGTCCAAACTTCACGAGTACATGAGCTATAACCCACGATTTTTTTTATCATTTTTAGTCATTCCGACCCATTGGCAAATACTTTCACCGAAGCCAAAATTCATGATTCTATGAGCTATAATCCACGATTTTTGGCCAGTTTTAGTCATTTCGACCCATTTGCAAATAATTTTGTGGAGTCCAAACTTCATGATTTCATGAGCTATAATCCATAATTTTTGTCCATATTTTGCCTTTTTGACATGTTGGCAAATAATTTCACGGAGGCCCAAAATCATGATTCAATGAGCTATAACCCATGATTTTTGGCCATTTTTTATCATTTTGATCGGTTGGCAAATAATTTTGTGGATGTAAAAATTCATGATTTTATGAGCTATAACCCACTATTATTGGATATTTCTAGTCTTTTTGAATGATTAGTAAATAATCATGAGCTATAACTCATGATTTTTGACCATTTTAAATCATTTTGATCCGTTGTAAATAATTTTGTGGAGGCCAAAGTTCACGATTTTATGAGGTATTACCTATAATTTTTGGCCAATTTTAGTTGTTTCGACCCGGTTGCCAAATAATTTCACAGAGACCAAAATTCATAATTTCATGAATTATAACCCATAATTTTTGCCATTATTAGTTGTTTTGACCTATTGGCAAATAATTTCCCTGAGGCCAAAATTTATGATTTCATCAGTTATTACCCATAATTTTTTTCCATTTTTGTTCATTTTGACTTGTCAAATTATTTTACGATGGCCAAAATTCACAATTTTGAGAGCTATAACCCGTGATTCTAGGCCATTTTTAGTCATTTTGACCCATTATTAAATAATTTCATGTTGGCCAAAATTCACGATTTCATAAGCTATAACCAATGCTTTTTAGCCATTTTTAATCTTTTCGATCCATTACCAAATAATTTTGTGGAATCCAAACTTTACAATTTCATTAGCTATAAATTTTAACTATTTTACAATTGCCAAAATTCATAATTTTGAGAACTATAACCCGTGATTCTGGGCCATTTTTAGTCATTTTGACCCATTATTAAATAATTTCATGTTGGCCAAAATTCACGATTTCATGAGCTATAACCAATGCTTTTTAGCCATTTTTAATCTTTTCGATCCATTGCCAAATAATTTTGTGGAATCCAAACTTTACAATTTCATTAGCTATAAATTTTAACTATTTTTAGTCATTTCGACCCATTGGTAAATAATTTCACAGAGGGAAAAATTCACGAATCAATGAGCTATAGCCCACAATTTTTAGCCTTTTTTATTATTTCGACCCGTTGGCAAATAATTTCATGAAGAATAAAATTTAGGTTTTAATAGGATATAACCCATAATTTTTGGTTATTTTTAGTCGTTTTGACCCATTGGCAAATAATTTCACAGAGGTAAAAATTCACGATTCATGAGCTAGAATCCACGATTTTTGGCCATTTATAGGTATTTTGACATGTTGGCAAATAATTTTCTAGATGCCAAAATTCACAATTTCATAAGCAATATAACCCATATTTTTTGGCCATTTTTAGCCGTTTCAACGTATTGGCAAATAATTTCACGGAGGCCAAAATTCATGATTTTATAAGCTATAACCGATGATTTTATGCTATATTTAGGTTTTCTACTAGTTGTTAAATAATTTCATAGAGGTAAAATTCACGATTTCATGAGTTATAACCCATGATTTTTGGCCATTTTAGTCATTTCAACCCATTGGCAAATAATTTCACAATTTCATGAGCTATAACCCATGATTTTTGGCCATTTTAGTCATTTTGACCCATTGGCAAATAATTTCACGGAGGCCAAAATTCATGATCTTGTGAGCTATAACCCACGATTTTTGGCCATTTTAGTCATTTTGACCCATTATTAAATAATTTCATGTTGGCCAAAATTCACGATTCCTTGAGCTATAACCCATGATTTTTGGCTATTTTAATTATTTTGACCCATTAGCAAATAATTTTGTGGAGTCCAAACTTCATGATTTCATGAGCTATAACCCACGATTTTTGGTCATTTTAGTCATTTCAACCCATTGGCAAATAATTTCACGGAGGCCAAAATTCATGATTTCATGAGCTATAACCCACGATTTTTGGCCATTTTAGTCATTTTGACCCATTATTAAATAATTTCATAGAGGTAAAATTCACGATTTTATGAGCTATAACCCATGATTTTTGGCCATTTTAGTCATTTTGACCCATTAGCAAATAATTTCATGGAGGCCAAAATTCACAATTTCATGAGCTATAACCCATTATTATTGGCTATTTTAGTTGTTTTGACCTATTGGCAAATAATTTCATGGAGGCCAAAATTCACGATTTCATAAGCTATAACCCATGATTTTTGGCCATTTATAGGTATTTTGACATGTTGGCAAATAATTTCATATTGGCCAAAATTCATGATCTTGTGAGCTATAACCCACTATTTTGGGCCATTTTAATCATTTTGACCCATAGTCATATAATTTCATGTTGGCCAAAATTCACGATTTCATGAGCTATAACCCATGATTTTTGGCCATTTTAATCATTTTGGCCCATTGACAAATAATTTTGTGGAGTCCAAACTTCATGATTTTATGAGCTATAACCCACGATTTTTGGCCATTTTAGTCATTTCAACCCATTGGCAAATAATTTCATGGAGGCCAAAATTCACAATTTCATGAGCTATAACCCATAATTTTTGGTTATTTTTAGTCGTTTTGACCCATTGGCAAATAATTTCATGTTGGCCAAAATTCATAATTTTATGAGGCTAAAATGCACAATTTCATGAGCTATAACCCATGATTTTTGGCTATTTTAATTATTTTGACCCATTGGCAAATAATTTCACAAGGGCAAAATTCATGATTTCATGAGTTATAACCCATGATTTTTGGCCATTTTAGTCATTTCGACGCGTTGTCAAAAAGTTTCCTGATGGCCAAAATTTATGATTCAATGAGCTATAACCCACGGTTATTGGATTCTTTTAGTGCTTGTAGACGCACAAAAAATTTTATGTCTCAACAAGCCACAAGCTTAATTAATTAAAGGGTTTAATACCTTTTGATAAGTTTGAAAGTGAAATCAACTTGAGGATACCTACAGCTCAAATACAAGTTAACTTGAAGGGAGGCTCTCTATATTAATTAATTCAAAGAGGCACGCTTTCCCCTTGTAGTTGTCAAATTTGATGAGCTCAACAAGCCTTATCAATGAAACCTATTATGAGGATGATAGTACCTCATATAAATCAAAACCAATGTGAGGGATAGTACCTCATATAAATCAAAACCAATGTGAGGTAGGCTCTCTATATTAATTAATTCAAAGAGGCATGCCTTCCCTTGTAGTTGTCAAATTTGATGAGCTCAACAAGCCTTATCAATGAAACCTATTATGAGGATGATAGTACCTCATATAAATCAAAACCAATATGAGGGATAGTACCTCATATAAATCAAAACCAATGTGAGGGATAGTACCTCATATAAATCAAAACCAATGTGAGGTAGGCTCTCTATATTAATTAATTCAAAGAGGCACGCCTTTCCCTTGTAGTTGTCAAATTTGATGAGCTCAACAAGCCTTATCAATGAAACCTATTATGAGGATGATAGTACCTCATATAAATCAAAACCAATGTGAGGGATAGTACCTCATATAAATCAAAACCAATGTGAGGTAGGCTCTCTATATTAATTAATTCAAAGAGGCACGCCTTTCCCTTGTAGTTGTCAAATTTGATGAGCTCAACAAGCCTTATCAATGAAACCTATTATGAGGATGATAGTACCTCATATAAATCAAAACCAATGTGAGAGATAGTACCTCATATAAATCAAAACTAATGTGAGGTAGGCTCTCTATATTAATTAATTCAAAGAGGCATGTCTTTCCCTTGTAGTTGTCAAATTTGATGAGCTCAACAAGTCTTATCAATGAAACCTATTATGAGGATGATAGTACCTCATATAAATCAAAACCAATATGAGGGATAGTACCTCATATAAATCAAAACCAATGTGAGGATGACAGCACCTCATGTAAATTTGAGAGTACATAGACCCTCTATTAATCCAACACAAAAACACATGCCTCACCCCTTCATATTAACTAAATTCTCAAACTTGAGGGTGCATGTCAATTTCAATACAATGGTGGTGTCATGTGATCATAAGACTTGGCAATAAAAGTCTAACCCGAGGATACTCAACCTCATGCAAATCTAATTTCAGCTTGAAGGTATATGGGCTCCCCATAACACCTATTTTAAGAAACACAAAAGATAAGCGGATAGACATATGAGAAGTGAAAAGCAAAGAAAATGTTCGTTATGATAAACGAACGCAACAATCTTGATAAGGAAGTTTCTATAAGGAAGTTATAATAACTCCCCCACCAATCCTTTTCAACAACTGGCGATAACTTCCCCTAGCCTTCCCTATAAATAGACATTCCTTTCGTCAGAAAGGGGGATCATAAAAAACAAAGAACGACAGAAAAGATAAAGAAAAGGCTGAGAGATTGGAAAGAAAGAGAGACTTGGAGTCTGAAACAGCAACGACAAGGTCCTCTACATTTTTTATTTTGAAAGGGAGGAAGGCTTCAGAATATTGTCTGGAGACCCAAGATCCCATCTTCTTTCTCTTAAATTTTGTAATACATTAGAAAGATAATAAAACCAATATCTCTCTGCATTTGATTTCTAATGTCTATTTAATTCTTTGCTTTCTATTAATCAGGGGTTTCTTTTAATAAGAGTAATTAACAGAATAAATAAATTTATAGAGACCTCAATTCACGATTTCATGAGCTATTACCTCATGAAGGCAAAAGTTTAAAATTACATGAGCTATAACCCAAGATTTTTGGCCATTTTAGCTATTTTGATCCAATGGAAAATAATTTCACAAGGGCAAAATTCATGATTACATGAGCTATAACTCATGATTTTTGGCTATTTTGGTCAATTCAACTTATTGGCAAATAATTTCACAGAGGCCAAAATTCATGATTTTATGAGCTACCCATGATTTTGGGATATTCTAGTCATTTCAACACGTTGTCAAATAATTTTGTGTGACAAAATTCATGATTACATGAGCTATTACCCATAGTTTTTGGCCATTTTAATCGTTTCAACCCATTGGCAAATAATTTCACAAAATTCACGATTCATTGAGCTATAACCCATGATTTTTATCATTTTTAGTTATTTCAACTCATTGGCAAATAATTTCGTTTGATTCCATGGGCTATTACCCATAATTTTTGGCTAATTTTAGTTGTTTTGACCCATTACAGAATAATTTCACGGAACCCAAAATTTGAGATTTCATGAGCTATAAACTATGAATTTTGGCTATTTTTAGTTGTTTTGACCTACTGGCAGAAGACAAATTTCACAATTGAGCTATTACCCATAGTTTTTGGCCATTTTTAGTCATTTCAACACGTTGTCAAATAATTTCATGGAGGCCAAAATTCATGATTTCATGAGGTATTACCCAAAACTTTGAACCATTTTTAGTCATTATGACTCTTTGTTAAATAATTTTGTGTGACAAAAATTCATGATTTCATGAGCTATAACCCATGATTTTTTATCATTGTTACCCATTTCGACCCATTAGAAAATAACTTCATGAAGGCCAAGATTCATGATACAATGAGCTATCACCTACGCTTTTTGGTCATTTTTAGTCGTTTCGACCCATTGCAAATAATTTCACAGAGGCCAAAGTTCATGACTCAATGAGCTATAACCTAGATTTTTTGTCATTTTTAATCATTTTGACCTGTTAACAAATAATTTCACGGAGTTAAAAATTCATGATTCAATGAGCTATAACCCACGATTTTTGGCCATTTTAGTCATTTTGACCTATTGGCAAATAATTTCCTGAGGCCAAAATTCACGATTTCGTAGCTAGAACCCATGATTTTTGTCCATTTTAGTCATTTTGACCCATTGTCAAATAATTTTACAGAGGCCAAAATTCACAATTTCATGAGCTATATAACCCAAGATTTTTGGCCATTTTTAGTCAGTTCCACCCATTGAAAAATAATTTCGTAAAAACCAAATGTCAGATTTCATAAACTATAACCCATTATTTTATCCATCTTTAGTTATTTCAACTCATTGGCAAATAATTTCGTGGAGACCCAAATTCACAGTTTCATGAGCTATAACACACGATTATTGGACATATATAGTAATTTCGAACCATTGGCAAATAATTTTACAGTGCCCCAATTTCACGATTTCATGAGCTATAACCCAAGATTTCTGGCTATTTTTAGTTGTTTCGTCCTATTGGAAAATAATTTCACAGAGGCCAAATTCATGATTTTATGAGCTATAATCCATGATTTTTGGCTATTTTTGGTCAATTCAACTTATTGGCAAATAATTTCACATGGCAAAAAATCATGATTTCATGAGCTATAACCCAAGATTTTTGGTCAATTTTTGTCGTTTCAACCCGTTGTCAAATAATTTTACAGAGGCCAAAATTCATAATTTTATTAGCTACCAATGATTTTTAGCCATTTTAGTCATTTACCATTGGAAAATTATTTTGTGGAGCCCAAAATTCATGATTTCATGAGTTATAAACCATAATTTTTAGCTATTTTTAGTCGTTTCGATCCGTTGGCAAATAATATCGCGGAGGCCAAAATTCATAATTTCATGAGCTATTACCCACATTTGGCCAATTTTAGTTTTTTCGACCTATTGGCAAATAATTTTATGGGGGCGAAAATTCATGATTTCATGAGCTATTACTCATAATTGTTTACCATTTTTTATCATTTTGACCCATTGTCAAATAGTCTGACGAGGGTCTAAATTCATGATTTCATGAGCTATAACCCACAATTTTGGGCCATTCTTTGTCATTTCGACCCATTGTCAAATAATTTAACGTTGGCAAAATTCACAATTTTATGAGCTATAACTAACAATTTTTGGCTATTATTAATCATTTTGACACTCGGGTAAATAATTTTATAGAGTTCGAATTTCATGATTTCATGAGTTATAAACCATAATTTTTAGCTATTTTTAGTCATTTCACCCATTGGTAAACCACTTCATGGAGCCCAAAATTCATGACTCAATGAGCTATAAACCACAATTTTTGGTCAATTTTAGTCATTTTGTGAGCTATAAATCGCAAAATTTATGATTTCGTGAGCTATAACCAATAATTGTGGGCCATTTTAGTCATTTCAACCCGTTGTCAAATAATTTCATATTGGCCAAACTTCACAATTTCATGAGCTATTACCCATAATTTTTGGCCTTTTTAATCATTTCAACCCATTGGCAAATAATTTTGCAGAGGCAAAAATTCAGGATTTTGTGAGCTAGAACCCACTATTTTGGCCATTTTTAATCAATTTGACCCATTAGTAAATAATTTCCAGAGGCCAAAATTCATGATTTCATAGGGTATATAGCCTACGATTTTTAGTCATTTTTAGTCATTTCAACCCATTTGTAAAGAATTTCACGAAAGTCGAAAGTCAAATTTCATAAAGTAGAACTCGATATTTTTGGCTATTTTTAGTTATTTCAACCCATTGGCAAATAATTTCGAGAAGACCCAAACTCATGGTTTCATGAGCAATATAACACGATTATTTGACTTTTTAGTCATTTCAACCACTAGCAAATAATTTCGCATTGATCAAAATTCACGATTTCATGAGTCAGAAACCATAATTTTTGTCTATTTTACTCATTTCGTCCCATTGGGAAATAATTACATGGAGGCCAAAATTCACAATTTCATGAGCTATAACCATGATTTTTGGCCATTTTAGTCATTTCAACCACTAGCAAATAATTTCATAGAGAAAAATTTCATGATTTCGTGAGCTATAACCCATAATTTTTGAAATTTTTATCATTTTGACATGTTGTCAAATAACTTTGTGGAGGCCAAAATTCATGCTTTTATGAGCTACCCATGATTATTGACCATTTTAGTCATTTCAACCCATTGACAAATAATTTTGCTAATGCCAAAATTCAAGATTTAATGAGCTATAATCCACGGTTATGGATATTTTAGTCTTTTGAACCATTAGTAAATAATTTCACGGAGGTCAAAATTCACGATTTTATGAGCTATAACCCACAATTTTAGATCAATTTTAGTTATTTTGATCCTTTGAAAATTTATTTTGAAGAGTCCAAAATTCACAATTTCATGAGCTATTACCCATAATTTTTAGTCATTTTTAGTCATTTTGACCCATTGGTAAATAATTTCATGGAGGCCAAAATTCATGATTCAATGAGCTATAAACCACAATTTTTGGTCAATTTTAGTCATTTTGACCTATTGGCAAATAATTTCACGGAGGCCAAAATTTATGATTTCGTGAGCTATAACCAATAATTGTGGGCCATTTTTAGTCATTTCAACCCGTTGTCAAATAATTTCATATTGGCCAAAATTCACGATTTCATGAGCTATAACCCACAACTTTTGGCCATTTTTAATCGTATCTACCGATTGGCAAATAATTTTGTGGAGTCCAAACTTTATGATTTCATGAGCTATAACCATGATTTTTGGCTATTTTTAGTCGTTTTAGCCTATTGAAAAATAATTTTACAAAGGCCAAAATTCATGAATCAATGAGCTATAACCTATGATTTTGGGCCAGTTTTAGCCATTTTGAACTATTAGCAAATAATTTTATAAAGTCCAAAATTCACAATTCAATGAGCTATAACCCATGATTTTTGGCCATCTCTAGTCGTTTCGACCAATTGGCAAATAATTTCGCGGAGGCACAAATTCATGATTTCATGAGCTATAACCCACTGATATTGGATATTTTTACTCTTTTTGAACCATTAGTAATTTTACGAAGGCAAAATTTAACGATTTTTTGAGCTATAACCCACGAATTTTGGCCATTTTTGGTCGCTTCCACCCGTTGGCAAATAATTTCATAGAGGCCAAAATTCACGATTTCATGAGCTACTTCATACAATTTTTGGCCAATTTTAGTAGTTTTGACCCGTTGCCAATAATTTTATTGAGGCCATAATTCACGATTTCGTGAGCTATAACCTTTAATTACGGGCCATTTTTATTCATTTTGGCCCATTGTCAAATAATTTCGCATTGATCAAAATTCACGATTTCATGAGCTATAGCCAATGACTTTTTACCATTTTTAAACGTTTCGACTCATTGCAAATAATTTTGTGAAGTCTAAACTTTATAATTTCATGAGTTATAACCCATAATTTTGAGCCATTTTTAGTCATTTTGACTCATTGGCAAGTAATTTCAATTAGGCCAAAATTCACGATTCAATGAACCATAATCCATGATTTTTAACCATTTTTAGTCGTTTCAACCCATTGACAAATAATTTCAAAGAGGCCAAAATTCATGATTCACTGAGCTATAACCATGGTTTTTGGTCATCTTTAGTCATTTCGACCCGTTGGCAAATAATTTCGCAGAGGGCAAAATTTACAATTTCATGAGCTACATTAACCTACGATTTTTGGACATTTTTTGTCGTTTCAGCCCATTGGTAAATAAATTTACGGAGGTCGAAAATCACGATTTCATAAGCTATAACCCATTATTTTTTGTTATTTTTTGTTATTTCAACCCATTGACAAATAATTTCGTGGAGGTCAAAATTCACAATTTCATGAGCTATTACCCACAATTTTTCGCCAATTCTAGTTCTTTTGGCCCATTGCTAAATAATTTCACGGAGGCCAAAATTCATAATTTTGTGAGCTATAACCCTTGATTATGGGCTTTTTTATTTATTTTGGCCTATTATCAAATAATTTCACGTTAGCCAAAATTCACAATTTCAGGTCTATAACCCACCAATTTTGGCCATATTTAATCGTTTTGACCCATTGGCAAATAGTTTTGTGGACTCCAAACTTCACAATTTCATGAGCTATAACCAACTATTTTTAGCTATTTTTAATCATTTTGGCTCGTTTGTAAATAATTTCACAGAGGCCAAAATTCATGATTCAATGAGCTACTACCCATGATTTTTTGTCATTTTAAGTCATTTCGACTTGTTGGCAAATAGTTTTAAGGAGGTTAAAAGTCACGATTTCATAAGCTATAACCCATTATTTTTTGTTATTTTTAGTTGTTTCAACTCATTGGTAAATAATTTCGTGGAGGCCAAAATTTACGATTTCATGCGCTATTACCCATAATTTTTAGCTAATTTTAATTATTTTAACCCATTGCCAAATAATTTCACGAATGACAAAACTTATGACTTTGTTAGCTATAACCCTTGATTATGGGCCATTTTATTCATTTTGGCCCATGATCAAATAATTTCACGCTAGCCAAAATTCACGATTTTATGTGCTACAACCCATGATTTTGGATATTTTTAATTATTTTGACTCATTGGCAAATAATTTTATGGAATCCAAACTTCACAATTTCATGAGCTATATAACCCATGATTTTTGGCCATTTTTAGTCATTTTGACCCGTTGGCAAATAATTTCACTGAGGCCAAAATTCTCGATTCAATGAGCTATAACCCATGATTTTTATCATTTTAAGTCGTTTCAACCCATTGGCAAATAATTTCACATAGGCCAAAATTCACGATTCTATGAGTTATAACCCATAATTTTTGGCCAATTTTAGTCATTTTGACCTATTGGCAAATAATTTTATGATAGCAAAAAATCACAATTTCGTGAGCTATTACCCATGATTTTGGGCCATTGTTAGTCATTTCGACCCGTTGTCAAATACTTTTGACCCATTGGCAAATAATCTTGAAGAAGCCAAAAGCCACGGTTTCATATGCTATATAACCCATGATTTTTGGCCAATTTTAGTCATTTTGGCCCGTTGGCAAATAATTTTGTGATAGCAAAAAATCACGATTTTGTGAGTTATTACCCATGATTTTGGGCCATTGTTAGTCATGTCGACCTGTTGTCAAATAATTTCCCGTTGGCAAATAATTTCATGGAGGCCAAAATTCACAATTCAATGAGTTATAACCCATGATTTTTAGTCATTTTTAGTCATTTTGACCCGTTGGCAAATAATTTTTGAGGCAAAATTCATGATTTCATGAACTATATAGCCCACAATTTTTGCAACCCATTAGCAAATAATTTCAAGGAGGCAAAAGTCATGATTTTATAAATTATATCCCATTATTTTTGTCATATTTTGTTGTTTCAACCCATTGGCAAATAATTTCGTGGAGGCACAAATTCACGGTTTCATAAGCTATAACACATGATTATTGGACATTTTAGTCATTTCAAACCATTGGCAAATAATTTTATAGTATCCAAACTTCATAATTTCATGAGCTATAACCCATAATTTTGGCCATTTTAGTCATTTTGACCCATTAGCAAATAATTTCATGGAGGCCAAAAGTCGAGATTTCATGAGCTACAACCCATGATTTTTGGCCATTTTAATCGTTTCAACTCTTTGGCAAATAATTTTGCAGAGGCCAAAAATCAAGATTTCATGAGTAATAAGCCACGCTTTTTGTAATTTTAAGTCATTTTGACCCGTTGGCAAATAATTTCACGGAGGCCAAAATTCACGATTTCATGAGGAAACCCCATGAGTTTTGGTCATTTTAGTCATTTCAACCCATTCTCAAATAAATTTGTGGAGGCCAAAATTCATGATTTTATGAGCTATAACCCATAATTTTGGCCATTTTAGTCATTTCAACCCATTGGCAAATAATTTCATGGAGGCCAAAATTCACGATTTCATGAGATATAACCCACGGTTATTAGATATTCCTAATCTTTTGAATCACTTAGAAAATAATTTCACAAAGGTAAAAATACATGATTTCATGAGCTATAATCCAAGATTTTTGTCATTTTTAGTTGTTTCGACCCTTTAGCAAATGATTTTGCAAAGGCCAAAATTCAAGATATCATGAGCTATGACCCATAATTTTGGCCATTTTAGTCATTTTGACCCGTTGGCAAATAATTTCATGGAGGCCAAAATTCATGATCTTGTGAGCTATAACCCATTATTTTTGTCATTTTTAGTCATTTTGACCCGTTGACAAATAATTTCATGGAGGCCAAAATTCACGATTTCATGAGCTATATAACCCATGATTCTTGGCCATTTTTATCATTTTGACTTGTTGGCAAATAATTTTGTGATTGCCAAAATTCACGATTTCATGAGCTATTACCCACGATTTTGGGCCATTTTAGTCATTTTGACCCGTTGGCAAATAATTTTATGATGGCCAAAATTCATGATTTTATGAGTTGCAACCCATGATTTTGGGCCATTTTTAATCATTTTGACCCATTACCAAATAATTTTGTTGAGTCCAAACTTCATGATTTCATGACTATTACCCATAGTTTTTGGGCTTTTTTAGTCATTTTAGGCCGTCGACAAATAATTTCACGGTGACCAAGAATCATGATTCAATGACCTATAACCCATAATTTTTTACCACTTTTAGTCGTTTCAAGTCATTGGCAAATATTTTAATAGAGGCAAAATTCACAATTTCATGAGCTAGAACCCATGGTTTTGATCATTTTAGTCATTTTGACCCATTACCAAATAATTTTGTGATTGCCAAAATTCACGATTTCATGAGCTATATAACCCATGATTTTTGGCTATTTTTAGTCATTTTGACCCGTTGACAAATAATTTCATGGAGGCCAAAATTCATGATTTCATGAGCTATTACCCATAATTTTGGCCATTTTAGTCATTTCGACCCATTGGCAAATAATTTTGCAAAGGCCAAAATTCACGATTTCATGAGCTATAACCCATGATTTTTGGTCATTTTAGTCATTTTTAGTCATTTAGAGTCGATAGCAAATAATTTCAAGGAGGCAAAATTCATGATTTCATGAGCTAGAACTCATGATTTTATGAGCTATAACCCACAATTTTTGCAACCCATTAGCAAATAATTTCAAGGAGGCAAAATTCATGATTTTATAAATTATATCCCATTATTTTTGTCATATTTTGTTGTTTCAACCCATTGGCAAATAATTTCGTGGAGGCACAAATTCACGGTTTCATAAGCTATAACACATGATTATTGGACATTTTAGTCATTTCAAACCATTGGCAAATAATTTTATAGTATCCAAACTTCATAATTTCATGAGCTATAACCCATAATTTTGGCCATTTTAGTCATTTTTAGTCATTTCAACCCATTGGCAAATAATTTCATGGAGGCCAAAAGTCGAGATTTCATGAGCTATAACCCATAATTTTGGCCAATTTTAGTTGTTTCAACCCATTGGCAAATAATTTTGCAGAGGCCAAAAATCAAGATTTCATGAGTAATAAGCCACGCTTTTTTGTAATTTTAAGTCATTTTGACCCGTTGGCAAATAACTCTGCGGAGACCAAAATTCACGATTTCATGAGGAAAACCCCATGAGTTTTGGTCATTTTTAGTCATTTCAACCCATTCTCAAATAAATTTGTGGAGGCCAAAATTCATGATTTTATGAGCTATAACCCATAATTTTGGCCAATTTTAGTTGTTTCAACCCATTGGCAAATAATTTTGCGGAGCCCCCTATTCACGATTTCATGAGATATAACCCACGGTTATTAGATATTCCTAATCTTTTTGAATCACTTAGAAAATAATTTCACAAAGGTAAAAATACATGATTTCATGAGCTATAATCCAAGATTTTTTGTCATTTTTAGTTGTTTCGACCCTTTAGCAAATGATTTTGCAAAGGCCAAAATTCACGATTTCATGAGCTAGAACTCATGATTTTATGAGCTATAACCCATAATTTTGGCCATTTTAATCATTTTGGCCCATTGGCAAATAATTTTATGATGGCCAAAATTCATGATTTCATGAGCTATTACCCAGGATTTTGTGCCATTTTTAGTCTTGTCAAATAATTTTGTGTTGGTTAAAATTCAAGATATCATGAGCTATGACCCACGATTTTTTATCATTTTTAATCATTTTGACCCATTAGCAAATAGTTGTGTGCAGTCCAAACTCTGCTATATTTATTTATTTTGACCCATTAGCAAATAATTTCAAGAAGGCCAAAGTTCACGATTACATGAGCTATAATCCATAATTTTGATCATTTTTAGTTGTTTCAACCCATTGGCAAATAATTTTGCAAATCCCAAAATTCACGATTTCATGAGCTATAACCCACGGCTATTGGATATTTTAATCTTTTTGAGCCCTTCATAAATAGTTTCACGGAGGCCAAAATTCACGATTGATGAGCTATAACCATGATTTTTGGCTATTTTTAGTCATTTTGACCCGTTGGCAAATAATTTTGCAAAGGCTCATATTCACGATTTCATGAGCTATTACCAATAATTTTTGGCCAATTTTAGTTGTTTCAACCCATTGCTAATTAATTTCATGAAAGCAAAAATTCACGATTTCATGAGCAATTATTCATAATTTTTGGCCAATTCTAATTGTTTCAAATCATTGCTAAATGATTACACAGAGGCAAAAATTCATGATTTTATAAGCTATAACCGATGATTTTTTGCTATATTTAGGTTTTCTACTAGTTGTTAAATAATTTCGCGATAAAAAATTCAGAACTTCATGAGTTATAACCCATGATCTTGGGTCATTTCTAGTCATTTCGACCCGTTGACAAATAATTTCACAATTTCATGAGCTATAACCCATAATTTTGGCCATTTTAGTCATTTTGACCCGTTGGCAAATAGTTTTACGATGGCAAAAATTCATGATCTTGTGAGCTATAACCACGATTTTGGGTCATTTTTAGTCATTTTGATCCTTTTTCAAATAATTTTAAGTTGGTCAAAATTCACGATTTCTTGAGCTATGACCCAAGATTTTTGGTCATTTTTAATTTTTTCGACCCATTAGCAAATAATTTTGTAGCGTCCAAACTTCACGAGTACATGAGCTACAACCCACGATTTTTGGTCATTTTTAGTCATTCCGACCCATTGGCAAATACTTTCACCGAAGCCAAAATTCATGATTTCACGAGCTATAACCCACTTTTGTTGGCCAGTTTTAGTCATTTCGACACGTTGGCAAATATTTTCTTAGAGGAAAAAACCCACAATTTTGTGAGCTAGAATCCATGATTTTTTGCCATTTTTATTCGCTTTGACCCGTTGGCAAATAATTATGCGGAGGCCAAAATTCACAATTGCATGAACTATAACACATTTTTGGCTATTTTTAATTGTTTCGACCTGTTGGCAAATAATTTTTTGGAGGCCAAAATTCATGATTTCCTAGGCTATTAACCATAATTTTGGCCATTTTTAGTCATTTCGACACGTTGTCAAATAGTTTTGCGATGGCTAAAATTCACGATTTTGTGAGCTATAACCCACTATTTTGGGCCATTTTTAATCATTTTGACCCATAGTCATATAATTTCATGTTTTCCAAAATTCACGATTTCATGAGCTATAACCCATAATTTTTGGCGATTTTTAATCATTTTGGCCCATTGACAAATAATTTTGTGGAGTCCAAATTTCATGATTTTATGAGCTATAACCCACGATTTTGACCATTTTTAGTCTTTTTAACCTATTGGCAAATATTTTTATGAAGGAAAAAATTCACAATTTCGTGAGCTAGAACTATAATTTTTGGCTATTTTTATTCGTTTTGACCTGTTGTTGAATAATTTTGCGGAGGCTAAAATGCACAATTTCATGAGCTATAACACATTATTTTTGGCCCTTTTAATTATTTTGACCTGTTGGCAGAAAAATTATTAGAGGCCAAAATTCATGATTTCATGAGCTGTTAACCATAAATCTTGGCCATTTTTAGTCATTTCGACGCGTTGTCAAAAAGTTTCCTTATGCCCAAAATTTATGATTCAATGAGCTATAACCCATGATTTTTGGCTATTTTTAGTTGTTTTGACCCATTAGCAAATAATTTTGTGGAGTCCAAACTTCATGATTTCATGAGCTATAACCCATAATTTTGGCCATTTTAATCATTTTGGCCCATTGACAAATAATTTTGTGGAGTCCAAACTTCATGATTTCATGAGCTATAAACTATGAATTTTGGCTATTTTTAGTCATTTTGGCCCATTGACAAATAATTTCATGAGCTATAAACTATGAATTTTGGCTATTTTTAGTCATTTCAACCCATTGGCAAATAATTTCATGAGCTATAACCCACGATTTTGACCATTTTAGTCTTTTTAACCTATTGGCAAATAATTTCACAAAATTCACGATTCAATGAGCTATAACCCACGATTTTGACCATTTTAGTCTTTTTAACCTATTGGCAAATAATTTCATGGAGGCCAAAATTCACAATTTCGTGAGCTAGAACTATAAGTTTTGGCTATTTTTAGTCATTTTGACCCATAGTCATATAATTTCATGTTTTCCAAAATTCACAATTTCGTGAGCTAGAACTATAAGTTTTGGCTATTTTTAGTCATTTCAACCCATTGGCAAATAATTTCATGAGCTATTACCCATAATTTTGGCTATTTTTAGTTGTTTTGACCCATTAGCAAATAATTTCATGAGCTATAACCCATAATTTTGGCCATTTTAGTCATTTCAACCCATTGGCAAATAATTTCATGGAGGCCAAAATTCACGATTTCATGAGCTATAACCCATAATTTTGGCCATTTTAGTCATTTTGACCCATAGTCATATAATTTCATGTTTTCCAAAATTCACAATTTCGTGAGCTAGAACTATAAGTTTTGGCTATTTTTAGTCATTTCAACCCATTGGCAAATAATTTCATGAGCTATAACCCATGATTTTTGGCTATTTTTAGTTGTTTTGACCCATTAGCAAATAATTTCATGGAGGCCAAAATTCACGATTCAATGAGCTATAACCCACGATTTTGACCATTTTAGTCTTTTTAACCTATTGGCAAATAATTTCATGGAGGCCAAAATTCACAATTTCATGAGCTATAACCCACGATTTTGACCATTTTAGTCTTTTTAACCTATTGGCAAATAATTTCATGGAGGCCAAAATTCACAATTTCGTGAGCTAGAACTATAAGTTTTGGCTATTTTTAGTCATTTCAACCCATTGGCAAATAATTTCGTTTGATTCCATGGGCTATTACCCATAATTTTGGCTATTTTTAGTCATTTCAACCCATTGGCAAATAATTTTATAGAGACCAAAATTCACGATTTCATGAGCTATTACCCATAATTTTGGCCAATTTTAGTTGTTTTGACCCATTGTCAAATAATTTCATGAGCTATAACCCATGATTTTGGCCATTTTAGTCATTTCAACCCATTGGCAAATAATTTCATGAGCTATAACCCATGATTTTTGGCTATTTTTAGTCATTTCAACCCATTGGCAAATAATTTCATGGAGGCCAAAATTCAAGATTTCATGAGCTATTACCCATAATTTTGGCTATTTTTAGTCATTTCAACCCATTGGCAAATAATTTTGTGGAGTCCAAACTTCATGATTTCATGAGCTATAACCCATAATTTTGGCCAATTTTAGTTGTTTTGACCCATTAGCAAATAATTTCATGAGCTATAACCCACGATTTTGACCATTTTAGTCTTTTTAACCTATTGGCAAATATTTTTATGAAGGAAAAATTCACAATTTCATGAGCTATAACCCATAATTTTGGCCAATTTTAGTTGTTTCAACCCATTGGCAAATAATTTCGTTTGATTCCATGGGCTATTACCCATAATTTTGGCCATTTTAGTCATTTCAACCCATTGGCAAATAATTTCACAAAATTCACGATTCAATGAGCTATAACCCATAATTTTGGCCAATTTTAGTTGTTTTGACCCATTAGCAAATAATTTCATGGAGGCCAAAATTCACGATTTCATGAGCTATAACCCACTATTTTGGGCCATTTTAATCATTTTGACCCATTAGCAAATAATTTCATGGAGGCCAAAATTCACGATTTCATGAGCTATAAACTATGAATTTTGGCTATTTTTAGTCATTTCAACCCATTGGCAAATAATTTTGTGGAGTCCAAACTTCATGATTTCATGAGCTATTACCCATAATTTTGGCCATTTTAATCATTTTGACCCATTAGCAAATAATTTCACAAAATTCACGATTCAATGAGCTATAACCCATGATTTTTGGCTATTTTTAGTCATTTCAACCCATTGGCAAATAATTTCGTTTGATTCCATGGGCTATTACCCATAATTTTGGCCATTTTAATCATTTTGACCCATTAGCAAATAATTTTGTGGAGTCCAAATTTCATGATTTTATGAGCTATAACCCATAATTTTGGCCATTTTAATCATTTTGACCCATAGTCATATAATTTCATGTTTTCCAAAATTCACGATTCAATGAGCTATAACCCACTATTTTGGGCCATTTTAATCATTTTGACCCATTAGCAAATAATTTCATGAGCTATTACCCATAATTTTGGCCATTTTAGTCATTTTGACCCATTAGCAAATAATTTCACAAAATTCACGATTTCATGAGCTATAACCCATGATTTTGGCCATTTTAATCATTTTGGCCCATTGACAAATAATTTCACAAAATTCACGATTCAATGAGCTATAACCCATAATTTTGGCCATTTTTAGTTATTTCAACTCATTGGCAAATAATTTCACAGAGGCCAAAATTCATGATTTCATGAGCTATTACCCATAATTTTGGCTAATTTTAGTTGTTTTGACCCATTAGCAAATAATTTCACAAAATTCACGATTCAATGAGCTATAACCCAAGATTTTTGGCCATTTTAGTCATTTCGACCCATTGGCAAATAATTTCGTTTGATTCCATGGGCTATTACCCATAGTTTTTGGCCATTTTAATCATTTTGACCCATTGGCAAATAATTTCACAAAATTCACGATTTCATGAGCTATAACCCACGATTTTTAGCCAATTTTAGTTATTTCAACTCATTGGCAAATAATTTTGTGTGACAAAATTCATGATCTCATGAGCTATAAACTATGAATTTTGGCTATTTTTAGTCATTTTGACCCATTGGCAAATAATTTCACAGAGGCCAAAGTTCATGACTCAATGAGCTATAACCCACGATTTTTAGCCAATTTTAGTTATTTCAACTCATTGGCAAATAATTTCATGAGCTATTACCCATAATTTTGGCTAATTTTAGTTGTTTCAACCCATTGGCAAATAATTTCACAGAGGCCAAAGTTCATGACTCAATGAGCTATAACCCATAATTTTGGCTAATTTTAGTTGTTTTGACCCATTAGGAAATAATTTCACAAAATTCACGATTTCTTGGGCTGATTTTTTATCATTTTTAGTTATTTCGACCTGTTGGCAAATAATTTCGTTTGATTCCATGGGCTATTACCCATAATTTTTGGCTAATTTTAGTTGTTTTGACCCATTACAGAATAATTTCACGGAACCCAAAATTTGAGATTTCATGAGCTATAAACTATGAATTTTGGCTATTTTTAGTTGTTTTGACCTACTGGCAGAAGACAAATTTCACAATTGAGCTATTACCCATAGTTTTTGGCCATTTTTAGTCTTTTCGACCCGTTGTCAAATAGTTTCGCAATGGCCAAATTCATGATTTCATGAGGTATTACCCAAAACTTTGAACCATTTTTAGTCATTATGACTCTTTGTTAAATAATTTTGTGTGACAAAAATTCATGATCTCATGAGCTATAACCCATGATTTTTTATCATTGTTACCCATTTCGACCCATTAGCAAATAATTTCATGGAGGCCAAAATTCATGATTTCATGAGCTATTACCCATAGTTTTTGGCCATTTTAGTCATTTCGACCCATTGGCAAATAATTTCACAGAGGCCAAAGTTCATGACTCAATGAGCTATAACCTAGATTTTTTGTCATTTTTAATCATTTTGACCTGTTAACAAATAATTTCACGGAGTTAAAAATTCATGATTCAATGAGCTATAACCCACGATTTTTAGCCAATTTTAGTTATTTTGACCCGTGGGCAAATAATTTCATCGAAGCAAATATTCACGATTTCATGAGCTATAACCCATGATTTTTGGCCATTTTAGTCATTTTGACCCATTGGCAAATAATTTCATGGAGGCCAAAATTCACAATTTCATGAGCTATATAACCCAAGATTTTTGGCCATTTTAGTCATTTCGACCCATTGGCAAATAATTTCAAAACCAAATGTCGATTTCATAAACTATAACCCATTATTTTATCCATCTTTAGTTATTTCAACTCATTGGCAAATAATTTCATGGAGGCCAAAATTCATGATCTCATGAGCTATAACACACGATTATTGGACATATATAGTAATTTCAACCATTGGCAAATAATTTTACAAAGGCCCCAATTTCACGATTTCATGAGCTATATAACCCATGATTTTTGGCTATTTTAGTTATTTCAACTCATTGGCAAATAATTTCACAAAATTCACGATTTCATGAGCTATAACCCATGATTTTTATCATTTTTAGTCATTTTGACCCATTGGCAAATAATTTCGTTTGATTCCATGGGCTATTACCCATAATTTTGGCTAATTTTAGTTGTTTTGACCCATTGGCAAATAATTTCACTGAACCCAAAATTTGAGATTTCATGAGCTATAAACTATGAATTTTGGCTATTTTAGTTGTTTCAACCCATTGGCAAATAATTTCATGGAGGCCAAAATTCACAATTTCATGAGCTATTACCCATAATTTTGGCTATTTTAGTTGTTTCAACCCATTGGCAAATAATTTCATGGAGGCCAAAATTCATGATTTCATGAGGTATTACCCAAAACTTTGAACCATTTTTAGTCATTATGACTCTTTGTTAAATAATTTTGTGTGACAAAATTCATGATCTCATGAGCTATAACCCATGATTTTTGTCATTTTTAATCATTTTGACCCATTAGCAAATAATTTCATGGAGGCCAAAATTCATGATTCAATGAGCTATAACCCATGATTTTTGGCTATTTTAGTCATTTTGACCCATTGGCAAATAATTTCACAGAGGCCAAAGTTCATGACTCAATGAGCTATAACCTAGATTTTTTGTCATTTTTAATCATTTTGACCTGTTAACAAATAATTTCACGGAGTTAAAAATTCATGATTCAATGAGCTATAACCCACGATTTTTAGCCAATTTTAGTTATTTTGACCCGTGGGCAAATAATTTCATCGAAGCAAATATTCACGATTTCGTAAGCTAGAACCCATGATTTTTGTCCATTTTTAGTCATTTTGACCCCTTGGTAATTTGCGCAGATCAAAATTCACAATTTCATGAGCTATATAACCCAAGATTTTTGGCCATTTTAGTCATTTCACCCATTGTCAAATAATTTTACAAAGGCCAAAATTCATGATTTCATGAGCTATAACCCATGATTTTTGGCCATTTTAGTCATTTCAACCCATTGGCAAATAATTTCATGGAGGCCAAAATTCACGATTTCATGAGCTATAACACACGATTATTGGACATATATAGTAATTTCAACCATTGGCAAATAATTTCATATTGGCCAAAATTCACGATTTCATGAGCTATAACCCATGATTTTTGGCTATTTTAGTCATTTTGACCCATTGGAAAATAATTTCACAGAGGCCAAATTCATGATTTTATGAGCTATAATCCATGATTTTTGGCTATTTTTGGTCAATTCAACTTATTGGCAAATAATTTCACATGGCAAAAAATCATGATTTCATGAGCTATAACCCAAGATTTTTGGTCAATTTTTGTCGTTTCAACCCGTTGTCAAATAATTTTACAGAGGCCAAAATTCATAATTTTATTAGCTACCAATGATTTTTAGCCATTTTAGTCATTTACCATTCGAAAATTATTTTGTGGAGCCCAAAATTCATGATTTCATGAGTTATAAACCATAATTTTTGGCTATTTTTAGTCGTTTCGATCCATTGGCAAATAATATCGCGGAGGCCAAAATTCATAATTTCATGAGCTATTACCCACATTTGGCCAATTTTAGTTTTTTCGACCTATTGGCAAATAATTTTATGGGGGCGAAAATTCATGATTTCATGAGCTATTACTCATAATTGTTTACCATTTTTTATCATTTTGACCCATTGTCAAATAGTCTCACGAGGGTCTAAATTCATGATTTCATGAGCTATAACCCACGATTTTGGGCCATTCTTTGTCATTTTGACCCATTATCAAATAATTTTACGTTGGCAAAATTCACAATTTTATGAGCTATAACTAATAATTTTTGGCCATTATTAATCATTTCGACACTTGGGTAAATAATTTTATAGAGTTCAAATTTCATGATTTCATGAGTTGTAACCCACGATTTTTAGCTGTTTTTAGTCATTTCGACCCATTGGTAAACCACTTCATGGAGCCCAAAATTCATGACTCAATGAGCTATAAACCACAATTTTTGGTCAATTTTAGTCATTTTGTGAGCTATAAATCGCAAAATTTATGATTTCGTGAGCTATAACCAATAATTGTGGGCCATTTTTAGTCATTTCAACCCGTTGTCAAATAATTTCATATTGGCCAAAATTCACGATTTCATGAGCTATAACCCACAACTTTTGGCCATTTTTAATCGTATCTACCGATTGGCAAATAATTTTGTGGAGTCCAAACTTTATGATTTCATGAGCTATAACCATGATTTTTGGCTATTTTAGTCATTTTGACCTGTTGGGAAATAATTTTACAAAGGCCAAAATTCATGAATCAATGAGCTATAACCTATGATTTTCAGCCAGTTTTAGCCATTTTGAACTATTAGCAAATAATTTTATGAAGTCTAAATTTCACAATTCAATGAGCTATAACCCATGATTTTTGGTCATCTCTAGTCGTTTCGACCAATTGGTTAATAATTTTGCGGAGGCAAAATTCATGATTTCATGAGCTATAACCCATGATTTTTGGCTATTTTAGTCATTTTGACCCATTAGCAAATAATTTTATGGAGGCAAAAATTAATGATTTCTTGAGCTATAACCCACGAATTTTGGCCATTTTTAGTCGTTTCCACCCGTTGCCAAATAATTTCATATAAGCCAAAATTCAAGATTTCATGAGCTACTTCATACAATTTTTGGCCAATTTTAGTAGTTTTGACCCGTTGCCAAATAATTTCACCGAGGCCAAAATTCACGATTTCGTGAGCTATAACCCTTAATTACGGGCCATTTTTATTCATTTTGGCCCATTGTCAAATAATTTCGCGTTGGTCAAAATTCACGATTTCATGAGCTATAACCCATGATTTTTTGTCATTTTTAAACGTTTTGACTCATTGCAATAATTTTGTAAAGTCCAAACTTTATAATTTCATGAGCTATAACCCATAAATTTTGGCCATTTTTAGTCATTTTGACTCATTGGCAAGTAATTTCAATTAGGCCAAAATTCACGATTCAATGAACCATAATCCATGATTTTTAGCCGTTTTTAGTCGTTTCGACCCATTGACAAATAATTTTAAAGAGGCAAAATTCAAGATTCACTGAGCTATAATCCGTGGTTTTTGGTCATCTTTAGTCATTTCGACCCGTTGGCAAATAATTTCGCAGAGGGCAAAATTTACAATATCATGAGCTACATTAACCTACGATTTTTGGCCATTTTTTATCGTTTCAACCCATTGGTAAATAATTTCGCGGAAGTCGAAAATCATGATTTCATAAGCTATAACCCATTATTTTTTATTATTTTTAGTTATTTCAACCCATTGATAAATAATTTCGTGGAGGCCAAAATTCACAATTTCATAAGCTATTACCCACAATTTTCCGCCAATTCTAGTTCTTTTGGCCCATTGCTAAATAATTTCACGGAGGCCAAAATTCATAATTTTGTGAGCTATAACCCTTGATTATGGGCTTTTTATTTATTTTGGCCTATTATCAAATAATTTCACGTTAGCCAAAATTCACAATTTCAGGTCTATAACCCACCAATTTTGGCCATATTTAATCGTTTCGACCCATTGGCAAATAGTTTTGTGGACTCCAAACTTCACAATTTCATGAGCTATAACCAACTATTTTTAGCTATTTTTAATCATTTTGGCTCGTTTGTAAATAATTTCACATAGGCCAAAATTCATGATTCAATGAGCTACTACCCATGATTTTTTGTCATTTTAAGTCATTTCGACTTGTTGGCAAATAGTTTTAAGGAGGTTAAAAGTCACGATTTCATAAGCTATAACCCATTATTTTTTGTTATTTTTAGTTGTTTAAACTCATTGGTAAATAATTTCATGGAGGCCAAAATTTACGATTTCATGAGCTATTACCCACAATTTTTAGCCAATTTTAATTATTTCAACCCATTGCCAAATAATTTCACGAATGACGAAATTTATGACTTTGTTAGCTATAACCCTTGATTATGGGCCATGTTTATTCATTTTGGCCCATGATCAAATAATTTCACATTGGCCAAACATTCACGATTTTATGTGCTACAACCCATGATTTTTGGATATTTTTAATTATTTTGACTCATTGGCAAATGATTTTGTGGAGTCCAAACTTCACAATTTCATGAGCTATATAACCCACGATTTTTTGCTATTTTTAGTCATTTTGACCCGTTGACAAATAATTTCACGGAGGCCAAAATTCTCGATTCAATGAGCTATAACCCATGATTTTTTATCATTTTAAGTCGTTTCAACCAATTGGCAGATAATTTCACAGAGGCTAAAATTCACGATTCTATGAGTTATAACCCACAATTTTAAGCTATTTTTATTCATTTTGACCCGTTGGCAAATAATTTTTTGGAGGCAAAAATTCATGATTTCATGAACTATATAACCCACAATTTTTTGCAACCCATTAGCAAATAATTTTGCAGAGGCCGAAAGTCATGATTTTATAAATTATATCCCATTATTTTTTGTCATATTTTGTTGTTTCAACCCATTGGCAAATAATTTCGTGGAGGCACAAATTCACGGTTTCATAAGCTATAACACATGATTATTGGACATTTTTAGTCATTTCAAACCATTGGCAAATAATTTTATAGTATCCAAACTTCATAATTTCATCAGCTATAACCCATAATTTTTGTCCATTTTTAGCCGTTTTGACCAATTGGAAAATAATTTCACGGAGGCCAAAAGTCGAGATTTCATGAGCTACAACCCATGATTTGTAGCCATTTTTAGTCGATTCAACCTGTTGGCAAATAATTTTGCAGAGGCCAAAAATCAAGATTTCATGAGTAATAAGCCACGCTTTTTTGTAATTTTAAGTCATTTTGACCCGTTGGCAAATAACTCTGCGGAGACCAAAATTCACGATTTCATGAGGAAAACCCCATGAGTTTTGGTCATTTTTAGTCATTTCAACCCATTCTCAAATAAATTTGTGGAGGCCAAAATTCATGATTTTATGAGCTATAACCCATAATTTTTGGCCATTTTACTCGTTTCAACCCATTGGCAAATAATTTTGCGGAGCCCCCTATTCACGATTTCATGAGATATAACCCACGGTTATTAGATATTCCTAATCTTTTTGAATCACTTAGAAAATAATTTCACAAAGGTAAAAATACATGATTTCATGAGCTATAATCCAAGATTTTTGTCATTTTTAGTTGTTTCGACCCTTTAGCAAATGATTTTGCAAAGGCCAAAATTCAAGATATCATGAGTTTGCGCACAATTTTTGCCCATTTTAAGTTATTTTAACATGTTGCCAAATAATTTCATGGAGGCCAAAATTCACGTTATGTGAGCTATAATGCATAATTTTTGGTAAGTTTTAGTCATTATGACCCGTTGGAAAATAATTTTGAGGCTGAAAGTCACGACATCATAAGCTATATAACCCATGATTCTTGGCCATTTTTATCATTTTGACTTGTTGGCAAATAATTTTGTGATTGCCAAAATTCACGTTTCATGAGCTATTACCCACGATTTTGGGCCATTTTGATCCGTTGTTAAATAATTTCGCGTTGGCCAAAATTCATGATTTTATGAGTTGCAACCCATGATTTTGGGCCATTTTTAATCATTTTGACCCATTACCAAATAATTTTGTTGAGTCCAAACTTCATGATTTCATGACTATTACCCATAGTTTTTTGGCTTTTTAGTCATTTTTAGTCATTTCAAGCCGTTATCAAATAATTTCATGGAGGCCAAAATTCATGATTTCATGAGCTATTACCCAAAATTTTTTACCACTTTTAGTCGTTTCAAGTCATTGGCAAATATTTTAATAGAGGCAAAATTCACAATTTCGTGAGCTAGAACCCATGGTTTTGGTCATTTTTAGTCATTTTGACCCGTCTACAAATATTTTTGTGGTGACCAAAATTCACGATTTCATGAGCTATCTAACCTACGATTTTGGGCCATTTTTAGTCATTTTGACCTGTTGGCAAATAATCTTCCAGAGGTCAAAATTCATGATTTCATGAGCTATTAACCATAATTTTTGGCCATTTTGAGTCATTTTGACGCATTGTCAAATAGTTTCGCGATGGCCAAAATTCGCGATTTCGAGAGCTATAACCCATGATTTTGGGTCAGTTTTAGTCATTTCAAGCCGTTATCAAATAATTTTGAGCCATTGCCAAATAATTTTGCGAAGACCAAAATTCATGATT